>CM030891.1:9719261-10919261 GCA_018136845.1 Heterotis niloticus
CCAGGGCACTATGCAAATTAACTGTATCCCTTGCAGTTCTTATTGTCTGCTCCTAGGGGAAGTACTAGCGTAGCACGTGCTACAGTAGTGTTATTGAGGAAACCACTGTAGTTACCCTACATCGCTCTAGTAAAAAGTACCAAGCTGTATAAAATGATGAATTACAGCAATTACCTACATTGTAAGTTGCTTTTAAGAAATGAATGCATAAGAGCAAAATACTGTATGTAAATGCATGTTAATGTGTCAGTACGCTGTGTTATAAGATGTGTTTTAGCCCTTTCATCCTTTAGGTGGCAACATAGCATACAAAATAAACCGGGCGAGTCAAAAGCCTGCATCTACCCAAATATTTTTAAAGATGCCTCATGCTAAATTGATGTAACAAGTACCATCTTGCTTTAGACCAATGCATGTATCTGTGAGGTGCGTGTAAACACCTCTCCACCATCTTGAAGGTGGCCATCTTTCAACTCATTAATTCCATAGAGAAAGGGGGTCATGTGACCCCTCTAACATTAAAATTTCCACATTCGATGGTGAGGATTGATTTTATTGGTGATGAAGTTTAACACTGCAGACAGTAACCTTCCTTAGACCGACGTAGGCGCAAACAGGGACCATTTCACGGAATGCGTTCAATGTGCTGTCCATTCCAAGCAAAGAAGTGCTGCAGATGTTGTTACAACATGTCATAACATTCTTTTAAATCAAACCTTTTCCACTGCTGGCATTTGTAGATGCCTGTGAGGGGGGTGCTGCCTCTGGCATTTGAACCGCCAGAGGTTTATTTTTTCTCCCCCGTTTCATGATGGAGAGTTTGTTGTTTTCTTCTCCACAGTTGCCAGCCTGGTTTACACATCCAACTCAGTAACATGTTGAAAGACATGCCATACATGCTATAGTCTACACCTTAAGTTCCCTCTCTAAATATGTGAATGACTCAAATGTTTCACTTTCTACTACATGGCAATTCAGAGGAGCCCTGGAATGTCTGTACAGTCTTCTGGAACTTACTAATCTATGAAATACTGCAAACTGTTGACCTTCAGCCCTATGTTTGGGGGCGGATTTGCAGTTTTCAGTGTATTTTCACAGCCTGCATGTTACTGTTGACCAATTTTAGAAAAAGTTGCAATAAAAATTTAGGAAAAATCCTCACACATCATTTTATATCCTCAAGAGTGAAACTTGGGAATGTTTAAGCAGTTGTATTTTGGATGTACAGAAAGGAAGACCATTAACTCATCTGAACTGTGGTAATGGAAGAAACCTTTAAGGACACCACGGACAGCCAGTAAAACTAGCAGATGGGTATTAGGTTGAAACAGGATGTCAGCTTTCATTAGAAACACAAATGATGGGAACGTGGTTGTTGTACTTTGGATGCATTTGGATTCTCCCAAAAAGACAGTGACACTTGGAGAAGTTGGATGTATAAACTATATCAGCAACGCTGGACACACGTGGAGGACAGAAGTTTTTGGAAGCACTCTGTCCAGACCATGAGTCAACAGTGAAACTCAGTGGAACTTTACAACAACATCGGTTTAAAACTAAAAATAAAACTACTTCAATCGAAAGGCTTATGAAGTGTTTGAACTCACAAAATGTGAAATATGTTGGAAAAATGCGAAACATTGTAAGCTGTTTATGATTCCTTTGCTAAACCCTTATATAAAAGTTAGTACTAGCAGGAGATTCATCTGAAAATTGCATTATCATTTTTGAAATGATCAAGCCAGTCCCATTAACTAAAACTTGTTATGTGGTCTATAAAGCCCTGCATTCCTCTGTTTAATGCCATTGCTTTAGTGCCCCAACAGGTAATGTTGCACGATGACTAGTCACAATTTGTGCTGCTTAATGAAATGAATTATAGTAACTGCTGACTTTTATACCCTGTGCACAAATTCTTTTTTATATTTCCATGGTTTGACTGTTAAGTTGGAAATTCTGCTGCACAGCAATAACATTGCAATATTAAGAAGCTATAATGGCACACAGTAGAAGACTGTAATTTGGTTTAAAGTTTAAAAAAGTTTTTCTATAAGATAACAACAAGTGTCCTGGTAAAGGCTGTTGTCTTGCGATGTGAGGGACCCAATTAGGATCCCATATCGGCTTTAGAACTGTTGATCATGGTGCTTACTCTGAATTGGCATAGTGAGAATGCCCTGGTGTGTATGCAGTAAAATGAGTGTAAAGCTGATCGACAAACATTGCAAGATGTCTTAGCCAAAAGTGTCGGATAAATAAAGGGTAATAACAGTGATACTTAAGAAAGAGAGCCAAGATATCAACCAGTACCACAATTCATCTCAGTGCACTGAATGTAGATTCATGTAGATGCTTTTTTTCTGTCATGCACCTCCAGGACTATGGTGTAGAGAAGAATCTGTACACCCAAAAAAAGCTGTAGCAGAGCTCTTAAGTGGAACAGTTCACATGTGCAACGGTAACTCTAATGGGTTAAAATTTTGCCCGTGTGAGTTGAAAGAATAGTGATGTGATTATGGAGAAAGGAACACTTTGCTCAGAATTTGAGAACCCCCCAAAAACAGTCTGTCCTTGTTCTCCTTCTCAGACACCCAGAGAGATGTCACAGTTACAATCTGGGAAAATAAGCTAGGGAAACAAATCCTCTAAAGGGTGTCAGACAACAAATGAATTGCAAATACTGCCGTTTATGTAAGGGACTCTCCCCGGTCCATTTCTCCATGGCAACAGTTCCCAGACTTTTGCTGGGAGTTCATCCAAACTGGTTTTGACGGGGCCCTCATGCATTATGTCATTTCTGTGCTGATGCTGAGTTTCCCCTTTGGCAAGCGGTTCAAGGTCCTGAGCAATTTGCCAGTTCTGTCGATTTTCACAGCAACTCAAGGTGAGAGTCCATTTAACATCTCGAAAGGACATAACGGATTAGTAAGTAAGCATGCAAAGTCAGCCCTGGTTTTGAAAGTTGAGTTTTTATAATATTGCATTTTATGTAATAAAATATAGTAAAATGCTATCTATCTATCTATCTATCTATCTATCTATCTATCTATCTATCTATCTATCTATCTATCTATCTATCTATCTATCTATCTATCTGTCTGTCTGTCTGTCTGTCTGTCTGTCTGTCCGTCCTTTCGTCCATCCAATTGTGCATCCATTGTCTTTAACTGCTTGTCCTTGCTAGAAGTCCAACCTAAGTGCATAGATTAGGCTAGGAGAAGGACACCAGTGCCAGTCCATCGGAATGTGGGCACACACACATGCTCACGTATTTAGACTGTGAGAGGAAACCAGAGAAAATCAGTGATGTTATCAGCAAGTAGCATTGCCGCCTCAAAGTGGCTCGGCTCAGTCTGTGTGGAGGTTGTTCTCCCCTTGTCTCTTCCCACAGTCCAAAGACATGTGTTTCAGATTACGTGATCATTCTAAATCCCCCGCAGTGCGTGAATGTGTGTGCCCACCCTGCGATGGCGGTAGTTTTACAGTCTGATGGTTCAAATCCTTTCTCATCCTGTTTTCCACCTGTGGGTGTAATTTTTCCAGACAGACACCTGGGGGTTTGAGGGTACAACACATTTGCTTAGTTTGTTACTAAAATTTGTTTAACCTCACTGTGTTGCTAATGATTGCTAACTATATAAACCTTAAAGTGTTTTTATAATGAAAAATTAAGCTTAGTATATGTTAATGGACAGAATGTGTCCAAAGTTCATGCTTAATTTTCAATTTTAATAGTTTCACGCAATAAGCACTGATTTCCTTAGATTATATCCACTTATTCAGGGTTTAAGTTAATTTTGTAAAAGAGAATGAAATGTATGGTACTATAAAAAGATGGCTATTCAGAACTTGAATTTGAGATTCATTTCTCTCTGCTAAAAACACAGGTGGAAATTTTACACGTTCTGTGAAAATGAGTCCTCTTTCTGAGGCTCAGGGACACTCTTCCCATTTTAAATGAATAGCAATAGTTTTTAAATTAAAATTCACATTCTGAGGAGATCTTCAGGAACAGATTGCAGTCATAGTTCCTTGGTCCTTGATGTCTTGGTCAAGCAGGTGAGATGATCACTTTCTCTGTTAAGTAAACATGAACCATGAAACAGCATCTTGTGTTTCGGTAATGTGAGAAAATAATCTGACACCAAGCTAAGGTCAGATAGGAGTCCACTGTTAAATTGTGAGGGGCTGTGACTCCAGCAGGAGGAATAGGAGGTGGAGGGCAATGTGGAGGCAATAAGTGTGAGGTGATTTCTGGACTTCTCTTGAACAACATGACCTCTAGAACCCTCTACGAGGAATCACCATCATACCATAGCTAAGGTTGACGTCACGGTGTTATGACCACCTGATGTTCAGAAAAGCGAGCCAACTACATCCAGTAGGAGGGTAAAATTGACCCAACAACCTTCGACCTTCACCTACGAATAGCTCAGATCAAGCCACTTTAGATTATTTATGTATTAATGAAGGTTGCGCTTGCAATGCTGTATTTTGCAGACCTGGGGCAGGGAAGATGTTGAGGATCAACATGAAAAAGTACCAGTGAGTTGGAAGGAGAAAACCCTCAGTCAATGGCGTGTCTTGGTAGGTGGAGGCTGGGGTGATGAGAAGGTTCGTATCGGGCATTTTTTACTTCAAGATGTGGCTGCGGTTGAGGTCAATCCCAAAAACCTGGACAGAAATGGTAATGTGGGCACTTGTCCTTGTACAACAGTAATAGAATTGATTTTAATTACTCTTATGAGAAGTTAGAGCTTCCCTGTGGGATTTTCCATTCATTTATTCAGTTCTCCTTCTCAACAGCAAAGGACTACAAATTTTATCCTTTTGCTATTAATTTCATTGGGAGCGCCGATATCCATGAGGTACAGAGAAAAAATAATTAGAAACAAACATTTTTTTATATATAAAATATTGCCATATTTCACATTTGCATTAAAATATCAAAATGCAATATGTTGTGGAGATGACAGCAGACAGGGTGAGGAGTTCAGCCTGACAAAGCGCAGCCTGCGAACCCTATGTTGCTGTGCAGGAGGGTGGTGGCCATGGAGATGGAAATCGGAACTAAGAAACCCGAGAAACTTTGCTGATGTGATCGTTTCCTTTGGGAGGAGTGAGGGTGCATTGGTGAAGTCGCCCCCAGTGTCACTCACCTGTCGCTCGCCGTCGTATCGCCATGAACCTTGTGGCCATCCTGCAGTGCCTGTTGGTGGAGCTTAGTGTTGTGAGCTGTAAGTATGTTTGTGAACACTGTGTGTCAATGAGTTGTTTGGCTGTGTGTGTGTGGTTAATTTCTTAGGTGAATTATGTGGCTTCTGCTGTTTATTTCAAGTCTGTAAAGTAGTGAGATGTACAATGACAGCAGCTGGAAGCAGATAAGAGGTTTGAGAGATTTGTTGTCCGAAAATTAGTTCTTTACAACAAAACTACTTCGCTTTTTGGGAAGGAAACAAGTCACAGTGTCTTAGTAGAGGGTTCATCTCAGACTTCAGGCTGGTCCTGATCCTGCAGTCCAGCTTTATCTCAAGTGCCATAACCTACTAATACACATTCAATAATTCAACGGTTAGGACATCAAAATTCATCCTTCTCCACTGCTTTTTTATCTCCCCTCTAACTAACCCAACAATCTCCTTCTGCCGCCTCAAGTTTACTCCCTGCTGGACCTGTACCTTCCTACCTTTTTCTACCCCAAACCTATCAACACCATACTGATAACTAAGATCACCAATCTTCTCCAACTTAGTCTCTGCATTCTCTTTGAACCTCTCTAAAACCCCTAATAGATCTTCCTTAACTGTCTGCCACATTGCCTTCTCATCTGCCCTGGGCCACCTAACTCTAGGCTTCAAAGGGTAGTATTATTCTGAACTGCATTCGAACAATAAAAACACATTATTTTTGGGCCACGTATTATTTCAGATGGAACATTTCATATTGATCAAACAAAATCCATACTTTTGGGAAAAAGGCATCCAGTCTCTGTTCCTCTTTGTTTGTCTTCACTTGAAAAAAACAGCAAAGCAGACAGGAAGAATAAAGAATGGTGTACAAAAGGAGAAAGGCAGCAAACTGCAAAGTTAAAGGCTTCTTTTATATGACTCTCACATCAAGGGAATTATCATTATCATTAGGGAATGACGTGGATCTTAGGCAAAATGTTTCATGACCATTAGAGTTCTTCATGCTTGGTACTTTATATTATATCAGTTTTGTTGTAAAAGACAAAATAAGTATCTTATTCATCCATTATAAGTAATAATAACACTGAACACGTGATGGTTTTTATTAGATGAACTGTTGTACTTCATAGCAGCAGTGTGGGAGGTGGCGAATGGACCTGCTGGATTTTCCTTCACATTAAACCAAAGGTTGGCAGGGTTTTTTCCAGGTTGTTTAGTAGCCCAACTCCTGGAAAGATGCTTCCAAAATGTAGCTCACTAAGTGGGTTATTTATAGGTTTGGGTCTTTGTGAAAACACAGTGGATTATAAATATCTTCCTGTTTAAATTAGAAGAGAAGATTTAAACAAGGTAGCAAAAGAAACCAAAATGTTTTCAGCAAGTACAGGTCATCTTCTATTTAGCATCCTCCAGTTATTTTGGGGAAATAACTTCACTAATGTATACAGTAATATTTTAAACAGCTTTCAAAATGTTTTTGAAAAAAGAACCACCCATCGCCTTTACTGTTATTGATGCTTTAATGGGCATATTAATTTACACAGCCCATCCTGGATTTAGTGGACCTTGACTTTATAGATTTTGAATTTTACAGACCCTCGAGTATTCCAGAAAAAAATGGAAAGATCACAAATATTCTAAAAACCCATTTTCTACGCTTTTAGCTTTTTGACGAAAACAACTTAGTATAAAATGGCAATTTAAAAAATGTGCTCCGGGCAGATCCAAAAACATCTGTATAACCATCAGCTCATGATTTCCGCATGATAAAGCACTCCAAACACCAGTTACCTTATTAGAAAACACTTAATATTGTAATTCATTTGCATTTTTACAGCATGTACGGTATTGCACATACGATTCATAATCCTGTACCGCACTGCATAGTTCTCATTCTTTGATTTTAGAAGCTTATTTTGATTTTTAACATCGTTTATATATTTTTTATTATGGAAAAGCTTCAGATAAAAATTTGTTATAACAAAAGTTTCTGTTCGGATAGTAATATTGAGATATATATTTTGGTATCGATTTTCAAGAGTCGTCGTAAAAGAATGCACTGTTCATCTGTTTATACGATCAATAAGCACATTAATGTCACAGTCTCACTTCACGGTCTCCTTCATGTCCATTTTATTCTTCTGCAAGCAGCAGGTGGAGACTTTAAGGTCAATAAAGACGTGATATTTCGCTGAAAAGCATCTTGGCTTTTCCTGCCACATTTATGGTGCACCATGTCGTTTTATTAATTTTTTGTCTTTCTTCAGGTCAAGGTTTCATCCAGGGCCGCATTGTGGGAGGAAATGTCCCTGCACCCCACTTTGTCAAATACATCGTATCACTGCAGAGTCTGAAAGGCCAGCACTTCTGTGGGGGATCCCTCCTCAATAAGTACTGGGTGCTCACAGCGGCACACTGCAACATTGGGTGAGCCGAGCCAATGGACCCATGTGCATTTTTAATGGAAGCTAAAGGTTTGCACCACTTTTTCAGTAATGAAATGCATACCAGATACTGGAGAGTATTTCATAAAATATTTCAGATACCTTCTGAATCACATAGCTTATAGTCCAAGATATTTGCCCAGTTATACAGATGGATTATAAAGAAGATATTCAGCTTTAAGTGACATCTTCCTCTTAGCAACAGCAACACTGAGGTCACAGACTAAATATCACCTATAAAACTCCTGGACCAACTACGGTTAGGATGACAAAACGGATTGTGCTCAGATGTGGTGAAGATTTATGAATTGATATTGATTTTCAGACGCGGGTTTGTGTCCAGTGTGGTAGAGCTTGCGGAATAACCTCATCCAAACCAAACACATCAGCTCATACCCCCTTCCAAAAGGATGGGATATAATTCCTCATTTCACAGCACTGCTGACATTTGGTTCTGAGCTGAAGGTGCATATAATGTGGCCTACAGTGAGAACTCTGCAGTTAGACCGTCTGTGGTTTCTCTGGGTGCATGAACAAAAAAAGGAAAGTTTTTGCAAGGCTTACATGAGACATACTAAAGAACCATTATTGCTATCCTTTTCTGCAGCGCTACCTACACATCAGACAGGGAACCATCAGTAAAACAGCAGACAGAAAGATGTTAGCGTTCCTTCTCTTAAGAGGACTTAAGAGAAACGCATAGACTGGCATTAACACCCACAAACTGTACTTTTGTTTTACAGTCGAGTCTACATAAGTGGACATCACATAAGTGTGTACTGTCTCTATAGTCCCTTTTTGGCTCTATTCACTTCAAAGGGACACAAGTTTGGATTAGTAGAAATCTGATTAGTAGGTTCTTTGCTTTGGTGATTAAAATTTTCCCACCCCGAAGCCCATGTTCCTATGTTTATGACATTTAGGTAGATGTAGACTTTGTCCCTTGATCATAAATCAGTTAAAATGGCACCACCACCAGTCTGACCTGTGACTTGTGCTGCTGCACTATCCACGGAGGTGGAGACTGCTATGTCACTGACAGTCCACATCATTAAGTGCTGCTGGTCCTGCTGCTCCACGAGACAAAGCCGATGACTGTTGTCCTCGAACAACACAGCACAGTGTAACAAACAATTTTACAGAGAAATAGCAAACTCTTTGGAGAACTAGTACAAGTACATAATACAGTACCATACATAAACAATAATAAAACATGCTTAATACTTTGATATAACTGTATATATACAGACCTGTATGTACAGGTCTTTGTTTTAGCTGCTAATTTCTAGCATTTAAAACAGAACTATGATTTAATAAAGACTGTATACAGTTATATACATTTAGATGATGCTAACTTATGTTTACCACCCCACAGGCTCAACCAAATGATTATCGTGGCAGGTGACTACATCTTGGGTGTGTATGAAGGCACTGAGCAGTTCTTCACCCCTGAGCTCCTGGTTACCCATCCGCAGTATAACAAGAGCAACAACAACGCCGACATCATGCTCATACGAGTAGGTAATCTGAAAAAGAGTCATACGGCGTGCTCACCGGCAGCTGGGGGGAGGTCGGTGTACTTTTAATTCAGGTTTAGAGCCCAAACAAGAGAGATGCTTATTACGAGCCCCATTCTGGTCAGCCTGCAAATCAAAACTCAGCCAAAAACTTGATACTACTGTCTACTGTAACTCTTTGAATATCATAGGACTTGTGTTTCATTGACATTAATGATTTATGATGAATTATTTATTATGTAAATATTACCTTGATCTTATTTTTAGGGAAAATAATGACATAATATGTCCAATAATTAAATTATTATACATAACAAACACATTTTTTCTCTATTGCATGAAGCTCTGATTATGTAATTGGGATTATTGTTCAGCCTTTTGCAAGCCAAAGTCTATTTTCTGCGCCACATTCAGTGGAGTAATTTATTGATGAATATCTGAAATACCTGGAAGTAAGTAACTTAAATATTGAAATGAGTGCCCCCAAGTGACCCTGCAGGCTAATAGTGTGGTTGTCCAGCAGTGATTTAGGTTTAAATAACCAGGCAAGCTCTTATTTTAGCTATAACATGAGCTTTTTCATTGTTGTTGGTGGTATCCCAGATGACCACATTTCAGATCTACTTTTCTTTGTTCTCATAGAGCTGCACTTTTTTGTAACCCTGACCCCCCACTCTGACCAAACTTAAACCTGGCAGCTAAACTGGTGTTTCTAGTCTTGATAGAGAAGATGTTGCCTCATTTGCCTCCCACTGTCCCCTCCCCTGTCCAGCTGAATGTGCCGGTGTACCTGAGCAGCTTTGTGGCTGTTGCCCCCTTGCCGCTCTCTGGAGCCTCAATGTCCGAGGGGCGTATGTGCCGGACATCGGGATGGGGCTTCACCAGCGCTGCTGGGGGGCAGGTTCCCTCTGTTCTGCGCTCTGTGCGGCTGCCCATCGTCTCTGGTGCCAGGTGCAACAGCAGCCAGTCCTTTGGCGGCAACATCACAGTCAATATGATCTGCGCTGGATACACTGCAGGGGGCAAGGATGCCTGCAAGGTGGGAACCGAGACATCGGGGTGAATCAGCATTGCCCAAAAAACAATTTCTTCCACAGCTTTTGGAATTATGAGGCATCTTTTGTCTCCTAACATCTCTAAGTGATTAAACAAGCACCATGTTAAGATCATATAGTTGAACATATAGATCACATGGATATCATATAAGTTTATGTGCAGTGATAATGGTTATTGACAAGTCAATTTGTATGCAGTGCTCATCTGTACTTAGACATGAAGAATTTTACAAGATCCTTAAAATGCTAAACAATCGATTACATTAAAAGAGTGAATGCACACTTTGATTTATAATATTTCAGATTTATGTGGCAGATGACCTTGTGTGGAGGCACATTACAAAGCCAGCTGAAAATGAAAGTGCTGGCATGGAGACCGTAGCCCAGACGAGAGCCAGCATCAGTCAGCTGTCCAGCTGCGGCCATTTGAGCTGAAAGTTTAGTCAAGTTCACCTGCAGCACTAGCCAGAAGTTTGAGTACAAAGAGACTTCTCTGATGATTGTTTTGTTAGAAAACATTCAGTCAACAAACTAGGATGACGAAATGGGCTGGCAGGTTTTGCTTTGCTTTCACTCCTCAGTTTGTCTTGTGCAAGTGTTGCCCAGGTGTGCTCAAACTTTTGATTGCTTCTGTCAGTGCCAGGTAGCTTGCGTCGCAGTTCTGATCCGTATTTCTGCTTGTGACTCCAACAGCACAGATGTGTCGGTGTAGAATTGCTGGCACAGTAACAGAGTTATTGGACCGAACAGTTCCCAGGCTTCGTCATGCTTTTCATTTCGAAGAGCATCTGCCTTCGGCACTGGTTTACTCCTTGGCTGCTCTTGCCAAGAAAGTTTTTGTGAACTTGCCTCACCCACTCAAGAAATTAATTTACATGAGCAGGGCTGCTTTGTTCAACAGCCGTGTCTGAGGTTCCCATTAATTTCTCGCTCAGCAGAAGAGCTCTTAGGAGCCGGAATTACTTTAGTTCAAGGCACATTTACTTTTGCATAGCGCTCAAAAAACTGATGTTCTTTCCCTGCCGTGTACTTGTTATAGCGGAATGGCAATAATGACTGAATATTTTGACTCTATTCATTTTAATTGTTATTTTGTTCAATAGCTGACACTTTCTCTGAAACAACGCACAATTTTCATCCATTTGTGCAGGTTTTCATTTACTAGACCTTTCAGACTGAGTTCCTTGCTCTAAAGTGCGGTAACACTGGGGCTTAAACCTGCAGCCCTCAGGATACAAGGCAGGCCTTTAGATACAATACTTTAGTCTAAAATAATAATTTTGACATCTAAATTTTTGGATAACTTAAATTAGAGTGTCTGCAAAATTGTGCTGAATTTTGTTTTTTATTTTGTTTTATATAACACCCAGTTATCTACAACTTAAAATACATTAAAAAATTTCAGTTGAAAAATAAATGCATTGTTATCATTTCCATGTTGTCTTCATTTCAAAATTTAATACCACACATTATTTTTATCAGAAGCAGTGACTGGGAGCAGTTTTTAAATGTTTGGAATATTTAGACTTTTGAATTGAAACATTTTTTACGAATTGTGCTTAAGTGATGTTGGAAAAAACAAAAGTTGAAAATAAATAACACAGCTACAAGCACTGTAATTCAACACTTATCTCAAATTCACACCATTTAATAATGTGGGTAAAATGATAACATTAACACAGAAGGTGATCCCTGGGAGAAAAGCTGAGATGCAACTGCAGCAACAACTGCACTCTTGTTACAAGCAGATGCCTCTCAGGGATTCCATTCACTTCTCATAATGCTCCAGTCTTTTAAAATCGTAACTTCACATTCCTAGCCCTCTTCATCCTCTCATGTGGCCTCGTGTGCAGACTGAACATTTCTGCTGGGGCGGACATTGAAATTTTTCAACTGTAGATTCAGAAAAGTGCCTTTTTTTCCGCTACAGTTCAAATTTTCAAAGCTGTAAAAGGACGTATAAAGCATTGCTGTACATTTACATAGGCGTAAAATAAGTGTTTACAGCACGCTGCGTGATAATGCATTCATATCTGCAGTTTGTTCCTTCCTGGCGCTGAGGATTGTGTTTCACTGCTGGTGCAGGGGGACTCTGGGGGTCCGCTGGTGTGTGAGGGGCGTGTGTACGGCGTGGTGTCCTGGGGAAACGGCTGTGGAAGCCCCAGATATCCTGGGGTCTACACTGCTGTCTCCAGATTCCGCAGCTGGATCGACCAGATCATGATCAGCTTCTACGGCAAGTATTGTGTGACCCTTACTCTACCTGTATCTTTTGTCCGCCGTGTCTGTTTTGCTGTTTTTGCGTCAGTTCACTTTGCACATATGTACTAATTCATGAGCCAGGTTGCGTAACATGTATAAGGTAACGTAACTATTTAAATTGGGATCTTAAAATTTAAAACACACTCTTTCATAATGTGACTCTGATTTCTCCACAGGGTGTTCTGCATAAGTTCCCCCTGGTGTTCCAAACAGGTGCCGTGGATCTACTGCATATCCTGTACGGCTGTGCAGAAGTCCAAGACAACTTCTGACGAACGTCATCTGCAGGAACTACTGTTGCCCGGGGTAACGAAAATGCCAAGCGATCGCGGCCCGCTTTGTGAGAAAGGTTAGCTCTGTCAGTCAGACTTCTTTGCCATGAAGAGAGATTAAAAAGATGCCGATGATAATTTCCTCTCCGCAGGCCAGTGGGTTGAGGAAGTGCTTTTCAGTCGGAATGAAATGTGAGCGAGATGCTATGAAGTCAAACAGCTTGTATGGTTTCACCCATTTTATCCCATCATAATCCAGGGCCCTCTTCTGATTTTGGACCAGTTTATATTTTACTGTTAAAACAGAGAGAACCACTGGACTGTTTTTCATAATTCTGTTTAGTTTGTTTTTTGATTACACTATCTTCTTTGTATGTACATAAGAAGCTCAGCGTTCCTCCATCTTCACCATTCTGTTATGGAAACACTTCACGTGAGGCGGTCAAAGCTTTTTGAAAGCAGGGAAAAAGAGCTGTTTCACCTCACTTCATTGCCCTGTAATGATAGATAACCTGAGCCGCTGTGATTCTCGAAAGCCGTGGTTTGCCTGTAATGTACCTCCAAGCACCAAAGGAAATGTGATCGCGGCGGAGAAATCTCTACAGGCTCCCGCAAACCTGATAGGGACAGCAGTGACACAGCCGGATGAATAGTTTATGGCCAAGTTCAGGAGGCAACAGGAAGTTCTCCCCTTTCACCTGTCCCTGCCACGTGTCCGGACCCAATCGGTGCCGTTGGATGGACAAGATTTAGATAGGCTCAGCTGTCAGCTTTCTGGGGAACTGGCATCAAGGGAGCAGTGCAGTCTTGTGGCCCTTGCACTAGTTCACTTCTCTGCTGAGACCTCCACCTGCAGGGAGGCACCTCACAGGGGATCACGTTGATTTTTGTCTTTCTTTTTTAGACTGCGTCAATGTTTTATTGCCCCAGAATGTTAGCTGTATTAATTCAGCACAAACGCGGCATGTTCGTATGTGTTGTTTATGTATATAGGACTGAATTAGAGTGTAACCCAGGCCAGACTTTTCGTGGACACAAAATAAAGTTTATACACCATGCAACCCTTCAATTTGTTTATCCTTCTGCTGTCTAGGAAAACTGACAGTTTCCTCTGCTTTCATGTCCTCTTCTGACTTTTTATTATTTTTGCTGTCTTTAGTTAATGATAACTGTGGATGTTATGTAGCTGGTGTACTTTCTGATATGCAGGATATGTGATAAAAATGTGCCTGTTTGAACATGGGATTTTTTTTCCGTACCCCCAGCTGAGTGACGTATTCCTGTTCCCCATGCAAGCCACCACAAGGGGGCGACTCATTACTGTGTGCCAAATGCCTGCCCTGCTGTACAGTACTCTAACCTACTTTTCTGTACGCGCGAAGGCATGCATACACACACACACACACACCGAGTTGTGCTGAAAAGTTGTCTTGTTTGTATACTTAATTGGTGGATGGATGGATACACTCAGAACCATTCACCTCTTCAGAGGACGTCAGGCTGAAAACAGCGACGGCGTTTATATTTATTTGTTTTGGCAGTTGGCTACCTGGGACAGCTGTTTATTTAGGACAGATCTTAAAGAACAATGCCAAAAAAACAATAAATTATTGTTTATTTGGGACGCAGTTTGGACAGAGTCCCAGGACTGGCATCCTCCTCATCCCCGCCAAAATGGCACATAAACTAATGTTCTGATTTGGACAGTGTAGAGAATTTTCTTGTAGTGATGTTAATATTATTGTTTTAATAGGAATCCACTCTATTTATTGAGTTTTTCTCCAACGTGATAGTAGTTACATATTTAGGTGCTACACTCACTAGCATTGAAGAAAGAGATGGTATTCAAACTCTGAGTCAAAAAAGCACCACCTCTAACCTCTGAACCATCTACTGTCCCCTCCTACTCACCTGTATATGAAGCAGAATGCTGATTCTCATCTGACTTCTCTGGCTCTGCAGGCTTTGGACCCTGTACTGGTCAAAAGGAATGGCCTCCTGCACAGTACAAATCTTTGTGAAAAATGATAAACTGTATGTAGGATTGGGCTGCCTGTAATAAATGAGACAGGAGAGACAGGATCTAAATAATTCTTCTTTCCATGAATCCCTTGGATTTGTCTTGTCACTCTCCGTGGTGCTGAGCTGCTTCGAGGTGATGTTGAGTCACTGTCCACAGGGTCCACTTTCTGCTGTAGCAAAAATAACGCCCTCAGTTCAGCCCTGGAGGGGATGATGTCCCTCAGAGGCCTAGCACCACCTCAACACTACTACTTCCAGAACTTTTATACCCTCTGCTCCGGATCTTTCTGTAAACATCACGTGTTTGGGAAAGAGTACGTTTACAACTTTTTGCACTTTCAGGGAATAGAGGGGAGGTTTGTCTTGCCTTCTCCATGAGCAATATTTACTTGTCTTGTTATCATGGCCAGTGTTACAGCAAGTGCTTTGCTGCAGTGGGACACCAGCTTTATCGCTGCATTTTAGCCTTTCCCCTTTGAGATCTGGACTCGCACAGCTTAGTTATCAGCGTTTTTCTTTCACTACAGTATCATAAGAATAAATATAAGATAAAACTGGAATCGAATGCTTAAGGGAAAGTAGGGATTTGAAAAAGTTCATTTCGGTAATAACCCCCTTCTGAATTGAATATTTTGTATATGGTTGTGTAGCAGACAGCAAATGGTTCCTAGTGTTTCCAGAACTACATGCTTATGTCATTTAAAACTCTCCATAGCACCAGATGTTTGTCCTGTGATTCTGCTGCATCTGTGACACCTAACTTTGTGAGGAATGATTGCTTCAATATTACAGGTTTTGTGACACGGCATTCTTAAATTTTTTGCACAGAACCCAAACAAATGCTCTCAGTCAATGTGCTACCATTTTTAAAAATATATGGACAAGATGTGTTTGCAGACGTAAATCCAGACCTGGTTGTTTAATGATCTGGCTCAGCGGTGTGTTTGTTTACAATGTGCTGCATCCTTGGAGTCCCTGGAACTCAATCTCTAATACCCTGCAGGTAAAGCTTGCTGCAGCTGGGTAATGCAAAGTCATCCCAGACAAGCTCAAATGTGGGCCCTGCTGTTGTACTGCTGAGAAATGTGCTGGACATAAAAATCAGAAAAACACATTTATTCACGTTCTCCAAAGCAACTGGCAGTGTAGGGTGGCAAAACTGCGGTGAGTAGCCCTACTGTTCAGGCATAGGTTTTAGTTCAGCCCCATCTGAGTGGAGTTTGCATGTTCTCTCTGATTTCCTTCCATAGTCCATTTCGCCCTTAGTGTGTGTGCACGTGTGGCCACTATGCAATGGATTGGCATCCCATCCAGAGTAGAGGCTTCTGGCCAAGTCATCAGTGAATGAAGACTGACCCCAACCAGGACAAATGGTTAGCAAAAGTAAGTGACAGCTTATAGCATGACTTGCAATGAATTACCCATTTAAACAGAATACTTGAGTTACCTGATGCTTACCAGGTCCAAAGGGTGTAATGGTGTAAAGGTAAATGGCAACATCACATTATATAGCCACCAAACTGTTTTACCATTAAAATGGTTGCATTTAGTACATAAATATTGTCGTACTGAACCAAACTTAACTTTAAACGTGTTAAACTTTATGCATTTGTGTGTGTGTGTGTGTGTGCGTTTGTCCATTTAATCAGCTGAAAGTCATTCCTCTTTACACATGACTAGAAGAACAAGGGCATTTTAATAAAAGTCCAAGCAAAGCATAAATATTTAATAATGAACACCACCTCTGGATGCTGCTTGTTATAGAGGAAAGATAGAGTTGAAGAGCCTCTTTCAAGCCCTTCTGCTGTGGTTTAACTGGATGTGGAAAAGGTCACGTTGGATCTCTCAGGATGTCTCTTAGAGAAAGATCACATCTGCAAAGCCAGATGCCAAGAGAGTACCAATTCCTGGAAGACTTGGCTCTGAGATGTGTTTAGTCTGTCTGAGACAGGAGGGGCTGCCTGGGTCTTACATCTACTTGTTCATGGGAAGTAGCAGTTGTAGCAGGTTCAAAGCTGGACATAAAACGGCTCAGCACCATCAGCTCAGGGTCCCCTCCAGTCAAAAGTACCACACATCACAGTCCCAAAAGGCATGATGGGTTGGTTCTGTATCCTGAAACAGTAGATGAACATCCACATCTCTCCAGTATTACTTCTCTTAGGTGCTAAACTAAAAAAAAATCAATATAGAGGGGAAAAAGAGTGTGAGCTCTATCTTTTCCTCCTGCATACAATTTATAAGACAGTTTCAATCCCCATAGGATTTTATTAACTGATGAAGTTACTGGTGAGATTAAAAGCTTCTCTTTAGGATAATAAATTGTTGAGTATTACAACATTGCACTGTGTACACTCTGTCCTCAGGTTGCTGTACAAAAAAACTGCTGCAACGGCTTATTAAAATACCCATCTTTTATCTTACAACAGGCTTATTATTCGGTACAAAGGCATTTTTGCCCATTATGCTGTCATTTTACTTTCACAACAGGTATTTTACTCTCTGCAGTGACTTGTATCGAACACTCGTAACACACATACTGGGATGAGATTCACACTATGTGTCTCAAACCCGAAATGTTGTTGACTCCAACAGTATCAAACTGGCTATTTTGCAGCTAAATATGATATATTAACCTCTCTGTTAACCCAGAAACAACCATCAGAAGGGGACAAATAGGGTTCATGTGGTAGTTTTTTGACTCCTCTCTGTAGGCAACGGATGAAGAGATTCCATTAAGCAGTTTACTAGGGTGCTTACAGTTCTTCCACAGCAAGGCCAGCTGTACGCTTTCTGCTTTCTACTTATTCAGATCACGAAAGTTAATGGAAAGATGTAACCTTGTTAGAAATACAAAATGGCTAGTTTTAAATATTTATAATTGTTTATATTTTTATTATATTTATATTTTATTTTATTTATCTTTATAATCTGAACAAGGTGTTACCCAGAAACGTATGGTTTATAACTACAAGATCAGTGGGCGGTACGGGCAACCGTGGTACCACAGGGTAAATGGCAGGTAGTACAGCGTTACATGTGCCCATAATGGAATGCACTCTGTACCCAAATGGAATGAGGCCCATTAGACCATTATAGTGCTTTGCTTTGTGTTTTCCAAAATAGAAAAATGCCTTAGAGGGAAAAAAATAGGATTATTTAAAAAAATTGCTTGTCAGTGGTGAGCTGGGCAGCAGCTCTTGTTTGAAATTCCATTAAGAAAACTCCTAGTGCTCCATTTTCATTTTTAAAACCATCGTGAGAGAGAAAAGGCTGCATATTTCACCGGCATGGATCTGACGCCATATCTCAGAATTAACTTTGGGCCATCCACAGTTATTAATAGTTCTCCTTTTTTACATCGGATGGGATAACTTGTGCACAAGTGCGCAGCATTAAAACAAAGTGTAACCGAAGTGAAGCCGTTTCCTCTTTGGTCGGCTGTGAAAAGCTGCGGGACGCAACCCAGCCGAGACGGATCATCCAGTCAGAAGCTGCCGTTGGTTCTGGCTGCTGAGCTCACAGCCTGCAGATGTGACACTAAAACGGCAGCGATGTTTATAGGGGCTGCGAGCCGCTGCCAGGCTGAGCAGAGAGGCTGAGACTCGAGTGTGATGCAATAGACGGTTGTCTACTGCAAGCGCTCCCTCAAAGCAGCTCTCGGCGCTCTCGGCGCCTCCCATCCCCTTTGTGTCTCTTCCCTTTTGTCCCCGGCTGCTGAGCATCACTGAGGTCCATGGTTCTCCATTTCATCATTTATTTAGTGTTATTAAAGAAGCAGTTGGTCAAGCCCAGGAGTCGTCTGTGATATTCATGTATGAAAATGGCCCTTGACAAGAGAGCTGCTGAAATGAAAACCCTCCTGCATTGTGCAACTCTGTAACCAAGATGTGTTTGGCCTGTTCAGTTTTCATTCAGTCCAAATATAGAACACAATTTCCTGTTATGTCTTAGTACATCTTGGTATATCTAGACTTAAAACTTCTGTGTTGAACAGGGGCCAGTCAGTGTCATGCCATGATGTAGAAGCTCTTCTGAGATATCACAGTTCAGCTTTCAACACGGTCATTAGTAAGGAAACAAAAGGAAGTTTGCACACTAATGGTGAATGGAAATTCACTTCGCATTGCCTGGCCATTTGAAAATAAAGAAAAGGACTTCTGAGAGCTTTGATCACAAAAAGAAGAGGAATCAACCCAGACTTCTTACACTAAGTTGAAATGACATCATCTGCTCATGCAGTATCCTCTTTCCATGAGCAGTGTAAGACAGAGTAAAACCCCGCGGTACTGCACTTCACAATAAGACAAATTTGTAGAGAACATGGCTGGGGATTGGCTCCCATCCTCCTGCTCACATTTCAGTGAATTCCCTCTCCTGACAGCGACAAATATACATTTTCTAAATATCACCGATATTTGAGTAAAATTTTATATCAGTATTATTAGTACCGTAATGGCGGCGAGAGGAGCCGTGGATCTCCCATAATGCACTGCTGTTGCATGTCTGTAAATAGTTGTTTCTAATCACTGTGGGAGGTCATAGATGCAGTATTTCTTGATCATTATTGTGTTTAAGAGCATTCAGGTGGACATACTGTTATGCCCTACGAATCCAGTGGTTACCATGCTGTAGAGAAACAAAACTTGTGCTCCCAACTCTTGAGCATTTTGTCTGCTCTGGAGGACTGGCTGATATAAAAAAAAAAATATTGTTTTTCTTTAACCTTGCAGCAGGGTGACCTCGCAACCAGCTGAATCTTTTTGGACCCCACTTTTTGCCATGGCTTCGCTGTATTGAACACTAAGTGATGAATACGTCTGGCTAAGATAACTGTATGAAGAAGTGCTAACAGAACAGGGCTTTATTTATATAAGTAAAGGGACTCCATTGCTGGAGGTTCTACTGACACTCCAGTCCTCGATTGGTCCCTGTGCTACATGGTGGGGGCTCACTTCGCAGCCCAAAAGGCTGAATTCATCAAGCCGCCCCTCGGAGGACAGGCAGAAAGTGGAGCGTTTTAATCATGTTTCCCAAATAGCGCTGCTCCAAGACGTCTCTGATAGCTTCTCCTTCTAGCTGCGGATTTGAGCTCCTCGGCAGCCCTCCGCCCTCTGCACAGCTGCACCGACACGCTCGGATCTTCCCTCCCCGTTGGGCTCCCCTCCACTACAACAGCCACCAGCTTCCCCCGGAAGTCTTCGGACCACATAAGCTGGGATCTGTCCAGCCGGGAGTCCCGAGAGAACAAATTCAATGTTTATAAGGCTTTGAGGCATATTGCACACAATAATTTATTCATATGTGCTCCAGTTTATATGGTAATGTTCATGAGCTCAGAGGCCTGCAGAATATCTTGCTGCATTTCTATCTGGATTATTCTGATAAATTTTTACACGCAAAAACAGTGTGGTTGTTTAGCATATCTAGAGACCGCACTACATATTAGCCCGGCTTGTGGCGGCTGATTTACTGAAGGGGCAGACGGGAAGCCGACGAAGAGTTTGTGCATCAGCTAATGTGTGTGATTTACTCACTGCTTTCTACATCGGCTTCTGCCCGAGTGCTCCCTGTTTACTCGGGTGTGTTTTTATCTGTAATGAATAGCAACAGCCATAAAGCGCAAAGCTGGCAGCTCACAGCATCTGCAAAGGCTGTGGACCTGGGTGCAGATTCAACTCCAGTTCAGTCAGAGAGGAGTCTGCATGTTCTGCCACGGTCCAAAGACATGCTTTTCAAGCGTGTTAGCCATATGACAGTGATATTAAATGTTCATAGCGTGTGTATCTGTGAGTTCCTGAGTGTGTGTGGTTGCCCTGTGGTGGGCTGGCATCCCATCCCACCCTGTCTTGTGCCTCATTGCTTCCTCACCGGCACAGGCTGTTATTAACAGATAGATGGAATCTGGATATGCACACATAGGCAGAGGAAGACAGGCAAACAGAATGCAGGAACAGCGATGCGGAAGCTGACAAACATACACAAACACTTGCTGTCCTCACGCTGTGAGACCCTTGTGTGAGGATATCGAGAATCGAGATTCAAGAAACATTGGTTGCTGCACTCCCTTATGCAGTAGATAAACAAAGTTCCTCAGGTCTATGGTGCACAGTACAAGGAGAAAGAAAGTGTATAAATAACTAAAGATAAATTAAAAATTAAAATATAAAAAGATAAATATAAGTGTGTAAATATACAATATGTGTAATGTAAGTCAAAATACTAATAAATATGATGTATGTGTGCAAACAATAAGTGGTTGTGGGCAGCGGTTGTGGTCGGTGGTGGTGGTGTTGGGACCTGAGAATTCCGTAGCCTGTGGTAAGAATGGCCCTCAGGCTGCGATGGCGTCTCAAAAGATGGCCGCGATGGAAACAGATGGTGGAGAGGGTTATAGCGAGAGGGGTCCTGACACACCACTTCTTGTAGGTCGTACTGATGGTGTATGTCTGAGGTCCCGGAGATGGACTCGGCAGGGCTCCCTGGTCTGAAGCTCCCAAAGCAGATAGTGATGGTGCAGGTCTGAAAGGACACCTGTAGAAGCATCACATCACAGAAGAGGGCCTGTAAGTACATTGTGTCCTCTTTAGCAATGAAGGCCTGAAACACACCAGCTGTTTCCCACCCATTCGTACAAAGTGTGGAAGTCATAACAAACATCTCCAATTCTCCTGTAATTCCCGATTCCTGATTTCTTCACTGTTTGCAGACACACACATACACACACACACACAGCATCTGTTTATCTATCTCTGTCTAAAAAGGAAAATTTAAAGGAAGGAGACACCAGGCCTGACTGGTTGTCGATCGTGATTTATCGTGCTGGTCACGTCGATCCTGTCTACCACGCGCCGCGTGATGAGCTGTCATGGGACTCCCACGTCCTCCTGGTCCGACAGAGGACGCCATGAGCAGCGAGGAGGTGGGAGGCATGTTTTTGTATTGTTTTGAGCAGACGCTGCGTGTGCTTTTACAAAGAGGCCTTTCCACACCATTATTATCTTCCCAGTGCTTTCAAATATTCAAAGAACATCTATTCATAGCACTAGTACCACATTTAGCAGATTTCTGCTAAGATTCGCTTTGTCTCGGTCTGTCACATCATCCTCCACCTCGGAAGCCACTATGAAATGAATTCACTCGAACTGATACATGAGTACCTCTGTCATCGCTGTTTTTATTCAGTTGTACTGTGACGGTGTAAAAAGTCGAGCTTTGGCAGCACCGTTAGAATCAGTTGTGAAATATTTTAAGCAATCAAGAAGGTTTAAATCATTTCATAAGGAGCTCTGGAATGTCTTATAATAAGGGAAACCATGCACATCTCCCAAAATAATGGCAAACATCTAAAAGCTTGACAGAGGTGTGATGGGGAGTGAACTGAGGTGCGTTGATATGAGGTGGCAGTAGATTTTTTTGTTGAAAACTGGGAGTGGTGAATTTTTGAAACCATAATTATTTAGTTTTTTCCTACAGCGATTTACCCACTGGCAAACTTCTTCTGCAGCAGCTCAAGCTAAGTACCGTGATCCGGGGTACTGCAGTAGGAGATGGGATCTGAACTGGAATCCTTTGTGTTGAAAGGTGGCCCTTTCAAGTGCTGCATCACCTGCTGCTGTGTCACCCTGTTCTAAATAATCATAATGATCATATTCTAATATTAAAAATAATACTGGAATTTGTAGTCATGCCACCGTATTTCTGCCAGACAACAAGCTAACCTACAGTAGGGAATGTCTCTCTGGTCCAACTGTTAAAAAACTTCAATTTGAATCTGAAGCCCTGAGCCACTTCAGCATTCAGTCTGCAATGTCTTGCTGATCTTGAATTCACGCTCCTTCAGTTTATATTGTCTATTAGTTTCTGTTCTACTAATTCACATTTTTCAAATCTGAGGTTCATAACACAATTTACTAAAGACGGTTGGTATGAGAATCTTAGCAAGTTATCATCTATAGTTTCTGGTGATCATTGATAAGCCTTAAATAACTTGGATCACAATCCAATTTCCTTTAACCGCTTTATCCTGGTTGGGATCACAGCCAGTCACTGGGCACTGGGCTATGAAGGTACACCCTGAATGGGACATCAGTTGTTGTGGAGGGGTTATACACAGTGACACATTATGAGCAAGTGAGAGTGACAAATTAATCCAGAACACATGTTCTTGGAGTGTGGGAGGAAACCAGGGCACCTGGAAGAAACCTGCACAGATATGGGGAGAACAGACAAAGTCCACACAGAGTGCAGTGGGTTTCAATCCACAGTTGAATAGGCCAGGGGCTATGAAGCAGCAGAGCAACTCCCTGCACCACCAAAGGATAAGTAACAAACCATTCGGTTGCACCACATTCCTTCTGACTGCCACCCTTTGCTAAGAGACAATGCAAGCTAAACTTAGGACAGCTTTTTTGTTCCGTTTTTGTTCTTTTTACATCAAAGGACTGAATGGTTTTTCATGAACTTGCAAATGCTTGGCAGTGATAGATGCCCATGGGTTCTCCTCGCATCCTTCTGCTTCAGCTCAGTCTGTGGGATGTCTGCCTTCACAACTGTTTTTGTACAGTAGCAGAACAGCTGCTCGCCTTCATCTGTTTCCACTGATCAGCTATTAATGGGCGCCCTTGCTACTGCATGGCTTCATCCCGAATGCCAAATTGCTTACATCTGACTGATTTCCGGAAGGCGGTCAGCCCATGTGACTGGCTCGCGATTACCACAGTGGTGGAAATGAACGGTTCCAGCCCGTTGCTTTGGGGTACTGACCCCACCCCCTCAGACACAGCTGAATTGCTCTCACTGCGGATAATCCACCCCCTTCCCCAAGCTTTCTCATCTCAATCACAGGCAGCCCCTGGGATCCTGGCATCGATTGACCCTAACCAGGTCATCTTCCCACAATGCCGCATGCCGACACAGTTCCCCCAGGAGAGACCCCTGACTGGGGGGGGCTGTGATCTGTATGCCACATGTAATCTGAATCCTGTGTCACACCCACTCGCTGCCAGTTTCCCATTACCCATAAGGCAATTGGGGGATCAATAAAAAAGACGCGAGCAGACCATTGGACTATGGCGGCGTGTGCTGAATGTGCCCAAACACACGGGGTAGCATGACCGTGGGCTGCCTTTAAAAGCTTAAAAAGTGCCATTTGATGTAAAAGGCCAATTTAAAAGTACTTTTTGATGGGGATCCAGCGAGAGACACAGATGAGACAAGGGCAAATCTCAAAAGACGGGCCGCTTGTGTTCTCGATACGACCAGAGCAGCGCGGCTGGCAGCCTTTATTAGGAATGAAAGATCTCTAAGTACAGCTTCCCTGGTGAAATTCCCATTTGTCTGACAAACGGAGGCTCTGTAACGTTATTCTGTACAGGAGCGGCTATGTGCATATATCATTTAACCCCTCAAGTTGACCTCTCTCATCCTGTTAATCTTAGGATTTAGCAGCAACATCAAATTGTCCACCATAAAGGAGTGTGCAGGAGGCTCTTGCTAAGACAGAAGACTATCGCCCTGCTAGACATCTGCTTCATGTAATGCTGAAACATTAACATTATCTGTGGAAGAATTTATCATCAAACAAAAACAAACAGGCCCATTTCTCCAGTTTTAACACAGTTTATACCCATGGAAAACGGGAATTTATGTGGAGAGTCAGCCCTTTCTGGGCACAAAAGTCCTATCATAAGATGTTGAAGTGTGACAGGCACAGTAGCGGACCAACCAATGAGAAAGCGATATCCCGTAGAAAGACCAATCAAACAGGAATATAAGAAGGAAGTCCCACCCACACTCTGGCAGGAAAGTTTAGACAAAGGAGAACCTAGAGAGCCGCAAAGGTTACTGATAATTAAAAAGGGTTTGTGTAAACAGAATGGACCACACCATATAAGTTAAAGATTTCTGGCCAAAAACTTAGAAAGAAAATTATCAACCTTCCCCGAGAGAATACAAAAAGAATCCTTCAGCTAAAACATTAAAACAATTCTTAATAAAAAATAATTCTTCCTCACGATCAGCAGTGAAACAGCACTAAATGTGTGATAAAAGCATATGAACCTGTAATAACAGCACATGAATTATCCCATACTAGTTTTCTAAAATTATTTATTCACTTCTGATGCATTTCTCTAATGTGATTTAAAGTTTATGAAGGCTGTGAGACATTTTTACCAGAGTAATTCAGGGTAACTACTTTAATCTAAAGCTCTACAGTAGGAGGTGGGTTTCAAACCCATTTCCTTCAGATGCGTAGGAACAGCTCTGCACACTACAGCTACAGACTACAACAGTATAATAATGTGTTTCCTGAAGTGTTTTATTTTTATATCTTAATTTCAAATATTGGCTGGTTCGCTGCGGTTAAGGATAAGAACGAAAATAGCACGATTTCCATAACTGTCAAGGGATGTGTTTAAACCATTGAGGGCTCTTGTCTTGCAGCCTTCTCAGGAAAATCTGCCTCTGGGTGCGGGAAAGTAGGCCAGTCATCAAGCTTCAGATTCAGGAGGAAGAATGCGGGTTTTGTTGCAGACCTCTAATAATGGACCGACTCTTTCATTTTGCAAAGATAATTGAAGATCACGGGAATTCGCGAACCCTGTTCACACCAGCTTTGCTGATCTAAAGGAAGCCTACAACTACGTGTCAAGGCATATTCTGTGGGTGATGCTGTGAGGGTATAGGCTGCCAGGGTTACTTCTCCTATGCATCTGTGAAAGGAGAGGTGTGCCCATGTTTCTGGCTTACAGTCACACCACCGGTGAGAAACCCCCAATGATGTTTTGTACAGTCCTCTGTATTGTATTGTATAGAGAGGATTTAACAGCCCTAATCGGCGTTCCAAATGTATCCATGTAGAAGTTAACAGGGTTTGTAGATGATGTAGTCCCCCTAACCTCATCAGTCTGGGATCTTCATCATGCTGGGGAGTGTGGCTCATCTAAAGGCCCAAGGAGATGTTCTCACCAGGTAGGTTCTTCCCTCCAGGAGGGTGTGGATTCCTGAACAAAGTGGCATACTTTAAGGTCTATATCTTCAACTATGGTCATTAGCTTTGGGTAGTGTTGTTAAGAAGAAGACTACAGATACGGGCAGAGTAATTGAGATTGGGTGAGGTAATTAATGATCTTAGAGGCCCTTGGAGAAGAGCTGCTGTTTCTTCAGATGGGTAGAAGTCAGTTTAATGGTATGGGAATGTAGCTGTAGGTGTACAGGTCATGACCTTTTGGAAGGAGGCTTAGGAAGACACCCAGGACACAACAAAGATATTGTATTTGGCTAGGAAACACTTGGAGATCCTAGAGTAGAAGCCTAAGACTGTCAATTTAGAAAGAGAAGCAAGATTTACCATCCACCCTGCTTGGCCTGTTGTTAGCTCAACTATCACCAGGGTAAACAGTTTTATAAGGGGATGGAGTGATAGATGGGTGGATGAATGAACTTCCATATAAAAAAACTGGGAAATAGTAGTGCTGCACAAAAAAAAGGGAAAATTAACTGTTGCACAACATTGTGAAGGGACTTCTGTGATTTAATCAGAAAAGAAAAACCTGGGGCAATAATATATGATGAATAGAAGTCAGACGTACAGCGACACATCAAACTCCACGGACAGTTTTGTATCACTTTCCTTTAAACCCCTTGTTAATAGATGTAGAACCTCAATCTCGACATCATTTTCAATTTCTAGACTGCGCGGACGTACAGTGTTTGCGAGTGCTGATTGTATTTATCAACAGGAGCAATGGAAACCCAATTTAATTTTATTTCAAGATGCTGACATGGTTGACATTTATACCTGTTCGTTCGGCATTTGCTGCCAAATTACATCTCAGCAGGGGAAGACTGCACAAAAACAAAACACGTGACTTTCCTTTCTCACTGCACACTTCTATCCGCTTGATTTATTTGATATTTGAAGCTTCCCTGACTTCCGTGTCGCCCCGTATCTCAAACCGCAGCAGGAAGTGCAGCGGCTGTCAGACGCCCAGTGTCCCAGCCATTAAGCCAGAAAGATGAGCAACAACTGAGGGGTATATTAATGCGGTCGAGCTTGAGGTAGTTATGTAACCACAAGTAGCAACGGCAGGAGGCGACGTCTTCTGCAGATGCTGTCACATTGTCATGCGGTGCATATGGAAATGGGACAGGAAGTGGTGTGAAGGATCTTCTGCTTAGCGGGTTTGCAGATAGGCTGACTTTTTAAGTGTAAGTTGAAGCTTATTTGGGTGCTTTTGTATAGCAGAATCATTGTTTTTACATTGGGGAGGCAGGTAGCAAAGGGGTGGGAGCTGCTGTTTTGCAATCCAAAGGTCTGGTCTTTAATCCCTTATCCAGCTACAGGTACTTAACTGCTACAGAAAAAAATACCAACCTGGTTGAAAGTGTGAATAACTCTAAGCAGCTTGCATAATAAACCTAAAGTTACCTAGGACTAAAGGATTATCTACACAAAATGGTCTTACCTCCTGAAAATGGGCTGTGCATCACTGGAAGGTAAGGTCAGTTCTTGGGTCGAAATCACCTTGTGGCCAAGTTAGAGATGAAAAGCTAAGGAGAACAGATAGAGTTGTTTCATTTATGCTGAGATCTGTGTTTAGCTGGGAAACCAACTTGTCTCCGCAACAGTCAAAGGTGGAGGAAGCCAACCTGAGTTCGCTGAGCAGCAGAATGCAGCTGAGTTTAGCTACGTGGTGGGTCATCCAAAAAAATCTCACATAACCTTCAAATAGGAAATGAGCGGCTTTAAGCAGCAATGAAAGGTTATTTTTCACTGTCTGGTGAGAAACACTTGCAGTGAAACACTGCTGAACACAGCTGCTGCCACAGGGAGTGCCAGGGTCTGACAGTAAGGCCTGTGATCTCTCCATCCTTGGGCTTGTTAATGAAGATGTAATGCAAGAGATGCTTCCAGGAAAAGCAGCTGGTTGTTAGTGCTAAATGGGATGTGATGGGGACAACCTCAGCGCCACCCCAATGGCTGCAAGTGCATCCAGACAGTAGGGCTAATGGCATCCTTGGTGACAGGCACACATTTAGAATTAATGAGCCGCCGCCGTTTAAATGCTTAAACGTGGTGCGCTTTGTCTGCGTGTCGGCGGCTGTTTGAGCCAACCCATGAGCAGATGCTGTCTGCAGTAACATGTCGGCAAACCACAGACCGAACCCTGTTTATAGAGGCCTGCGGGCGTCTGATTACAGGCTGCCTTCTCCGTGAAGACCTCATAGAGTTCTGTGGGATCAGTGGATGGTAAATGTTGGAGCAAAGCAAGTGCCACACCTCCATTACTCACAGGCAAGGATGAAGCCCCCAGTTCTGTTGGTGCATGACAAATTGTGACATTTCCGTAAAGCAGGAAACAGCTAAGATGTGACTCATCTACTGCTTCCGCTAACAAGTTTTCCCTTTTGCTATGCTGGTGGTACAGCAGATTCACACTTGAGCTCCTTCTCTAAAAGCCCAAGACCTTTGCATTGTTTGCTGCAAACCTTTTCTCAGCAGTGGTTTGCAGAGGAATGTGACCTGGAAGGAAGCCTGTACTGTACACACTGGGCTGCATGTGATGCCTTGCTGATAACTGCCAAACCCTGTGTGACATCTGACATCTGAGGGTCAGTCTCAGACTGTTAACTAGTCCCAGTATGTCTGCTGGAGACCCTCTGAAGAGGAATCGTAGATGTTAGTCCTCAGAGAAGTGAGGAATGATGCTCTTTTGGAGCTAGGATGTTCAATAGGTTGTGAGAATGTAGAACAATTTTTAAACATTTGTCTCATTCGGATGGTTAAAAGGAGGATATTTTCTCTCAGTATTAAAATTCTTTCTTTATATGATGCGATCCAATCTGTTTGAACCCCCCCACACTTAATGAAAAATAACCTTTGTAGCTCTCAAGTTTCTTCTTTGCCGCAGTGTGGGTGGGACTTCCTTTTCATATTCCTGTTTTGATTGGTGTTTTTCAAGGGTACTTGATGTTCATTGGTCTGCTCTAATGGGTGTTACCTTCCACAAAGCCAATAAAGCCTTTCTCTTTGAAGCACTCAGTTGGAAAATCCTCCATGGGGTAGTGTTAAAGTCTTGGTTGTGCTGGATAATTAAAGTATAAATTCAGCTTGCTGTTTATAATTCAGTAATAAAATTCTTGGACAAAAGCATGAAACCAAGAATGTTAGAACCTGCATGTTTTAGGAATGTTTCAAATAATCTGACAAGTGGCTCAAATCAACCAGTCTTGTAACACCAGGTTGGTTCTTAAATTTTTTCATGTCAGAAGAGAGGGGGTCACCCTCAGATCCCCGAAACGTGCTGTCCGATGGCGAATTCATGGCTACCCACTGTCATAAAAACGTCCACTGCAGTTAAAGGTGTACGATTGCGTCTCGCTTGTCCTCCACCCCCATCGCAAAGCTCTTCTAAAGCCATGACTTCTCAAGCCTGCCCCACTGGAGGAAAAGTAGCTGTAGCTCATTTTTACATAACGCTGTCATGCCGGCGTCCGTTCATCATCTTGTGATGAAGTTTGCAGGTGGTTTGTCTGTCTCACACACATATGAACCTTTGCAACAACTATTAACTGGTATAGAACCAGTAGACAGCTGCATCCAGAGAAATCAATAGCTTCCAAAAATAGCTTCCAAAAATTCACAACCAATTAAATAAAGTTTTAAAAAATGATAAAAGTAACTAAAAATCAAGAGTCTAATAATCATATCTGCTTTGGCTATAAAGCTGTATTTCTACTGGCTGACAAGTCCACAATAATAATAGTTTCGGACTTAACACAGCAATATTAATTCAAATTTGCCTAATTGAGATTGACTAAAAAAATAAATCTCAGCCACATGCTCATGCAGACATCCTTATTAGACAGCCTGCAGCAGAATTTTTCCTCTGTCGGTGTTGCCTTATTGCACAGAGTGATAGAGCCACATGAGAAGATATTTCTGACCATTTTTCAAGGAGTCACACAAATGTGGATCTTGAACTGCGCCAGAGGTCACTCCTCGGCCCTCTGTGCTGTGGCACAATCCGAAATAAATGAGATATAATAAATAAGTGGAGTTTCTGCTGCTGGAGGCAGTGTGTTAGAAGCCATCAGGGCAGCTCCCTCCATTTCCCAGTAAAATCACATTAATTCTGTCTTGCTTTTGGAGCTCAAGATCTGCTGGAGTTCTTTTGGTTGCTCCAAAACTGTTTTCACAGAAATTATGAGGGCTGGGACCAAAAGTAAGTGTCAATATCTTATTTATATCTTTTTACTTTTATTTTAGCACTTGTTTTTATTCACTTATTTCTCCTGTCCCTCATATTCTCATAATTTGTTTTTAAAACTAAAATAGAAACTTTGCACTTGGGATAGCGCAGCCCAAGCTGTGTGAGTGTGCATTTGTTTCCAACTCAGTCCACATGGAGTTTGGCTGCTCTTGCTGTGTCTGAGTGCTCCGGTATCCTTCAACAGTCCAAAGACGTGTTTCAGATTTATTGGTTACTGTAAAATTCCCCCCTCTGTGTGCGTGTGTGTGTGTGTGTGTGTGTGTGTGTGTGTGTGTGTGTGTGTGCGCAGAGTCAACTTGCTATGGACTGGCATCTCATCCTAGGTGTAGTTTTATAGCCTGGTTTCCAGCGATTACAGGACCACCAGACCCCTGACAAGGGTATAGCAGTTACTGATAATGGATGTCAGAAGGGATGTTTATGAAGGAACCATTATATGACCTCTGACAATTGACAGCAAAGCATTTTTGGCAGGAGCGCCTTAAATCCAGGCCAAGTGTGATGCCAGATCCGGAAAGCCAGTGTGCTCTAACTCTAAGTGCCATAGTCTGTGGTGATCGAGTACCTCTGGCAGATCCCTCTTTCTACCCAACAAGGGCAAAACAAGGTCTGCCTTTCTTCACTGAAATTAATCAGCACAACTTCTTCTGCAATTCCAGTTCAAAACAGAGGTCAAGCTCTTATGTTCAAGAACATTCTGTGTCCACCTAAGGTGAGCCGCTCTTCACGCATGGCTCCTCTGTGCTATTGAATGCGTTTGTTTGGAACCCGACGAATGCTGATGTCTACGAGCGGCAGGCTGACATGCGTTGGATCACTTTCTCCGGGTCAGGAGGGCGTCTGCACATTTTCCATCTTAAGCATGTGTTTAGTGTGGATTAACAACTCAGATGGCCGGTTCCTATCAGCAGGGTGGAATGAGTGTCCAGAAGCAGGTCCTGCACATGGCCTGCACACGAAGCGTGATGATATATTGTATTGGAGGGCTCTCCATTTCACTACAGCCTTTATTTCAGATTGCCTCACCTCAGCCGAAGAGGAAAAAGTGTCCTCAGAAAGATAAAGAAACTATGGCCGCCTGTGCTTGGTCCCACTTTTCAGTATAATTATAGTTTATCACCCAGACAGTGTGGAGCAGTGATTCTTCTTCACCACAGTGCAACCCAAGTGGGGGCAGGGCTTCATGTTGTTGTCCCTCAGAGAAACAGGCATTTGAACACTGAACTTTCTAGAGGACCACACACACACACACACACACACACAGGACAAGGGTACCACCAATTCAGCTCTATGACTCTATGATAAACTCCATCAGCCAAGTATGGCCACCATATTCAGGGCTTCCAAGGTTGCCTCATTTAGTTTGTGTGTTTCCCTGCTCTCAAACCTAGATATTCAGCCAAATAATTTACTTTTGCATTTGTTCATTTAGCTGACAGCTGTCTTCAAACTGAATGACAGTGATAAACCGCTCAGTCTCTCCAGTTCTCTCATTTTTGCTGGAGAAATTCAGGGTATGACAGCTGGAGGTGGGAAGGAAACCTGGGTCTTTTGGGCCAAAAAGGCAGCAGCTCTGTCCATTACGTCAGTCTAATAAAAATACCTCTGCCTCGGCGTCCTGTGTGAGAGCATCTTAATCCATCAGACCTTCTGTAGGAGCAAAAAGAGTCACATGTCTCTGACAAATGAAGCATTTCCTGAACTGGGAAATTTAATTGGGATTGTGATGAAAGGCGCTGGTGGGGTGGGGGGTGGTCGCCACTTTTAATGCAAAGTATGCAGCGTGTGTGCATGTGTGTGCGGGTGTGTATCTGGTGCTGAGAAGGTGCACTTCAGGAAATTGCAAACCCTTATTCTCCCTTACATCTTAATGTTTCACTTGGGTTCCTCCATTCACCCTGCTCATTTTCCACCTGCTGACTTTTAATGCGGACGCAGGTCCTGAGAGGCCATTGCCAAAATGCCATGGAATTCTGTTAAAGGGGGAGAAGGGCTCTGCTTATGAGCCCTGCTGGAGCGAGAGGTGATGAAAATCACACTTTATATTCACACTTGCGGGGCGTTTGAACTGCCAAGCATCTGGGCCCGGCCATCATTACAGCAGCTTTCTTCCGGCTTTAAAATCCCTCGACCAGGAAAGATGAAAAATAACAAATCAATAAGAATAACTTCAAAATCCAGCTGGTGGTAACAAACACTTTTAGCCCCATGAGGACAAGTGCAGTTTAAATGGGAACATTAAATAGTTTTTGCTGTTATTTAAATTTATTCAGCACAGCAAATCCAAAGGCGTTCAGCCTGTCTGCAAAACACGTGCATCCATGAAATATGCAGATTTTAAAGGTGTTTTTCCAGCATCGCATGGCATGCTTCTGTTTATCCACAAGGCGGAGTTTAGTGGAGGAGTGGAAACCTGTGTATGGATATAGATTTCTCCAAATGAGAGCATTTTTTCACCAGTTTTGAATGCTGATTTTTGTAATTCATTTTCTCATCAGCATCCAAAATAGCTTAAGATTCGGACGCATGGCGGGGGTCGAGTGGAATACGATTTTATGTGACTTTTGTTTGTCATCTGACAGGCCAGCAGGCCTGGTGTGGGATTAAACCAGCCAGGCGTGAGCCACATGCAGATGTCTGGTTCTGAACCAAAGCGATCCGGATGCTGGAAGCAGCCTCCTTATCTCAGCTGACTGATCCAGCTGTGGACACCCTCCCTTCAGCAGTGACGATAAATCACATCGCTCCGTTGTACCGGTGACATTAGCTGCAGTGGGTGACAATGCAAACAAACTGCATCTCAGAGGAGCGGCGCTGGCAGTACAAACACTGCATGAATTATGGTAAAACGGCCCCCCCAGCCCTCAACGGCATTTTCTTCCACACCCCTCCCATGGTAAAACATGACATGCTTTCTTTTAAATTCAAAGCTTCTGCTTTGAGAAGATATTTACAGAATTTTAGTGCACCAAACGGCTGAGCTCATTCTCTAGTTTGAGATAACATGCCTCTATGTAAATCGAAGGCCCTTTCTAATTCACAAAGTCACAGCTAAACCGAGTTAATTTTGCATCAACATTTTTGCTGAACGTGGACTTTACACAGCAGAATGTATAATAGTCATAAGAAAACATCATCACATACATCTGAGCAAGCATGAACAGTATGAATATGTAAGTGCTGCACTTGTACAGTTTGCTGGAGACACAGTGGCCTCCAGAATTACTGGCAACCTTGATAAAGGTGAGCAAAAAGTTGTCTAAAACTGCATCGATAAACTGCCGTGTACCATACATGCCAACAAAAGAAAAAAGCAAAACCTTTAGGCTTTTATTTAAATATTCATCAAATAAATATTTATATACAAGTTTTTTTTTCCAGAAATATAAATTTCACAATTGTTTGACCCCTTGCATATCTGCATGAATAATGGTATCTTAAGAGACTCGGTGACCCCAAAATGACACAAAAATTATTGCCTGAAGTTGCCTCTTTAACTTATCCATGCATTTTTTTGCATTTTGCACTTTTGTATTCATGACCTCATTTGTTGAGATGAACAATCTTTTGCATTTTTTTTGAAGTGTCACTCATTTACTGTTCCCTACAGTGACGGCTGCTGAAAAGTTTTTTCACATCTCCCCTTTTATATTCTGGTTGAAAAAGGGTTCCTCACAAATGAACTGTGCTGTCTGAATTCCATTGCATATTTCATTTTGTTATATTTTTTGGCACAAAAGCAACAAAGCAAAATCTCACCACGGATCCAGTCACTGCGAAAGCTGTATTTTGGAAGAAAACAGCAATGTGCTCAAGTACGAGTATTTGTGAGTATGTGTTGGGTTTTGACTGGCTTCCCTTTCAGAGTGAGGTTTCGTAGCCTAAAGGCCATAGATTCTGGGACAGACTCAGAACCACCACCACCGTGACCAAGAAGACGCTGTTGAGATGATGGTTGGATGAATGGATGCCGCGCATTGATTCAAAAACCAGAAAAACAGCATACAAGCGCATTTCGGGCGTGAAGACACCTTCTTTGTTTATACTCATGGAACTGATGTAATATTATTTCATCTTGGAAATAGAACTGCTATGCCAACTCTGATATCGACAGAATTTGACACTGAATGAAAGCGGCTTGGAGGGGGCGAAATTTAATCAGAGTGAGCTTGTAAACCTGTGCTGCCCTGCGGATGCAAACCGCCCCGACTCCAGCACCACGCGGCTCTAAGCCATAAATCTTCGCAGCACGTCCTCACAGGTAACGGTGTGATAATGGCTGAGTGACATTTGTGGATGACAGCCAAGCCATCGATCACACATAGAAGTGAAAAGGCCACTGAGAACAAAAGCAAAGCACTCATGAGTCTCTGTACTCGACTGAAAGTTGACATATTCAGTCAAAAGCTCAGTCCCTGTATTAAAATCAAAACAGCCTTTTAATAATTGAAAAAAAAATATTTTTACTATGTTAATATTATTAAATGATATTAGTGCTCTAAAATCAGGTTTAAAATGGAAAACGGGTTCAGGCAAGACAGGTGAGATATTAAGAGGAATATAAATGTAAATATTACAGGTAACAGAGAGGTGTGTTACTTTAGTCTTGGACCTTAAGTATTTGACCTTAAGGATCAAATTGTTGGCCTTAAGAGTATTTGAATTTCTATTTATTTTAAGTGCAACCTTAATTCAGCTCTGAATTAAAATTCTCTTGGTCATTGTAAGGTAATGGTTTTTACTTTAAAGGTAATGCAAGTAAAAAATAAGCCCTTCAAGCCTGGGTTGCTAGCTGATGCTTCAGCAAAGATTTTGTGGAAAATATAAAAATGTGGCCAGAGCTGTAAGAAAGGAAAATTCTTGAATGTAAACATGCAAACATGGACTTTTAACTGTGAACAAGAAGTACAGAGACCGTAGAAACCTAATGGTCACATTACCCCTGTAATAGAGCTTTTTACAGTAAGTCCTTTGAAGGAATTATAAAGCGCTTTAAACAAGCTGACCTGTCAGGCCCAAGGGTTCCTGTAGGTGCTCAAGTGTGACTGCCAGCTTCCACAGGATGTGTCACATTATTATTTACTATTTATAAATACGCTATTATTATTATTATTATTATTATTGTTATTATTGTTATTATTATTATTATTTACACATTAACCTTACAGGCATGATCCAAATAAGGATTTCACTATATACCTAAATAATAAAAGCACTTTAAAAAGTGGGTGAATGAATGAGGACTTCACTGAAGAAACTGGCAGAAGTAAAAAGAGAAACTTGGCCTTCGTTGTATCAAAACAAATCAAAAATGTAGAGATGGTAGTGTCACACTGAGCTTTGGCCAGGGGTTCCTCTTATCTGCTTTAGCTGCCTTCCAGCTGTGCTTAAAGTTGCCTAAATAAATTCAGACTTGTGAAAAAATCCATCTCGAGGAAACGTGTGAAAAAGGAATACAAATATGGTCCTGAAAAATGAGGCAAGTAAACAGAAATGTAGGGCAACCTGCCATCAGACCAAATCACCAAGCTGAACAAACGGACTATCGAGGTGGGGAGGGTGAGTCCAAAATGCTGGGTGACACCTTGGGGGATGCCATAGGTACAAGTGAAGATCAAATTACAGAAAAAGGGGCAAATACTCAGATCCCAACAACAAAACAGCCAAATCCTCCTTAGGCCAACCTATGGCTGCAGAACCTGGAACACCACACTAGGGAAAGAAACAAATCTCAGCACTAGAATCCAGACAGCAAGAGGAAAAGAATGTGAAACATAAATAAAATGAATTAGATGCTCAGGAGTAAGGGGAAAAACCGAGACACAGAGGTTATAAAAACTTTATATGTTGGTAAAAGTGATGAGCAGGTCATATAGCATAAATGAGAGCAGCAGATGGATGATCAGGGTCAATACCTAGTATCCGAGGAGCACTAAGAGAAGACCAGGGAAGCTGCCCCTAAGATGGGAAAAGCCTCCCATCAAATCTTTTCCAAGAAATCACAGAGAGAGAGAGAATTTTCCAGAACCGAGGCATCACTGTGACCTGCAGAGTTGGACAAATTAAGACTGAAAGCACAAATCCATCAAGGGATCAAGTAATTCGCCAAGTTACACCATCGCCCAAGGCCGCACGCAACCTGGTTAACTTTCAACTGTTTAACCATTTATACACCTGTGCTGTATTTTTGCTAGAGCAATCTGGGGTACCGTAGCAGGGATGGGTATCCAAACTGTCTGCAGAGCGGTCAGCCCTTAGCGATGGACTAACACCCGAACCACTGTGCCGAGAATGTCGCTGGGCTCCGATGCTTTTGAATCCATGATGTAACTCCAGCAACCTGAGGGCTGCCCTGTGCATCAGTCCACATCAGACAGTCACCTTAAAGTCCGAAACAAAGGGTCTACGAAAGGAGAACAGACAGGAAGCCTGCACCTTCACACCTGTTCAATCCACTCTGATGCATTTTTATGTAATAATTAACTGCATACTAAAAATATAATCTAATGACTAAATTGGGTCCTTAAAGTCAGTCGGACTCCGCTGAGCAGAACTTTAGGGAAGCTTAAGCTTGGTAGGGCCGTCTTATATAATACAGTAAAGTAAAATGGCAGAAAGTTATGTGACCGTTGACAGTGTCAAGAGACGGCAGGTGTTTGCTAAGGACAAAAGAACGAATTATCCCCATGGAAGGGGAATAATCCAAATTACAGCTGAACCTAATGCGGAAATACTCATAACAAGGTAGGTTATGAAAAACCGGATCAGCAATAAAACATTTTGTTATGAGCTATGTACTGGCCTTGACATAATAGATGTTCTTTGCGGCAGAAATCGAGTATTTTATGCACCAGAAATTCCTGCCAATTTTCTGACGCTGCATTTGCAATGCATGACGCTTCTTAAAAGTTTGCGCTTGAATATTGCAAGAAGATTTGTTTTTGAGTCTCCTTGTCTGCACGGATCAGTCAAGGCAGGCCGTGGACTGGCATGCGGACCTTTTCTTTTCGCAAACAATATGCCACGCTCGGCTGGATTCATTCGTCTTAGTCATACTGGCACAATCTAATTTTATTCTTTATCCTTCATTTAAGATGTCCACGTGGGTTAGCAAACTGGGACAAAAGTGTTCTCACCGTATAAAAGTCTGCTTTGGTCCTACTGCACAACCCGACTGCACAAGCTAAATTATTCTTATTATTTTTATTATTATGCAGTAAATCGGTAGTTGCAAAACCATTTCCGCTTGTTAAATTCGCACGGATTTAATGTTAATAATTATTACCAATGGGACGTGTGTCTTCTTTATAGCCTAATACAGCACTTGCAGTAATATTTGTTATTATTATTGTGTCTCAAAGCGTAGCCCAGAGAAGTGATTTGATTTCCTCCGGGATGACTGAGCGAACCAAAGAGACCTTCAGTTGACATAAACTCGCATTTGGTTTTTAATGTTTTAAGTCGTGATGTTCACGCGAGAACCCAGAATGGGGATGGATTTCTTGCCACGGTGTCAAGAGGGGAGTAAACAGGAGAAGCTGGAAGTCTTGAGACAGCACGGGCAAACTTTGTTGGCATCCGAAACCTTTGCAAGGCTTTGGCGCCTTTGGGCTGATCAGCATATTTGAGAAAAACTGGGATAGTCTTTATATTTTAAGTCTTCATTGCTCCATCCTCCTCCCTCCCAAAAGGCACTGCAGTTCTCCAGCTGTAAGTCAAGTCTTGGCCTCTTTTTTTGCATCTCAGCCATTATGCTGAGTGCATGCTGCTAAGGTTAAACACCGTGTGTGCGCTTCAGTACTTTTTCATCATTTCTCAAATTGTGCTAAGAGGAATGTTTAAATTTTACGTGATTTTTTCCTCTTTGCACCCATGACCTGATTTCCGAAGATCAACAGTCATTTGTCTCTTTTGAGCTGTCAGTCATTTACGGTTACCCTTGGTGATGGCTGACAAAAAGTTTCCTCACATGATATTCTTTTTCATACTCCAACAAACCTGGAAGTCAGAAACTGTGTCCCTTAGGAATTAACCGTACAATCCGAGCTCCACTGCATATTTCGATTTGTTTTATTTTCTGACAAACGACAAATAAGAGAAACGGCATAGGGATCCGTTAATTCTGAAACCTGTTTTTCTGAAGGAAACACCGTTTTACTTATGTAAGGACATTTGGCACCATGTACTGCTACTTGGATCAATGATCAATAATGAGATGAGAAGTGACCAAGAAATCTGACAGCAAAGCACTATTGGCTTGGTGGAGTGGCAGGGAAAAACCTGCAGAAGATTCTCAAGTGCGGAGATGTAAGGGAGAAGGACATCGTGCTTGGGAGGGCTGAAGGTCCGTGTGAAAGTGTGGTGTGGTGGACTGTGGCTATGGATATCTTTCTATCTAAGATTAGTCATGTGGCTAAAGATTAAAAAAAATTTAGGACAACTGTCTACACCGTAGCCATGAGTTGACTTTGGGTGTACAGTGCTTTTTCATGAAGGAAAGCACTGAAGCTGGTGGACAGAGGAGGTCACAGAGCTCCAATGCACCAACCAGTCTTTCAATGTCTTTTGTGAGTGAAGTGTTTATGAGCACCAAAAACTGAGCATGGGGGAATTTTCCCATTTATTTGTTTAAGTAACACCCAAAATGGCCGAGCGACACTCCTCTGGAATGCACTCGCTTCCTATAATGCCCCACTCTCTTAAAGCAAGACTTTCACGTTACATCCTCAACTTACTAGCTGATTTCTGGGAATGCATTATGTTCATATGCAGTGGGATTCCTGTATTTCCATGAAAGGAAGTCTCAGGATGTCATTTGCAGTGAAACACCGAGGACTGTAAATCTTGCTCTGATTCTCGGTGACGTGGGTGATGCCAAAACAATCCACAAAAAGGGCCAGAGATGTTGTGAACGAAATCAGGCTGTTAACATAGTCGCATGTAATAAACAGTATACGGCGTATTTCCGGCAGAAAGTGAGGCTTCGTGCTGCCCTCAGCCAAAGGTTTTCCCACTGAGCATCCTGCCCACACTATTCCGCTGTTTAACTGCACGACTGTGAGAATGGGGATCTGCAATCGTCCTCAGCTTGTTGTCATAGTGACACCACTGAACAAGTCGATGCTCTCACATGAGTCCAGATTTTCGGCTCACACGCCGCTCCCAGATGCTATCGCTGTATATGTTTTGGTGACTCAGTGATTTGAAGGTTGTAGAGGGATACGGCAACACGGGTGTGTCACAGCATTGTTTCTTGATACAAGAGGACTTTTTAAAACAGCATTGTTTATAATTTTCCACAATTGCTTCAGCGCAGTTCAGAGACTGTCAATGTGTGTGAAAGAACATGCGTGACCTCCACACCATCAAGTCATTTGTATACAACAGAACACCATTTCTCACATCTTTGTCTTTTTTTTTTTTTTTTTTTTTTTTTACAAATTCCAAATCTTTTAGTACACGTATGCAAATGATCAATTTGGGCCAATTATTTGGGCGAACATCTTTCTGAGATAGATAGATAGATAGATAGATAGATAGATAGATCAACAGATAGATAGATAGATAGATAGACCAGTTTCTCCACATTACTGGCAGGTTGCCTCTGGTTACCACTGGCTATTTGCGTGGGACCTTTTCCTTTTTACCCGCTGGCTGGTTTGCGTGGGCCACTTTCCTAAGCTTTAATTATATTGCCCTTTTGCATAAGCGCATTGCTCAGCGTCAGACACCGTCCTGTACCCCTTGCTGATGTGCTGTTTATTCAGGTACCCGCAAGCTACATTACTTCTTCTTTTTGCAAAGACTATATCAGTATTATTGAAATTATTCATTGTTTCTCAGACCCTCTAGACAGAGAAACTGTGATATGGTACAGTACTACTGCATAAATCAAAAAAATAATAAATAAAACGGAAAGAAGTAGCAGAAAATCCCTTGGTCGAAGTGCTTTGCAGAAGACTGAACCACAGCATGTAAATAGGAGTAAATTGTTTAGTACAGCTACTGCGTTTTTACCCAGTGTATATTTTTGTTGAAAAAAATGTCTTTATTTGGAAGCCTGACTGGAATTATCACAACACAGCCCGCCAGTGGAACAGTCGCATTAATGAATCCTTAATGGCAATGTTGACTTAAACCGCATTATTGCCCAAGATGCTCATATTGAATTTGTACCATAGTACTGGCAAATCTTACTCTAGTAGCTTTCCTCACCATCTGTGGGTGTGCTGGATTAGATGGTCCCAGGAGGAGGAGGATAACTGCAGGAAAGTGAGGATTAAGCCACCTTCCTTTTCATCCGTCCCTCTCCAAAATGCCCTTTGTGTGGACTCAGTGGCCCCCTTCTGCAATGGCGCAGTAGTTTTTTGTTGCATTCAAGTGTCTGGGCCCAGAATTTTCAAATGGTTTATGCATATAAAGGCCACGTGTTGAGAAGACAGCAGATGCGCTACCTGTGTAAGGGCTCACCTGAAATGCCTTATCACTCCTTATTGTTCTGTCTGAAGCACTGTGGTTCAGGGCTGATGTGGTGTTTACTTTGAACTGTTAGCTAGAGGGGCTTCGGTGAACAGGTGAATTCACAGCCTGTTTTCAGTCCGAGGAACAACATGGGTTGACAGTTTGGAATGGAGGTCAAACGGAGGCCAGACGCTTTATTCACTGCAGTGGTGGGGGGGAGTCAGCAGCGATGAGGACAAACAGAACTCAGATGGGTGGAAGGAGGGAAGTTTTTATGGCTGTCTATGACTCAGAAATGCTACATTATGGTCTTTAAAATCAGGAATCCTTATTCGAGGTGGCACTGTGGTACAACACTGGAGCCTCGGCGCTCCCAGGCCGTGTTTTCAGACATGAGTTTGTCAACAGAGTTTGCATGTTCTCCTCATGTTCATGTAGGTTTCCCCCTGATGCTCTTGTTTCGTCCAACAGGCTCAGGCTGCAGTAGTGTCTCCCAGCAGGTAGATCAGATGGTGAAGATCATGGCAGGGATCTGTGGTGACATTGTGAGTTCTCTTGATGCACCACGTGCTGTAGGTAGCCTAAATGGTGGTCACTGTCTATGACTTACGAGATTTCACCATACAAACAGGTTTCCAGGAACCCATTGCACCTGTACTGTCCAGCCATAGACCATTCCATTGGCAGTCAGTTACTATTGTTCTGTATTTCCTGATATTATTTTTCTTTCCTCATCCAGAAACTGAGAACTGTAAGCTGCATGTTAACCTGGGAAATCTGCACTTGTGAGGAGGCAATTGAGCTGGACTACACGCTGAAGAAAAGCTTACAATAAAATATTTATCAAAGATCTGCTTGGCCATCGCTCCACACATGCTGGAAAAAACAAGAATAAGGTGAAAATGCCTCTGAGGAGCACAGGAGCGTGTTTTTGTGGGCCAGGTAAACAAGAGGTGGCAGTTGTTGAAAGCAGCTAACAGAATACACACAGAGACATTTCTACACCGCTGTGGCTGCAAGGGCTGCATGGAAGAACAAGTAAACAAACCGTGGCACAAGACTGAAAACACGGCAGCTCAAGTCAAGTTTCAGGTTTGACAGATGAACCATCCTGCTATAAAAAACATACAGCTCATTGCTAAATGTCTGTATTTGCTTAAACGTTGCACATCACACCCTTCTCCAGTTCTCAATGTGTTTTTTGTTTGTTAGATTAAGCATTACAGCATTAGGTCCACAGCTTGCTGTCAAAACATTATTTATTACATTTATTTAGATTATTTATTAAAACATCAATTATTTCAACCCTTTCTGCCCATAAAATCATCAGACAAGGTATGAATCAATGGATCGGGACTGAAAGATGGATACACTGCATGGCCGAAATTATGTGGACCCCTGAGCATCACACCCATACAGTATGTTGAACCTCCCATTCCAAACCCATGGGCATTAAGATGGAGTAATTTTCCCCTTTGCTGCTATAACAGCTCCCACTCTTCTGGGAAGGCTTTCCACCAAAACTGTGGGTCCCGGATGTGGGAATTTGTGCCCATTCAGCCTCGAGAGAATCATTGAGGTCGGGCAAAAAGGCCCGGCTCGCGGTCGAAGTTCCAGTTCATCCCAAAGGCGTTCAGTGGGGTTGAGATCATGACTCAAGTTCGTCACTAGAACGTGAGGTCTACATCCTTTTGTCCATATGGTGTACCTTTCTTGTGAATTGGAAAGATTTGGGCCGGCATTGTTTGACCAAACTTAAACGGACATCTGATTCATATGTTGTTCTCACCTTAAGTTTCTCCTTTAAGGAAAACAGAAGCTTATCGTGGCCAATTAGCCATCCTGTATTTGCCGTTTTTATTTGGCAGCATATGTTCTATCACACTGACCTTCTTAGGTCCCTGACAGCAGACGTCATCGAGAAGGACTCTTTCCAAAAATGTTTATTATAAAAAATTGTTGCTGCATAACTAGACACATTGCAGAGCATTTACAGAAAATTTCAACTACGCGTACAGAAACGCTCTTCATTTCAGCTGGGCCCCCCATCAAAATTCACAGGTCGCCAGGAAGGAAGCACCATCCCTCACTGGCATTAAAAATTAACCACTGAAAAAAGGTAGCTATAACATTAATTTTTTTTTCAGCCTATAACCCACAGTGCTGTAGAGAAAATGGCCATTCTTAGTAACAATAAGCAGCAGCATTATATCCACGCTGCCATAGGATGAGTGCCAATTTTCCACCAAACCATTACTTTAGGGGGAAGATGCTATTAAATAAACAATTCTGATCCCCTGTTGTGATCATTTTTTTTACATGTGTCACCAGTTGTCACATTCAGCACACTTTTTTTTGCTTTTATTCCAACAACAGCAACACCGGATCAAAGAGATGTGGGGGCAGTGAAAACCCAGAAACATAATTTGCATCAAATAAGTTAATAGCAATAAGTTGCCTCAATTGCATGGTATCCAAAAAAACGATCAAGTGGGAAGGATGAAGAGGCAATAACATCAGAATGAGTTTTTAACTCTTAAAGAGAAAGATCAAAGAGTGAAGATCTTTCAGATTTTTTTTACGCTGCCACTAAAGTAGCACGCCTGTATGTCCAAGCAGGAGCATATGAGCATGGTGTCTGGGGTCAGACAAGTTCAGATATGCATCACTGAAGACTTCATGGGCAAAATGCCTTGCAAAAGAGCTCTGAGAGCGGTTAAAGAGCCGTTCTCTCATCGGGCCGGAATGGTGCTTTATTCACACTTGAAAGAATCCCAAATTTCACTTCCTTTCAGCTTACCATTCTGCTGGTCATTTCTAATGCTTGATTTCTTCTAATATGGAATCTTCACCATAGTGATTCTGAGCTGCGGGGCGGCACAGCTGTGTCGGAAGTGGCGCGGCCTCACAGTGCCTGGACTGTTTGGACATGGGTTCAAATGCATCTCCCTTTGCCTGGGGTTTGCACATTCTCCAGTTCCTCCTGGTTCCCATGTTTCTACAGTCCAAAGACTTGTGTTTCAGGATAACTTTTCACCCTAAATTGACCATAGTGTATGAGTGGCCACCTTGTGATGGGCTGGTGTCCCATCCAGCTCACAGTTTCACAGTCTGCTGCCCAGTGATTCTGGGAGAGGCTGTGGACCTCAGCAACCCTGACCAGGAAACGGCGGCTGATGATAATGGATGGATGGATGATTATGAACTGTCAGAGTTATGTACTAAAATCTGGCAGAAATGATACTGCAATTTCAAATTAGGCTGGAACTCAGAGTATAAAAAGTGATGGATATGAACAAAATACTAAGGAATGCAATGAGCCATTTGACTTACTAACACAAATCCTTTCCTTTCGGTCGTTCTGATGCCAGGCGCTTCATCTGCCTGCCAACCTCCACCTCTCCTTCCTGTCCAAGATGACTCAATAAGTATAGTGAGCATCTTGGTGCTGAAGTGTACAACTAAAGGTTATCGATAATCATGTTCATCCTCATGAATCCAAGTGTACGTTGCTGCTAAATGAGATGAAGCTGTGAAAGGACAAAGTGTCAGATTGCATGTCTAGCAAGGTGACAGGAAACCCCTTGCATCTCATGTTTTTCTCCACTAAACTGTCTAATGGAGAACAGGTCTGGCGTCTCACTTTCCTACACCTTGATAATTGCGATGAGCGCATTTTGCTTTACCGTCGTTTTACCAACAGCTGTTCCATCCTCGGGGAAAAGCCGAGCCCTTTCCGCCTTGTAAAACCCGAGGTCTCACTCAGCGCAAAGGTGACACCGCAGGATTTACACACATTCCCTGTCATCCACACACATTTCATAGGAAGTGGATGAATGTATCTGGCATCGGTGGTGCAAAGTTAAGGTGCAAGCGGGGTGGTGAGATGACGAGAAGCAAATCATTCTGAAAATCCGCAAAACCTGAGGAGAAGACAGATTCATTCTCCAAACTGAGGTTCAGAGAACTTACTCATCAGCCAGGTGTGTGTGTGTGCGCAAGCATGTGTGGACTTTATTAAGTTGGCCTCTGAGATTCTCATCTCGTAATGAAGATGTTTTCTTCCCCCCCAGATGCTACATTTGTGCCACATCCGGCTCGCCGAGAAATGAGTTGCGCTGGGTTCTGTGTTGCGTCACTCTTGCTCTTACATAACTGTTCTGTCAAAAGAGTCATCAGACATAAAGAGAAAAGAAGCAACACTTTTCCTGCAGCGCTTTCACAAGTTGATTCCATCATCTCCCTTCATGCGTCTTCTGGGAGGCTGCTTTTGGGAAAGAAATAAACATAAATGAACGAACAAAAGCATCCTCTCATGTTACCTAGTATATTAATACTTTTGTATTGTTAAGGAGACACAGGAATTATGTTTGCACATGATGATAACGTGGAGTAATGGTCAGATCATAGACCTCAAAGGCTGTTATTTCAAATTACAGCTTGAATTTCTTAAAGGAAGGAACAAACAGTACTGTCAATTGTTCAGTGGAAATGATCTTATGTTAATATGGACTGAACACTGTAATGATGGTACTACAGATTTATTTGTTAGAATTTGTGGACAAAGACCCTGCTTTTGCAAATTTAAACAAATCCAGTAAAATGTACTTGTGCTTAAATTAGAAATCCTGACCATTTCCTCCCAGATGCACCTGCAGTGTTTATCAGCTTGAAAGATAAAAAAGCTTTGAAATCTAGAAGTCCCTTAATATATTTTTGGATTACAGTTTGTAAAAGTCACGGATACAGCGATAATGCTTTTATTGACTACATTAAAACTACTCTGTGCATTACAATTCTTTGAGCATTTCCGAAAAGGAAACTTTTGTAAAAACAAGACTTAAATCCACCACATGAGCATAAAATCTTTGTGCCTGACAGCTCCTGCCTCAGATCTTCAGCTTTTCCTCCCTCCTTCCCTCCTTCCGACCCTCATGTACCTGTTGGACTCCTGTTGGGTGTTAGAGCAGCCGTTTCTGTGTCTCCAAACAAAAATCCCAGTGAGGGACCCATCAGCTATCCCAGCGCTAACCGACTCTGCATATTATTTTGTGTAAAGCACCCTGCTTATTTTATAAACAATTCTAAAGGAACAATTGCTCCACAAATGTGCAAAAAGCCAATATTTATTAATACCACGTACAGCGTGTAAATGTGATGTATAACATGCAAATGTGATGCTATGGTGTAAAGGATTAGTGTTGTTGTAGTTGTTAGTGTTTGCAAAACTGGAGAGGAACAAACACTCACCTGACCAAAGGGGAAAAAGACATATTATGGTAGGGAGAGTCTTATTAGTTCAATGATTAAATTTTTCAACATTGGCAAACAAGGAAACTGTAAATCTAATGCATGGTTTAAGTCCACCTGGAAATGCCGTAGGGCTACTGACACAACTTGCTTCCATGCTTTGTACACTTGTTTATCTGTTATCGAAAAGAATAACTGCACTAAGATTAATAATTTAATATTTGAGAAATATGTACACACACGCACGCGCGCGTGCGCACGCAAAGAGCCCATGACCCAAAGAGGGAAAAAAGTCATGGATCATAAAATCCTTTTCAGTGCCAGGTTAGCAGCCGACAGGCATGTAGAGTTCAGAGCATTTTGTTCTTTCCTCATGATTTGGCCCTGGAGGGGAGACCGTCGGAGCCAACGAATGACCTTTCAAAAAATGTCGCATGTGAAAGCTGTTGTTATGAACTAAGGTGTTGTACATCTTTGGAGCATTAATATGGCAAAAGGGTTCATGGGCCTATGTAGCTGAAATGTCACATTTGTAATAAACCAACTCACAAAATAAATTTATTAATGTTACCTCCTCACTGGCACTAGTCATGCTCACACAGGATTTTGCTCATCTGGTTGGACGCAATGGATTTAGATTGTGGAGAATTATCTACAGAATTAGATTTGTAGTTATAATCCTTTCCCTTCAAAGCTTAAACTCACCATGAAAGTTTCTGGATGTTTATTATGAGTTCACTGTTTCAGAAATACAGATCAAGTGATGCCTGGATGAATCTGCCGTCCGTAGACCTGAAGTACCCGGAAGAGTAAGAACCTTGAAGCTTGATCGATCGCTGCAAAGTCATTTAAAAATGAGACTACGAGAACTTTTCAGCATTGTTTTGACGCAGCTAAGCTACCTTAAGGTCAGCTTTTCGTTCTGCTGCTTTTCTGTTTGCTATGGTTTGTTTCCACGTGCTGACAAAGTATTAATTCTGGAGGCAAAACAGCCGCCAAAAGAACCACATTCTCAGTTCTGGAACAGAAGTAGAAAAATTAAGAAAGCAGCTTATGAGTGCTGTGTTCAAAAGGAGCAGAAAGAGCTGAAGCTCATGCATACCATTGGGGTAAAAATGAGAACACCAGCGATGGAGGGATCGCTTGCAAACAGATGATGCTGTGGTGAACAGTTGCTTTGCATGTCCACAGGTCTCTTTGTTCAAGTGGGAAAACACCAGCTGCTTCTCCCACATCAGCCAAGATCCGCGGTGAGCCCTTGGCCAAGTGCAAGGCCTGGAAATGACTACCGTCAGCTATTCCAGCATTGCTGTGTCCAACCATGCCTAACTGGTGTTCCAGCCCTTCTGCCTTTACTTCTTTCTGCCACCCCACACACTTTTGGAACAGGGAGGTAGCAGGATATCAAGTCTTTGCTCCTGTCTGAAACTTGCTGTCCAAACACACGTCTGACAGAGGGTATCTTCATGGTCTGGTGTATTTACCACCAGGTGACAAAATGCAAATGCTGTGTTGGAGTTCCAGCTGGCTGTCACAGATGCACCAGATGGAGGTCATTGATGCCTGTCTGAATGTGTGTAGGCCAAGAAGAAAGGATCTTTAAGATTAATAAAACATCAGGGCTGTCATAACAGGTAAAACTTCCCAAATGAGCACCAGCTTAATGATAATGGTATTGATAACCATTTCAGATGCTTTTAAGAATCAAACAACTGCACAACTTCCATCCCTTACAACTGACTTATGAAAGCTGGACAAAGTGAAGAATTTCACAGTGTGGTCCCAAATCATGGTTTCACGGTCTCACTAGTCAGGTACCTTGGAACATGTGGTGCTCAATGTATTTTTTAGCCATGTGACATTTGTCATGACTACCCTTGTGACAAGTCTATCTTTTTAACCCCCAATTATGCTGAACACTATCACGGTTTTCAGAGCAGGACTCAATTGCAGATTCAAGGTCGTGCAGGAGATTTATTACAGGGACTCGGAATCCAATCCACGGGGGGAAAAATACAGGTCTTGAGAACCAGGATCCAAAAACCAGAGAAACAAATGGCAAACAACCCAAAACGTTAGGCAAAAACAAGTCAAGAGGAACAGGGTTTTTAAAAAAAATAAAAACCCAAGAAGCAAGCAAGCAACCCTATCCAGCAGGCAAGAGCAGGACAAACAGAAACCACTATCACAGACCAAACATAAGAAAGCACAGCCACAATCTAATGAAGAAGTGGTACAAACACAGGACTTAAATATCTAAAACAATAAACAACAGAGACGGCTATTGGAGGAACACAGGAGGTAATAATGAAGATCATAATGGAGCTCAGGTGAGGGTGGTGGGGCAAGGAGCACACAGGAGTAAACAGGAGCACATGGCCTAGCAATACCCAGAGTGACCAGCAGAGCAGCTGAAAGTCCCAGTCCTGGCCAGAATTGTGACAGAACACCAGGTTTAACAGAAGGAGTTGTGATCAGCTGGTCAACTCTCTTTTTGTAACCGAGTAGCTTGTTGAAAAGAGGCCAGATGGGTCCTCTCCCCCTTGCTGTGAGAGGAGAGCGAGTTTTTTGTCACAAGACAGATGTGTTCAAGCCCATCAACATTTCTCATGCACTCTCCCTGAGCTACGTGATTTTGAAACATCACCTGGTGGGAGATTGCCGACAAATCCGATGCACGCAAGATCAATGTCAGCGATCGCCTCTGCCTGGGATGCGGTAAATTCAAGTGACAGCAGGAAACTAAATAGATGAACGTAGGGATGAAATTGATGAGGACGAACCAGTCCCTGGCCAGCAAGGGTTAGCGCCTGGTGCATTCCAGGCTTGGGTTTGACATCAGCATTCGCTCAGTCCCGACCGCTTCTTCTAAGTTGTGGTGCTCCAGTAGATATGATATTTCAAATTTCAGTCGGGAAGTTCCTGCAAGTAAAGGTAGTGGCGCCTGCTTCATCACAGGAAGCCTGTATATGACACGATGGTTACTGTCCTCATTGGAATGGACGACAGCTCTCACCCACATTTTATGTACAGCTGAGCAGGTGCAGCTTTAACACCTGACCAGCGCTGGACTTGCAGATGAATGGACCAAATTTGCTTCCAAAATCTTGGAAGCAAAAGAATCTGCATAATGATTCGTTTTTCTGAGGCCGCACCTGTCCAAAAAGCACTTAATAAGGCATTAGTCTTACACAGTGGAATTTGAGGTTTTCTACAGAGGATTTGCTGAACTTTAATTTTTCCTGCTTAATCCCTCAGTAATTACAGCCTCACAAAGCATGAGCCACGCGTGCATCACTAGGTCCTTGTTGGTACATGTGGCTCAAACCTCAATGACCCAGCACGATCTTTCCCTTCCGTTGGGCTTTGTTGTTGATTGGCCACAGCAGGAAGGCCCCTGATGGTCATTGTGAACCCACACACACACACACACACACACACACACACACACACACACACACACACACACACCAATGTGCACGTGCTTCCAGGCTCACGTGTCGTCCAGGTCAACCCCCTGCCCCCTGGCCAGGGCAGCAGGAACATTCAGTTGGGCATCATGGACTTTGGTGCCTTGAAACAAACTATTATCTGGTGAGACTAAGCGAGCTCCTTCAGGGTAAGTGCAAGGGAGAGAGAGTTTGCTCTCTCACTTATTGTTCCTTCTGTAATGGTGCCCTGAAACTAACTGTGTCTTCGCTGTTCAGGCAAACACATCAAATTCCATTCCAAAAAAGTCGGATTAAAAAGGCTTCCTTCCTTTTGTAGGTCGTGTAAAAGTTGTTTGAGGGTCTGACCGGGATTTTTCAGCAGGGTGACATGAAAGCTTTTTGAGCATCAGAGGTTCTCAGTCTCCCAGGATGTTTCCAGAAGCACCGGCCTACAGTGCATCAAGTCACGCCCTAATAAACAAGGGCCTTCAGTCCACCTGCCTACATAAAGTGGCCACTCAGGATAAGCAAACTTCTAGCGAAGCCGACAGCCTAATGAACAGAATCGCCGTGGGACGATGGGGCAGAGGCAACCGGCTTGTGTTACCCATAAGCCACCCGATCAGCATACAAATGCCATAGTGAGGTCAGAAATGCAGGTTATATTGAACACCTTGTGATGGTTTGGTGAGTGAGTGAGTGAGTGAGTGAGGTTCTATTTGAAAAAAAATAATAACCATAGTAACTGGGATAGCATGGTGGCTAAAGGTCTGCTCTTGAACATGAAGTTTCCTGATTCAAGCTTCAAGAGAGAACTGTATCCTTAACTTTCATAACCCTGATCACACAGATGAAACATCTTGTTGTACAAAAACTGTAGAACTACGCTAATAATTATGAGGATATTTATCCTCCTGCTAATACATCCTGAGGTGACCAAGCGTATGTGCTGAAGGTTGAGAGGGCCTGGCATGCAAAGCAAGTGTGTACCTCACTGTGGGATACCATAGTGTATCTGGCTGTACAACCCTGCTACAATTCAGAAAACAAAAGACAAAACTTTATCTCCTCACCCCCATCTGGCCCAAAGTTTCTCCTTTTTAATTAAGAAAGTTGCTTTCATTCTAGGAGTGGGTTTCTAAGCTCTGCTGCTGGTGTCTTCCATGAGGAGGGACTCGATGGAATTTGGCAGTAAAAATAATTTTGAGACTTTATACTTCATCTTGTTCAGAAGACCACATAAAAGGCAGTGATGAAAACAATGACACTGGACATAATTCAGCTCTGGGGCGGGGGTGGGGGTGCATTAGTTTTATTACTACATTAACCTGCTGGAGAGGACAGGTCCGCGAGCTCTGGCGGCGTTTTTAATCTGCAGTGAAAGCGTTGAAAGGGAAACGGAGGGACGATGCGAGCAGCATATTGAGGAGGGCAGACTGATGTCTCCATGCTAACATCCCCTTGTTCATCATAAATATGCATGAATATTTTTGGGGGCAGCGGATGGCAGCTTATATAAGACAGAGGAGTGAAATAGTCGCTGATGGTACAGAAGAGAAAGACCCCCCGCCCAACATCTCACATACGATGCCATCCCTTGGACTACAAAAGGACGCAGTGGCTTGATCACAGCGGTGGCTTTCACAGGGTCCACCATGCCCGATATCATGGGGTATCGGAAAAAAGAAAGCAACACGGCAGCGGCGTCTGAAGGGGTGAGAATCTCAAGCGCATGCATAAAACATAAGCTTCTCCCGAATCAAACCTGTGCCAGGACTCCTCGATGAGAAGTGACCCACTGCCCTGTGTGAACTCAGCTTTAACCCCTGCGACCGCTGGCAGGTTATGACTACGGTCCTGCAAGGTTAATACTAATAACACAATATTAACGCAGAAGTGCAGCGGGACGCCAAACATTTCCAGGGATCACGGACTCAGCAAGCCCGTTCACCTTTGCCCTCAGAGAGACGCTCTAAATTCCTGAATTAGACTGCCATGTTTAAAAGGTGCTAAATACACACAGACAATGTCTACTAACATGCACAAAAAATAAGCTGCATCTCACTGTCTGGCAGTCAAGGTCTTTTAAGGGAAATTTAGCAAAAACTCAAGTTAAAGAGGCCTGTGCTGCGGAGGAAGAGATGAATATACCGAAATGAGAGGTTTTTGATGCATTGAAAGTGGAGGAATAACAAACGACGCCACCGCATGATATCTTTTTGGAGGCAGGTTAGAGCCGGAGCTCCGCTGAGCTGTAAAGAGCTCAAGCGGCCATGGCAGCGGAATATCATCCTCAGCAGCAGTCGTCCTTCTAACGGTCGAGTGAAGAAGAGTAACAAGCAAGTCAACAGAGAAGGTTGCCGGAGCTGCGCGTTTACCGCATCGTACAGAAGGAACGGTCGCAAAAGCGTATGTAAACTCAAGTGCCATTTGAAAGTACAGCAAAATATACCCTGGTACCCGACCAGTGAGACCGTGAAACCATGGTTTGGGACCACACTGTGAAAATGCTTCAGTGCAAGATTGAAGTGTGTAAACATCTCGCCCACCCTGTACTGTTCACGCGCAGCACAGCATTTACCGTAGTAAAGCATAGTGTACTGAACTGTAATGCGTGTGTTCGGCACATAAACAGTGACTCCCCGTAGGCTACTTCCTGTTTCACTGTTATCCTCCATCATCTTTTTCTTCTCGAAACCAGATAAAAGGACACGGCGGGCGTCAAATATATGGCGGCCAACGCGGGTCTCAACTTATTTCCGAGAGCCACTCTTGGGTCTGAGCCACCGAGGGGCCGCAGCAATCCGGCGACTTCCGGAACAAAGAGAGGATGTTTTCTCACAGAATATTCAGTGTCTCCATGAACCAAATGCGTTTTAATCATTCAAACTAGGCGGATGTGTGTTGTCCCCCCCCCCGACATTCGTACAATATTCAACAAAGTAAACTCTTTATTGCAAGGCCCTGTGAGGGGAGCCAAGGCTCCCAGCCAGTAGTGCTTTAAAGTGCAAATGCCAGCAGCTCCTTTAGTCTTCATTTATATCCCTATTTCTTAGGGAACAGATTCCGCTGCTGCGTTTATGACAGCACAGCGTGGCCGCCACTCCGAGAGTCGCCGGTTAGCGCTTTGGCCAAGGTGCGCATCTGAAGTTCAGGGTTCCCATTAAGCACGAAAGGCAGAGGCTTCAACAAGGTCACTCCAGTTGCTCTCTGAGAGTCAAACGTGCAGAGTTGCTTAATATTAGGGACCAAGCAAAATGACAGATGTGACTTTGCTATTAACATTATGTGTGTACTTGGCGAAACAAACCGGAAACACACAAAAGCCGGGAGAAGACGTGGGTTTGTGGGGTTGGCACAATGTGGGTAGGAAGTCGCGGCTGGCAAAAAAATAGAAGTCAGCAAAAGTCATTTAGAAAAATAAAGACATTGGATGAAACCCCAGCCAGGCACAACCCTGAGAATTAAATAGAAACACAGAGAAAACAGCAAAGTTCAAAAGTTGACTTGAACATCCGTCCCTGAGTCCACGTCTCATCACAGCTGATATACGGAAATCTGAAAAACACTGCTTTTCTCCCTCATGATAAAGCCAGTTTTTCTTATTTAAATTACATATAGACTTGTTATCCCAAAATGGTAAATCACACAATAATGTCCATGTTTTATGCTGCAAATATCTAAGACGGTCACCCACGCAGTACTGAAATTATATAAATAATGCTTACCATGCAATTTCTATACCACTGTGAAATGAGTACACAGATGACAGAAGGTAAAGCTGCTTATTCATTTCTCGCATGGCTTCCTGCTCAGGTAATTAATATTTATTACGTCTTTAGATTGTTTCTTCATTAGCATCATATATACGGTACATGACCACAAAGTAAGGCCCGTCCCTCGTGCGGAACGGATCCTTTGTCCACAAACTCACCGTTACGAAAATTCCCACTGTGGAGGGGGGAAAAGTTCAATTATCAATATTTTTTATGAAAAGAAAATTTTGAGGACAAATGAGTCTCCTAAAATTTCTCTAAAGATCAAAATAAATGGCATTTTTATATACTGCAATAACACTAACATATTTTGATAATAATTTCCATTTTAATGGCACCGATCTGTCTTTTTAATTTCCAAATATTGGTTCCTTTTGCATTTTTTTCAGCCTTTTCCGTGGACATTTTCATAGTTTGTCTTTCTGCCGATGCCTTTTGTCTCAGCTCGACCCCTGAGCGGCTGCACGTGTTACTAACAAATGTTTGACAGAAGATGATCTTGGTTTCATCACGCCACTGTATTTCAATCTTATGCGAGGGACAGGTGCATTTATGATGACGTGTTGAATTAAAATATTTACCAACTGCTTATTCCCAGTTTCTCTGCTCGGATTGCTGCTTACGGTCTAACTTGGACTTCGCTCAACTCATATGAGGCAGCAATTGTACACATGGGCAGAATTTCCCACAGATGATTTAGTCAAGACAGTTGCCTGTGCTGTTCATTTTGGTTAATTCTTTTTTCCTAGTTTGACTAGGAAATCTGTCCTGCAGATGAAAATTGACTGAATTTCTGAGGTTCGACATCACTGACGTTGTTCGACATCATGAGAAGTTCAGCTTCCAGCTGGATGCCTGCTAGTGAGGACGATGAGAAGTTTCTCCTGGATGAGCTGAGATCTGCGTTCGGTCTGCAGTGAGGAGGTGGCCCCTGGATGTCGGTGCAGTTCTGTGGTAAAAGTCTGTAACTTCCGGTCTGTAAGCTTTGTGCTGTGAATCCCATCCCTGCCGTTATAGCGGTTACGTTCTGCGGTAGCCATGGAAACGAAAGTAATCATTTCATTAAATCCACCTCCCGCCTGTCACCACCAGCTTGCGGAAGTTGGATATTAATATTCCGACCAAGTCCGGTAAGACCATTCATCTTGAACCCATGCTGGGCCCTGTAGCCTTGTAGCCCTGGATACGGTTGGTCCGGGTTACGTTATTATCCACCGTGACCTGTAGGTTTGTGACGGTGGAACGTAATTGCCATCATTCCCAGAGGAAACCATCCGGCTTAGGCTGAGAGCTTAAGTGGCTGCAGGGGACCCGCTGGTCGCTTGCCAGCAGAAATGTGCTGCTGCTTGAGCTCCTCACAGTGTGGCCTGCTGTTAGCTTGGCACTGGTGGACTTTGGGTGCATAGTCAGCTTGACATGAACTTACACCCTGACTGAGCAAAAACAATATTGGCGCCTCATTAATCCACAAGGCAGGATGTGAGCATAAGTTGTGGAAACAAAAACAAAACACATTTTCTGACCTCCCACTTGCCTTGTCTTCTCCTGAACGTTCAGCCATCTGAAGAAACGCTCTGAACATCAGTGCAGGTCTTTGCTAAAAATTCCTTGGCTCAAATATAAACATCAGCTGGTCCAGTCAACCTGAAGCTAAGTGATGCTGATCAGAGCTGCGGGGGCTGTATTTTGAAAACAGCTCAACCCCAATAAAGTTACACCTGCTGCTCGTATAGGATCTGCTCATTCTGGCAGATGTGAGGATTTCTACACTGAATTGAAGCTCATTTGAATGTTGACACAGATTTTTACTGCTGCAGGCTCGAAGGATGGAAATATCAGTATCGCACTTCTGTAAGATATAAAGGATCTATTTCTGACAAATTTAAATTAACACTCTGGCAAGGACTCGCACCCGCAGATTCTGCTATAGACTCTGTGTCATCACAACCCTGATGTGGAAGAGCTGTTAATAACAAAAAGTGAAAATAATAAGCGGGTAATGAAAATGGATGGATGGGATGATGGTTGTTGGCAGGGACTGAACCCTTTCAAAGTGTGAAGATGGCCTGGAGAGCGCCAGGAAGTCCCGGAAATGCTTGACTGAGGGGGCACAAGAAAGCGTTGGCATTTCCTCCGCAAATGGCTGCTATTTGATGTGAAGCTGTTCGTGCTGTAAAGTTGGTTTTTAATAATACAGTTTTCCTTTCTAATTGCGTAATTGCCAGTTGCTCAGCAGTATTCTTATATATTTTTTTTGGTTCTCTGGCATGTTCTATTCTGTATAAGGAGCAGATCCTAGTCACACTGAACAAGCAGCTCTGCAGCTGTTATGTCATTTTGACTCTGTGGTTATGATAAATATTTAAGTATCGGCATGAACAGATTATTATATTCCTTACAGAACTGAGTGCCTCACTGACTGAACAAACTGGTAGGAGCTTAAAAGCCTGAAGGAAGAAGACCTTTTATTTGGAATAATTATGTTGATCAGCTGATGCTGCTACCCAAAGCCGCTTTCTTACCTGATCAGGCCGCAAGATGTTTGAGCAGAACAAGCATCTTACGAAAGGGTACAACTGCAGAGACCCTGGGCAAGACCCGCATCAGCGAGCGAACCTCCCAAGCAAGTTTGTCCGTCAGGTATTTGATATCGCTCCTTTTTCAATAGCTTACAGCAGGGAAAGGGAAGAGGCTTGGACCAGGAATCTCCAACTTGTAAGCCATCGCCCCCTGCGGCCACATTACCTGTTGTCTTTCCATTGCTTGGCGAATCCTGCTCTACCCATTTGGTCGCGCTGCATTCTGCTGTCCTGCGCTGGCCTCCATCCCCCTGAGGGCACAAAGCGTTTCCCAGCAGGATGTGATGCATTTTCTGTCTGAAGAAGCACACAAAGCAGCATGTCGCTTCAAGGCTGTAGCCGGCAGAGTGTAAAAACCTTAGTGCACGTGTACCGCTCCGGGTAAAGCTGCCTGGTAAACAAATAATGGGATGCGGATTCATTTGACTAAATTTACTAGCTCAATAAAAGCGCAAGCTTCCTATAGAGCTCGTATGAGAGTGCTCCACAGGAAATGTCGGCACGAGACCACCTCTGGCTTGTCCTGCCATTTCTTAAGCGTCCCCTGGGGATTATAAAATGGCAGAGGAGTTGCAGACTTCTCACCAGGAGGTTGTCATTCCCAGATCCAAGATGGCTCACCACATAGGGGATGGGCGCTCTTGAACATTTTGGCCGTGCAATTTTTTAAATTATTATAGATCCACAACACCTAATAAGTAAAGAATAACACACACGAAAGCAAAAAAAAAAAGAAACCAAATCGCTGAATCACGGAGAGACGCTGTCTACGTCATACTTTTTTATTTGTAATTTTCAAAGTAATTTTAAAAAAAATGAAAATATACATCGATCAAAGTGCTTAATTCTTTGTATTCGGTAGGCCATATATTTGGAAAGTGTGAGCGAAAGGCTTTGTTTTGGTATTTAACAATAAGCTCAGATAAGTGCTATATCAACACAATATGGTACAGTTGGAGGTACTGTTGCCAGAAGAGCCTGGCATCTCAATTGGTGTCTCCTGTGGAAAAAACACAATGCAGGGAACATGAGCAACCACTGTTTTTCTCATTGTGCTTCATCTTCTTTCAGCTCCTCATTGTTCAGGAAAGATTGAGGGCACCCTGTTTTTCACCGATGTTTGTTTGTTTCCTCCTCCAGAGTGAGTATTGATCCAGCATCCCGCTGTTGGAGCACCTTGTTTCCTGGCTGCCGAGGAACACAGACGCACAAGATGTCCTGGAACAGAGCTGTGGGACAGCTGAGGAGATGCTGCTTTTCTGGAAGGAGGGACGTGGGGAGGCTGCGGTCACACTACACGGCCTAGACGTCCGGGGCATCCTGCTTTTCTGCACTTCTTCAGAAGAACGGTGGGTCACCAATCTCCGCAGGGGGCACGGCTGCTCTCTTCGGAACTCCATGCAGGTGTGGATGCCACGTGTGGGCCGCAGACGCACGTGACTCCACTTGGCCGAGCAGGGCGGGGAAAGTCCCTCCGCGGAAAGCACACCATCTGCGTGTTTGCTCATTGCTCTTGGTAAACAAGTGTCCTGCCAGATGTTTGCTGATTCCTCTGCTGGCAGCATTTGGATACATGAACCACCAGAGCTGGACAGACTGAATAACCGGCACTGCACTGGCTCACGGGGGTGTAAACAACGGTCTTAATTTGTCACATATTGGTATGAGCATACAAATGTGATGGTGATGATTCTGAGAAAAAATAGAAAAAATTTACGCAATGCATTAAATTGCTGTTCATTAAACCATCATTTCTTCTCTGGTCTTCCACCTGTGGCCATACAGGAGGTCAGTTTTTTCCTCCTTTCCTTTAACACCAATTTCCTTTTATTTTCACTGAATTATAGTGATGATGAAACTAAGAGCAGCAATTTCTTATTTCTATGAATGATAATCAAACAGCTACGTCTTTTTAAAGAGAATCTGGCCTAAAATAAGCCCTGAAACCCTGTGCTTGACCCGCGCCGCTGGAAGTTCACACCGAGCTCCTGCGTTCCCTGCTCTTTTCCCTGTGTCTCTGCAAATTTTACTGCCTTTGTTGCTGTCCGGTTGCTTTCGCGTCATAAATCCGACAAAAAGAAACTAAAATATAAATAACTAAAAAGAAGCTAATTTTCTTCAAGGTGTTCCTTTGCTACAGCAAGGTCTTGAGAAACAGCGGCGCTTCTTGCTAACGTTCACTCGCCGTTTAACAACAAACACCGACGTACAACCAGCAGACCCTCGTGTTTCAAGCAGAGCAGATTTTGCCACGTCCCTCAGCCATTCTCATGCCAGCTCACTTCTGTCCCGCATCTTCCTGAACTGAAATAACAAAACACTTTTTACCCCCCCCCGCCTCCCCCTTCAATAAGCTGATTCATTGCTTCGGTCGCAAAGGAGAGGCTGAGTGGTCACTTTCTGTCAGTGCATCCTGCACCTCCAGCCGACACAGACCAATGACTTCTCCTTGCACCCATTCAACATGCCTGTCTTTCTCAGCGACTCTTCTACAGCGGACACTGATCAATTGCGCTGACCGGTTTTCCGACAAAGCTCACCTTCTTCCGTCCCCTTTTTTGCCACCTCAGAATCTATTTCCTCTTCCTCTCCCTTCCCTGATGAGAAGAGAAATCAAATCGAAGGTATGACTACTTCATTTCATTCTGCACAATTTATTTCTATTAAATATTGCCCTCATTTGCAGACATTCATTTGGCGCATGCATTTATGAAAAAGAGCCTAAGGGAAAAAACATAGTCTTTCTCAGTTAAAAGGCACCGCAGACGCTCAGCGCTCACCGTTCTGCTGAAGTATTCCTCAAAAGAATTAATGAAACGTGGATCCCACCCCCAAAATCAATAAACCGTCCGATAAAGTCACAAAAGCTCAAATCTGGATCGAGCACAACCCCGTGGATGCAGGTGATTAAAACAAAAATCCTCATCCCGGAAAGTTCAACAGCATGTGTGTAGGAAATCGAAACGATGATGTTTTTGGCAGCGCATTTAGACGTTTGGAAACATAATTCAAAATATAGTAACACTGGAGAAAACAGATGACAAAGCTTGTTGCCAGGTTGGTTCGTCACACTTTATTGCATTATAAAAAGTACTGCGAACCAGCCACATCCACAACGGAGTTCTGCAGTAAGGACAGGAATCACAGTGCAGAGCTAAAACACTCCCAATATATAAAACATAACCATAAAAAGCTAAAACCTAAACAGAACCCCAACTGTCTAGTTGGCATGCACGGGGCTCTGATAAATGTCAGCTATAAATATGTCACTCCCATGGTTCGGCTCCTAAATTATGGCTTACTTCATTAGTCGATACAGTGCACTGGTAACAGTGAATGCGTCTTTTGTCATTTGTTCTCACAAGGACCAAGTACATTGAGTACAGAAGGTGTTCATCAGACAGACTTATTCAGCTATGGAAAATTCCAGCAGGGCTTTAGGCAACAAATAAAAAAACTGTCATTAGAAATGATCTTTCTGGACCACCAATGAGCAGAAGGTCCAAAAACTGTCACACCACCCCGTAAGTAGCTGTTTTGTCTACGCTCCCAAAGCCCATAAATACTGATAGAAAATAAACAGAAGTGTCTCTCACTTTCTGTTTGATCTGAAAGAGGTCAGAAAGATATGAAGTGAATCAAGAGTCTGCTCTCTTCTCCGTTGCCTGGTCACTTCCAGTGTTTGTCGCCCTTTTGTTGTGCTATCGGTGGTCTGGGGAGGGGGGGGGGGGTTACAGCCCTTCCAGGAATAATCCAAACAAAACAGTGCAGGTACAGGATCGAAAGGGTGGCGTTCCAGCAAGTCGTCTCCCGTGTTGCCTCTCTTCCCCACCAGCCGGGCCAAAGCCAGTGAGATGGAGGCAGTGCCGCGGGACAGAGGACCGCCCAGAGGGACCGGGGAAGAGGGATTAGGAAGAGCGGGTTGGGCTCTGTCAACAGTGCCAACATGCGTTGGTGTCTACTCACAAGAGTCTGCCCATGCCAATTTGCCTCGCCAGGCATCTGACACCACCGATGCTGCATGCGCCCAGCTCACTGACGATCTTCCTCAAGTCCTGTTCGGGTGAGGGATCGGGCCGCGCAATGGACCGGTCCCTTTCGTCGCTCTCGTTCTTGTCGGCCTCGTTTGCACCCCTGTCGGCGTCCTCCTCTTCCTCCTCCTCCTCAGTGATGGGACCCAGCTGATAGGCGCCGCGGACATTGTCAGCAGGTGGCCGGTAGTGGCACTGGCCGTTAAGCAGCCGTCTCAGGGGCATGACAGGCACCGCATCTCCCCCTAGCAGCTGCTGCTGGCAGTGCCGGAAGTCGTTTTGGCGCTTGAGCCTCTTGAACTCGGTAAAGGCAGCAGTGGACGTCTGGTAGAGGCTCAGTGCCATAGCTCGAGCCTTCTCGGGCTTGGTCACCAGCACCGCGTGGCAGCGCAGCACCACCGCTTTGTTCTTGATCTGATGGCGGTAGACCCAGGCAAAGATTTTGGGCCGGCGCGCGTCCGCCGCGCAGTATGTGATGCGGTGCAGGAAGTATAGGTGGCCTGCTTTTTTGGTGCCTTTGTCGTGACTCATGCGGATGCCCTGCGGCCCAACGGTGAGCTTCATCTTGGTGCTCTGCCCTCCATAGTCACTCTTGCTCCAGATTTTAGCCACTGCCTCCTCCGTGCAGCCATCCCCCTTGGCAGTGAGGGTGACGGCATTACCCAGGTAGCGAACCTTGTAGGTGGGCTCCTCCTTGTTCAGCTCTACCTTCTGCCTCTTGGTGCGGAAGACGCTGCCCAACCTTTCGAAGGGGTAGTCGGGCAGCAAGTCAGGGCAGGAGCGCACCAGGGTGGAGATGATGGAGTGGTAGGTCAGCCCTGCACTCAGGCTTTTGGGCTTGCCCTTGGCCTCTTCTTCCGCTAGAACAAATTTGCTCCGTCTCCAGGACAGCATGGCTGGGACGGGTGTGGGAGCGTCCCCCCTCCTGAGTCGGGCTCCTCAAGTGCAATAGTAAGAGAGTGAAAAAAGATCGCTCTGGGAGAGAGAGAGAGAATCAGCTCTTCTGCATGCCGAGGGGAGAGGGAGACTGAGAGCGGAGCGCTCCAGTCAGCCTGTTCCCCAGCTTGCTCCTCCTCCTCCTCCTCCTCCTCTTGCCTGCATCACTCAGTACCGGGAGCTCAGCCCTTCTTTCTACCTCCCTCTCTTCTCCTCTCCTCGGTGCCCTCCCTCACACTGTGCTCTCTTTTCCAAAATCACTGCCACGCTGTGCTTGTTTAGAGGAAATTTTCTATTCCTGTACACATGTACACCAGGAGAGAATGGACTGCCATTGCGTCGCAGTTCTGCCGCCTTTCCTCTTCTTCTGGATGACCAGTGTCATAGAGGTCAGATGCTGGAGCTGCTGCCAAGTCAGAGTCCCTGATTTGTTTTTGTTTAGCACAGAATGCATCCAAACACCTCGCGGATTTCATGCTAGCTGCACGGTGCTGTGCCTGCACACAGAATCTGCTCCTTCCATAATTTGAGCACGGCACCATGGTTCTGTGTAACTCGATCCGATGGAAACGCTCATAGCCCGAACAGGTCTGGGCTGCATGAAGGTGTGAGCCCTATAAAAGTGCTGGCTGTAGCAAAAGGTGACGCTCAACATTTTTCTCATAATGGATATTTATTTATATTCTTATTTATTCTTTCTCGTTCCTGTTTTCGAGTGGGAACGGTCAAAAAACTCACTGTTAGGGCGCTTGATTTTTCATTAATTATATTCTGTCATATCCCTACCAATACAAAAGGCCGAGCTGCAGACAAAGAAAACAATTTTCCTCCCTCCTCTCAATGATATGACTCACTGGAAAAAGTCCCGGATAAATTCTATAATTTATTTAACTTTAGAGCACCGAGGTGGGACATTCTAAGGGTAAGCATCTGCGATGTATGCAAATGAATGCAGAAAGAACACAGTTTACCAAAGCATCATTTTTCAACATTATTTCCTAAGTTAACAAACTTAGCCTAATATTGAAAAAGGTCTCCAGAAAAACTTGATTTTGGACATTGCCTAGCTGGTGGTGAATCGATGGCCTCACTGCATTTTTGAGTGGACTAAATAGATGGTCATCTGACAGAGTGTGGTCTAGGCTGTGGGGGGATGCTCGCAAAACCTCGAACCTCAGTTTCTGAGGAATTCCACAGTGTGGACTGCTGTGGGTGGGCAGCATCACTCCACCTTCTGACAGTAAGCCTTGGTATTTGCTGTGGATTGCTGGCTTCAGCTGGTTCCACATCATCTCACATCAATAACACAATTTACTACTGAAGTAACGCTCTGCTGTGAGAACCCAAAAACCGCGAGCACCAATTTACCTACTTTTGGCTGCATTTAGACTACACTTGGGGTGAAGAAAAAAGGGCAGCTGTCACAAAAGCTACAGATGGGTTTCAACTGTTAAATGCTGCCAACTGAGTGTGCTTGGAACCTGCATGTTCTCCCTTCTTCCAAGCACTCTGGTTTCCTCTGCAGCCCAAAGACTTTTGGTTCAGGTGTGCTTGTGACTTGCAATTTCCCACAATATATGAAACCTTGTGCGATCACTCTGTGCTTGGTTGGCACCCTGTCCAGCGTGTTCCATGCCTCATGCTCTACAGTTCTGGAATGTGCTCTGGACCACCACAACCACAACCATAACCCTGCTGTGGACAAGCAGTTATGAGGAAAGAAAGAACACGTTCAAACAGAAGTACCACTAACGTCACAGTGGGAGTTCATACTTTTGCACATCTTTAAAATTGTTTACGTGACTATTAAATGGTAATTTTTTTCTGCAAAACAGCAGCAATATATTAGAGTGTGCGCTATTTCTCCACACGCGATACCCCGTGCCCCATTTCCATGCACTGGCGCAGGTATAAATCAGACGTTCTGCTCATTGACCCACTTCCATTATAAACTGCAGGCTGGCTTTGCACTTGGGTGCTGTTTCATTTGCATGTGCGCCATCAATAAAGGTGACTTCAGTCCCTGGCTTCACAGTGTCCCAGGACGTGAAGTGCTGTGCAGCATCATTGTTTCTGGATCATTCACGGGGGCACAAGAGTAACTAAACCGGAAAAGTCGCTTTGGCGAGAGCAGTAGGTCAGTAACTCCTTACAAATCTATGCATATGTGTATCTGATGTTTAATCTTCATTCATTCATTCATTCATTCGTGTGTTTCTTCGTTAGTTTGTTCATTCATTCTCAGTAACCCCTTGCATATTTCAGTGGTCCAGAGGGTGATGTAGGGTAGACCCTGAATAGGACTCCAGTCATACAGACATATTTTTCACATACACACACACACACACACACACATATATATAAAGGGCAATTTAGAATCATCAGTTCATCTGAACAGATATCTGAGCTTTGGGCAAACATGCAGAGAAGAAGCAAGATTCACACAGCCTGAGCTGTTGAGGTTCCAATCCACAGCCAAAATTACAGCTCAGAACAATGAGGCACCAGCATTAACTTTGCTTATTGTCACGTATTTCAATTTTGCCCTGTAACAAACTAGTGTCAAACACACGAGGCCCATTAGCCCTCCGCCCCCTCGGCTCAGCTTCCGAACTCTCTACCCTGCAGTGATTCATCTGTTTTCCTGTGCACGATGGGCTTCACGTTAGCGGGCGAGATCTGACCTGGCCCATGAAAGTTAAACAGTTGCAGCCACGATTCATTTATTTCTGATCTGACAATAAGCCCAGCCAAGTCCGCTTCAGTGTTTTGATCACATTATTGATCCACTATTTTTATTTTAGAAAAACACACAAGAACGCCTTTTCTTAACCGCACAATGGAGACGGTTTTCTGCATGACTGTTTTTTGTGAGAAAGTGACCTCAGGGTCGCCAGTTTTCCTCATACTGTTGAAGAATGGCATCTCCATACACCTTTCTTTGTGGTGTATAGTACATAAGTCCTTGTGTCTGGTTAGTTCTAAGCTGCTTGGGGGAGTGTTTTTAATGCTGTGTATATTTTTATTACAACAGCAAGTATAATTTCGAGCACTTCATCTGCTCACGTCATGGTTTCTTTGTGTGTCAAACAAACAAGTGTTCATGCCAGAGTTGATCAGTTGCCAGGCAGCACCAATTTCTCTTTCCCAGCCACATTTAGCCGGGTTTCGAATGCTAACTTCAGAAGCAAAAATCAAACACAGCCCCTGGAAACGCACAACACCTAAGAATTTAATTTTGACTCAGAACGAACCCCCAGCTGTGTTTCTGCTCTGCGTGTGCTCCGATGCTGGGTCCCTCCAGTAATTCACACTGCATTTGGACTGTATTTTGATTTTATCTGGCTTGGTCCTGCGGTGATCTACTGCTATTCCCTTATCTAACCTTATTCTGTCGAAAGACCTTCACTGAAGAGAGCAGTGGTACCTTCCAAGCACCCGAGGACTAGAAAGGTAGGGTCTCGAGTTCAAATTTAAATGCACTGATATACGACAAATACGGAACAATAAAGCCAAAATGAAAATAAAACGCTGCTCCATTTGCGATTGTGCGAGGTGCCCTGCATTTGAAGCTCATATTCCAAGCCCTTGTGGGGCCACCCGACCACATTCGCCATCCATCTGGGCCTGTCACCATCCCTCGTTGTACATCACAAGTCACGGTCAATAGAGACAAGGTGCCAGAAACACATTTTACCCATCACTCCCTGCTCTTGGATCGAATGGGCAGCCAGCCCGCCGTAAACAAACAAATCACACCTGTTTCCACATAGTGAGGCAGTGGTTAAGGATTCTGAGGCTTTTGCCCTTGAAGCTAAATGCTTACTGGTTGTTCACACGAGGAGGAAAATTATGTAGTAAATCAGTACCTTAACCATCTCAGCTGGTCTATCACTTCCTCTTTCATTTAGTCAGGTGTCAACTGTTAACTAATTCATTGAAATCATTATAATACTTTTATGCCGCTTCATACATTTCTGACCATGAAAAGAGATTTCCTCCACCAGTGTTAAATAATTCATCCTAAGAAATGAGCTGCAAACAACACGGTGACTGTAAGAAATCTTATAAACATTTAAAGGGGTTCTTGGATTTTTCCATGTATGAGCAGCAGCTCCACTTGGGATTATGTATTTTTCAGAGCTTCTGTCCTTTCGCAAGGAAAACGGGGACCGTGAGTTCAAACTCTTCCTGGATGAGCACTCATTCTCCTAACACAGTTGAATTCACATCAGATGACCCCATCCCACTCTGATAACCAATTTGTACCTTAAATCACAGCCACTCAGTCTCTCCATCCAGTAGCCTGGAGTGGCGAATGGTCCATTAAGGCAAACTCGCATTGCTGGGGAGACAGTAGCTCAGGAAGATTTCCAAATTTGTAACCAAAGAATAACAAGCAGGTGTCACACCTACAGCCTCCTTTCACTTCTGCTCAGAGAGTTTGTGGGCTCCATTCTTGTCTGATGTCTGAACTGCACTTAAAAAACTGCAAAGCCGTTAGACTGTACTTTGGTGAGGTGGCATGAATAAGCACCTGCATGAAAGGTGATTTGCCAAATGTACATTTTTGTCTTATTTTTTATTGAGTAAGATTATCATTTTCAGTTTGACAGGTGACAGTTTTCTTGCTTGAAAAATTGCTGCAGTTTCAGTGCCACTGACTGGAAGTCTTGCTGGCTTTTAAAGAATTGATGCCAAACATTTGCAGTAACCTTTTTCCTGGTCAGTAAAATACAAAAAAAAAAATCTACATGAAATGATTCAGTTAAGGCACAAAACAAGCTCAGTGTGACTTTTATAATAGCCAATTTAATGATCTAAATAACCTATAGCAGAAAAACACTATTTGTTTATCACACTTGTATGATATCACAGCAATTTTGCCTAAGCTCCATGCTCAAGAGTAGAATACAACTGCCAACCTGACTCAGCAAGGAAACATAAAGTATAATTCAGTTCAAAGTACTACATTTTTACACAACCCCCCTCATAAGGGATGCCCCAGAGCAGATAATAAAACATTATACAAAAAAGTACATAGACACATCACAAGTAATCTTAGTAATCGCTCTAATGGGTCAAACTTTACAAACAAGTACAATAGACGTTAAAAGGCAAATAAGGAGAAGAAATAAAACTTCTCAGGTTGGTGGAGATGAAAAACCTCTAGATGCCGAAGGCCAACTCACTGCTCTTCTAGGTATCATCCACACATACATGGCCTACATGTGTGCACATGAGCACTGCGTGCAGCGGGCTGTCTCTAAGGAAGAGACTGAAATATATAATAAGGGGTGGGATAGCATACAATTAAGCAAAAAATGAATTAATCTGTTCTGCACAATAGATTTATACATACTGTATATTTGTTCAATTAATACATTAAACAAATGTAACAGCCAGCCAAACAGCATACCCAAATATACCATCATATCCCGCTGTTCTGCTCTTAAAAATGTGGGGAAACAAGTTTTCCTTTGTTTTATTTAATGGTCTCCTCATCTGCAGCGAGTGTCTGGCCTCGTCTATTATCTTTCCTGCGCTGCCACGTTCGCTATTGGGGACGACTGCTGTCCACTCAGGCCAACTACAGTTATCTAAGCCTAAATGTGGATTCATCTTTCTTTATTATTTCCCCTTGTACCCTGCGGATAGATCCCCTCCATTATGGCAGTATCATAATTTTCTCCATTATTTCCCTTTGGCTGGGCAAGCTAATTGAAAGAGGACCGTCGTCCTTTAGGCACGATGCTCATTTGATGTGCTGTAATCGATGGGGTGCGGTTGGAGAGGAAAGATCTGTTCCACTGATGGCTAATTTACAATGCCGCATGGGGCACAACAATAGGTACCCAGACCAAAAAGTTCCAGCAAATTCCTCGTCTGTAAAGTTTGCTTCTGGCATAGACGGATCAAGGATGACTTTATACGAAATCTGTAACCAGCAGAAACTGTAAACCAAACCCTAACCGTAGCCAACAAGACTCTGCCATAAAGAGACTGCTGAGACTCCATTCAGAAATAGTAAACCTTGTAGTGGAAACCTAATGGCGCCGGCGAAGCTAGCAGGGCCTCTTCAAGTGGCAAACATCAACATACTGGAAGGACACAGAGAAATAACAGCATACAGGGAAACCAAGAGTCTGAGAGACCATCTGGTGAAGGGCACAGCACTGATTCAGCGACAATATAAGATCTAGAGGCCTTAGCGGAACCTCCTCAAGTGTCTGCGTGATACTGTATATGTGGATGAAACAAGCAACCGCATCAGGAGCAGACTGGCAGAACACACACACACACACACACACACACACACACACACACACACAGTGATACGTTTTCCCAAAACATGGCACCAAACGTGGTCCTAAGAAGAAATGAGGAAGAATGAGAAGGAATGGATTTGAAGACTCAGCACGAAGATCCGTTTAGCCACCTGATTAACTCAATTAATGGTGAATTAAACCACAGAGGGGGGCACCTATGGGGGGGGGGACTGACTGGATGGCCAGTGTAACTGATCCTCCCACAATTTGCAGGGATAAAGCTTCACCCTAAACTAACTTCAGCCCTAAAACCCTGTTCTCAATATTTCAGTTCTTTTTTGTTAAATAGACAAATAATACCATTATTATAGTATTTACTTCATTTTTACATTTCTTCTTTTTTTATATATATATATATATATATATATAAAATATTCTACCAGTTTGCAGACCACAAACCTTTGCAAAACAGTGTTTTTGAGGTGTGAGTTTGGGATAAGTGTTGAATTAGTTTAGGTGTTTTATGTAAGGTATTATTAATTTAATTTAGCATTAATTTACCTTTTTACTGTTTTTCACAACTTAAAATACAAAATGAATTGTACTGAAAAATTAAAGCTTTCTGAACATTTTAACATCGTCTTGAGTCAGGCTTTTAGTAATAATAATGCATTATATAAAATTTTAAGAATATTTTTATTTTTCAATTCTCATTAACTTTAACATACATACATGGAATTGTGGTTGGTGCTGTGGCCTTAAAAACTACAGATTGTGGTGCTAATTCCAGTGCCACCCAACCACGGTATTTACCCTGAACTGATGCAGTAAAAATGTTGTACTGTATAAACAGGCTACCACTGTAACAGTGTAATATGTAACACTGAGGTTGCACAGGGCAAAGGTGTTGGTTGAAAAGGCTGATAACTCTGTTAGATGTGATCTTAGGTGTCAAATGTTAACTTCTGAGACTTTAAACGGTACAAGCAGCACACAGGGCTGTTCGGTAAATGACGAAATGTGAAAAGACTACAGAATCCCATGCCCATGGGTTTGGAACGGGAGATCTACTTATGATGATCTTTGCTGAAGTGAAATCTCATGGATATCATGCTGTTCATCTGTTTGTCAGATAGGGGATTTGCAGAAAGGCAGAAATACAGTGAAGAAGAAGAAGAAGAAGAAGAAGAAGAAGAAGGAATTGGCTTAATGGGAGTGCAGTTGGGAGCTGGTTTTTGATTAGGAAATGGCCCAGGCCAGAGGATGGAGCCTTCCAGTACATGCAACCAGTGCCAAAGGTGATTTACCTCATGGAGGCAGGTTATTGATCAGAAGGAGAGAGCGAGAACTGCAAGCAGGAGAAGCTGTGGGAGATTTATGTAAGCTGGCAGGTCTAGGAAATGTGAACGTGCGCGCGTATGCGCGTGTGTGTGTGCATGGGCATAAACATGTGGAATAAAGGCATAATGTATGTGCAAAACATATGTTTGTTTATTTTTATATACTTGTGTAGAAAAGAGAAAAGGAAGAGAAGTTCTTCCTACAAGAAGAATGACATCAGCCACATGGACCCCTTGGACATCTGTCCTCCATCCCCTCCCTTTCAGTCAAAGTGACAGCCTTTTCTCCTTTTCATAACAAGGTTCGTGTTCACGTCAGGCTTCCTGCACTCAAAAATCTCTTTGATTTTAGTGTATTTGACCATCACTTAGGATTTCTCTTCATTTACAGTCATGTGGACGAACACCTGAAATTTTCAGCTTTAAGGTGAAATGCTGGGGGAGTACAACTGAATGTCATGGCTGCATGGGGGAAAATGCATTTCTCTAAGCAAAGTGGCAGTGCCAAGTAGTGGAAAAGACCAACATAATCAGAGATTTAGGAGCATTTGTTTTAATTTGGGTCCAGATGTGAGCAAACTGATCTGCAAAATTAGCCCCTTAAGTCTTAATTATTTCTGAGTCTTACATTCACGGTGCTCTGAGTACAGATTGGCCTCCTCCAAAGATGAGTTTGGTTTTTTGGAAATTACAGAACAGAACATTTCACAATATTGTTTTGAAATATTAATATTGCCTTGTTTTTCAGCATTATTGTATAGTTTTATTGAAATTCAAATTTTTCTTCAATAAACATCAGCTCAGCAAGGTTAATAATAATAGATGGGCTGAAACAGCCATGCGATTCAAACAGCCCCTTTCCCTCAGCTCAGTGGGATCCCAACCTTTGTGTGAAACAAAATGTCTGGAGTGTGAAGCCTGAGCCCTTGCCCTTGAGGGATTATAATCCATCCTCCAGGTGGAGTCCTATCTGCCAGACGGAAATGGAACGCAGAGACTTTGCAAACAAAAAGGTCAGTGAAATTCACATAATGTGGATTTCTCCCTGTGAGCCACGTATTTATGGCTTCATACAAATAAGCACAAGAAAAACCTGAAGCATAGGGTGTGTAACAGCGTTATTAAAGTGCTGGAATCGTTATTGCTTCCAGTGTGTGGAACACAAAGCCTCAGCATGCTGAGGGGGGGGGGTGTCTATGTCCTGTTTCTTGGCTCTCAGCAGAGTCCAGCCTGTTAGTGTTGTTTTCCAGGAGGAACCCATGCAAGCTTTACCACCGCAGTGCTGAGCCCACAGATCCCAGCACAGGTGCTTTCAAAGGGTGCAGAGAACAAAGGCATCAATGGCGCCCTAGAGGCGAGCGTGAATCATTGTGAGGCTGAAGAAAGAGCAGTGAGAGCTACACCCTCTGCTGACTTAGCACTGTCCATGAAACACGGTGAAACACCAGAGTTCTGCTTGGAAATGGATGTGGAGCTCAGGCTGCCGTAACGGGGCTATGCCCACCGATGAGGTAAACGTACTGTAGAAAACATCACAAACCTTTCAGTCTTGTGCATATTGCACGAATCTATTTCAGCACCAATAAAATCAAATAACCTGAGGATTAAAGCAATTCATCCACATCAGTGAATCAGTGCCCAAGACAGCAACCCTGCAAAAACCCTGTTCTCAATATTTCAGTTCTTTTTTGTTAAATAGACAAATAATACCATTATTATAGTATTTACTTCATTTTTACATTTCTTCTTTTTTTATATATATAATATTCTACCAGTTTACAGACCACAAACCTTTGCAAAACAGTGTTTTTGAGGTGTGAGTTTGGGATAAGTGTTGAATTAGTTTAGGTGTTTTGTGTAAGGTATTATTAATTTAATTTAGCATTAATTTACCTTTTTACTGTTTTTCACAACTTAAAATACTTACAAAATGAATTGTACTGAAAAATTAAAGCTTTCTGAACATTTTAACATCGTCTTGAGTCATGGCTTTTAGTAATAATAATGCATTATATAAAATTTTAAGAATGTTTTTATTTTTCAGTTCTCATTAACTTTAATTTAAATTTTATGCTAAATAAAAACAGAAATAAAAAAAAAAAATGCGTTTTATAATTACAGACACTGTGATTCAGTTCAACACCTGTCCAAAATTCAGAGCTCATCTTTACAATTTTGGGGCACTATGGAACTTCAAAAAGGAATCCCCCCCTGTATTTTAGTCTTGTCCTCTCTTGCTTTATGACTACCATGGTTTAGTCTCCCTTTCATCCTACTCTGCTGGCTACAGGCCTCACCACCACACCCACATTATTCCAAGCACACTGGAACATGGCGTGATGTGTGTGAGTTTGGTAGAACTAAATAAACCCCAATTGAACTCTCCTACAGTTGATTTAAATCTGCCATTTCATGTCCTTGGGGATCCTACACACACACTTGCGTCACAATGAGAGCCATGATTACGTTGTTTATTTGATCGTGCCACTGCTGGTGACTTGTGTCCCCCGGGGCAGGTTTTCCTCTCCGCTGTAGCTCTTTATTGGCAGTATCCTTTGCACGATACACTGCCATGTGGCGCATGCCACCAGTAAGGGCACATCTATTTTCCAGCAGCATGCATACCTCATAAACACACCAATTTATAGCTTTTTAAGAGAAGAATGAACAGCTGGAGGAGAGCTTCATAGCCAAGCTACTATATAATGCCAAATGGTGTGTTATACCCAACTGGGCCTACACTGGAAATGTTGCCTTATTTCCAAAGCTATTTTTTGTGCTCAGAGTTGGTCTACGGTTAAAAAGCAGCCTAATAAACACAAGATTGGGTTCCCAGCTGGACACCCAGCAACCTCGTTTTGATTTACTTATATGCTGTATGGCCAGAAAGTATGACTGAGCTGAGCTGTTCCACCTATACCCAGGCAGACAAATACATTCCAGACAACTGTGTGCTTCCAACTTCCAACCATCTGGGGAAACTCCTTTCCTGCTCCAGCATGACTGTGCCCTCCCTGTGCATAAAGCAAGTCCCATAAACACATGGTTTTCCCAGGTTGGTGTGGATGATGTGAAAACTTGAGCGGCCTGCACAGAACCCTGACTTCAACCCCACTGAACACGATGGGAACCAAACTTTCTCCCCCAACATTGGTGCCCAACCTCACCGATGCTCTTGTGGCCAAATGGGCAGAAATTTCCATAGCCATCCTCCCAAAGCAGGTGGAAAGCCTTCCCAGAAGAGTGAAAGCTGTTATACCTGCAAAGGGGGAACAACTTCATATTAATGCCCATGGGTTTGGAACGGGAGGTTAAACAAGCGCAAATGGGCGTGATGCTCAGGTATTCTCATACTTTTGGCCATGTGTGGTTTTACCATTTGGTGTCGAGCCTGTTGTACATCCATCTAGTGACAGATAATGTCTAATATCTGCAATGAAAAAGGGATTCATGGGCGATTGACTGTGATCCAGCGTCTATACACACACCTTCAAACGCTGTCCATGAATTGGGCTGTTCTCCGCGCAGCATTAAATATGGCCTTCCAAAGCACCCTTGCCACTTCACTTTTTATTACTGTTCCTGTTTGCTGATAAATGCAAATGCTGTCCTAGAACATAATAGCAAATTGGCTGCGGCTGTTAAGTCTTGAAACAAGCTGACAACGCAGGACAATATTATGCTAATACTCCCTCAATTATAACAGCTTCAAAAGGCCCCCACTAGCAGCCAGCCTTTGCCAGACACCCGGCTTAAGAAGCGGTAGGCATGGGATGAGTCAGTGGATTTATAGCTTCCCAAATTGTGAAAAGCTCGGTTCAATGGATTTTGAGTGCATCTTCTCACATGGATCATGCCGCACTCAACCTTCACCCCTTCTGGTGCTTTTGAAAAGGTACCGCTAAGGAGTGACACTCTCTTCAGCTCTGTTGCTGCCATATGGATCACCTTGGAAACAGGTTTGCGGGGGTTGCATCAAGGTCGGCGCACATCAGCTATAGCTGGCTTCATACCAGTTGTTAGGGCAACCAGGAAAAAAGTGGCAGCATGCATTTGGAAAATGAAAACCTCTCTGTTTATCTAGCAAAACGATCCCACCTCACACCATCTGTCCAGATCCTGTCTTCTTCACTCGAGTCAAAAGGGCAAAGGGTTCGATATGGCAAACAGCTTCATAAAGGAGCTCAAAGCAGTGTTATTTCAGCAAATAACTGACTCCTGACCCCCTGCCTTATAAGCTCTTTTTTGAAATAGAGGACCTATGCACTCATGATGATACACAGTGTTGATGAAAGATCTTTCTTGATACCACTGTGAGAATACCAATTTATATGTTGATGTAGTATAAGCTCACATCAAGCTCAGATTCCTGTCCATGATCCTGCTGAATGCTGTTTTTATCTATCACAGTGCAAGATAAAATGGGGAACTACAGTCCCTTGATGCCTTCATGCTGCTTTCGTACCAGCTGTTTAAAATCAATACCTATCAAGCCAACTATTTAGCCCACATTCTGTCTTTCCACTGTAATTGCCATTAGCTCGATCCGAGGGCAAAACACGCTGCCCATGTTTTACTAACTGCCAAGAAGTGTGAAGCCCCCGTTTCACAATAAGTGGGGAGCTCATTTTGAAATGAAAATGTTTACAAAGGTTTGGATGAAATGGTTAAACTGTGTCCCGAGGGCCTTAGCAAAGGATGCCGGAATGAAAGACCCCGATTTGTGCTAAGTTCAAAATTGAGACCGTGGGGGCCCTTCATTTACTGACAACTGATTCTTTATCAATAGGCAAACTTTTGTATCGCTAGACTACACACATGCAGCGATGATCCCAAAGGAAAAAAAAAACTTTAGTTTCTCAAACCGAACACTGGCAGCATTTTTACCTGCAAAAGCCATATAAATGGTATATAGTGTTATATGCAATACTGTACAGCTATGCTCTTCCATTTAAGGATCTAACTGGGATTTAACAAACACAATAATTATAATATACACTGCCCGGCCAAAAAAAAGTTACCACCTGGATTGAACTTAGTGTTAGGACCTGGGTTTGCTTCAGTTGGTCAGGTCTAGGTTCAGCAACATTATGTGCCCAAAAAAATGAGCTCAGCTGACTACCTGAATATACTTAATGACCAGGTTTTTCCATCAATGGATTTTTTTCTTCCAAGATGACAGTTCCAGGATTCATCGGGCTTAAATTGTGAAAGAGTGCTTCAGGGAGCACGAGAGAGACATCATTTTCACACATGGATTGGCCACCACAGAGTCCAGACCTTAACCCCACTGAGAATCTTTGGGATGTGTTGGAGAAGACTCTCCCATCATCAGTACAAGATCTTCGCGAAAAATTAATGCAACTCGGATGGAAATAAATGTTGTGACATCGCATAAGCTTATCGAAAGGATGCCACAGCGAATGCATGCTGCAATCAAAGCTAAAGGCGGTCCAGCAAAATATTAAATTGTGTGTTACTCTTTTTTGGCTGGGCAGTGTACAATAATACATTTTATAAACCATAATTTTGCCTTATATTCAGTACACTTACACAAGGCGCCTGTATTACACTAACAGTATTTATTATTACTCTTTGTTTGGCGGCTGCCTTTGTCCTGTAGTACAATATCAGGAAATTGCATATGCAGAATGGTGCTTATAAGAGGAACTGATGATATATCACAACATACTCCATGGCAGCTCATTTTTTCAAATGGCCAGTATCATATGATTATTTTTAACACTGCTTTAGAACACAAATCATGTATCCACACCTTCTAAGAGCATTAATAGTTTGTTTGCATGTAATTCCCTACTAGGCTGAAAACTTTGTGTCGATTGTTCTGTCTTGTTACCGTAGCAAACCTTTTTCTTAACATCACTCCAACTCATTTGTTTTCCCGTTCTGGTTGAAGAATGTGTTTGGCTGCTACATTTTTAACTAAATCTGTCACTTCATCATTTGTGTCTTTTCCTCAATCCCATTACAAGGCAAGAAGCTGCGACCCATTTTTACAGCCCATTAGCAAGTCATTTATTTCCATCTCTGCCAAAGGCCACGTTTAATTCAGCTCTCAAAGCAAAGTTTTATTTTCACACTCTAGCAATTCCTCAGGTTCACCACACAAAGCTGGCTTGTCCCATGAAAATGTAAAACTAGACAATTAGTTTTTCTAATTTGAAATTTAAAAACAAAAAAGACACCTTTCCAAATAAACTGTGTACTGAAAGTCTTTGTGTTTTGCCATTTTGTGGCAGCGAAATTCAGATTTTGTCCCTATTTTATTTTCCTTCATAAACGTTGTGTAAACAGGGGAGCGAAAATTGAGGCAAACAGGCTGTGAACTGGCTCATACTGCCATCTATTGGACAGGAGGTAGTTGTGCGTTTTGCATTGAGGTGTGACTTCTTCCCAAAGTACAAGTCTTGGCATATTTACAAGAAGGTCCTGAATTACTAGAGGTGTAATTTAAGATGTAATTTAAGATTGCTTAACAAAGTTTTGCTTTTGCTGTTGGTATCTTAAGTCAAAGACTTTCGAATCACCAATGTGTTTCCTTCTGTTTATCCATTAACCTAAATGCAGTGTCGCAATCAGAGCCAAGTGGTCAGGGTCAAAGCAGTCCTTCCTCAATGATTCAGGATAGGATTAGCTTTTGACAGACCTACAAATGGAGGTCAACAGACAAGGCCCCAGTTTTCAGGATTTCTGTGTACTGTATTGTACATACAACAACAAATATGCTCTTTGGTCTGTGTGTAATTAAGCTTAGAGACCTCAGAGGTTCACGGCCACAACGCTGACTCCAGCCAGCTAATCCCGCATCATCGGACTCTGCTCAGACACACTGGCGCCTCTGCCCTGGCCTGTTGAAATGGTTCAGGACTCGGTTACAGCAGGTTTTCCACATATCTGCTGCAGGGCCCTCCTAACAAAGCAGTTGCATTTCAAATATTATTCTACCTTATTCCTTGAAGCAGACACTCTCAGCGACACTGCGGTGCTTATTTGGTCTGTGTGATAGTAATTGTTCAGATAAATTAACTGCGATAATTCACCAATTACTTCTGTTAATTTCTAACTACGATGAAAAATAAAATTGTTTCAAACCAATAAAGGAAACTGAATACCAAACAAATGAGCTAATTTATCACTGTTAGACACGGCCATACGTGCGGTTGTCGGCTGTGTTCTGCACAAATGTACACAAATTGACACGTATTGCTAGACTTTGAGGTCTGAGGGAAGGTAAGGTACTAGAGTATCTGGTTCTGACAGATCCATGTGTGGGTAGATACACCTTTTACAAATCTTTAAAGGATTTGTCATTGGTTATTCATATATTGGTAAGCATTTTACATGTTTGGTACAATTACGTTTCTTGTTTCATAGCCAAGGCCCTGTAATCCCAAATGAACCCATATTTGTCCCAACTGCTAATACTGTATTGTATCTGCCAAATGAAACCGTACATCTGGACCTGGCTCTACACACATACACACATTCTGGACATTTATACCATTTATCATGGTAATACACAGAGCCTTCAAAATGGGGCAGCAAAGACATGAGGTCACAAAAAGCAAACTATAAATCATTACTTGGGCAAAACAGAAAATTAATTATTTCGGAAATAAGCAATAGTAATTTTAAAGCCAGTGAGTGAGTTTCACTTAGAAAGGTAGCAATGGGAACTTTCGTTATTGTTTAATGTTCTGTAATTCCTCAGCACACCTTCTGAGGGCAACAAGTCTCAAAATTTGAAATTTCTCCATTTGTTCTATGTAAATAAACACTGACTAGAAAAAAAGCTGAGTAACTGGCATATTTATGAGACTTGGCCATATAAAATGTTGGGTCGAGGTACAGTAGTTTGTCAAAGTGAGGAAGACTCCTGTTTTGTAAACACAGAGGTTCTTACCATGAATTCTTTCTTGTGTAGCTCGTGAGACCACGCACACAACAATAAAAGCAGGAGGTGAAACGCACTCACTAGCTACTTCACTGGGTACACGGTGATTTTGCGCATGGTGATGCCTCAGCATGTAAACAGCCAGACAAGGTCTAGATGTCCAGTTACTGTCTGAAAGAACATTACAGTAAACCAGACGTGGTCCACGTGACTCTGCACAGGGCTTGATCAGTCACACTGGTTCTAGCATTTCATACACAGCCGACCTTGTGTGATTTTCACACACTAGAGCCCCACAAACCTGACAATACTTTACCACACTTTACTACCTGTCAGTTTGGTAGCTGGAAGTCAAGCTTACAGACACTCCTAGCCTTGACCAGAATGCCTTTTAGACACAGGAAAGGAACTGGGGGCCTCGATCCAAGACAATGTCTTTGGGAAACCTGTAGGGTCTGAAAAGATGTTGGAAAAGGGGGATGAGATGAAGAACATTGGAGAATCAGTCAACCACCACCATGACGATAATATAACCACTGAAACATAGCGAGTCAGTTGTAAAGTTCATGATCTCAGGAGACCTTTTGGACACAAGAGGTTCCTGTTCCTGGGTTAACTTTTTGTCTGGGAATTATGATGTCGAACATACCTCACAAGGAGCTGTGAATGCTTACACATCGTTGTTCATGTATGGACACCAGAACTCTGCTAGAGTATGTAAGATGTTCTATTCAGCCCAGGGTTGGAGTTCTGGGCCAGTATCGGTCTGACTGGTATGGTTGGTGAACTGGTCTATTATCTAATGTGGGGACAAACAGTGAAAGCACTGATCTGCTGATGCGGCAACAAGAAACACAGCTGATGAGGTGATGGTGGGCTGTACAGGAGCAAGACAGAGACAGGAATTCACTCAGATGCAAGACGAGGTAAGGACTGTGAGCAGAATTCTGCTCTCCAGCAAGAAGGTGGTTAGACTCAGCCAAGGTTCAAAAGTGTGGGTTAGTGTTGGTGCTCCTTATCTGTGCCTTGCTAATTTTCTCAGGTACGGGTACTTTTGGTTATGTTTGCAACTGGGTCAAAAATTGGCTCCGAGGCATGAAAGCAGTTGGATTCACAAACAAACTGAGATACAAGCTGTCTTTCAGTTCTGTTGTGTTTGAACACCCAGACTACCTGCTACTTGCAGCAACGCTGTTACCAGTATGTGGTGGGGAGTGTAAGAGCGTACAAATCGAGATGCTGATACCTCTGTAATGTTTATATAACACAATATCTTGTACAATGTTTAAAAGTTTTCATTACTAGAACAATAGCATGGTGATTGCTAGCATAGTAAAAACACAGATTTTAGCCTTTAAATTTAAGATCAAAGAAGTGGGTTTCTTTGATGTCTCATTTATTTTCCGGTTCTTAATAAACTTAATAAACTTAGCTAGGCAGAGGAACCGAGCTGGGAAAGATGTGCAGCAGGTTAGGGTGATAAAGGATAGCAATGGAAACGTACTCACAAGCAAGGAGAGTGTGTTGAGTAGATGGAAAGAGTACTTTGAGGGATTGATGAATGAAGAGAACGAGAGAGAGAAGATTGGATGATGTAGGGATTATGAATAGGGGAGTGCAATGGATTAGCAAGGAGGAAGTTAGGACAGCTATGAAGAGGATGAAGAATGGAAAGGCCCAGATGACATACCTGTGGAAGCATGGAAGTGTTTAGGAGAGATGGCAGTGGAGTTTTTAACCAGATTGTTTAATGGAATTTTGGAAAGTGAGACTATGCCTGGGGAGTGGAGAAGAAGTGTACTGGTACCAATTTTTAAGAATAAGGGTGATGTGCAGAGCTGTAGTAACTACAGAGGGATAAAACTGATCAGCCATAGCATGAAGTTATGAGAAAGAGTAGTGGAAGCTAGGATAAGAAGGGAGGTGACAATTAGTGAGCAGCAGTATGGCTTCATGCCGAGAAGGAGTACTACAGATGCGATGTTTGCTCTGAGGGTGTTGATGGAGGTAAGAAGGAGTTGCATTGTATCTTCGTGGACTTAGAGAAAGCATATGACAGGGTACCTAGAGAGGAGCTGTGGTATTGTATGAGGAAGTCGGAGGTGCCAGAAAAGTACGTAAGAGTGGTACAGGATATGTACAAGGACAGTGTGACAGTGGTGAGGTCTGCGGTAGGAGTGACGGATGCTTTCAGGGTGGGGGTAGGATTACATCAAGGATCAGCTTTGAGTCCTTTCTTGTTTGCAATGGTAATGGACAGATTGACAGATGAGATCAGACAGGAGTCACCGTGGACTATGATGTTTGCGGATGACATTGTGATCTGTAGTGAGAGTAGAGAGCAGGTTGAGGAGACCCTGGAGAGGTGGAGATATGCTCTAGAGAGAAGAGGAATGAAGGTCAGTAGGACTGAGACAGAATACATGTGCATAAATGAGAGGGAGGACAGAGGAATGGTGAGGATGCAGGGAATAGAGTTGGCGAAGGTGGGTGAATTTAAATACTTGGGATCAACAGTCCAGAGTAATGGGGAGTGTGGAAGAGAGGTGAAGAAGAGAGTGCAGGCAGGGTGGAGTGGGTGAAGAAGAGTGTCAGGAGTGATTTGTGACAGAAGGGTACCAGCGAGAGTGAAAGGGAAGGTCTATAAGATGGTAGTGAGACCAGCTATGCTTTATGGGTTGGAGACGGTGGCACTGAGCAAAAGATAGGAGGCAGAGCTGGAGGTGGCAGAGTTAAAGATGTTAAGATTTGCATTGGGTTTGACGAGGATGGGCAGGATTAGAAATGAGTATATTAGCGGGGCAGCATAGGTTGGACGGTTTGGAGACAAAGTCAGAGAGGCGAGATTGCGTTGGTTTGGACATGTGCAGAGGAGAGATTCTGGATATATCGGAAGAAGGATGCTAGGGATGGAGCTGCCAGGCAAGAGGAAGAGAGGAAGGCCTAAGAGGAGATTCATGGATGTGGTGAAGGAGGACATGCAAGTGGTGGGGGTGACGGAGAGAGATGCAGAGGACAGGAGGAAGTGGAAGCTTTTGATTCGCTGTGGCGACCCCTAACGGGAGCGGCCGAAAGAAGAAGAAGAAGAATAAACTTAATAAGCCAATCCATTCAACTACAACTCAGTCATGCCTGGATTTAAATGTAGAACTGATCTGTTTGCCTATAAACAGTAACAAACCTACACACTACCTGGCCACTTTTTTAGGTACACATAAAAAGTAGGGTGCTGGACCCGCTTTTGCCCCCAGCACAGAATGAACTCTGAAACAAGGTTTGTGCTCCATGTCGGACTGATTTCATCACACAGTTTCTGCAGATATTGTGGCAGTGCATTCATTCTGCTAACATCTTAGCCCGATCCCAGAGATGGTCTACTTCCTGACCTGAAAGGTGGAGACTGTGCAGGTCAAGAGGGTAAAGTAAAGTTAAGTTTGTCATGTTTGTGGAGCCATCCTGAGGTGTTGTGTGCTTTGCACATTGTCCTGCTGGAGGTGTCAATTTGGGAAAGACCAGATGGGATGGAAGCACCTGTTCAGTGTCAGTGGTATGCTGGTACTCTGAAGCATTCAGAAGATGGTAGGATGGTACTAAATGACATTAAAATCTAAAAAATCTGCTGTTTGTCAAGAAGTCATTCCCTAACTCATCACACCATCACCACCAGTCGCTATGGGTCAGGTGTGCCTAATAAAACGGTTGGTGAGTGTTTGCTAATACAGGTGGTGAGCTCATTTAAAAGCAAATGGTCGCCCATATGCACCTTAATATTTGCATACAGGTCACCATTTGCCTTTATTAACAGATACAAATTCCTTATTTATTGATGGATTCCTCTTCCCATCATAACAAAACCGTGTTCTACTCCTACGTGTCCATGCATAAGCAGAACCAAGTTTCACCACACAATAGGGTACATTACTGCACAGAAACAGTGGAAACCGCCTTTAAGACGTCCACCATTTGCTGATGCTCAATGACAGCTCTGTATGAACAGCTGTCTTCATGTTTGTGCAAGGGGCCTTTCGATGTTTCTAGATGTTTCTAGAACTCATATAGTCGTCTGACAAAGTATGTGTGTTTCCGCACACATTAAAATTACATAATAGAGCTAAATACTAAAATAAATGTATTTTTATATTGTATGTAACAACAAAGGTGTCTGTTAGCATCATTTAAAAACATCAGAAAAAAAGAATTTCACAGGCAAACTGTGCAGGAGGCCATAGTGGTGCAGACAGAAACCAGATGAGGGCGCTACCGGCATCTAAATAAAGGCTTTTTCCTGGGGTGGAGAAAAATGTACCGTGTTAATGGGGTAAAATTCAGGTACCGGAGTGTTTTCTGTCGCTGCAGCGTACAGTAAAGCTGACTTGTTGTCTGCGTAACACTGCAAAGCGCATAGAGAGATGTAGCGACACGCGAGCAATTCTGAGTACGACGACAAGAAAATCCAGTGGCTGACTTGTGCAACAAGGACAAATAAACAAATAAAGGCAACAAATAATGCGCGGCACATCCTCAGCTTTACCATGGTTTACCCGGTCGTGCTGCAGGGGCTTCCTAGCTTGAGTCGTTCGGGGGAAAAGCTCGTATTTCCAAAGCAAGATTTTATTCATTCTTTTTTTTTTTGTTTTTTTTTTGCATATTTTCGATCGGCGTGAGGAAAGCACGCGCTCCAAGTGAGAGCGTCGCGCGCCGCCGCACCTCGCGAGCACGAGCATCGCCGTGCGGAGGGGTGAGACGCCTCTCGAGACCCCGCGAAGCTCGTGCTGGCGCTCGTGGGGGGGGGGGCGGTGAGACAGAGGGGCTGCATCGCGCGCGCGCGCGCCTGGAGGAGCTCGGGCTCGCGCCGACGTGCTTTCGCGCTCAGGTCTCCTTCGTCTCCTCCTTTTTTGTCCGTCGCTCCCTTCATCTGCACTCCTGTCTTTCTTTATTTTTTATTTTTTGCTAAACCTTCGTCCGCGATTTTCGCGCGACCTGCAGCCGCCGCACTTTTTTTTCCCAACCCCCTCCCCCCCGCAACCCCCAACACACAGAGAAGCGGGAAACTTCCAGTGATGCGCGACCGGCTGACGGAAACACAGCCATAAAACGGCGTGCTGTAGCCATTTACTGTAACCGGTTTATTTGTCCCCGGTTGGAGCGGCCGCGGGCTCCGTCCCAGGTGGTGGTGGTGGTGGTGGTGAGGGCACTTTCTGTCGCGGGGGGGACACGCCAGCAGCAGCAGCAACAGCGCCAGCAGCAGCAGCAGCAGCAGCGCCAGCAGCAGCAGCAGCATCATGTCGGATGTGCTGCCCTTCGGCGACGACAACATCGCGCACTATGGCGACGACGAGGACGCGGGCCAGATCTCCATCACCTGTCGCCTGCAGGACACCAACAACTTCTTCGGCGCCGGGCAGAATAAAAGACCCCCGAAGCTGGGCCAGATCGGCAGGAGCAAGCGAGGTGGGTGAGGGCAACCCGGCAGGCATCGCATCACATTTATACTGCAGTAAACAAGCTCTTCAGTTTTAGGCAAACATGTGGAACCGCGTTTAGCCATACCAACCCCCCCCCTTTTTTTTTACCTGTCTTACAATTAACTTTGTCCCCCACTGAACGATCGGTTTGCTAATGTGGTATAAAACATAAACACAGCCGGATCTTTGCCTCGGATAGTCGTTAATATTAATATACATTAATAAATTAATAAATTAATGCAATGCCGCAGTCGCCTATGCTATTGTCTTATGGTGAACTGTGTTATGGTAAAGAACCGCGTTTCCTTTCCCCCTTTTTTGTTTACATATAAACGTAACTACAAACATAAAAAGGTGTAATAGCAACGATATAAAAACCATTTATTTACTGTGTTATGTTGAAGGTGTAAATATTTAACATATATTTAAATGATATATGTATATATACATTGTGTATGGTATGCATTATGTTCAACCTGCGGGTATATATAATATGTATAAATATATATGAGTGTATGAATATAAAAGTGTGTTATTTCCTTTATTTATCTTGTGATTTATGGACTTTCCCCTTCTCTGTGCAGTGTAAACACTGTCCATTTGCGTACGATTTTCTCAGTTTCCTTGTGTGCCACAGTGCAGGCTGCGCCTCATCGACGCCCCGGCAAGGTGTGTAAAGTGGGGGCCCGACGCGTAAGCGGGGCTTTGTTTTGTCTTCTCTCTCCTTTGCAGTTGTCATCGAGGACGACAGCATCGACGATGTGCTGAAAAGCACAGCAGAGAAGACACCCACAGGTGTCTAAAGCGATCCAAAGACAGTGGTTAGAGGAGATTTGCACCGATGGATCACCCTCACTTGGCAAAGAAAACAACAACGACAGCAACAACGACAAAGCAGCACTTTGAAAGCCCTCGCACGCTGGGCTGCGGCCCCCCATGGTATTGGCCTCTAGTGCCCAGTCGCAGGCGGCTCCTGAACGGAAAAAGCCGAGTGATTCTGCTCGAGTCCTGAACTTCTTCTGTCCGATGGCGCGTGACAAAAACCTTATCGATCGATCTTACCCCACCTAAAGGGCGCTGAGGAGGGAAAATGGATTTGTGCCCCCAGTTTTCTTTTTTAGAGCCAGTATTGTACAACTCTGAAGCACGGGAAGATGGGAAACAAACCCTACAGCTAAGCACACGATATATCTCTGTCCCTTTGTATTCTTTCGTTGTACCCTGGCTAAGGCTAAGCACTTTGTTTACTCTGTATTTTTGCAAAAATATAATTATCATTTTTGTGCACAATGGATGTAAAATGCTTTTTGATGTTGTTCACCTGTACAAATAGATCATTTATTAACTTTTGGATACCTTTTTTGCAGTGCTGGAAGACGGAACAACATGTTTTATATGGAATGACAAATTGAGGTGTTAACCTTTTTTATTATGAATTTGATGTTGCTCGACTTCTATTTTGTTGTTGCTACAAACTGCCTGCTCATTCTGAAGTGAGACGCTTTTCTTTTTTTAATATACTGGAGCTGTTTATGAAATAGCTGGTCTCATTTCTCTTTTTCAGTAAAAGGTGTTTGTCATTACAGTTCCTGAATGAATACGTATATTTTAAGTAAATTTTACGGAACATAATCACACCTGTGCCAAATATGTCGGAGGGCGCCAGTCAGCCGGGCTCTCCCAGCTCTCAGTAAATGTAATGTTTTTGTTAACGTTTCCGTTGGCCGTTATGTTTCAGGGCCTTCCTACTGGTGAAGTTATCTGCTCTTGCATGAAATGGGCAAAGTGACCCATTGCAGCTGTGAAACTGGTAACCTTCTCAACATCTTGTTTGCAACTTCAAATGAACGACCTCAAGAAACTTCTTTAATCAATATTGTGTATGTTGCACTTCTTGACTCACTGAATAGGGCTATTTCTGCAATGTACAATAAAATAACATTAAAAATGTGATATTAAACCAAAATGGAGTGCTGTGCATGTTCTTCTGCCTTTTGGCCTCCCTCAGACCGGCCGCTGTATCTTCAGCCTCATCATCCACCAGTAACGCTCACAGCCGTGCTCAGCTTGCTGGTATTTTCCATTATTTCATTCGCACTTGTGGATTAAGAACGGTCTGACACTTGGTTGAATAAGTGTCACAAACATTTTTGCCATCATAAATTCTAGAAAATATCGACACGATGACTAATTATTAGTGTTATAGACATACTCTCGGTGGCCACTTTATTAGGTACACGTCCATCTATTGCACACAGCTCGCCCTGTGCTGTTACTGCACATGGCTGTGACTCAGTATATGAACACGCAGACAAGGTCTAGATGTTCAGTTACTGTCTAAATGACTGAACGTAGCCTGATCGTTGGTGCCATTCGCAGTTCCCCAAATGACCTTACTTTACTACATTAGCCTACATTAGCCTGTGTAGTCCCACCTTTCAGCCAGGAGAGCATCTTGGGGATGATCTGGAATGTGATGTCAACCGAATGAATGTGACATCAAGCCATCTGCAGAACCAACAAAGCTGCAGGACAGCATGGACAACAAACCATGTAGAAACAAGTCCATCATTTTACTGCTGAGCCTGCTGCTCTGGAGCAAAAAAGGATCCCGTTAAACAAGTGTACCTAATAAATATACCTAATAAAGTGGCCTCTGAGTGTATAATACAAACGTTTTTAAGCGTCAGGTAAGGACCACACTAAAAATAGTCTCAAGCATTAAGTAGAGCTGCTTCAACATCACACCCGCTCGTTCTACGCCGGCTCGCAACAAAAACATTTCCCGGAATCACCTGTGTTGAACCCTGCGTGGTATTCTTGCTGGAGGTTCTCCTCTCACTACTTGAGCTTTCCGTCAAGTGATCCGTCAAGAGCTCTTCTCACCTGCCGTGAGCCTGCGTCCTTGTTCGCCGACTGCCATAATGGATGCTAAAAGCTGCAGCCATTCCTTCGCTAGCAGCAGGTTTCTAAGGCAGGGCTGCAAAAATGGTGCTTGCTATGTGCATCGCCCCCGACTGTATCATTTGCCACAAACTCGAGTGTTGGTCTCACAGCATTAGTGCAGCTTTGACATAAGCTGAAGTGAGCTTTACACCTAATTGCTGCGATTATACAGCTTAAACCAAGGGTTGTTTTTCAAAAATTGCTTATGAAGTCATTAACTTGTTAAAAATAAAGTTGGGAAATTGTAGCAGTACTCGCTGTTACCAGTTGGCAAAGGTATTTGTCAAATAAAAACATTCCAGCTCAAAAGCTGATCATTAACCATTGACCCAAGAAGCCAAAAGTAAGCTTTGAATGTAAAAGTGGCGGGAAGATGTATTTGGTCTCATAGCAGGGAGAGGTTTCAAGATCTCCTGCCTTGGGCTCCAGCACAATTGGGCTGTCAAGCCCAATGGCTTTTCTTTACCTGCTGGTGATCTTTGTGATGGACTTGTGATGGCCATTCGGTAGCTCTCTGGACATCTCGATGAATCAGCGCTCTTGGCTTAGGGACACCGCTTGCTGTCAGTCTCGCACCCTTGTTACGGTCTCTGCAGATGTGTCATAGCTGGCACCCTGAGCAGAGCCCATTGCTGTGGGCAGGCTGTGGTCGAAATTGTTTAATTTTATTTATTCACCTACTAACTTACTTATTTATTCATTTATTTTTTTAATCGGCATTGTACCGGTATGTTATTTCACCCCTGAAATCCTGTACAAGGAAATGAGGTGCTGCTGTGCAGTTTACATAAATTCTGTTCCTCTTTTCAATGCACATTTTTCAATTAATTGAATAAAAATCGGGCACAGTCCTCAACCTTGAGTCCAATGGTTTAAATTTAAACTGCAAACGTGTAACTGGCTGACTTCATTATTATAACATTTATCCGTATAGAATTTTTTTTTGTCTTTGTATCCTTCTGTCCAGTCCACAAGGGAACCCATAAGAAGTCCTCCTGTGGTCTCACTGTTCTCCTTCCCTAAAATTATGAGCAACTGCTCCCTCAGATTAGGTTTGATGTTAAAAATGTGGATGGGAACGCAGAACCAGAAACACAAAATTAAGTTCATGTTTAGCGCACGTTTGTCCTTCTTTTACACACTAAGCTTGCGATAGAGCAGTGGACTTTGAATTTCCACTGAGATAAGGAGGAGATTCACACTTTCTTTTTCAAGTCAGAGTTTCAGGTTCTACTTTTTTTTTCCAAAATGATTCAAAATGTTATGCTACTTGCAGCAATTTATCCATTTATACGCCTGGGTTATTTTTATTATATGACTTCAGGATAAGTACTTTGATCAAGGGTAGGACAGCAAGAGGTGGGACTCCAGGTGGGGCCTCTGGGTCCAACCACTACGCTACCTGCTTCCTCAGGTACATGGAGACGCTTGTGTCCAGAAACCTTGATGTTCCAAGTGCAGTAGGACCCGGAGGAACCACAAAATGGTGCAAAGAACTTGGGCACACAGCTTTCCCTGAAAACTCATCTGGAGCCTGGTGATGATCGCTCCCTCCTCGCCTTTTCGAGCCAACATGGACATGAAAGTGCTGCCTGGGTCGGCTGCCATGGCAACCAGCCTGCCCCATACCAGATGCAAGGGGTAATCTGTGCTGGAGCTCCTATCGGGACCCTCTCCTCTCACCCAACCTTACGCATGTCTGCTCAAACTCACACACACACACACACACACACACACACACACACACACTCCTTCAAAGCATTGCTGTCAGTTATTCACCTCTTAGGATTTCAGCATCTCCTTAATGGGTGTTTTGAATTTTTTTAGCTGGCAGTGCTTCTTTCAGCACTCGTTCGGAAGGCTAAATTGCTAATGCCAATGAATGCTCCGTAGGGGTGCGATAAACAAACAACAAATCCTTCGGCACCTCTCCGGTGAATCTATGGGGTCAGCACCAGGTCATGTGCAAACACACAGTTTACTTTAGGATGCCAAACCCCAAGGAGTCACAGAGTGACTCTGGGAGTGCATCCTCCACTTTCGATCAACATTGCTCCTCATTTTAGGACAGATTACAGCGCTGTTTCATGCTGAAATTGGAGAGTTACTGCATTGTGTGGGATTCAGCCCTGCGTTTTTATGGTGCAGTTTCTGTTCGTTCCAGTCGGCTGCTCTTCTGAGTCCATCTCCCTCCGGTTCTTCTACTTACTGGCTCACCGTTAGCTGGCTGGCTAACTGCCCGCTGCTTCTCTAAACAGTCTTAGTCGCACCGCTTTAGCCGCCTTCACTCACTCTTCATCTGATACGCCGTCTCGCTCCAAAAAGCGCATCATCTGTTCGAAAACTGCTGCTACAGAGCTCCATGTTTTCCTCCATTCCTCAAAGTCACCACGCGCTCTCCATCAACATATTTCAAAGGGCTTTGCCTACCACTTGGGAATACTTTCCCCTCATTCTCTTTCAGCATTTTATTAATTGCGCCGTATTTATTTCACCCTGGGATTAAAGTTTTATCTCAAAGAGGGTAAAAAAAGTTCCATGATTGTTACTATGGAAACATTGCGATTGAAGGAGGAGGATCGTGTTAGCGAGCCAACAGCCAGCCTTTATTGCGGCTAGTGTGTTGCTTTGCAGTATTTGTTTATTCTGTAGGAGGCAAAATTGGATGTGCACCATCCAAATTCCAGCCCATCAGTGTCTATTCATAGGGAAAGGCAGAGGTGTCGATTATGAACATGTAATAAACTGCTGATTCTCTGAACACAATGGGACACGAAAACTCAATCTTTGTCCATTTTCTTATCGGCTGCTGCACAGGACGTGAGTGTTAGCAGCAGACTTTGGGTACCAGGTAATTGGGAAATTATGGCCAGCGGAGCGCTGGCAAGCACACAAGACTACACAATGATGGTCAGAGCATTGCGTGCTTCTCAGGAGCACCCTTTGTCTATTGGTGTTCATCTCAAAGCTCTTGAGAAGGTTTTAACTGATGTCTTTCTGCAGTAGAGTTCACCTCTTGCTCGAATGTAATTTCTGAGGTTGCCGTGCTTTTTGTGCACCTTCTGCCCAATCGGAAGTGCTAAGCAGGGGTGCGTTTGCGGACTGGGACTCCCAGGGGTGGGCACGCCCTTGGTTTGAGACGCCAGGCCTGTCAGGGAGACTCTCCATTGATCTGATCTGCACGCCTTAACTCTACCGCCACAGCCTGACCTGACAGCAAGCAAGCGTGTTGCAATGCAGCAGCTGGTTGCACCAACGTGGACGGGGGGTGATAAAGATGGACATTTAGCACAATTACTGGGAGCACTTCAAAGGACAGGTAGTGAATGGGAGCCGAGCCCGGGGAACGGCAGCAGGGTGTTGTATAAGCACCGCTGCTCCGTCGAAGCCTCAGAGGACCGAGTCGGACACTGACAAATTACATGCCGGTAAAGCCAATTAAATAGCGGGCGAAGTGCAGGACGGGAAGGGAGCGGCGCTGACAGGCCCGGTGATTATTGTCCAATGTCACAAGGGGGAAACTTGCTGCAACTCTCCGACGCCATGGGAAATGCCATAAAAACACTCCAGCATCACAGTTATTATTAATCGCAGTAAGAATAATTTGAACAGGTGGCATAAATAAGGGGGCAGCAGGTGATGTAATGGCTGAAGAGCAGAACCATCCCATCCCCCTGGGAGAACCACAAAGGTTTCATTAAAAATGCAACCATATTAAATTGTAAGCTGTGTGACTCACTTTGGACAGAACCATGGCATGTGGGAACAAAGAGTCATAAATCAACTGTATCTTTTTTTTTTTTTTGGCTTGGCGGGCACAGCCCTCTTACGCATAGCAAGGCCTTTTAGCACATATTCGCTTGTGGCTTTCGTCTGATTTTAGATGGAACCACCACGCAGGGCCAGAACTGCACTCCTTGGTGAACTGATGTCTCTGACTGCAAAATCTCTTCATTGGATTTTGTTTGGTGATGAAGGAAGCCAAAACCTCTGACTCAAAACTCTAAGGAGCAGGTGGGTCATGGGAGAGCAGGAGAACCTAAAGGTCCACATTCATGAAAGCGATAGACTGAAGGGGCAGTTTTTGCAAACTGTCATTATGTAGGGCGAAGGACATGTTAAACTTTTTTTTTATTAAACCCAGAGTTTTACACTTGTTTCTGTATTTTACTCGTGCTCTTTTCTAGCTTAGTTACTGCGGTATTGCCTGAACAGATAGACACATCTTTTTGTCTTTGTTGTGCTACATCGCATGGTTTTGGTGTAATAGGGCAATAGTAGGGAAAAGCATCATATTTAAACTTTCCTTCAGGGCCTCCTGGGCCCTGGATGTGACAGTAGAAGATGGCACAAGTCAAAACCAAATGGCGTTCACCCCCCCGTGAGTCATTTCAGTGTAACTCCAGGAAATGGGCAGTGAGTTGTCAGTGTTTTATTTCCTTTACCAACAGAATCGTTGCCCTGACTGAAACCTTTCAATAACAGCTTTGTTCGGCATCCAGTAGCTCTGTTCTCTTCCCTCATAAAGCCGAGGAACTGCTGCGTCAGCCTGGTTAAAGGGGCATGCTGTTGTTACCCAGAGATGGCAGTGCGCTCTGTGATGGACTTTGGGTCGTCTCTCCAGAAGGATGGGATGCTGGCTGCTACCACAGTGTTGGCACAGATGTGAGGATGACCCTCCTGTTTTCAAATTTCTTGCATGTTTGATGTCAGTTATGATTCTCGATCGATGAAACTCAAGCGTTCTGATGAAACCTTCATGAAGAGCAGGACTACATACAAGCTCCACAACCTAAGCTGGATTTAGACCCACAGTGGGACTCACAGCACAGCAGCCGTGAGGCACCAGTGCTAGCTGCTGTTCTACTGTGCTGCCATTACATATCTTTTATACAGTTTACATACTTTCAGCAACAAACCAAACATGGTTCAATATCTATGCTGTTAAGTAAGGAAGCAATAGCCTTCAAACTGTCTCTACTACTTACCTTTCTTTTTCCTCATTTGTACCCCAACTTTACTGGAAGATGTATGAAAGATTTCTCTGAATGTTACCATGCTTTCGCTTGAAGGAGTTGAACTGAAGCAATGGTACAACCAAAGCATTTTCCCTGCTACGACAGGTCTTACTGCAGCTCATTTTGTACCGTGCTCATGTTTGTCTGACCTCTTAAAAAAGTAAGGGCACCGAGTCTGAGCATGCTGGAAACCCAGAAGATGTTCATTAAGCAAACAGTTGGACAGAAATATGCCGCGTGTTACCCTGAGCAAAAGGTTTTTTTTCCCCACGGCTATTTTTCTTGAACGGTCGCAGTTCATATAGATGCTCAAAAACCTGCTCTTATCAGCAGCGCGCCAGGGAGAGTCCCAGGAGAAGGTGCTTTTGTTCTATGTGAGGAATGTGAGATCATCCTGCTCAAACACTCTGGTGCAAATGTGCATCACATTTATATTTTCAAACATATTTTGCTAACTTTATTATTACCAAATTTGATTAATATTAACATGTTCCTAAAAGTGTAGAATTTGCTACTTACATTATGTTAGATTTCAATATTGACATTTCGTGGCGTGTGATTAGTCGAAATGGATGGATTGAGGAGGTAGTAAGAATGCACGGTTTTATGCTTTTCCTCTGAAGAGGACAGCATATGTGGCTGGTTTTGAAAATAAAGTTGCTTTGCAGCAATCGCATTTGAGAATTCCAACATTCATTTTTTTTCCAATCCAGCTTTTGCCTTTTGGCGGTAGCCATGGGATCTAAAAGTAAAGGTGAAAACAAACAAAGTAGCAGCAAACTGAAGTAATAGGATAATGGAGAGGGCCTGATCTGTAGAACCATACATATATTTATTATCTCGCTTCCCTCGCTTGCTTGCACTCTGATATGATTCACATACGTTCATCATATTCATTTTGCTCTGTATTATGGCCTCCGTACGCATGAATGGCTATGTTTTCAGCTGATGTAGTAATGAAAGGACTCTCAGCAGCCAACAGGAAGCTGGAATCTGTGCAACACGGTGAGTTGTGTGAATTTGTGTTAGGGTGCAAACACACTCTGGGCTGCTCAGGAAGCTGTGCTCTCAAGCCAGTTTGCAGATACTCATAACAAAAGTCTTGTTTTTATCCTCATCTAAGTCTTTTTTTCTATAAGACAGCAGTAAATTGGATTCTAACTTGGATAAACTCCATCTTTATTTTGAAAAACCGCCGTTGCCTTTCATCACTGTGGCACCGGACCCATCTTTCTTCATTAACCATGGGATGAATTTTTATTTCTTTTTTTTCCTTTTTTTTTTTTACATTTTTACAGTATTTTTGCAATATATCCCTGTCTTTGTACGAAATATCTGCGGACAGAACTATGAAAAATGTGACAAATATATCTGTGATAGTTGTGTGAATATATCATAATGTGGTAAAATAATGGCAACGAAAGCAAAACAAGCCGAGTGCATTCGCAAATTGGGAGAAGGACAACAGGTGGCGTAGTCTTCAGCGCTCCGGGTTTGCATTTAAAGTTCTCAGACTGAAATCTGACCTCCCGCTGTAGCACCATTGACCAACAACAATAACCAGATGAATAATTTACAAAATAATCGAACACAGTGGTCTTACACTCTGAGCTGCTTAGGAGAGCAGCAACTAAATAAGTTCACGTAAAGTACGTTTAGACCAGAGTTTTTAGACCAGTAATATATGAGTATGATTAATAAAAGATGTGATTAACATTAATAGATGGGGAAACACCCATTGCTGGACAAGTACACCTTTAAATAGCACTTGAGTATTTAAGTATTAATTAATAATGTCTATTATCATTAATCGTTGTATCCTGGTCAGACGCTTATCCCAGAATGACTGGGCACAATGCTATGAAACTACAGCCTGGATGGGATGTCAGTCCATCACAGGGAGGCCGCACACACACTGAGTCACACGCTACGGGCAGTGTACAGTGACCAGTTAACCTGAAACACATGTCTTTGGACTGTGGAAGGAAACCTCCTCAGACACAGGGAGAACATGCAAGTTCTGCACAGACTGAGGTGACATTAAACCCAAATTCAAACAGCCCAGGCACCATGAGGACAGCAGTGCTACTCACTGCCCCACCTGGACAACCAGCATAGTTAATAGCATCACCTAAATTAATATAAAGCAAATGAGGTGGATAAAGAGCCTGCAGAACTACTATAACCACACTACACTACATACCAGGTAATACTTAGACTGATACTGTAATTTTCCAAATATTTCTAATATACAGCATATGACATCAAACATGTTAAGAAATAAAAGACAGCGGGATGAAATGTGCATTTACGTATTTGTGCACGCACTTTACGTAATGCATTTGTTTGGCAATGCGACATGAAAAAATTTGTCTGGTAACGTCTGCTGTAAACAGCAGCTGATGTTTTATTTACGCCGCCCCTGGTGTGTTACACAGCACTGGATGCAGGACAGCATGAGATCGGAGGAGCGCTCGGTAATTAAACACAAACCAAGGAGACGATGGTGTCAGTGTTTGTCCGGGGGTTCGAGTTGCCGCTCTGCTGACCAAAGCTACATCAGCATGCCAGCCTGCCTTTGATCTGTGAGATGAGAGCGGCGAGGTGCTGCTCTCCAGAGATCTCTGCTCTCCATCTGCCTACTCCACTGTCTCAGCAGAGGGAAGCGCAGGACAGCGGAGGCCCTGCCCAGGCGAAGCGGCACGGCAGGTGCCTCAGAGGCCACGGAGAAGGCTGCAAGATGCTGCAGAGCTGACCGTGACACCAGTGCACGGTGACTACTACAAGGGGCACTGTGCACGGAGAGTGTACAGGAGGAACTGGGAAGTGACTGTGATGTAATGGCCCTCAAGGCCATTCACCCTGCCCCACCTCTCAGGCCAATGGAGCATCTTTGGGAGGAGCTGGAATGTGATGTTAACAGGATGAATCAAACCATCTGCAGAAACAGCAAAGCCACAGGATACCATGGACAACAAACCATGTATAAACAAGTCTGCGCCTTGCTGCTGAACCCTCGCTGCTCTGGTGTCAATAAATGATTCTATCAAATAGGTGTGCCTAATAAAGTGGCCGGCAACTGTACGCATACATTTACACACGCGTGCGCGTAAAGATGTAAAAATTCTCTTACCTCCGAGGCAACAAGTTTCAGCAAAATTTTTTTATGAGGAGAGCAACAGACGACGATCTGACTCAGAAAACAAATAAATTCTGTGAAAACGGCACAAAGAGTATTTTGATATATTATTTTAATTTGTCACACTCATGCAAACATCTGCTTACACTTTTTGTGCAGTAAAGTTCAAGAAGCAGAAACATTGCAGGTGGAAGAAATAAGTTATGCTGTTAGTTTCTGCAGCTAATTTAGAAAAGTGACCACATGCAGGTTTTGCTGCTGGTTTCCTCCTGCGTTCTGCATGATGCTGTTCGGTTATATTTAGTGGCCTAACAGACGGGTCGTAACGTTGGGTAAGAAACTGCAGCTGAAATGAGGCCTCCTTGCAGCAGGATTTCACACCCCTATTTGTTTTGAACCAAATGGGTTTTCCAAGATGGGGAGGAATTTCTGAAACGGGAGGGGTGCCGTATTTTACACTCCACGTTTGTATCTGTGGACTGGAGACAGAGGCGTCAGCAGCGTTGACTGCATTCGATTTATGCAGAAAACGTGCGCGCGCCACGTTCCCTCTTAAAGTCACAAGCAAACTTCTCTCCGAACCTCCGGAAGCCCCAGCTCCCTGGCTGCTCCTTGCGAAAGGGTGCAGCGCAACTCTCCTCCCTGCTCCGCTAGGGCAAACGTGACAGGAACGTCTTGTGTTGCGCTGCAGGACACGACGTTTTTCCCAGGAAACCGTGACAACGCACGGAGGCACTCTTGATATGACAACCGCGAGCCAAAGAAACGCAGCGCGGGCTGCCTGGGTGGTTGCCGTGGCAACCCCCTTGCTCCCCGCGCGAAGGATGTGTGCAGCAATGCGGGATTTGTTTTGATGTGGAGGAGACGGGAGGATTTCATCTTTAAGGCATCTGGCATGTTTGGTCCATGTATATTTGTTTATGTCTAATTTCACAAACGTAAGCTGCTCCACTGCTTCCATTCCTTAATGTCATAAAAAAGTCAAGTTGCTCATGACAAATCAGGTTGTGGCAGGGAAGGAAAATGGGTGCCCACAGAATTTGTGGGAGAACTTTATGTCTGACACATTTACAGGTGACTAACTGATACTTTGTCTGCACATTTGAAAGGGTTTACACTTTTTTAACTCAATAGTTGTGTCGAGGCTTCGGCTGCATGTTTCAAAGTCGTCCACTTTGTCTTGTTTCGCTGCATCACCAGTCAGTCCTCAGGAGACAGCATGGAGGACAGAGGATCATAGCGTGTTTTCCCACGGTGGATGGCTCCTTTCTTCAGCCTACGCAAAAGCGCGATGTGAAAACTGTGCCACCCATCTATCAGGTCACTAGTGGCCAGCTTCCGATTTTTCATCTCACGTGACCCCGTGACCCGGACCCCTGGGCACCCTGAGGGTCAGCAGGGCACAGCAAATACAGCAGAAGACGTTACGGAGCCTTGGCATGTTTTGGTTCCGTTATGTAAGCATGGACTCATCATGGTTCAAAGCCTTAAAACACCGTCGTCATCCTCTGACCCCAACAGGACTGCAGGCTATGAACGTTCCCAATGGAATGCACTGTTTTAGAGATCCACCCAGCAGGTTGCCATCTGGCCACCGGCAGCACAGCTTCTCCTGCGATGACAGATCCTTTTAGAGGTTCCTCAGCAAGAAGCATAGCCAATGCACACCTAAATGGGACAATCCCAAGTGCTCAGGGGAAACCTGTTACCTTCAAACTTCCTTGTACAATGCCCCTTCCACGTGACTGGAGCAGCCCAAAGGATTTGCAGGAATGATGGAGATTCCTCCTGCTGTTGTGCCCTTGTGCCATTACTCTGGGCTCAGTGGTATTTCTCAGTCCAGCACTTAGAGCACTGTTTTACAAAAGCTTTGACCAGAGTTTGATTGAGGTTTTTAGAGTCTCCGAAAATTGCTGTGTAACCCTGGCCACACTGACAGGTTTCAGAAAAATTTTCCCTGAGGTCTCAAGAAATGCAGGAAGGTGCAGACTTGTTTATACAGGGTTTGTTGTCCATGGTTGCCTGCAGCTTTGCTGTTTCTGCAGATGGTTTGAGTTTGTTAACATCACATTCCAGCTTTCCCCAATTTAAATACTTAGGATCAACAGTCCAGAGTAATGGGGAGTGTGGAAGAGAGGTGAAGAAGAGAGTGCAGGCAGGGTGGAGTGGGTGGAGAAGAGTGTCAGGAGTGATCTGCGACAGAAGGGTACCAGCAAGAGTGAAAGGGAAGGTCTACAAGACGGTAGTGAGACCAGCTATGCTTTATGGGTTGGAGAGGGTGGCACTGACCAAAAGACAGGAGGCAGAGCTGGAGGTGGCAGAGTTAGAGGGTCAGCACAGGTTGGACGGTTTGGAGACAAAGTCAGAGAGGCGAGATTGCGTTGGTTTGGACATGTGCAGAGGAGAGATTCTGGGTATATCGGGAGAAGGATGCTAGGGATGGAGCTGCCAGGCAAGAGGAAGAGAGGAAGGCCTAAGAGGAGATTTATGGATGTGGTGAAGGAGGACATGCAGGTGGTGGGGGTGACGGAGAGAGATGCAGAGGACAGGAGGAAGTGGAAGCTTTTGATCCGCTGTGGCGACCCCTAACGGGAGCGGCCGAAAGAAGAAGAAGAAGACATTCCAGCTTTCCCCAAAGATGCTCTATTGGCCTGAAAGGTGGGACAGTACAAGCTACTGTGCTAAGGTAATTGAAAGTACTGTCATGTTTGTGGGACTGTAGAGTGCAAAAATCCCGCAAGGTCAGAGGTGTCTGAAACACTGGAACCAGAGCGAGCGACACCAGGGATCAGACTGCATTCCAAACCTGTGCAGGGTGAGCTGCGCATACAAAATCTATACCTAATAAAGTGGCCACTGAGTATATTACAGAAGAAGCAAACACAGAAACTCCTCACCAGTCATTAAAAGGGCACCTTGATGGCCATGGTGGTTCTGTTTTACTTAATGAAAGAGGAAAAATTGTCAATTTTAATTTTGCTGAAGTGGAAGGTTGAGGGCAGAGCCTCGGTGTAAATTTACCGGTGTAAATTTCAGCCCTGTGTATGCACAGTTATTGGGACTTCCACAGGTATGCAGCAGACTGGGGTTTTTGTTGGAAGTAGACTTTTGTGACTCCACACTTTAACTAAGGCCCTAAGGTAGTAAAAAATGACAAAAAAGATCTGCTCAGACTCAAAGTCGAAAAGGGCGAAGCAGCTCAAGCCCACCGCCACGGGCCACACCCCCGACATCCCAGCATGCATCTCTCTAAGCATTCAGCTCTGCTTGAATATTTCATTCAGCAATTCTCTTATTCCAAAGTCATTCTAAAGGAGCTTCCTGCCAGAAACCGTATTCTAATGCTTGTTTGTTGAAAGTGTTCCCTGGGAGTCAGCTGGCAAATATTGGATCACCTAGAAAAAAATTTGCATTTGTCTCCACTGCAAAGGTCAGTTGTCTCCTAAAGACACAAATCACATTTTTGCACCAATCGACGTGAAGTTTACAGCTGAGGAAAAGTGTACGTGAGGCACCTTTCATTCCCTCATGGACCAAGTAGTGTCGTCGTGTGAACGTCACCACAGCACCATGCTTTATTTCACAAAAAAAAAAAAAAAAAAAAAAAAAATTGTGAACACCTTAGCCACTTTGGAATCAATAAATTGATTTTTCAACAGGTTTAAGTCTGAGCTTTGATGGGATTTTTGGAATTGAGAAAAAGTCAAGGTGCCCTTCAAGAGATCTCAACCGGGAAGGGAAACATAGGTTCTGGTAAGCCAACGTCTTTCTCAGAAGCAATCCACCCATCGAAATCCTTACAAAGCGACACCAGCCAAGCTGTTACCACATTAGCAGCTTCACTTGTTAACTGACTGTAATTCTGTAAGTATTGTCAGTGCCGGCCTGTCAATACAGTGGAAGCGCTTGTACAGATGGTGCTTTGTTCGTAGGTTAATGTCACTGCAACGGTGCTGGAGACATTACTCTGAATTCAAGAAACAATTCACATAAATATGATCCTGCAGCTACACGGCAGATTTATTTTTTAGATACCATATGTCACTCCGTATGTAAGTCGTGCTGCAGATCATGTCTTGTCTTGCAATTCGCTTTGCGTCGAAATTGCTTGCGTCGTCTGGGCAGTTTTAATTTTTCATTTGTTAATCTGTAGGCTAACTTTGCTTAAGGAGCTGCAGCGCGCAAACAGCCCCCCTAGGAAGTCTATCTGGCAGCTGCCTTAACGTTGCGATCGACTCTGTTGGTTGTGCCATTTTAGCTTCCTCGCAGCACGCGGTTCCGCGACAGATCGGTCAAGCGGGCGTTTAAAAAAACCCAAATTAATTTTTGTCACGCTTACTCTGCGTGTCTCCAAGCGCAGCGGGAAAAGAAGCCGAGGAATCATATGATCTGACCGCATCCGTGTGTTCCGGAGAGTACGGTGAAGCTAAACTGAATACATATTCAGCATCGATGGCATATTTCATTCATTGCAAAAGGCCACGATTTAGCCAATGACACGAGCTTCGAAGTATCAATTTGCATAAAGCGCTGTCAGATTTCACGGATTTATTGCACCGCTGACACATTGCTGGATGTTTGATGGCGTGCGAGCCAGTGCGAGCCAGTAAGCACCGGGGTCAAACAAGTAACAAAATCGCTTTCTTTACCCGACGCGGACGGCCGACATTTGGACAATTTTAACCGCAAGATGGAGTCTCGGTCAGAAACGGCGCTCTCTTCGCCGGGCGCTTGCAGCAGCTCTGATTTGTCACAGATTTGTCTCCCAAACTAACAGGCAAGCCAAATACTTGAAATGACCAGCAGGACTCAAAATCCATTATTTATGATCCTCCATCCTGACATCCGTATGCTTTTTGTAGCTGTTTACAGTACTCAGTCATGTTTAGTAGAGATTCATATCGACTCCAACAATTTAATTTCCCATCTCTATTCCCATCCCTTCTACTAAGCCTGCTGTCTGTGGCCATAAATATGTGTGTGAGCAGCCAGCAGTACCTATTAGAGATTTTGTGGAACGTGTTTAGTGTTGTCCTCCGGTGTCTTTTCATTTGAAGGTCAATAAATATCCCGCAATTTAACTTTGTTTGACAGCCATTTTTTTTTCTCTTTCTCTTCACCGTGTTTGCAGCTCTGTAGCGTTGGCTTCCTGCGTGACATTTCAGAGAGCGAGGAGGTGTGAGAATATTCCAGCGCAAGCGTGAAACACCTGAATGCAGGCAAGGTCCGCACAAGGATATGCATGAAGATAGAACACTGGGCAGGGGTCAGATGTTGCGCCCCGCAGGACATGTGGCCAGCTGTAGGGCAGAGGTGGACACATGGGGCTTAACAAAGGCCAAAGGCAACAGGTTTTCCAAAAAATGAGGCGTTTATTAAAGACACTCAGCTTGGGACTGTAGCCTTTTTGGAGATGGAGGAGAAACGTTAAGAATTGAAACAGACACAAAGCCAGCAAAACAAAACCCTGGCCAACTGCTGGCTTCCATATGATTCTCTTCCTAAGTCTCTAAAGTCCTCGAACCAACTGCCTGAAATGTTTCCCTTGTTTGTCCTTTAACAGACACCAGCTAGGCTTCATTATCCAGAAGCAGCAGAGGAGGGAGTTGGGGGCAGTCCATCAATTCCATCCCCAAGCCATCCATGGCTTCTTCTCCCAGTGCCCCACACAGTTCCATAGAAAGGGGTGCTCAGATAAAGTCAGTTCAAACCAATGGTGAAAAAGGACGGAAATGTAAAAAATAGCTGAAAAATTAAGCAATCTGCCTGTACAATTTATGGAAATTAATGTTCAGAACATTGTATTAGAGTGCAAACAAAAACCATCACTTCAGCAGTTGGTCACCCCCTAAAAGAATTTATTGCTAAGTAATAAGAAATGGCATGGAAAATTAAAACATCACTCTGCTGCAAAGTGAAAATGCTTCAAAAAGTCTGGCTTCAGTCAGCCTGTCTAATAATAGATGTCACAGGATTCTGAGCAAAGGCAATCTGAATAAAAACACTCATTTCCTGTAGCGTGGTGTTCACACACCCAGCCTCCGCCTGAGAATCGCGTGTGTCGTGGGGCAAACAGACACTTCCGCTTCCACGGTGCAATATGACCAAATCCGAGTATAACTACACCGATATCCCGCTTTCATCTTGACAGACCAAGGTGAGAGGCAGTACCGTACCCACGTCCGTGCCAGGCAACAGCGCAACGTCTGTGTGTGTGTGAGGGTGTGAATGTGCCTTTCAAAGATCAAAAATGCACCAGAATTTGCTGGCCCAGGGCTGGCCTCAGCTGGAAAACCAACAGAACAGTAGTGCCAGTGGGCAGCCTTGAATCGGTCAAAATCTGACACCAATCGCCATTTGCTGCCAGGTGTCAAGAGCTTATGATGGATGTGGGTGAGTGCAACACAAGGTTCATCGCATCAGAACAACCCCAGCCGGCACCTGGCGGGCACATGGGGTGAACAGCAAAAGGTTGCCCTTAAGCTGTCCTTCCACCTTTTAGCCAGCCTGACTGTACGGAACCAGGTGTCATGGACTGCATCGCAATGTGGTCTACCTGTAGGGGGCCTCTTAAAAGCGCATTATCTCTGTCTGTCCCCTCACGGTAATTTCCTGAGAGCTTTGGAACCGATTCTCATTAAACGGTCCCGATTGAAAATCATTGGCGTGCAACGCAGTCAGTATAATCTGGTCTCCATGCCAGCCGAGGTGCGAGAAGGACAAGGTTCCATTATGAGTCAAATATGAACGTGGTTAAAATTGATATTGATTGGGGTTCGTGAAGACAGCCGTACTGGAAAAAGTCGTTGGACCCAAATACAGTTTATACAGTTTTGTCTTCAACAAGGCCAACTTTGAAGGACCTCTAATGTACAGAACACTGCAATTTACAGTAGATGACAAGTTCTGCATTGTTACGGTTATTGTTTTTTTTTGGCGGGGAACTGTGGTTCTTCCTATTGGCGCAGTCTCTCAATAGGGGTTCGGCGTTCGACAGGTCCGCCAGAGCCAGTATGGGATAGGACCGCCGCTGGATGACGTCACCCCCTGCAAGTGCTTATCTGCGCGGGCCACCATGGAGGCAGCGGCAACAGCTTTGTCTTGGTTGTGTTTTCTTGGCGTTCTATGACATTGAATATAGTGGGGATTTTGCTGTTTGCCCTTATTGTAAAGTGTTGGCACCGGGCAGTGCCCAACCCTCGGTGCACCTGGTGCTAACACTCTGCGATTTATTGTACACTTACACATACGTTAAAAACACCAGGCGAAGTGGCGGTCCCCCACCCTCGTATTGGTTTTGTGAATTCTATAGTGGAGGTCGACAGGGTTTTAGTTTGTCGTCTGTTTTCTTTTCTTTTCGTGGCCCAAGTCGGGATGTACGTTTTGTTCTGTTTTTGTCTTTGAGTTGGGAACCCCCTATATTGTGTAAAACCATTTGGTGCCTGGTTCTGGTTCTTTTGTTTGAGTGTATATTCTGTATATACTTCCTAATTCTGTTTCATCACTCCTCACTGTGAATAAACTGCACTTTGTCACTGTTAAAATTACATAACTGTGCCATGTATTTGGGGTTCGTTGTTGAAGGGGGTTCTCTCCTACCACCTACATTTTCTTTCTTTTCCCTTAAAATGCTACGATCCTTACTGCTGGTCCCCTAGCCAACGAGCCGGGTCATAACAGCATAGATGTTTAAGTTTATTTGTAGAAACTGCTTGTCCGGTTAGGGTGATGATGGTTACCCACTGCTAATCCCAAGAAGGAAACATCATGCGCAGATAAGCAGATTCAAACACAAAAACATCATTAGTTTACCATAAGATCACATCTTTGAATTTTGGGAGAATGTTTACAGGAAAAACACACAAACTGTGCATAGACAGAACTGAGGGTACACTTGAACCTCTTAGTTACAAAAATATGAACAATTGGGGTAATAATATATGAATAGCGAATTTGTCTCTTGAAACTAGATGGTATTCAATAATCTGCAAGGGGCTGGAAAATTATGCAGTGTAGGTAATTTTGATGTAATGGAAATTTGGATAACAATGAAATGATAATCCTTTTGACTTTAGTTTTTATCCATAATTAAATGAACAAGTGAATTTGGGACTAAACTGCCTGTAGTGTGTGTGTGTGTGTGTGTGTGTGTGAGAGAGAGTGAATGTGTGTTACAATGCTCTTTTGTGCAAGTGACTGTGGAAAAAAAAGTAAAACATAGTAATAATAACAACAACGATAATAATAATAATAATAATAATAATAATAATAATAATAATAATAATAATAATAATAAAAGCATGAACTTAATGACAGCTCAGTTGCAGCAGTTCAGCCTGAGCTACAGCCAAGGTGATCTGTCAAGTGCTTCCATTCATCATGGCATTTCTTTAATCTCTGATGTGGAAATATTATGATTCAGCTGCCGTGAAACAGAACCTGAAGGAAATTAGTTTTTTTCTGCGATACAGTTACCTCTCAAAGCTTAAGACCGTGACTCCTTGCTAAGGTTAAACAGTAAAATCGAGAGCTGAGATAATCAATAAACGGTTTCTCACCGAGCCGCCTGAAATACACTCCAGATATCCACTCGTAGAGGTAAACAAGCAGTTTTCTAACACATAACCCATCAGTATTCACTTCCTCCATGAAAGTGCAAATTGCAGTATTTGTCCAGCAGCAGATACACTCGTATTTCAACAAATCGGCCACACAATGCTGATAAAGCAACAGATAAAGAAATGATGAAAATAGGCACTTTCAGGCTCACAAGGCATGGAAGCAAGTGGCACAGCCTATGGTTTTTGACTCTCAGAGAAGCTCAGTTGGACTTAAACATACATCTATATTCATGGAGCAAAAACTGTCAGCAGACGATAAAAGAAGAAGACCCGCATTACAACTGTTATCGCGGTTCGGGTGGAAGGAGGCATCTGCAAGACACAGGCAGAAACAAAGGGCAAAGAACCAGGGCAAGCCGCCGGGGCATGGAAGGAACGAGACCAGAGAATCAGGGTCCACGCAGGGAGCGCAGCACAGAGAACCAGGGTACGCCGCAGGAAACAGAACCACGGAGAACCAGAATTGCCGAGAGGGGCGAAAACACAGAGCCCAGCAAGGACTGAACGCAGCAAAGGTCAAAGGAAGACTGAGCGCCAGGCGAAGAACCGGCGGCGCTTTTAAACAGTCTGCAATTAGTGGCCCCGCCCATCATTGCCGGGGCAGGGCGGGGCAACTGCGGCCCCGAGAATCGGCTTAGCCGAGGGCGTGACAGATGTGCGCATTTAGCAAGGGTTTTTTGACCATTTAGCAAACTGCATCATCTGAACTGCTTCGTGGAACTGCTGTTGGTAGAGTAATGAGAAGCGACTGGCTGACAAGACTGCTCAGCGCGTGACACAAAAGTGTTAGAAGGGTAATGTTGAAGACTTCTCTGCGGCTACAGATGCGACACACATAAGAAGTATTGTGCTCATGATAAAACACAGAATTTTCCACACTAAGGTACGCAGCTATCAACTGACCAACCATTTGATCTATCCATTAATCCATCCGTCCATCCATTATCCCTGACTGCTTTAGTGTCCGGACCTCAGTCCAGAGCCTATCTCACAATCTTTGGGCACCGGGCTGTGAAATTACCCCTGGATGGGATGCCAGTCCGTTGCAGAGGTAATGCAGCTCAGATTTCCATCAATAACGGGAAACTACATATCTAGAGTTCTGGCAAACTTCACACAATGCTGCCAAAAAGAACTAAGCTTCGTAAGTGAGAGTCAGTTCTAAATGACTGGTTGCTTATCGAGAACTCGGTGACAGATTAGCTGTGGAAACCGGAACCAGTGGCTGAAATGGGAGAAGCTTTGGTCGAGTCCTAGCTAAGCTATTTACCCCACATGCACCACCATGTTTTCAATTACATTCAGCCGAAACTGCCCTGAAAGCACTGCAACTGTGAAAAATGCCTTGACACAACATTGTAACTAACTTATAAAGATGCTTAACTAAAATTCTTAACTTCCAGAGCATAGTTAGGAAACTTGTTTTGTGGTCATATTTATCTGTTCATTGCCTGCTTCAATTGCATGCATGTTATTCTGCATTTCTATCGGGCGTCTCTTGCAGTTTGTGTCTCAGTTTAAATCTTCTTCTATTGCTGGTATATGAGTCAAAAGTCTGACATCAATAAACTGACTTCCGCGAAATAGACTTATAAATGCTGAACCATGACATAACATGGCCATAACTTCCACAGCAGCATACATGAAACACACACAGAGCACATCGCAGGTTTCCGCTTTCCCATAGGCAGTGTTGCATCAGAAGGAGCAGAGATGGAGAGTCATGGGGAAGGAAAAAGAGTGCCACACCTCAGAGCATCCATCCAGCTCAGTATGTGTGGAGCTTGTATGTTCTCCCCGTGAATGTATGAGTTTGCTCTGGTTGCTCCCATGTCCTCCCACAGTCCAAAGGCAAGTGTTTCAGGTAAACTTGTGACTAAAGTTCCCTGTGTGTGTGTGTGTGTGTGTGTGTTGTATTGCTCTACTGTACAGATGAATGAATACAGGGAGGTTGGTGTATCTAATACTGTAAGCTACTTTAGACAAAGGTGTTAGATAAACGGCCCGCTAGTTAGTTGCTTTTGAGAAAAGCGTCTGCTGAATGAAAAATGTAAAGGCGAGGTATATGCAGGAAGTTTGAAATTTCAGTTTTTCTGAACAGTGCGTGCCCTCTCAGGTTTCCCGTTCCTCAGATGGGAGCCTATGAAAGGAAATTTGAACTGGAGTTTCTTTTTCTTTCTGCTCCCAAAGAGAAGAAGATCCTGGGCTAGCTTATAGGTGGGTCCCTTGAATAAGTAATGCCCCTCTGGAGAGACGCAGCCCCTGGGTGCTTGTCGAGAGCCCCTGAGGGCTACGTCATCGCCGGTCACCCGAGCCGAGGGACACGCAATCCCCCCCAGCGGCTCCGGCGCCAAATAGAGTCGCTCGGGTGTCTGTCATCATTAATGCAAACCTGCAGCCGCCGTCCAATTAGAGGCCCTCATGAGACCCCCGAGGCATCCCCTGGGAGGGTTAGGGTTACTGGGGCAGCTGGGGCATGAAGTGAGAACTTTGTGGGTGTGTGCAAGTGTATGTGAAATGGACAGAGGGAGAGGGAGAGGGAGAGAGAGAGAGGAGAGTCCTGTGCATATTTCTCTCAAGCCAATGAGCGTCATAGACCATTTCTGATTATGCAGAGGTGGCTAATATTCACATTTCCGGGTCAGGAAAATTATATGATCTGGAACGTATGATTTTCTCTGTAGCAACCCTCTTAAACAGCTTCTATAAACGTGCTGAATGCTGATTTTCAGTACTGAGGGCAAACTGAACTGGTGCATCTGATCAGGGCAGCAGGGGGCGTAGTGGTTGCAACTGTCACCTTACACTTGAACGAGTTGGCTTTAAGTCCCACCTATCACTGTAGTGCTCTAGAGCAAGGTACTTTGTAATATTAATAGTAATAAATGGTAAATAATGACTGTTAATATTATAATGGCTTCATCGCGGTCAGAGTTATGGTGGTCCAGAGAACATCTCGCAATCTTTGGGCACTAGGCTATTAAAAAAAACCCTTGGATGTTATACCTATCCATCGCAGTAAATTGTTAATGCTAATATGATTTTGTTAGGTTGCACAAGTACTGTGATTTATCTGGCCATGACATCTTGATGTATTTTGAATATTTGCTTCAAATAAACCCCATCAGGTGCTGGCCGTTTTCAAGTTCATCCAAGACACGCACAGCCTTTTCATATGAAGCACGTGTTTGAGATTAGAAAGCAAGGAGCTTTGTAGACTCCACTTCCCGGCTGTAGACACCAAGGGATTTAGCATGAACCGTGCACACAACACTTTGTCACCTCATGGGGTCAGTGTGTTGAGCCTTAAAGGAAAATCCAGTCCAAACAGAGTGAGCAGAGAAGAGGGTTTAGCGCTAAATCTCAGATGCTCAAGGAGCTCAGGTGCTTATCTGCAAAACAGCCGCACTCCCAGCCAGAGGCCCCCGTTTCTCTAGGCAACCACACAATCCCTGCCAGTGTGATCTATAAAGGACACATATTTGTGTACACTGGGTGTATATATATATATATATATATATATACACGATTTCTCTGCTTCTGTGCTCCATCTTTTTCCTTCTGGGTTCGACTAGTTGTCCACCTACGTACTACCTCTGCGCTTTTGCTGCATCTCAGACACCCGTATTTCTCCCCTTCCTACCAAACGTTCATATAAAACTTGCAGAGAGCCAAGGGTAGGCCGCAAACTTTTCGCCGTGCTGTTTTTTACACCGAAGCTGAGTGGTTATCTGCCATCCGGAGAAACTGCGTCTTATTGTAAGTAATAAAAACATGAGTAGCCGCTTATCAGAACCCTGGCATCATGGGAGGACTTTTATTCCCAGCGACCTTTGAACTTTGAAGATGCCGGTTATTGCGGCATCTCATAGTCCGGCTATAATTACATCCCGAATACATCGCTGTCCGTCCATCCTCTGCCCATGCTACGTTGCTACGGCAACCCAAGCCTTGTTAGCAAATCCTGCCAGCTGTTTGCATACGGCTAGAATTTAGATGCTTCAGACGAATCAATAAACCGTGTTATTATCCTTTTTGTGCCAGGCGATAAAGGTAAAAAGGAGCCCCGATAGTCATCGGGCTCCGCTCTCCGCAGGGCTAGCCTGTAATCGGCCCTTTTTTTAATTAAAACTGAGCAGGGTGAGATGCTCGCCCCCGCTGCGGTGCAGGCAAGGGTGCAGATGTTCAACTCCACCCCAGTCTGTAACCACACGGGTAGCATGAAGAACCAGCCTGTCCTCACATGTAGATCGAAGGGAGGACTCTGGTGCTGCTAATGAAGTGAGGCCCTACATGGGACTGGACCACATTTTGGGTTGTAAAGACTGGTTCCATGGTGATTTTTCTGAATGTCCCGCATGGGTCAACTGCGGGTCACAAATGGGGGCTGGGGAACATAATCCTTTGAGGACACCCGACTGCGCAGTCTGTATCAGGTGACATTGGAAGAGACAATAATCTGTACTATTTTGCCGCATCACTTGTGAGCGACAGTGTAAATAAAACATAAATACTAAACTCCCTACACTGTAGAAGCATCATCTGGAGCAACACTTCTTATCTAGTGCTACGAAACACCCAGAGTGCACCGTGTCAGCAGTTCAGCATGGACTCCATACGCAGATGCTGGGAAAGAACAGAAACTTGCTGTTATTCTAATTATAAAATATCATAAGGATTTCAGGAATTGAGTTTTCCAGATTATTACTTTTAAAAAAAAAAAACACATACGTGCTGTTTATGCACAGACACACACACAGAGCACTGTTTCTAGCTGAATTTGCGCTGCTTTGGCAGGTGTAGATGTTTTTTGAATTGCACATTATGGGTTGTTGTTGGAGTTGAGACTCTCATTATAGGTTGTCCCCCCTGCCGCAACCCCCCACAGTGCTGTCTGCTCAGCTGTTGCTGGCACTAAGAAACCCAGGTCTGACTGCGGCGGAATACAGATGCTGACCTTGCTGCCCGCTGAAAGACGAGAGGAGAGGAGCAAGTTGTACTGAGCAACCAGTGCAGGCTCAACTACATCCTCTCCATGGTTCAAATCAAACCCATAAAGACCAGATCATGTCTGTGACCTTGTTCTGTAATAATAATAATAATAATAATAATAATAATAATAATAATAATAATAATAATAATAATAATAATAATTAGCTGACAGATGATACCATGAGGGTAGCTAGAAATTCTGGAGCTCCTGAAAGAATATTTCTTTGCCTTGCCCAAATATAGACTGCCTGGCCAAAAAAAAGTCACCACCTGGATTTAACTTAGTGTTATGATGTGGGGTTGCTTCAGTTGGTCAGGTCTAAGTTCAGCAACGTTATGTGCCCAAAAAATGAGGTGAGCTGACTACCTGAATATACTGAATGACCAGGTTTTTCCATCAATGGATTTTTTCTTCATATTCCAAGATGACAATGCCAGGATTCATGGGGCTCAAATTGTGAAAGAATGCTTCAGGGAGCATGAGACATAATTTTCACACATGGATTGGCCCCCACACAGTCCAGACCTTAACCCTATAGAGATGTGCTGGAGAAGACTTTACGCAGCAGTCCAACTCTCCCATCATCAATACAAGAAAAAATAATGCAACTCTGGACAGAAATAAATGTTGTGACATCGCACAAGTTTATCAAAACGATACCACGGAGAATGCATGCTGTTATCAAGATAAAGGTGGTCCAACGAAATATTAGCGTGCAACGTTTTTTTTTTTGGCCGGACGGTGTATATTTTTTTAAGTATTGAAGGACCTTTCCAGAGTTGGATCCCCAGAATAATCACTGCCATTTGTCCCACCAGCAGTGGCCCTGAGAGAAGCTCACTCCAGATCTTATGTTACCTAAAGTCTGAGTTACATCCTCATGGGCCAGCTGAGGAAGTAGAACTGCATTCATGGACATTTAACCCCATTCTTACTGGATTTTTAAAGATTAACATTTCAAGTAGGACATTTTTTAGAGTTGAGGGCTTTGGTTTGTTTGCTGTGCAGTTAAGCTCCTGTATTAGTTGTTAAAGATTATTGTGAATGGCTCTGGGGAGAATTATTAATTTTCTTGTTTTATCTGCTGTAACAGAGGAGAGAACATGCATATAATTTAAAGACTCATCTAATGCCACTACGACCCCCAGTAGGGTTGTATGCCCCATTTTGCGATCCAGTTTCCAACATGCTTGTTTTACCAGGTAGTATCAGTGTACCAAAGTGCTTGGTGCCTGGTCCTAACATGCCCAAGGTATTCTGACAATGTCCATTACAGACACAAGAATCTGATACATTAAATTCACTGGATCTCATTGTTTTTAAGCAATGGGTTCAGGTCACATCTATTGCAGCTGATCTGCACTGTGGAAGGGAAAAATAATACTGTAGGTGACCCCCAATATTCAATTTAATTCAATTCAATTTTATTTTTATATAGTGCTCTTCTCACTGCAGTGACACAGAGTGCTGTACAGACCTGACAAGGGTTGCATACGTGATATAATATATGTCTTAGACTTGAGTGTTTTCACATATAGGAATGCAATTATTTAATAACCTTTACCGAGTTACAACTTATAAGCAGGTTGGATGGTACTAGTGTAACATATACATACGCAAAGAGAGAGAGAAAGAGAGAGAGAGAGAGAGAGAGAGAGAATGGATGGTGCAAGTGATTTGCTATGATTTTGCTCTGATGGTTGCTCTTTTTGTTATTTTTCTGAAGGAGCTACAAGGACACAGCAGCCACCCTGTCTGCTGGTGGTTCCACATCCCTTTCTTGTCTTCCATCAGTATCTCCATAACTCAGTTTCACGCTGTGCGTCATGATTCCCGTTTTCCATCTTGTGATCTCATCTCAGTTTATCTTATACATCCATTTTTATGTTTCAGCATATTATTAATGAAACAAAATGTTGGTTTTTAATATAAATGTTATTTTAATTTCCATTTCGATGGGTTCTGGTGTTACTTGAGCCAATGTGGGGTGACTCTGTGTGCCCAGGAATGCTTAAAACATTTTCATCATTGAAATTAATTTACTTACCTTACTTACTTAACGTAATTCAGTAAAAATGATCCTGCTGCATAAATGAGAATTATTAAGGCTTTTATTGCATCTGCTGCAATGTTTCATGCCCTTTAAAACAGAATTCATCACACTGACAACTTTTGAAAGACTTTGTGTTGTCATAAGTGATACTGCAATCTCGACAAGCGCCACCACGTCTGTCAAGCCACATAAGTACAACCCATCCTTTCATGCCCTTCAGAAGCAAATGTGTGTGTGTCTCTGTATGAGTCCTCAATCAAGCTTTCCATTTTTTCACAATGAATTTTTTTTTTACTAAAAATGAGTAACAAGCTGTTGAACGTGACTGAGAACAAGTTAGTTAGACAATGTTGAGCCTTTGTTCAGGGTAGGGAGTTTGGGAGCAGCCGTGGTCAACTGCTGCGAGGGTCATTAGCGTGGCAGGCAGTAAGCCTACAGGCCCGATGCTCTGTGAAGACCCATCAGACCAGGCTGCCTGTGGGCGAACACCTAAGCTTTAAATAGGAATGATGGACAATAAGCATGTGGGGAATGATAGGTGAGAGGGAAGGAAAGATCTCCAAAATATAAAAGAATCGCATGAGCACTGAACACACAACACTGTTCATGAATAAAGCACAATTAAATCTGCCTATTTTTTCAACACCTGGCCTTAGTAAAGAAAATCCATCTAATGAGGGCAAACAATGACATTTGTAGAGAAAAAAAAAACACACTTGTCCAGCAAAGAACAAAAATGCTGTTATATGATTTCATTATCGATTTTTAAACAATAAAGTTCCATCGACTCAGACTTGACTTTTAACTTGAAAGTCAGGTGTGATGTAAAAAAAAAAAAATATATATATATATATATATATATATATATATTATATATATAATATATATATATATATATATTTTTTTTTTTTTTTTTTTTTTTTTTTTTGGTTTAGCCATGCAGGCCTTGGGGTACATCTGTTCATGGATAAGAAGTTTTGGGCAAAGCTTATCGTGACAAACACGATCCTCAGCTCCACCATGAGGATCGTTTCCAGAACTTTCTCTATGGCAGTAAATGATGGCCTGCCCTTGCTCAGTGTGGGTTATGGCCACTGGGGCTAGGCAGTCTCTTCAATCTCTAGAGGGAACTTCCATTTCACCAGATTCACAAGGCTGTGGAGGATGTTGTTTCGGTGCCTCAAAAAGTGACATTAAGAAACAGCAGGTTATGTCTGCAGGTCTTAGGTGGTGGTAAATTACTGAAAAATTACTGGTAAACATGGGCAGTATTGTATGACCCCTCTGTGTTAGTTCCCTAGATGCCTTCGAAGAGCTGTTGCAAGTCTTTGAAGTGTCTAGAGATGTAGATGGCAATTATACCATCACCCCCTAAGTTCAAGACTATAAACTAATAACTGGATAGAGCTGTGACTGTTCTGCACCACTTTTGGAGTTGATGAACTTGTAGCTGCTTCTTTAAAACCAACAAAACATCGGATATGTGAACGTTTAACAGGGGCTTCCAATTTGCGCACGAACCCATACACCGCTCCCAACCTACTTCTGACCCCTTGCAGCAAAATGACTTTTGGTTTTTGTACAACGCAGTATTATTACCTTTTTTCTTAATGAATCACAGTCTGATGGAGTCTACAGCAACATTTTACTGTTATTTGAAGTTAAAGCACAGAATGTGCAAATAAGCTTTCTCAAAGGTGTATGTATATAGATTATATATAAACTTGATCATTATGCAGACTCAGGGAACACACATAGGCTGGGAGCCTGCTCAACTGACACACACACTCAGAGCACAATTTTTGTTTTTGTACACATGTTTTTCTGTGTAATTTATGTTTTTGTACACATTTTTGCACTTATGGCTGAAATTGTTATTTTTATCATTTTTTTTACCAGCACATGTTGTACCACGGAGACTGGCACATAAATCAAGTAATGGTTTTAAAAATCGTCTGGTTTCTACAAAAAAAATGGGGTGCGATGACTGATGTGTGTGTGTGTACAAAGGTATTTAAAATCCACATACATCTTGTTCTTCTGTAATATGGATTATTACAAACTTCTGATAGTTTGAAGATGTCTGGTTCATTTATCAAGCAACAAAAACATTAAAATTAACAACCTAAATGAATCAAAGGGTCTTTACAATGCTTGATATTTGTTGTATTTTTGCTCATTCGTCTGGACCAAACCCACTCGTGAATGTAATTTTTGCTGCGGATTCAGAGGAAGCCAAATTAAACCTACAAAAGTGTTTTAATGTTGTCAGAGTTTGAGTTTTCACAGGAAAAAATGAATTGCAGACCTTAAAGAAGGAAGGGCTGACAGGAGTCAAAAGCAAATTCATTGATGTAAACGGATTCATTAGAACTCCAGGGTGAACCATACGTTACAGCATCCTATACAAAGAATCGGCGCTGACCGAAAACTTGCCCCAGTGAGCCTCCCAGAATCCTCATGGGCACTGCTTTCAGTCTCCCTTTAATGTAAGACAGTAAATCCACGATTTATATGCATCAAAGTGAAATGCATCTGTTGTCTGTACAGTGCTTTAGCCTAACGCTGTATTGTCTTCAATGTTAACAAGCAAGATGCTGTAGCAAAATGTAAAGGACTTGTGTTTCCGTAGACTGCTTAAAACTGCACGGTGTGTAGTTTTGACACAAATCCACACTCTGAAGTATGTGGGTTATTATGGGATGATATAATTACTGGCGCTGCGAGGGCTGCCCTGAGCTCCAGATGAATTCCTGGCTGTTTCAGCTCCTACTGCTCCCTTGCTTCTCGTTCTGCTGCTATGCGTGCAGTTGGCCTACGGTGACACACAAAGGGATGAGCCGCCGAGGCGAAATGCAGCGCAAGGCAGTCGTTTATGTCGATATTTGGCAACGCTCGGTCTGAACTTGGGCTGCGCGCTGCAATAATGGCGCTGGGTCCTCGGACGCCTCCCTTTACGCAGAGATGGTTTTGCAGTTGGACACGGGGTCGGGTGGCACCGCGCTTACGTAAGACACGCGCCGCCACGTCATTGATTTAGTTGCATGTGTTCGCCGCATTACGTAACGGCGTGCAGGGGTTGCATCTCTGCTCTTGCGTGAAAGGGGACGGCGGAGGTAGCGCTCCGTCTTGGCGGAGATTGGCAATGACAACGAGTGACCTTAACGTTGGGTTGAAGATGTTCTTGGAAGCTTCTGGCATCTAGGAAGCTGGATAAGGAGAAATCCCTTGAGGACTGCCATCGCTCTGACAGCAGGAGGCACAGACCACAGAATTAGAACTAAGTTGTGCCGTGTATGAAGGAAAATGTCACAGTTAAATATTCATGGAAATTCTAGGCTGCACGGGTGTGACGATTGATATTTGCATCAATAGGGCTGTTTGGTGTCTAGCACCGCCCTCCCTCCAAACAATACAAGAGGTGGCTAAAAATACTTAAGGAAAAAGTAGCTCAGATACCACAGCGGGGTGAAGCGAAGTGTGAAGTGTGAAGCTCTCTCTGTGTATCAGTGTTCCCTTAAAGCTTCTTTCACATCCACTGCCAACACCTGTCATCTGACGTCATCCCACCTTCACCTTCCCTTCTCTTTACGTCCGTCCATGTAGATGTGTATGTGTCTCTGTATGTGTAAGCAATCCAAGCACCGGACCCCTTTCTTTGAGCTTTTGGTCTGCCTGGAAAGTACAAATAAGCCCCCTGTACCCTTCACCCCACATGACTAACTCTAGTGGTAGAGGTAGGTCAGGTGAGTCCCTCTCCTTTCTGTCAGTTTTCAGAAGTGGAGTTCTGTATCTTTTGCACAGTTTTCCTCAACGGAGATCTTGCGCATTGACTAAATGAAATACAATTACACTGAGATTGTGTTTTGTTCCTTATCGCTTCACATTGGCTGTTATCACAAATTGTAATTCATTTTCCCTCCTTTTTATGCTCATAATGCAGGCACAGACAGTGGTTAAAATGTCAGTGTAATTGTTCTTTCTGCTTCTATTCCATCATTAACACAAGCCTAAAACTCATCCAGACCCTTTTCTATGGTGTGTGTGTGTGTCTCTCTCTCTCTCTCTCTCTCTCTCTGCAACATTTATGTGCAAACAATTTAATTTGACTTTTTTTGCATTTGTTGCTGTTTCTTTCTTTAACCGATGTCCAAAGGGATTCGGACCGTACAGTTTATACAACAGAATATTTCATTAGATAGGCCAGGTGTCCCATCCAAGATGTAGTCTCCTAGCCTGGTGCCCAGCGATTCTGGAATAGACCACGAACCATCGCAACCCGAACTGGGGCAAGTGGCTAAGGATAATGGAGGAGTGGATGGATGTTTTCTGGAAACAATTCAGCATAAGTACCTTGACTGTGGGAAAAAGTGGGAGAGAGGATTCGGACCCATGTTGCTGGGCTGCAAGGCAATGACTGCAACCACTATGGTATCTGCTACAGTCACACATGCTCACAGTATGGGTCACTCAGAGTGACCAGTTAACCTGAAACACATGTCTTTGGACTGTGGGAGGAAACCTACATGGGGGGAACATGCAAATTCCACACAGACAATTGAATTCCAATCTATGACTGAACAGCCTAGGTGCTGTGAGGGGAAAGCGATACTCACTGTGCTACCATGCTGCCCAGTTTCAGGAAAATATGTAGCACCTGGACATGCAGAACCTGGGCTGTGTGCTCAGATGGGGGTCCAAGTCTACTGACTGGGTGGAATTTGCATGTTCTTCCCATGTTCATGTTTCCTTCCACAGTCCAACACATGGCTGTGTGTGTGTGTGTATGTGTGAGAGAGAGAGAGGGAGACTTGCTTGTTCACGTTGAGCACTTCATTGGATAAATGGTCATTAATAATGGATAAATGAATTTATAATAACACACCTAACACCGTATGTTGCACTGGACAAAGATGTGGGCTAAATAATGTATAATAACAGTAATAAATGAATTATCGATTGTTCTCAGTTGTCAAGCTGTGGCCAGCAGATACAATTATATGCAATGTTAAGGTTTTGTCAGTTCAGCCAGGCAGTCCCTTTTATTTTATAACCTTTAGCACCCTAACAGAATACCAAGAAAAAACAGCAAGAAGTAATACATTCATTTTGCCAGTGAAATATGAAAAGAGAAAGGGCCAAGTTGCTCACTGAATTCTATCTTTGCAGTCTGTTTCCATGAACAAAAGTTCACAAATCTATAACAGAAAAACAGCCAAGGGGTACGCAAGACGTACAAGCATCACCAGACTATTAAAAGGCAAAATTGAAAATGTTAATAATGGATCTGACAGAAAATTATTATATAACCCCTGCCCTACAGTTTCATGTAAAAGTGCTTTAAGTAATGGGAGAGCCGTGGTCCAGTGTGCACACAACTTGCTACTGTGCATAATAATGGGCGCTATATTCCTATATTTAATCTGAAGAAATAAAAACCCGAACCCAGTCGGTCAGTACAAACCTTTGTCTCGCTCATTCCACACTTTTACAAAGAACCCGTGACAAAGAGCTGTCCAAGGAATTTTCCAAGGAATTCAAAAGGAGGAAAAATTCCATTTGTCAATGGGAGAAAAAGTGGAGACGATTCCATGAAAGCTAGAACAAAGGAATACAACTCCATGAAAGAACTGTTTTTACGAGCACATTTGAGCCATTAAAACAGTTCTGGCTGCAGTGTTGGAAAGTGACAAAATGTAGTCACATTTACACCATTGTTATAAATGTTGAACGCAGGATTCATTCATCTACATTCCAAAAAAATGCAGATTACATACCAGTGCCGGTGTTACTCACAATGCCTCATTCTTTTCCCACACATACTCTTAACAACTCGGTGTATTGCTCTTCATTACAGCCTCCACTTCCCCGGCCTTCCAATCTCACTGCCTCACAGAAAAACTACGCCTTTCAGAAATAATGCATAGTCGGCCCATAAAATGAAGAGCGATAGAAATGACCACGGCGAATTTAGCAGCGCAAAATCGATTATGCCTCATAATGGGGTGTTGGTGGTCTGCAGCTCACTGCCTCGCATGCAGTTCATTGGCTGCGGAGGTGCCGTTTACTTTCCTGAACTTCCAAAATCCCTTTACTGACTCTTTGGCCCAGCAGACCACGGGCATAATGAAGACAAATTTGTTCTCAGTACTGGGTTCCTCGACTCACGCAACGTTTACTCGGCAAATTTTCCATATCAACACCTTTGTTTTTTATGTGGCATCGCTTGCTGTTTTCCTGTTCATTTTTCTGCTGAATGTAAACTACCTGCTGCCCGCTGGCTGAAGTTTAGCAGAAATGAACACCTCTAGAGAAAAGTATTGGTCCAATACCTCCCCTCGAGCACCTTTCGCTAAACCTGCTCGCTGCCACTCGCACTGCATCTCCAACAGTTTTAAATTTTCCATTATCTGGAATCAGTTCCCAATTGGTTCCACCAGCAGCTTTCAGTCTTGTTAGCTCTGAAATGGTCTGATACGGACATTGATTTGTTCATGTCTAACATTTATCTGCTACACTGACAGTTCCACCCTGGACCCCCCCTTCACTTTCACCTTTGCCCCTCCAATCTACTTCTACACCTTGGTGTCAGCATCTCCGGGTCATGTGGACTAAAACCTGTTCTTCCGACCACTGACTCACAGCTGCAACATCTGATCCTCCAGGGCCTCGTCCTGTTACGGTCTGGCATTCTTCCCACTGTTTCTCCTTGGTCTCTGACTAACCCCCCTCTCCACTGCTGGTCTCCTTCCTGCCCCCTTCCTGGTCCATCTTTCCACCTCAGGACGTGTTGGTGCTGCCATATGAATATCGAAGGTGGGACTGGACCACTTTTGTACCAGGCTATACCAGCTTACAGCAGTTTCCTCACCAGTTTCCTCACCAGTTTCCTTTCTTGCCCTCCCTCATTCTGTCTTTTCACCAGCATCTTCTACATTACAGTACCATGTCCTGCCACCTGTCTTTCTAGCCCAGGCCTGGAATCCCCTCTTCCTCTCCACTACCACCTCTCCCAGCTATGCATCCTCCTCCTCATCCCAGGCTGTGTCTGGTTTCCTCCCTGTCCTTCCCTTCTTCCTTCAGACCTGCTCCTGCCACCATTAACACTACACTTATTGACATGTCAAGCTCATGTCTCTCTTGTTCTGGGCCAGGTCAAGTTTCCTTCTTCTCCTCAGTCCACCAGCACCATCCCTGTCCATCTTGTGGATCTCACCTTTACTCTTGCAGCCCCACACAATTACTTGGATGCTCCCACCTCTACACCTCCCATAAAATTATTCCCAGCCAAAAGGGCCATATAAATTTAACAGTGTAACCTAGGTTACCACCTTTACCACACAGATCTAATGGGCATGGTCTGTGGCTCTCTCTCTCTATCTCTCGCTGTGTCACCACTATCTCATCACCTTCTACCTCATCTCTGCTTCCTATCATTCAAAATCATGCCGGTCTACCTGAAATCCATTGTGTGAATTTCACTGGCAATGGCAATCCCTCATTCATTTTCAAAATTTCCATGTTGTAACCTTATGAGTGTTCATAACAAAAATACTTCTCAGCATCTATCATAAAATTTTTCTATAAATTAACAGACGAGGACTGTATCCCTTTCCAGAATCCACAACTCCCGTTATTATGAAAATATTTACAGCGCTAAGACGTCCAGCAGCTCCAGAGAACCTCAAGGCATCTCTGACTGCATCATAAAGCAGTCTGGGTGACGGAGTTGTAGTGCAACTTGTACAGATGATCTAATATTCCAGCCACACACAAAATTCAAACCCTAATGCCTCTGTAACCTAAAGCGCTTACTCATTACTCCATCATTTGCATGCAGATGTGAGTTTTCCGGAGAACTCTGAGTCCAGATAGAAAGTACAGCAAACACCCGTCCACGTGCATAAACACAGTGCAGCACTCCTTGGTGTCAGCTTGGCTTTTACTAGCACTCATCCAACAGCTAAATACAAAAAATGTGCAGGTTTTTGTCCTATGGGTTTATAGGCTCATTGAGTTCCTTAAAATAAACAGAAGCAGATTAATCGCAATTGTAGGTTTGTATTACTTGATTTTGCAGAACTTTTGGGATGGGATAGGACCCTGTGATGCTGGGAGTCTCAACCAGAGCCCAGCAGTTCAGCCATTGTTTTGTTAATAGGAGTGTGTAGAGTTACGCCCTAAACACTGGGGATTCATTAAAAATGTTGATCATGGCTAAAAGAGTCCCATCCTTGTCCCTCGCTGTCAGTACTCTGGCCTGGACTGGGACTATTCTGGGTATTGCTAGGCCATGTGCTCCTGTTTACTCCTGTGTGCTCCTTGCCCCACCACCTCCACATGAGCTCCATTATGATCTTCATTATTACCTCCTGTGTTCCTCCAATGGCCGTCTGTTGTTTATTGTTTTAGATATTTAAGCCCTGTATTTGTGCCACTGTGCTTTCTTATGCTTGGTCTGTGATAGTGGTTTTGACTCCTGATCTGCCTTTGCTTGCTGCCCACTTTTTTTTTACCCTGTTCCTCTTGACCCCTTTTTGCCCCCATGAGTTGGCCATCCCAGTAATAAATTTCCTTCCCTTCATTAAGTCTGCAATTGGGTACCGACTTATAAATTCTGACACTTTCTGCTAGTTCTCCTCCATCAGTAGAATCCCTGTTCCTATGTTCAGAACCTGAAGGGAGGCCCCAAATTACCGTTCCACTTCCAGTGAATGAAGAAACTGATCTGGAAACTGCCAGCAAGTAGCTCTTTAATTTTTTATATTTTAAAATAAGCTTGTTTAGCTTGCTCTGTTTCTTTCCTGTAGAGTCTGTATGGCTATGAAAGTGAGCAGGGCAGTGCAAACATTCCACCCTCTTGTGGGGGTGCTGCTGAGCCACCCTGTCCTCTATAAGAAGGATTTGTCTTTGTCTTCCATGTGACAAAATAACGGCTCAAAAGAAATGGTTGGTGTGGGGTTGCCAGAGCAGTAGGAATTCAAGATGCTGCATCACGTTCGCGAGCCAGAAGCCGCAGTCCGGCCGAAAGCAACAGTCTCCAATTAGGACAGAAACGCTGGCTTTCAAGTGGACACTGCAATCTGAAGTGCTGTAAAGTGGCCCAAAATTTCACTCCGGCAGCAGACTGGTAGACGGCTCCACACAGCCATGCTGATGCCATCAGAGCGATTCCATCTCTCCAGCCTTGGTGGCTCCCAGTCAGGCATTATGGGCATCACCTTCATGAAGATGCTGATGCCTCCATCACTCTGTCTTTCAACAGCATTATAAATGCACCCCCCCCCAAGCAGTTCATTCACACTCAATCCTTCATGTTCTCTCCCAAAAACAGACACCATCCAGAAAATGCTCCTCTGTGGAAGGATGGAGGCCAACCGGAGCACAGTCCACAGTCTTGATGGAGACAGTAACTGATAGAAACAGCCCCACTCTCCTTCTCCTTGGCCTGCGGCTGTACCCAGAGAACCCAGCGTGAAGAAGCGGCTCCCCTTCACGCTTCCTATCGACGAAGGAAGTTTATTTGGACCCCTGTAATGACCTTTTAATTGCAGACTTTTGTTCAGGCTGCTGCTTTGTGTTCCCTTCGTTCTTCACTTTCCAGGCCCTGAGCTGTGATTTATGAGGTAAATGTTTTTCTTACTGGATTCCCTGTGTGTTAATACCCCATGTGTCGATAAATCAAGTCTTAGTCATTAAGCCCGGATTTTCGCCGCTTCACCTGTTTTATTTCACCCGTTTCCACCCTGCGCACGCAGTCAATACTTTACATTCTTAATTGTGAATTACAACCGTTGAACCAATAACCTTTTGCTGTTATTGTCGCATTGAGGCTATGTGGACCTTTATGGCTTCCATTACCTTCGAGGTGTGGATTTACCCCCTGCGGTTTTCTTAATGTGCAGCACATTCACAATTTGAAAAAGTATAATGTGTGTTGCTTCTAGAAGTTTAAAAGTTGCATTGGTATATTTGATCAGTACTTGATCTTTTTCAGAAGGAAATTAATTTCCTACGCCCATATGGCCTACATTAATATTTTATTGAAGCACTGCTGAATCCAATCATAGACAAAAAATCCATGTTGAGCATTCAGGTAAATCTGTCTGGATGCTGGAATGTGATAAACAAGGATTAAATAATTAACGAAACTAATAAAACTCGATATAAGTATACTGTAGTTGACAAATGGAATATTTATCTGTTTATTAAAACTCAAAGATTAAATCAGAATTGGATATTTACCATGAGTTTGTCTGAAATGAAATTGTTTGAGTCTGAGGGTTAGAGAATGACAGAATAATCTATTTTTCAGCCAAGCGGCATAACAGCTAGAATCAAACTGAAAACATGGGGTGGCTGCACAGAAGAAAGGATTGCTTATGTCACACATAAGAAGCTGATTAAATTCTGCAAGGTTATAATATCCTGTATAGTGCAGAGTAGGAAGTGGGAAATAAACAGTGAGGAGGCAGACGGACTGACATCCGAACATAAAACCAAGTCTGAAACTCTCATCGCTCGGCTGCTGAGTGACAGTGAGAACTGTGAAAGTTGTGTCATAAAATGTCACCAGAAAGGTGCAGACATTTATAAATGCATTTATTAGTTAATAATTTTTTTTAGATTTAATTCATTCCAGATAAGTAAAATAGGAGGGAGGCAAACTGATTTCAAGACTGTTTGAATCATACATATTTCTTAAACTGGATATAAACCACCTGTAGTTTGCAGTATTGCCTGGGTCAGAAAGTGGAAAGGTAGAAAGAAATAACGATACAGATCAGCAAACTGCATTACCCTTAGACAAAAGAGCATTGTTAGTACTGTACGCTGCTGTATCTCGTAGCTGAACTGCACTTTGTCCTCCTTCTGACAAATTAGCTTGGAATTGCCTGCAGGCACACATTTTTAACATCGTTAGCACTGTGTGTGTGTGTGTGTGTGTGTGCGTAAAAGTGAGAAAGAGAGAGAATAAGAGATAAAGCATTTGTGCTTGCACTGTTTGGTCTGTGTGTGTCAGAACTCGGGTCTGCACGGGGACTTGTGTACTGCAAGGGGATTTGCTTCTATTTACTTCTGTGCTCCTTGCCCTGCCTTGCCCACCTGAATGCTATTATTACCCTAATTTTTGCCTCTTGTGTTCCCCCGATAGCCTGTGTTGGTGGTTCATTGCTTTACGTATTTAAGTCCTGTGTTTGTACCTGTTCTTTGTCAGGTTGGGACTGTTTTCTTCTGCAATAGTGGTTTCTGTGTGTTTCATGGGTTTAGACCCCATTCCTCCCATCCTTCTTTTGCCTGCCAAATTGGAGTGTTTGCTGGTTGCTTCTCTGGTGTTTGACCCTGTTCTTCTTGACCTGTTTTTGCCCAACAAATTGGGTTCCCTTGTAATAAATCTCCTGCACTTCCTTGATTCTGTGATTGGGTGCTGACCTGAAAACCTGGCAGTATGTGACTTAATTTCAAGATATTAAGTAGTCTTTCAATTTAATGAGGTTGACTATGCAAAAGCTTCACTTGGGGTGAAAAGTACCTGTGTGCCAAATTTCAAATCTCTGACTTAAAAATCAAAGCTGTGCATGAAAAACAAAAAAAGAGATTGAGCTCTACAGATAGAGTTGATCCAAGTTTCTACAAGGAGCCTAATGGCGACTGACAAAAATACTGCTCTATATTATTCTGAAATTAAATGGTCTTTATTTTGTGTTAATTTATTTTCCTAGCCTTTATTTTAAATTCATTTCCTTTTTTTGTTTGCCAAAGGACTCACGGGCCTTTAGTGTGTGAGCGGTTAAGTTAAACTGACATTGATTCGGTCAGTCCTTGACCTAAGAATGCAACACAGCGATGTAACAAAGCCTGGAGGATGGTGGAGAGAATGAATCGCAGGAACTCGGCAAGCGGGACCTGGCAGCTGCTTAATCGCTCAGGACTTTATGAATTGGCCACTTTGAATTACAGTGTTGGCAGAGAATTCCCCGTACACCGTGGACTGCTTGCAAAACAAAACTCATTAATTTTGAAGGAGATCAAACCTACGATCTCCCTGGAAGCTCAAATGACGAGGTTTCAACTTTCATACTTTGAACACATCAGGCAAACGGAAACATCACTGGAGAAGGACATCAAGGAAGACTCGCAGCATGGTGGAATGATCCAGTAGCTACAGTTTTGGACGTCTCTCTGTCAAACATTAGCCATCTGACAGAAGACCGATCTGAACTCAGGTCAACGATCCAGAGTCTCCATAAGCCTTCATCAGGTCAAGGACACTTATCAGCAACCACCTAGATGTGGATGTTGTTTCTTAGTGAAAAGCAGATCATGTGATGTCATTTTCAGCTGCATATATTTGGACAGGTTGGGCTGAATGTAACCCTGCACTATGCAGGAGCACTCAGCAGTCATGGTCTTCCTGGCAGTCAACCACTTCCTCACATGTTTGGGTGGTAACATTTACGACAAATGTTATTCTGGCAGTAATTTACTGTGGAGACAGAGTTTGGTGAGCAAATGTATCTATAAAATACAATGCATAGCTGTCAATAAAACAGCTTTAAAGAATTTTCCATACTTCCATCAATGTTTGTCTTTGGTTCGATCCCTTTTATTGGCCTGTTTTGTCGTGAAAGTTTCTCTTATATCTCATTTATGAGTCCACAAGCTGTGGCAGCAGGAAATCTATGCTTATCCAATACGTACTGCTGTCAGCTTGGTAGCCAGCACTTTGATAACCATCAGCGTGCGTCTACCAATAGAAGCTTACACAGTGGTCAGCAGAAACTGGGACACAGTTGTCAAAACCCAAGCTATAGGTTTAAAAAAACGTACAGCTGAGACCGAAAGAGAAACGGACAGATGGGTAAACACGATTAGTAAAGACATCATTAAAGCATCGCTGGTTTTGAAGGCGACATAAACCCCACTGGAAAGACTTCAGATGCAAGATCTCAGCAGACGGTCTGACAGATTTGTTTACCGAAAGGATCCCTCTAGGTGTCTCGGTCCTCCCCGGAGCAGATTGGCTCAGCACAACCATCGTGGAGGCTCTACTTTGTAGAATTGAACTCGGAAGGAGACGCTGACAGGCTGGATTCACTTAACTAGGATATGAAGTGTTGTGGAGGCCCCGAAAGCAAACACCTTCCTCATCGCTCAGACTTCAGATTTTTGCTATCGATCAACGCTGGAAACAAACCGTGTGGTATGTGGACACCATGCTTGCCTACCTTTTGTCCACAATGTGAGGAATTTAAATCCGTTTCGTGAAGGCAGTGGAGAATTTGTGCTTTTCCATTTTAATACAGGCGGGGGTGTACAGCCCTGCAAGGCAAAGGCTTTGTGTGGGACTATTGATCATAATGCAAACGGCCGTCGGTAGCAGAACAGCATCTGGGGAATTTAAGCCTTTTCTCTATAGAGAAATCTCGTTTTCCTTTTTTCCCATTTCGCAAAGATTTCAATGCCATTTTGAGGACTGGAAGGGGTTCCTAAAAGCCATGCCTCAGAAACAAGAGTGATCTCTTACACAAATATTTTTTTTTTGTAAACAAAGACAAGGAAATGTGAGACCGAAGGAAAGAAAACACTTTTGTGATTTCTTTCGTGATTGTTTGAAACTGAGAACTCCCATCCAATGTGTTGGTGGACCCGTTCATCAATAAACAACCACCCCAACGTATCGTTTTACGGAAGCTGGTGAGAAATGTTTACTTCGCAGCGATGCGGCCCTAACTGTACACATAAATGAATTTAACTTTACTGCAGAGATTCTTCTAGAATCGACGCGGATGGGATTAAGGAGCACTTTTTGCGCTGAAGAACGCAGCCTCTGGATTATGTAATTTGTTCAGCCATGATGCGTCCACCTGCCACACCGCATACAGCCACAAGCATACACAACCACCATCTCACACACTGCGCCTACATTGTCCTTCTCTACAGCTGTGGCCCCCTTACCGCTTGTAACATTTATGTCCTTTTTTCCCCCCAAACGTCACTTTTCATATGTCATAATTGTCCTGCTACCACTTTATAAACAGTCTGCACACATCAGTTTGTCAGTATCTTTTCTTTTTTTTTTTTTTTGCATCTTCACTTTTCTGCTGGTTCATTGTTTCTTTTGGATTTTTTTTTTTTAAGCTCCCCATGGGACATATTGTCTTTTCTGCAACATTGCCGGTTGCCATAGATACCAGCAGCCAGGTTGAACCAAAGCAGACTTGTAAGATAACACACACGCGCACACACACACTCATATGCACACTAATCCCCTTCATTCCCTTTTTTATGATTTCGGAAAGTAATGAAATAAACAAAGACTGCGGTGTGGTTTTGTGTTTTTTTTTTTTTTCTTGTCCCGCATTCGAGCCGCGGGGGTGAGGAAGCGCCGGGCGGCGGCCGGGCCTGAGATGCGCTGTCATAATGGTAATGAGGAGGCAAACGGAGGCAAGCGACTGGCGCTCACGTGCTCATTAGAGCTGACCTACATGACGCTTTCTCGTGTGCAAGGCGGCGCAGCGCACGGCGGAGAGAGAGCGCCGCGTTCAAATAGGCCGTGTCAAATGCAAACTTCATGGCGTTAAGGGTGGGGAAAAAAAAGCGCTCTTCCGAAAGCATTGTGCTGCCCCGGCGATTTCTTCTCACATGCAAATTCACTCTGAAGCCGCCTCTTTGCACGGCCTCGGTCTGTGCTGTGATATTCGGATGAATGTCAGCTGAGTTTATATCTTTCAGTGCCCTTCACCTCATAGCATAACTGAAATTTGCATAATGTTTCGGAAGCTGACTGGCACCTGTTTCTTCTGCGACAGTCGTTTCTAGCCTGCTTTGCAGAACCCCAGAAGAGCGACAGTTTCCTAGATCCTCCAGAGATTTGAATGAATCTGGACCTCCCTCCTCCGCCACATTCTAATCTCTGCATTACTAAGGGCCCAAACCTTCTTCCACATGAAAGCAGCCTTAACCACAGATAAATGGTAGTGATAATAAAAATCAGCAGTTATTATTAACTATTACTGTGTAATAATAGTGTGAAATGTTGGTCTAGAGGTCTGCTTTGTGCTTCTGGTGTGATTCGATCCTGGGTTCAAATCCTGGGCCAGCACTGCAGTGGTGAACTTCGAGTGTTGCGAAAGACCTTTGTCAGTGGTGTTTAGCTGTCAGCTAAAGACATCCTGCTTCTATGGAGGCTGCAGGTTCCACAGTCACCGTGCTGCTGCCCCTGGACTTGGAGGTTCTGCACCCTTTGACCAAATTACGAATCATGAATTCCATTATAAAGCAACTTTCTTTGTCATACCGCCTGTATTTTATTATAAAGTTGCACTAACATTATTTTTTCAAGTTTCCACATTACACAAATGTTTAATTTGGTCAGGGTATCCATCATGCAATCATGCTGAGTGTAAAGCTGCTTAAAGCTGACATTACAAGGTGGTGTGAACATTATGGACATCTTACCAGTGAGGTGTTACACCTGTCGGGTCTATTTCAGGTCTGTGTAGGAGTGGGGATGCAGAAACAGATGTAGAAACCAAACCTGTTATCAGAGGTGGAAGTTTGCTGTTCTGGCTTTGTTAGGCAGCCCTCTCTTCCATTGTGGCTCCTTCATTTCAAGTCCTATTAGAGGTAAGGGGCCGTCTGGTGCTCCAGCTGTTCTTAATGGTGTGTGTGTGTGTGTGTGTGTGTGTGTGTGTGTGTGTGTGTGTGTGTGTGTGTGTGTGTGTGTGTGTGTGTGTATGTCTCCCCTGTGGTGATGCTCCCCATCTTCTCTTACTTGTCACTGACCAACCTTGCATCTCCTTGTCCGGCTTGCTTTGTGTTAGGGGAGTGGCGTGGGGTGACTTTCGGTTATTCCTGTTTCATCCCACTGATCCTTTGCTCCTATCGTCTTACAGCAGCCTGGGGGGTTCAGTGTTAATGTCCTGCAACACAGACCTGGAAGTACGGAGCTGTTACTGCGATTACCTTTTAATCGCTTAAGCAATGCTTTCGCCCACCGCAGTCCCCATTTACACCATGGTTCACAGTGCACAACAGCAGGCAAGCAGCAACCCTGTAGCTACAGCTCTACCTGCTACTCGCTGGGCCTATAAAATCATCCCATTTATGGTCAGCAATCATCAAGTCTCTCACAGCCATTTGTTACAATAGCTTTCATCCTACTGAACCATTCTGATTTATTCTTAGCACAATAAACTCTACGATTTTATAAAATTTTTATTTATCCTCCGTTTGACCTCCACTATGTGTTGCTATTCCTCTTCTTGTTGAGCACCATACAAGCGGCGATTCTTAGTGATCACATACACTGACAGGCCAAAAAAAAGTCACCACCTGGATTTAGCTTAGTGTTATGATGCGGGGTTGCTTCGGTTGGTCAGGTCTAGGTTTAGCAGCGTTATGTGCCCAAAAAATGAGGTGAGCTGACTACCTGAATATACTGAATGAGCAGGTTTTTCCATCAGTGGATTTTTTCTTCATATTCCAAGATGACAATGCCAGGATTCATGGGGCTCAAATTGTGAAATAGTGCTTCTGGGAGCATGAGCGAGACATCACTTTCACACATGGATTGGCCACCACAGAGTCTAGACCTTAACCCCACTGAGAATCTTTGGGATGTGTTGGAGAAGACTTTACGCAGCGGTCCGACTCTCCGGTCATCAATACAAGATCTTGGCGAAAAATTAATGCAACTCTGGATGGAAATAAATGTTGTGACATTGCATAAGCTTATCGAAACGATGGCACGGCGAATGCATGCTGTCATCAAAGCTAAAGGCAGTCCAACAAAATATTAGAGCGTGTGACTTTTTTGGCCGGGCAGTGTATATTGACTGACTCATATATTGACTAGAATATTCTATCCTCTAGTTGTATCCTCGAAGGGGCTGTGGCCGATGCCACCTCCTCACCGTTCTCCTGCAACTTTTCCCAGCACTACTGGCTGGAGAAGCCATTCTTAAATCTTTATGCTGCAAAAGTTCTCGGTTTCTGCTGTGTTCTCCCTGTTTCCCGCTCTCACAAAGCTGAGCTTCCACCCTGTTTCACCGCAGCCTCAAATATGAATGCAGATGGCATTTTCTCTTCAGATGAAGCACCTCCTTCTAGAGAGGTTCACATCTGGGACTATTAACTTCCCCCTGTTCACAGGCAGTTACCATAGTAACCTCCCCAATTAGATCCTGCACTCCGCTAACACTCTCAAATCTAATTATAAAATAATGCTTTAACTTGTATAAGAAAAGGTCCACATTCCCACAACTACTGTGCAGAGCATCCCGCTCTCAAGCAGCCGTGACAGCAAGGAGGCACAGAGCCTTCAGTCGCACGATGCGTTGTCATTCAAAGTCCAAAACCCGTGATGCTGGTTCAACACCTTTTTATCCACAGGTCCATCCATCTACTGATCATCTAGAGTCATAAACACGACTAACTGCAAATAACCCAAAATAAGAAAAACGAGTCAATAAAAACAATGAACCGGCAGAAAAGTACAGATACATATTTGACACTGATAATATTTGCAGGTCGTGGGCAACCAGGTGGGGGATGAAGTGATATTTCATGATAAGAATACTTTTTACTATAAAACAAACAAATGAACACATTAAAATGGTTGTTTACAATTGACAAACAATTCACAAACTTAAAGCAGTAAAGGCGTTGCTAGGATCGGACAGGACAGAACAGGACAGGGGAGGGTAGGACAGAAAGGACTTTACTGATCTCCCAGAGGGAAATTTGGCATACATAACAGCAACTGAAAAGAAATGACACATAAGGCATGACACTGAGATGGACAAAACAGCGAAAACATTAAAAATGCAAAAGAATAAAATAAATAAATTATTGGTAAATAACGGTACTCATTCAAATCGCAGTTTAATCGTCGGGCCCTCATGCATCCTTATGGATGCGGATGGCGGTTGGTCACAAGGACCCCCAAAAGTGCTTCTTACTGAATAACCCGGTGGCTAAAAGAGCTCACGGTGGACACCACATTTTGGGGGTGTGGGGATGTGGGCCAGTGTCCACCATGGACTGCAGCCTCATTTTTAGGGGCATTTACCCAGCATGAGTCTGCAAACTAAGCAAATGACGCACAACACGCTTCCCCCACTTCTGTGCAAAGCACCATTTGTAACCCGGTGGCGTAAAATCCCACTGCCTTTGTCTGCTTCATTCCTTTGTTCATCTCGGTGACGTCGCCTGGCTTTGAACAAAACCTTGGTTGTTATGCTAGGCAGCCTTGAATTAAGTAATCTAAGTGTTACAAACAGAGGCGGCCATACTCACCTCATTATTATAGAGCAGTTAGAAACGTATTGTGAAGCAGTTAAGGCTGCAGCAGAAGCCACTATCAGCTGCTTGCTCAAAAATATACGCTATTTATATATATGTGCACAGCACGGCTCTTTATAATTCACCTTTGAATTGGCTGCTGATACGTTTCCTCATTAACATCAACTTCTAGAATTGGATAAACATTGTAATTCCACCTCCATCTTTCCGTTCTGCCCTAATCCTTATTAGTGTTTTTAACCTGACGCCTTTAGTTAAAACGTCTTGAGGGTATCTGGCAGTTACACAACAGGCTGTTTTACAGGGGCAGAGCAGGATAAGTGCCTTGTTTCAGGGTGCAGCCACAGTAATGGGGAGTAAAGCAGGAATCTGCCACCCCTGCGATACAAGCGCGCAAACTATAAAGGATACCGATTCAAGTCTTCAATCGCTTGGCTGCCTTTGCTACCTGCTAACAGTATTGTGGTGATAGGAGATCTGGGAGGGATTTTGTCCACTATTTGTCAACCGGCTGTCATCACTGTGACCGGATCTTCGTCCATGAAGATCACTGCTGGCATCCACCCAGAGATCAGCTGCTGTATGGGAAGTATGGGAATGTACAGCTTTCAAGGCACTTTGATTTTTTTTGTTCAGTGTGAATATCTAACCGTACATACAGTACATACACAAGCATGTGATTTTCTGGCCTCTTCTCAGTCAAATTCTCTTTAAAATGACTTTTCATTTTTTTACAGAAATAATTTACATTATGCTTAACAATATTATCACCACCATCACCACCACCATTCATTGTACATAGAAAGGAACAAGGAAAGAGAAAAGTGTGTGTTTCTGTTATTTACTTATGGTTAAAGCTGATTTCCTGTTTTGTGGCCTTAATTCCCTGTTAAGTGTAGACATTTAAGATGTGAATAGCTGGGTTCACCCCATTTGTCGCCCTGGTGTTCATGCACTGGTGCAAGCTGTTCAAGTTCAAGATTCTACTTTTGGATCTTCAGCTTATGAATATAATTTTTGTTGGATTTTGTTCTTTGTCGTGGTGTGACACTTTAGATTTTTTGGTCCAAAACTGAGGTGCCACCAAGTGTGTACAATGATGGGGCAACTGTGGCTTCTTTTTTTTCAGGCTTTTCTCTTACAAAAGGACAAATGGGTCGTGGACCAGGGCTGACCGGACTGCTAATGGGCCCACGGTGAAGAAGGTCGAGGATTGATGCGCAGTGCTGTGAAATGGGGTAAATGAAACAGAACATTGGTTTGGCGCCGGGACTCATCCCTCACCCTGACTTAGGACCATTCTTCCTGGCCTCATATTCCTCACTTGTTTGCTGTGGGTTCCTTCCAGAACGTCATTCTCTTCCCCTGCGCTGCAGATCACTTGCTCTCAGGGTGAGAAATCCCTCAAAAGTCAAACGGGAACAATTTCTCAAAGGGATCATCAGTTGGCGGGACTTTACAACACTGTGATTTTGAAGTGTTTCACCAAACGTACGATAAATGTAGTCTTTTACATCTTTTTCTTAGTGACACTAATGGGCTGCTTCAATCTTGAATTCACAGTTGCTTAGCAACAAATGATAATTTTAAACTCCATTGCTTGCAGTTTGTTTCAAGGAAAAAACTGGTCCAATTATTTGTTTTACACACACACACACACACACACACACACACACACACACACACACACACACACAAACGCACACACACAGTATGTATGAATGTTAATGTTTTGATATAACTGTCGCTTTAGTTTTTTTAATCTTATACTCTACTGTCTTTCCCTTCTCAATAGAAGTAACTCATGAGTGAAAATCTAATAACATTTTGAAGCTGCAAAAATGAGAAATTGATCTTATCCGGGCGAAAATCCTGCAGATGCACATCTAAGCCTCGTAGGCATTCGGGCCAGTTTTGTGTTATATAAGAATGTATTAGAAGCAGGTAACAAATAAAGCGAATTATGAATGATGGTCTTTGTCAGCAAACAAACAGCATCAAGAAGGTTATGAGGAGGAACAGGAGCTTTTATCCATTTTTCTTCTAAGATGGGCGAATGTGCAGTGGAGGCCAATCTAATTGCCCCAGAGGCCATTAAAAAGTCCGGCTCTTTGTACATCAAGAGAAATGTCCTTTAAATTTAGTGGCACCCCCTGGCTTGTGGACTCTGTGACCTCCTGTATGTCTGCCTCTGACCAGGATGGAACTGCAAAGTTTTCAGAGTGGTTTAGGGGGGAAATGTGGTGAATTTCACCTCCCCAAAACTGCTTTCAAATGACAGTTGCTCAGTGTTCCAGGTCCACCCTGAGACAGTGTCATAGTCTTTTATAACAGTAAGATTCTGTTCTGGTCCAGTTGGAGCTATTTTGAAATGTTATCAATCATAAATATGGCTTCTTTCATCTCATGGCCATAAGGCTTCACGACAGCTTCCACACTAGGCATCTGAGCACTTTAGTTCTTGACCATCAGTTTCACAAAGGGAGAAGCGAGGATCTCACACACACACACACACACACACACACACACACACACACAGATGGGATCATTTTGACTGAATGAACCATACATTCCCTAAAGAAGTGTAGAAACTGAGACAATGAGCAGAAATTAAGTTGGTTTGAAGGTGTAACACAGCATCAGGTGATTGTTTATGTTTTATAATTGCTTCATGAACAGGTGCTTTTTCATTTTATGTAATACCTAAGACAGAAAGATGTCTCAAACACAACCCAGGGGCTAATAATGACATGTTTTTGCCCTTCTCAAGCCAGATGTCACTTAGCCCACACTGCCTTCTCTCCCCCCCTCCCCCATGAGCTGTTTAATCTTTGCCCCCACTCGTGAGAAGAAAAAGATTTAGGTCTTGGCTAAACAGACACAGCAAGATACCCCTGGGTGGATAAGGGAGGGCTGGGGGCCACACTCCTGGTGTGGTAGCATCAGAGCTGCAATGAGGCTGGATGCTTGGGCTCCTACAGACAAGGACAGAAACACAGTCAGCATGTCTCACTTCTCCATTTTCAGAGAGTGGTGCAGCATCTACTGGCTGGGTTAAGTATTACCTTTGGGCGCTTTTTGGTCGCGTCCACAGCAGCCAGAGATGTGCGTGATCCATTAGTTTTCGGGACCCTGACAAAGAAGATGCTGAGGTCAGTGCAGACACACTTGACTTGCTAGAAAGTGCCACCTCTGTACCCACATGCTACTTGTACAGCCTTACAGCTGATGATGCATAAGACGTAAAAAATTATCTTGAAACCATTATTAAAAAATAACATTTTGTCACACGATTTAGGTGTACACCTTGCTGGTCAAGTTAAAGTAATTCTGACAAAACATTCAATGAAACCTTTCATAGCATCATTTCTAATAACACTTTTACAGTCTTTCATTTTAAAACTTTTTTAACCTGCTGAAATGAAATCCTACTAGAAGCCAAAAGGTGGCAGAAATCATTAAACTGATTTTAAATTGTTTTTTGAGTAAGGTGTGTATTTGTGCCAATATAAAGCAGACCAGTAAACAGGGGTCTCTTGAGTTACCACCTTTGCTTCTAAAATAGGTAACCAAGCAACAAGAACAGTGACGAGACACTGTTCTTGTATAAGTTTTCATGGAATTACATTTAAGATGCGGGACTGAGCAAACACACACACACACGCACACACACACACACACACACACACACACACACACACAGAGCATTTTGCTCCCCATTGACTTTGCCCACAGGGCATCCAAGGACAACAAAACACAGAATATTTGATTACGTGGCATAAAGTGGAATGGAAGAAGGTTGTTTTTTTTCTACAGCACTCGGACCAAAACGGCAGCATCCTTTGAATTCTGATTTTATTGCACGCAACACAGACGGCCACAGCACTAGGATTTTGTAAGAGCAGCACCAACAGCACTGAACAGAGTCAAAACAGTCTACACTGCACAAGCACTTGTGAAACACAGTTTGGCCTCATAACAGCATCTTCACTTTACAGGTACAGCCAGCAAACATGGTCACAGGTCTTTACAGGTGAGGAACGTTTCCACAGCTCATGCTCACGTAGCCCAACACTGGGCAAAGCAGCAGGAGAAAAGTCCATTTCTCATTCAGGCAAACTTTGCTAAACACATTCGTTTTGGACCTTTCTCTCCACAACTCCGTTTTTGGGCCATCAGCCTAACACCCTGCTGACCAGACTTAAACCACTGTGACCGCTCTGGTAGCCAATGAGCGTCTCACGCAAGCATTTTAAATCCCTTGACTTGTAGTTGTTGCAGCAAACAACTTTGGCTTCATTCATGCAGAAGAGTTCCCCCTCCATCAGGGATCGGTCAGCAACGTGTTAAGCAGAATCTGATTTATGTGACAATAAACAACGAATGCAAAACAAGCACAAAAATACCAACAGCTGAGACTAAATTAATAAAAAACCACTGCATTTCAAATCTGAATCAGGCCTGTCCGCCTTTGGTGATCAACTTTTTACTGTTCTGCTTGTGTCTTTTCATTAATAGAACGCATGAAGGTGCTATAGAGGAAGCCAGAAAACATTTCCACTGTTGTAATGAAAGCAACAAAGCTGTTAAATGACTTCTGAAACATCTAAGCTGCATCACCACTGGCACGCGACGCTATCACACCATAGTGAGGCACTTACGGCTAAACAGCACAAAGGACAAGAGAATATAAATCACAGATGTCACTTCGAAAGGTTACTAAGCATCAAAGGGATGTTTGAAAAATATATTGTGTATTTTTTTTTGTTATTTATATCGATATGCTGTTGTTTAATATGGGAAGGCATATGTTTCAGTTTGCATGTATGGATTCCTTGGCGATGTGTGATCCATTAGTGCAAGAGGATCTTTTGGCTGCAAATAAGCAGAGTGTTGAGATGTTTGAACAATGATGCTCTGCATACATTCAGAAAAAAAGAGAGACTGTAAACATTGTTAGCATACAGTAGAGAAAGTAAGGAGAGTAACAGTGGCCCATGGCTCCCTTGACACTGGAGTCCCTTCTACTGTTGTGGTTGCTTGCTGACTCCCTAAAGATCCCAGCAGCAGAGCCATTTCTGGTTGAAGATGTTCCGACGTTTCCACTGGCTCAATGTGATGTTGCTGCGAAGGCTTTCCACTTGGCAGGAAACAGATGACAGACATGATGTCCACTTGTCTCATTTCTGGCAGCACATCCCTGGCTACAGCAAAGAGGTGCTAAGTGCAGATCTGAGCAATGGAACGGTGCTTTTAACCATGAGGATGCCAACAACTTCCCTGCACCTGAAAGGTCACCAAAGCTGCTCTATAGTAGCAACCCGAAATGTTCTGGCCAGTGAATGGCTCCCTTCATCCCATGATAATAATGACAATTTGTGTTTGTCTCTGCTTTGGTGAGTGACATTTACGGTCTGAGTCGCTTCGCATAGCCTTGCCCTGACTAAGCCACTCCGCTGTAAGCGCTGTTCACGTTTCAAGCAGGCAAAGTGATCAATTTGACCACCGCTTCATGAGCAATCAAACACATTTTAACATGCAGCGCTTAATATGACTCAGCCAATTATATCTGCTCATATTCACAAGCTCTGAAAGGAATAAAAGAATATACTTAGCCACTTGCAGAAGATACCATGATTCGAGGGTCATTAAATGATCACTGGAGATGCACTTAGTGAGAACAAAATAACAAAACCCACGACAGAACTCTTTGCAACCAGCAATAACCATGATATGGTTGGGTAGGATAATAATAGTTTGTTGAGTGCAGTGTAACAGTTCAACAGGGTTGGGTCACAGCTTTGTGTTTGGATATTCAACCACTATATGTCTAAATGGATGAATTCCTGGCCATGTGCTATGCCTTCATCCAAACATCAAGATCTGAGCAACGTTCGTGCCTGCTTGACAAACCAATAATGCAAAGCATCCTTGGACAGATGTTTCCAGATTTGTCTCCATCTCATGTGACATCAAGAACACAGCACCTTAACACCTGGACAAGTCACCTCGTATCAGGGTGAAAAGGAGCCGGCACACTTTGCCCAGGGCTCCAGCAGACTGACCTCTGAACAAACACACCTAGAGAAGATGATCTTGGGAACAAGAGCGAGGACACAGCAGTGGCGTAGTGCTGCACATTCAAACACTGTTTGGGTTGTAGCAGAGCATGTTGAGTTGCAAGTTCTCATCCCAGTGTCTGAGAATGATGAAGAGCTGGTTGGCGGCGGCCTTCACAGATGCCAGGTCCCGGCCTTCGGGGATAGCCTGGCCACTCAGCCACATACTGGCCTTGGCAGCCACCAGTTCCCATTCAATGAAATAGTTTGCTGAGCTGTGTTCCAGCCAAGCCAGTGCCACGGCTGTAGCCCACACCGCATCTTCTGGTTCAGGGAAAACCCATGGACTGCTGAGTGCCAACAGGGTGTTCAAATCCTCTATCTCGGACCCACGCCCGCTATCCTTCTGAGAGGATATGGGTGAGTGCAGGGATTCACCAAGGGACGGTCCATGGAAGGAGGCCACCAAAAAAGAGCTCTCACTCTCAGTCTGGGGGCTCCTGACTGGATGGGAAGGGCTCGAGCAAGTGCCCTCCTCCTTTTGACACAGCTCGATGAGAGGTGTAGTTCTCTTGGCACCCTCTTGGCCCTCAAGATCTGCCTTTCGCACCCCTGAGTGGGATGTGTGGGTCAGGCTCCCGCGGTGGCTTGCAAATGGCGAGGTCCACTTCAGTTTGTCCATGGGCACACTGATGGCCTCACACAATGCATCATTCAGACAAAATGCCCCACAGGCTAACTGCAAGGACACCTGTTGAGGAAAAAAGCAAACGCAGGCATCAAAATATCATCGGTTTTTCTCCAGCCAGTTGGTTATGAGCTGTTAGAAGATTACTGTCAAGTGTCCCCTGGCGTCAAAGCATGGATGTTTCTGATGAAGCCAAAATAGCACTGTTCTACAAACAAAAATGCGTAACATAAATAAGGTTGATACAAGGACACTGATTCATGGTATGTAAAAATGTGAATATTCAACCAGATGAAACACTAATAACTGTGCATATAAACACATGACTGGAATCTCAATGGGAACAGACATGTACATACAGTGTCATATGGGCAGTGTATAAGGCATGTGCGGTGCCACCAACCAGCGGAATGTAGTCCTTATTCTCGTTCTCACTCTCGCCCATGGGTTCAATGGTCTTGCTGGGTGATCGGCACATGAACCCCCGTGCAGCCTGAGTTAACATGCGTGCCCTGCTGAGGCTCAGTCTGCAGTAAGACACAGCCACCGCCATGTGTTAGTTATGTCTGCCCCAAATTCTGTGACTAAAATGAGAGCGTCTGTATAGTCTTCCTTTGGAGACCCTTGTTTGAGTGTCCTCACTTGGTGAGACACCAATGGAACACAACCTGGCTTGTGTGCCCTTAGGTGGAGTTTTTCGCCGCTGTATTACTTTGACACCTTTGGCCATCCAGGATCTGCTGGACCAGCAGAGGACCAGCACTAGATCTCCCAGTGCGAAGGAGGCGGATGTACCTGCATACACTACTCACTATTAGGCACAGTAGGTAGAGGGTCTATAAGCATCTATAAGTTAGTTAAGAGCCACTACGTTTTTAGACAGAAAGTTTATGCAGAAACCCTACAACATCCATTTGGAGCCCAAGTCACATGAAGCAATTGTACAAACAAAGTTCAGATGACCACCTCAGTCATCGGAATTATTGCACTGGGGTCCATTTCAATGAATGATTCCACCATTTTCCTCCAGAGAGGAATATGGAATAGAATAGAATAGAATAGAATAGAAAAACTGTTACACCCATTAAACCATTGCCCAGCTGTAAAATGAATACTGTGTTGTGTACAGCATGTGAGATAAAACTACTGTGTACATAACGCCACAAATCGCAGAGCTACAGTAAAAGGATTTCTGAACGGGAGGTTAGTTCAAACGATGTGCAAGTCGTGCTGCTGAGGTTCAGGGTTCCAGCATAACCCCACCGGTGAAATGGAGAAACATGTGGAAAGAAAGCACTGCCTGAGGATAAAGGAAATTTTAGAGGTGCGGAAGAATAAGTAATTGATGTTTTCCCTGCTCAAGCATCTGTGAACGCTCCAGAAGAACAACGTGCTTTTAACCATCGTGATCAAATCTATGCTGGCAGTGGGACTACAAGAGACTGAGCTCCCGGTAAAGGAACCTGATAGTGTCTCGGGGCGTAAAAGCAACCGGTCCTTCCAATCTGCCGTCCATACGTTCACGGTTGTATCGCTTTTCCGAGCCGCATCGCATGCAGCGGCTCCTACCAGGATCAAAATGAAACTCAACTTAACATCTCATCCATCAGAAATTTGCAAGCGTGGCTCATCTGCCTTATAATTATGATCATTATTTGCACTCAGACGGCAATTCTGTTCAATGGCTGAGCTGTTAGCGAGCCTGCTATACCATCACCCCAACATCTAACACCCTTAGATGCACACGTACACACTGCCCGAGTTAACCCTGCAGTCACAGATTGCAATTTTTGTTTGTTTGAATTGTCCAGAGGGGCATACTTAAAGCAAATTCAGAGTACTGTATTTGGCCTTTAAGAAGTGAACTGAAGGAAAAGGGTGGTGGTAAAAAGTGTACAAATTGGGCAGAAGTAATTCCGCATGGCCAGCGTCTTTACATGCAAAATTACATGGGCTTGCCTCCCTGAATGTCCTTTGAACACAAAATTACAATCAGAAAATCGAATCAGTGTTTGCCCTTTGCCTTCAAATTGCAGTGTTGTGCAAGGGAAAATCCAGAAAATGGTTCGAAATCAAATCCCTTGCAAGCGCAAGAGGTGCAGTGCCAGTTCGGAAAGCAAAAAAGAAACTGAACCACGGTAAAGGACTGAAATGATGGCGTCGCATCTGCTTCCAGGAAGCAGCACCTGGCTGCGTTTGATGTCGCACGGGCAGCTGCTGTATGTTCTGCTTGCCCAGTCACGCAGCCCTCTCTCCTTGTCTTCATTCCCTGGCCCCTGGGGCGGTTTGGTACCCACCTCGCAGAGAAGAGGCTCTCCACCGTTCTTTGGGAGTGTTCAGAGGCCAAAGAGGGGCTCTTGAGCGGCACTGAAGGGAGGCCAGCAACAGTGGGTTAGTCACGCACCGGTCCCTCCTCAGAGAGCCTCCTCCCTCCATCTTTGCAAACAACACACATACATAATGGATACCTGCGACACATAGAGTGTAAGAGACTGGAGGGCAGTAGCAGCTCACAGCTTAACGTCCTAATGATAAAAACAACATTTGCACTGTGAACAAGCATGTTTGTGTGCGTAAGAATACCGGAGCCATCGTCAGTTGAGGGGTTCCTCTCGAAACCTGCATCTCCCACAGATCTCAAACGGAAGCTGTCATTATTTCAAGCAATGGCAAAGGCTCAGATTTTCAGTGGAAAAATTTGCAGGGTAAAAAAGTGTTGAGATCCACATCGAGTCACCTTCAAATAACAGATTTATACCTCTACTGTAAAAGGATCTTCTTCCCTTTACAAATATGAAAGCATCACTTTTCTCTTAGTTGCACTAAATAAGCTGGGTTTGGAAAGTCAAATGCAAACCTACCATTAGTAAAGGTGAACCTGTCCCAACCCGATGACGACGGCGTACTGCAGGAGGACGCAGCATCTTCACTGTCTGAAAATTATTTAAAATGTAAACAGATTCTAGTCAGGTTGATTTAGTTGTGCTTTTGTAGGGAAAGCATGGCACAATCATAACTTACAACCAGTAAGTCAGCATTCATTAAATGTTTTGCCAATTTACGTCTACTTAAAAATCCCAGAACACAATAAAAATAATATTTTTGTGCGTACATTTCATTTGGGATGAAAGTAAATAAATTTTGATATCTGCATTTGATGTTTATGCCCTCTAGATTCTACGGTCCGTAATGAATGGTGCCTACATGCATATATGTACCCCACTGAGAGGAAAATATTCAGATTTATCATCTTCACATTTTCCATATTGAATAGCAGTGAACAGATTACTTACAATGTAAATTGTTAAAATACAGAAATATTATGCAAAATGTATATGTGGTATGGATGTATTATTCTGTGCTCTTTATGACTTGTTTTTTGTTTTTTTCCCATCACAGATGTGGTAGCCTCATTTGGCTATCTTGTGGTATAATAATGCCTAACTGTGTAAAGTCATTTGGCCGATGACTAAGTAGCTGTCTGAATGTCTCCAGCAGCTGTCGAGCAATTTCCCACTCAGCCGGCATGCCAGATGATGAAAATAGCCCAGCTGTGGAGAACTCAGAAGTCCTTCTTGATAATTGGTGCCACACCAAATCCCCTTCACTACCCCCCTCCTCCTCAGCATGTTGGTTCCATAGTGCAGCAGCGTGTCTGTGTGTGTGGCCCAAGCGTCAAGATCAGTGCTGAGGTTCACTGCAAACCAATGCTAATCTCTCAGGTCATAAAGTAGGAAGGCAGCAAGTTCAAGCGGATAATGGAGAGATGGTGGGTTTCAACAAAGTGTGTTACCCTACGGGATGTACAAATAATGAGGCCTTGTCTTGGGCCATGGTGTGATGTGGAATTTGTGCCGGTAGCCTCTTGGTCTTACAGGGTACACGAAATTGTGGAGGAGGGCCTTACTCAGTGGGGCAAAGCCCTCCTTGTTCTGCTCTGACACACAGCCTGACTGAGACTGCCCCAGGCCAGTGGAGAAATTCCGATTCTTCCGGCTTCCGGGACGAGAGCTCCCGTGGCTGCTGTGCCTTGGGACATCACCTGAAACAAACACGAGGGGCTTTCCTAAATCCGGGCTCGCCAATCACTGTAGCTGTCATTCGGGATTCAGGATGGACCGTTACAAAGCAAGAATAGGAAACGCTTCCCAGATTTTGTTGACGCTCCACAATGAACCTCTGCACAGTGTTATCCTCACTACTCTTCCTTGTCATTAATTATTACAGTTTGGCAGCTTAAATTACACTTTTATGGACCGATTCAGGACACCTTTCTCAGGTGGGCAACAGCAGGACCCCCCGGGAACTTTGGGGTACGTACAGGATGCGTTCTTAAAATCGCTTCCTCTTATGCAGCTGCCCATTCATCATTGTCTCTTGCTGATGTAATGGAGATGGCACGTCTGTTGCCAGCTTGGCAGGCTATTATGAAAGGTCATTCCCTCAGCCTCTGGCATTTTATCCATTTAATTCAACCTCTGGCATTTAATTAAGTCAATGTGTAACCACCAAGGAGCCATGATACCTCAGCCACCCACCTGGATTTGTGTACTCAACTATGGTTGGAAGGTATTCATTTGTGTCCAAATCGATGGGCACAAAGGCCGTGTATTTGCTGAGTATGTTGCAGGCCTTGCTGGTCTGAATGGCATAAAGTTGGTACTTTCGACTCGAACCTGTGTGAACAACAAGGAAATTGTATTAATCGTGTAAGATTTCCTCCAATTTTATCACACCATACCTGCTGCCATTTTGAACGACGATATTGAGCGTTCTCGTTCCACGGAATGTCTGCATAATGAAGTCCAAGCAAGGCAAGGCGAAAGGCTTGGGACGACAGTCGCGGGCGCTTTTTTTGGATTTTATCTGTGGCTCTCACACAGGACATCCCTTACCGTGTTCAATCTCGCACTCCTTCTCTGCCATTTGCTCAAAGTCCTGTATTATGGACCGCGCAGCCAGGTGATGAAAGGTCTCGTTCCACAGGTCCTCGTGGACTTTCTCTTCTCGCTCCCTCCCTTTGAGGTAGGGCTCGATGTCGAACGTCACCTCCCACTTGACTGGCTTCCCACAAAGCAAGCCAGTGACTACTGCCTTGCAGCCTTTCCTACCGGAGTTGGACACGTTGGGGTCTGGAGAGGATGGCTCCACTGGTGTTTCCATCTCACAGAACTGATGAGTATAGCCATCTGCCACCAGAAAGGCAAAGCATTCTCAGACCACACATGGGATGCCTAGCACTAGTCCGCTGACATCCAAAACATTGTGGTAGCATCATGTTAGAAAATTAGACATGCAGTTTTAACCAATATGACTAGTAATCCAAAGAAGTCCAGAGAGATTTTAAAGGTCAGGCTGAAAAAATAAGAACTGCCAATGCTATGGACCGTATGGCCAGTCTCTGCACAGTATGACATAACAGCATTTGAAGAGGCTATCTGTGGCAGCCTTGCCAGAGACTGACCTACATCTCCGCTGCTGCTGACAGAGGGGCTGTCTGTAGAGGATCTAGACCCTTCTTCTACTGCTGTACTTCTCATCGCAGCCAGCAGCGCCTGAGGCAGCTGATCCCCTTCAGGAAACTGAGGAAGCTCATCCTGCTGCAGGTGTGGAGATCGCTGGCCACCGGTAGATCGACCCCTGAATGATGTGGCACACAGGCTCGCCAGCTGCGGCTGGGGTTGATGGAGAGGAGGTCAGCAGCAGGACACACGTACGGAAAACAAACCCTGAACTGAAAACACCTCCAGGCAGAGACTATAGGGGAAATCAGCTTCCAGCTGGGGAACGCAAGACAAGGTCAACCGAGTTGTTGATGTACTGTGAGATGCACACTGTTTGCGGGTGATGCTTTTGCACAGTGATACATTTCTTATTGTTGCTGTTGTTATTGTCTAAATAAATAGGTGACGCTTTTATACAAAGAGACTTACAAATGTATCGGTCCGGTATTGCTGTAGTAGTTTGACTTAAATACGCTATATGGATGGTCCCCGAGTTACGATGATCCGATTTACAATTTTTCGACTTTACAATAGTGCAATGGCAATTTGATTCAGTAGAAATCGTACTTTGAATTTTGATTTTTTCTAAGCAAGCAATATGTGGTATGATGCACTCTCTCTTTGGGCGGCGGCGGCAGCAGCAGCGGCGGCAGCAGCAATCCGCATCTCCTGGTTGCCAATGCGTTGGCTATTGTATACAACTGGTTGAGGCCAGCGGAACACTGAGCGCTGACAGGAAGTCTGGGTAGGAACTAAATCTTGTCCATGATTAGTTTCTATGCCAATCAATCAATCAATCAATCAATCAATCAATCAATCAATCAATCAATCAATCAATCAGTCAGTCTGAAGACAGAGGCAGAGAACCCACCTATGTTCCGTTGCTGAAGCAGCCACAGGCTTGAAAGTAGGTTAAGTGTATTAAATGCATTTTCGACTAACAATATTTTCAACTTATGAAGGGTTTATCGGAATGTAACCCCATTGTAAGTTGGGGGCCATCTGTACAAGGCTACGCAAATTGATGCACTTGATAAACCCACAGCCTTGTATTCATATGAAGGATCACTCGAAGTCCGGCGGTATAACCATCATGACATTGCTGTCCCATCCTCTAGTCACAACTTGGTTTGTAGCTCCGAGGACTTCAGTAGAGCTCTTGTGTTGACAACCCTATATGCTCTCCAGTTAAGGTAAAGGGAAAGGTCCGTTGAGTCGAATTTGCCTCACAACCACCACTTTATCCTGATTTTCTGGATAAAGGATGGTAAAGAAATGGTTTACAAATGCATTCTTCCTCACATCTTCAGGCTGCAAACATGCTTAGAAGATGCAAACTCCACACACCTTTAGCTGGGATTGAAACAATACCTAAACAAGTGCTTTAGAATAATTTAGTCATTTAGACAGCAGGCCGATATTTACTGGAGCAATTCGAACTCTTTGTTCAAGGTGAGATCCAAACCTGGGTCTTCACAGTGGAAGGCAACACCAATAACCACTATGTTACCTTTTGCTGAATTTAAGGGCCTCTAATGGTCATTCTCTCCAGCATCTATTCCACCGTTCTTCTGTCTCACCACTTCTTCTTCTTCTTTATCATTCAGCTGCTCCTGTTAGGGGTCTCCACAGCGGATCATTTGTTTCCACTTCTTCCTGTCCCCTGCATCTTTCTCCGTCACACCCACCACCTGCATGTCCTCTTTCACCATATCCATGAATCTCTTCTTAGGCCTTCCTCTTTTCCTCTTGCTTGGCAGCTCCATCCCTAGCATCCTTCTTCTGATATATCCAGCATATCTCCTCTGCACATGTCCAAACCAACGTGATCTCGCCTCTCTGACTTTGTCTCCAAACCGTCTAACCTGTGCTGCCCCTCTAATATACTCATTCCTAATCCCGTCCGTCCTCGTCACACCCAATGCAAATCTTAACATCTTTAACTCTGCCACCTCCAGCTCTGCCTCCTGTCTTTTGCTCAGTGCCACCGTCTCCAACCCATAAAGCATAGCTGGTCTCACTACCATCTTGTAGACTTTCCCTTTCACTCTTGCTGATACCCTTCTGTCACAAATCACTCCTGACACTCTTCTCCACCCACTCCACCCTGCCTGCACTCTCTTCTTCACCTCTCTTCCACACTCCCCGTTACTCTGGACTGTTGATCCAAAAGTATCTTCTGTCTCACCACACGCATGGAAAAAAAAAATTACTCAAACACGTTGCAGGACACCTCTTCCTTATAGACGCCCTTATATTAAGTATGGCTGTTTAGCACAAAACCAAGGGATTACAGTTTCTTTCTAGCCTCTTCAAATTGAATCACGTGAGAGCTGAGACAAAATTAGTCACGTGTGCATATTTTTCTATATCATTTCAGCATAAATCTTAGAGGTTTTATATCCCTGACATCTTGTCAAGGATGAATTTATGCCAGCATTGCTCTGCAAAAATAGCGCCTTTATTAAAGTGCTCCAGAATAGCAAAGTGCAGCATTCTGAGAATTTCTATCTCCTCCAGGACCAGAACACCGTGCAGAACAGATGCTGGATAATTATGTTGATGTGTTATCGCACTTTCTGCGTCGTTCGCTACAGGTCTCAAACAGACTGTCGGCTGCATCCAAGTATCTGTCTCCATGTGTGCTATAAAGTGAAAGGGGCTTGAAGTGTTCCTTTGTACATTTCTTTTCAGAGCCTCTCTGGTTTATATATGTGCAGTGGTTCTGATCGTATCTCTCTCGTTTCTGACACTCTCTGTAATTGCAGCCGGGGCCATTAACAAAGATCTGTCACTCAAGGTGGTTAAACAGGTAATGGCGGGTACTGCGCAGAGGAAGCCAAGGCATCCCATCATCATCGAGTTAAGTTGTTTTGAGCCCATTTTCACTTCTGCTGTCAGCTAGATCTCACTCACCGCCGAAGCAGTGCTATTCGTTATGCCTGTCACTTTAACCAACCGTGAATAAGCAAATGAGATTTCCCACAAATGCTGCATCCCACGAGGCTCCGAGGGTGTCGTCTGCAGCGGCTGGAAATTCTGCTCCGTAACATCAAAGGTGTTAGTTCCCATTTCACAGTGACACTGGGTCTTCGTGTCTGCAATAAGTTCAACTCAAGTGACGAATTTTCAGAGACCATCCTAATTACTTACTTTTGTCTGCAGTTTCTGTACCTTTCAGAAATGTTTTTGTTGCATAGCAAAAGTCACCTGCTTTTCTGCTCAAGGGCTTCATTTGGCAGTAAAACGCACTCAGGCAATGAAGGAATGGGGGATTGCATTCATTTGGCTGACTTCCACCTTGCGTTACGGTGGCTGGATTCGCCAAAAAATCGACTTGTGAAAAACCTGCAGCTGTGTTTGCACGTCGAACACCCACTGTGTGCATTTTGTTGTACGTGTATTTGTACCACAAGCAATAAGTACAGTATATGAAGCGACTGGTATATGTACAGCTGTTATTAAGTTGGGATCCCTGGTTGTCCCGGCCAACATGTCTTGACAGTTTCCCAGATAATGGCTGTCAGTCCCAATGTCCAGCTTACGATATCTTTGCTAAAAAACAATCCTCTGGGCTTTAATTTAAACCAGGCCGCTGGGTTGAAGAAGGATATCGACGTGAAGATGCAAGCTTACTTCAAAAGGTCCAGAGTCACTTAATCTTTATTACTGGAACTGGTCAAAGCAAGTGGGTGGTGCTGAAGAACAAAGTAACCGAAAGGCACAGATAAAAGGTGGACTGAACACTGGGCAGAAAACAATAGTGTGTTGTGCAGACAGCTACTGCTTTTCATCAATTAGTTTTTCCTAGTAATTTTCACTTGAACTCAATCTGATGTTTCCTAAACACATCTACTGTATATTCACCTACTTCATCTTTATTTTGAAATTGTCCTCCAGCCTGAGACTGGAAGTTCCTCCCTATGTCTCACCTACTTACTTTGACCCATTCCTCAGTTAAAACTCACCTTCTTCACCTGTGTCATGTAATGCTGTTTCATTTCGCAGCATTACTCCATGCACAAAATGTGTTTTTCACGTGCAAAAATTGCATGTCAATACGTTGTTGTTCCATCCATCATCGAAGGCAAACAGCAACCCTTCTGTAGATACCAGTATAGTAAGAATATTGCTGTACAGTGATTGTTTTATTAGGCGCTGCCCCCACCCCACCAAATTTGTACATTCCAAAAAGTCATGCATCACCTGACTGTGGTGTGGGGTGTAAATCCGGCAGACCGGCGTTTATAGCATCAGTTACTGTTCAATCGAGCACTGGAATTGTTGAAGCGGGTGACCTTAGTGACTGTACACGTGGCGTGACATTTGCGACACATGCGACATGTCCTGGCATCTCCCTGAATTGTCTGAGTTATATCTTGCAAATTGTGCTTTTTATTCACATAGCTCTGATGCAGTCACAGAAGTAAACCGCATTACATTGCCTATCTCATTCGGGCTACCGGCATCAGGAATCGTTCGCAGGTCTCTGACAAGTGACAGCGGTTTTTGAGCCATCTGTCTCACTTGCTTCACGACCTCTGCCCTCCACATGAGATTTGCATGGTGCCAAGACACTGATTGATTCCATTTAATCAGCCAGTGTGGGGGCAGCATAGCAAAGCACGACCACAGCTTGCGCCCACGCCCACTGAGCGGGGTAGGGGGGTATGGGGGACCTGTCGCTCCGCTTGATGGGCCGCCACAGAGGAGGCTCCGGGCTCCCAGCGTCTCCTCCTCGGCTGCCGGGGTCCGTCTCGCTTAATGCAATTAGTCATGCCGCATAGGCCAGAATCTAATTTATTGGCTCCCCACAGAATCCTGCCCGCTCCATCATTTTATCTGCTATCCAGCCAGTGTCTGTGGCTCGGCAGAGAGAAAGTCTATGTTTTTCCACCTAAAGAATCGCATCGATAGATTACACCGCCGCTCTCTGCTCAATGCACCAAATTGGGTCCCACATTAGTTTTCCTTTAATGGCCATTCATGGGTCAAAGACACACGGGCGCCAGTTCAGCTCTTAGTTTCCTTACGAAAATATTATAATTGCTGCAGTCCTTCTGCTAATAACTTTATCCATAGGTTCTTCTTTCTCTTCTTGCTGTACAGTTAAAGAAATATTCATAGCAAAGGTGCAACATAGCAAGAAGCAATGCAGTGGATTGAGGTGGGGATGATTTTTGCAGTTTTCATCGAGTGACCAGGTTGTAAACTCACCTGATAGTCGCACATCCACTGGACTCCATGATCCGGACTGGGGTGATTGGTCAGCTCCTGGATCTTGGCTCTTCTCAGTGGGTTCTTGCCGAGAACTGAGCTCGGGTCGCTGAGCGTGTGCACCTTGCACAGGGGGTTGTAGTCCACGATCTGATTGGTGCTGTAAGCCCGTCTCCTGGAGGAGGCCTTGGCATCGACTCCTTCACAAAAGTTACAGCACTGTCATATTAGGGTTTGTTCTTCCACTGCTGCACTGCTTATGTCTTGACCCTCTTGGTCAACATTTAATGTTGGATTATTTTAATGGACAGATGAATGAAAAAAATTAAATTTTTTTGTTTTCTTGTGTTCTCTTTTGATCTGATTTTAGGTCAAATTTATACATGCAGTCTGAAATTTCAAACCTACAAACTTTGTAGCACCACTGCATTTAACATTTTTGAGCTCATTGCACACTAAATAAAACATCAGAGTAACAAAATGCCTCCATCCTGAATTTTTGGCTAAAGTATGATCATAGCATGTCATGAAGTGAAGACAGACGCTTCGCTCTGTTCAACTCTGCTTCTGTGCATGCATTTGCTGCCGAAAGCTCCGGTTTCGTGCCTTCATGTGTTTGTCGTGCTGTTTGTTTTGTGTTCTAATAAAACACTCCATAAGTCCACCCAGCACCGCCTCGTGTCTGGCCACTATCCAAACCCGGGCATAACAGGCATGCCATGTATTTTACAGTGATGTGCAATAAATTCTGTTCCTTATTCGTCGTGTCATGTGATCCAGAATGCACACAATGGCATAAAAATAATAGAACACACTGTACATATGTACATTTATTTTGGAATTAAATTCAACCATATTTTTACTGACCCCCCCCACCAAAAACACTGAAAACTGCACAAGCTTACCTTCCTTATTGAAAGTGAGGTATATATTTAAATGTATGTATCTAAAGTCTTTATTTGCAAATAATTTGTGTATGCCTGGAAGCAAAGCACATATGCCAGTTATACAGCCTGCACAGAGAGCAATATTACTGGTAGGACAGGCATGTTTGGTCAGAGTCTTGAGCATTAATGAAAATGTACTTATGAGCATGGTCTCTAAAGTGAACATTACAAAACACGGTCCAAAAATGGCATAGTTATAAAAGTGTACTCTACATGACTGCTTATGGTGTTCCCTAGCCTCTGACTGTACTTAGAGGTGAGCAGGTTTCGGAAACTGGGATAAGGGTCTAGGAATTAGAAGCTACATTATATGGCCAAAATTATGTGGACACCTGAGCATCACGCCCATATGTGCTTGTTGAACCTCCTGTTTTAAATCCGTGGGCATTCATATGTAGTTGTTCTCCCCTTTGCTGCTATAACAGCCCCCACTCTTCTGGGGAGGCTTTACATCAGATTTTGAAGTGCGACGGTGGGAATTTGTGCTCATTTGGTGATGTCAGGCGAGAAGGCCTAGCTCCTAGTCAGCATTCCAGTTCATCCCAAAGGGGTTCGGTGGGGTCGAGGTCACTCAAGTTCTTCCACACCAACCTGGGCAAACTATGTGTTTATGGAGCTCACTTTGTACGGGGGGGGAGGGGGGGGGTCACGGTCATGCCAGAAAAGGAAAGGAGCTTCTTCCTCAAACTATGGCCACAAAGTTGGAAGCACACAATTGTCTTGAATATGTTTGTATGCGGCACGGGTGCAGCTGAATCAGCTCAGTCACTGGAAGGCTAAAAGGGGGTCCACATACTTTTGACCACATAGGGTACTTTCGAACCTGCCAAACAAAGTGAGCAGCCCCTCCCCATTGTTCGCTAAAATACAATGCTTCAATTGACATCTATGATAGACCTACCCAAAACGTCAGGCTCTGTGGTAACTGGTGTGCCCTCTGCCACCGTCTCTTGGTAACCATCGCTTGGGGAGTCAGCAGCCCACTCCCGCAGTGCAGTTCGGCTCTCGGAGCCAATTTTCCCAGAATCCTCTTCCTGGGAATGGTAGAACACCGAGCTGGTCGACTCGTTGGAACGCATCATGCTGTAGCGTCTCCTCTTGTCCTGTCAAATTGGAGAACTTCTGTTTATTATGCCAGGTAAAGCACTAACCATTTTTGTAGTGTTTGCTATGACTGCCACCTTATATTCGTGTTTGATTCGGAAATGCTCCATATGTACTTGGAATTCCAGACAATTGCAACAATTAGAAAAGCCACATGTAAAAATATTTGACCGGGCTGTCATCTTTCCTTTGCTTGTGACCTAATAGTATTTCAACCAGAAGATCGTACAGCTCTTAGACGGACAGCGTGCAAAGGGTCTTACTCACAGACTTCAGGTTGGGATGGTAGCGCGTTGTGTCGCAAACCACGCTGTAACCAGTGAGATGGTCCCCAGGGAACAGGAAGGTTGTGCCCAAAGGCGACAGCAGAACCTCCTTTGTCTCGGAGAAGAGCCATTCGATGGCAATGTCACTGAGAACTGGGGACATGGACTTCTTCAGGGATTTCACCATCTGTCCAAGGAGAGAAACATTAACCTGACCATCATACCACCTGGTCGTACCTCAAGGCTTTTTTTCGTCTTCATGTATTATTAACCCTCAGCCCCAGGGCTGGGCACATTTTTGTGACCCCACACTGCCAGAAAATAGTAACTTTGAAATCTGAAAGTGCTGATTTCCAAAATTGTTAGTTTCTTACTTAAATTTGCTTTGTCTTTTCATTTCACACACAATCTTCTGCAGGCCAAAACATATGAGAAATTGCTGGACTGAAAAATATTTTTAAAAATGTTCTAAACATTTAAACATTTAAGCATTGTATTTTGTTATTTCAAAATTTTATGTGATGCATTATTATTACGAACTCAGGAGAATTATGAAATGTTCAGAACGTTTTTTATTTTCCCATCTAAACATTTATTTATGAATTTTAAGTTGCAGGAAAGCATGTTTACTGTAAATGAAAGAAAAAAATGGAAACCAAAACCTAAAATTAATAACAGACCTAAATACCTAACACTGCAGTTCGACACTTACTCAAACCTCAAAATTACTGTTTTGTTGGGGGGGTAGGGTGTTGAACGAATTTCTGTGTCATTCTGTGTTATTTGTTCCTTTTTTCCGAGCAGTCCATATTTTAAACCGAAAGGTCAAGTATGAGCATGAACGATTGTCAAGAATGATGCACTTTCTACCATGCAAAATAATGCAGTATAATAAAATGCAGCAGCCACGGGCAGCTGATTCACTGTAATGTACAATGTGCTACATAAAATTAAGTTATTAAAAGAAGCCTAGGCTTAACAATTTGCTTTCCCCATATAATTGCCTCTCTGTGACATTTACAATTGCAGGTTGTCACCGGAGAGGATAAATATGTGTCGGTGCAAATAAGCACCTTGGGCTGCAGTCGCTCCCCCTCCGCCAGGAACTCGGCAGTGCCATTGGATGCAGCAGACAGACCAATCACAAGCCTCCGGCACACATTTGGACCAATCCCGAAGCAGTAGCACCTGCCAAAGGTGAGACACATCACTTCAGCCAACTGGGAGAGGAGCTGATGGTCTGATGGTTCCATCACAGGAGAATGGAATGATGTTGTGATATTTTACCAGCTGGTACACTGGCTCAACCTGTTGCTGAGATGTGAAGCCGTCGCATGCTTTGCCCGTCTACATTTCTGCATGTCTTTGTGGCTGTGTATTTATTAAAAATTATATTTCTGCTGGACAGCAGAGAACTGGACATAAGAACTGCCACACAAAATTAGTAGTGTTCCTCAAAAGGCAGAATGCAGTTATACCTCTTTGTAAAAACTATTAATTTACAGAACAGATGAGGAATTACTTCACTATGTAGAACTGCTTTGTCATCTCAGTCCACCTCATGATGCTGTAAACGAATAACACATTTCTCAAATATCTGGGTGCGTCTTCAGAACACAGCCACTCCTTCCAGATAAACACTGGAGATCTCCATCATTCAATGGAGGCTGAGGTAGCTGCAAAAGGATTGAACTTTTGTATTGTTTATTCGTTCTTCATACATGGCTTTGTTTTTCAAGCTGCAGACTTAATATTTGGCACACAAGTACTTCTTACCCTACTTGAGCTCATTGCACAGTCAATTTCATTACACCACAGAAAGGTTACTTATCGCTTTGAAAATGTATATTTAAGTCATGACAAAGGCATTAAAGAGGTATTCTATTTCACATCCATAAATCAATCATCAGAGTTTAGACATACATACGGATGGTTTTTAATAGGAGGTATAAATCAGTGAGCTGTGCAAATGTGATAATGGTCTCTCAAAGATGGCAATGATTATATTAATTTGCAAAAAAATATATTAAAAATTGTTTTGCCTTTCAGCTTATTGGTGCAGTCTAATTACATTCTCATACGTTTCTCACATTTCTTTCATTTTCCAGTTATCACTTTTAATTAATAGACACACAGTTAAAGCAAGCCTTCAGGTCCCACCAGTCTTGTGTTTACACTGAGAGCAGCGGGTTTAAATGGATATAATCGCTATGCAAATGTACCGTGTCCAACATTAGACGTCAGTGTTTGTGAAATTTTATGAATGACACCAACGTTTGACGTGGATCATGCTAGTATGCAGAGGGTCATACTGTAACCATGGCTACAAGCATCCTCAGCATCATCTCAAGGTATTTGTGTCTGCAGGACATCCTGCAGAGGGATTGACTGACGAGCTCACCATGACAAACTCCGTGTTGAGGGCCAACCAGCATGCACAGGCAGAATTAGATCAAACAACCAACAGCCAGGATGGCAGCCTTATGGATCGAGTTAACTGACATGCAGAGAGGAGAGAATGCAAGTGTGTCATTGTCCAGTGGAAAGCTGGAGTTCCGGCGCACCTGGTGAAACGGGCGTGGCTGCGCATGAGCTCAATAACCTTGCCCGTGTTGTCCACCTCACCATTGGTGAGCAGGAAAATCAGGCGCGGGTGGCTGCGGTGCAGCGGCTGCCGCAGAATCCAGCTCAAAGGTGCCAGGATGTTGGTGCCACCCATATCTGCACGGATCTTCCTGACGTACTCGCAAGCCGCAGCCAGCGTCTCCTGTACCATTGCGGAGAAAAGAAAGCTCAGTCTGGTTCCCACTGCCGGTCACATACCTAACAGAAGCACTTCAGTGGTTTTACCACATTATCTATTGCTTGTTTACTCACTTATAGTCTTACAAGCTACTGAAATAATTAGACAAGATGAATTAAAAGAAAGTAAAAGTCAACATTTACCGATTTAGCTGACATTTTTCCAAAGCAACTTACAGTGCTTAATCTGCTTACAGTGATTTACCAGTGTAAACAGCAAGCTAAATTCTACTGCAGTTCAGGGAAAGTATCTTGCAAGAGTTGGTTTTCAGACCTGTACACTTTGTGTCTGCTACCCTGCTACCCATTTTTGTTAAATCATTGTAAGTTGTTACATCTCCATTGATTTTTACTGCAAATGTTGTTTATATTGATCAGAAATGCAGTTTTATACATAGAGGATAAAAGGCCATACCATGACCGTGTATCAGTCTTTGACAGGAACACTGTCAACAACACCCATTTCAATTACTTTACTAAGAAGATTAGAGAGGCAGTAGCAAAGAAGTCCTACGATTAAAATTAAGCTTCTGATACCTTTTCAAGGAAGGTGATGAGCGAGTTTAAATGTGTGTGCTGAGATCTGATGGATTAAGAATCAGTCACCTTAGAAACAGGCTACACTGCAGTATGCTTTCGCTCAGCTGCCTTATTTAATGGTAAGGGACACGGTGATGATTGATGGGTGGGGTGGAGGGGCAGATGGGTCCGTACCTCACCATAACTCTGGCTGGTAGGAAACAAAGTCTTGAACGTTGAGCCGAAGCCAATGATGTTGAACAGACAGGCTGGGACAAGGCTCTTCAGAGTTACCACCATGGCATCCTGATGGAAAACAGGGTTAGGGCACATGCTGTAACCCCCTGTAGAACAGGACGGGCAAGACAGGACAGGAGAGGATAGAAGAGGACGGGATAGGATAAGATGGGAAAAGAGATGGCAGGATAGGATAGGATAGGATAGGATGGCATCGGTTTCACTATACAGCTTAACCAAACACCAAACACTTTAGACATATAAGATGCTCATAAGACACATCCCAATAAATAGCTAACAAAGCAAAAAAACAATAAATAATAGTAATAAATACAGTCAGAAGTTGACGGGTCACTGTGTTGAATTAGGTGGGCAGATAGGTGTTGATAAGAAGGACCCACAGAATTGTTTCTTAATGCTCCTAAACTACCATAAATTACCCTTTGGCTAAAAAAGCCCATGGTGATCACCTCATTTAGGGAATGTGAGCCATTGTCCATGCTGGACTGTAGCTTCCTTCTCATCCAAGCCTCTGCCACAAACCATTAAATAAGGGCTCTGACCCATGACAGAATCTCTTTTTCTCACGCATTTGTTACATCTGCATCTGTCACCAGTAGCGATGACCCCCACAGCATAAAAAATCTCATTCGTGACTACAGTCTGGTACAATATGTGGATGTTGCTGCACACATGAAAGAAACTCTGCCACCTGCTCTGTTCTTTCTTATACAGTGCATCCGTGTTGTGAGATCAGTCCTGCTCCTGCTCCTCAGCCCCCCCTGCCACACCCCTCCTGAGTATGACTCATGCTGCAGAGAAGTCTGCAGCTCAACTCTTGGAGCTGCTAAGGGGTTCAGGGTGGGTTGAATAGGTAGGAGTAGTGAGAATCACAGCCATTGTGCTACAGACAGGTTAATAACATTTATAACCATGATTTGGGGTTTCTGCAAATGCCTGAGAGGCAGGTAGGAGGGTTGGAACCATTCCACATTCCCACGTCAATCAGTGGGCACTCCAGCATCCAGAACAAAAGACAATATTGGCAGAAAATTGAAAATTGTGGCCTTAAATTTGATCTTGCTCTACTGCACTGGAGAACATCCACATCCAGTGGTCTTCCAGGAACCTCTATCAGCCTCCTGCTTCATGTCCAGAAACTTCTGCAACATCAAGTCATACAATGAATGGAGACTTTTTCACATTAAGCTTTGGACCCTAAACAACGATCAGACATTCGAGCCCTTTGTCTCATTGGCAACTATCAAACAGAATAACAGTCCTTCATCACCAATGTATGACATGTTGGATGGCTAAAACTATTTCTTCAACCGAACATCCAGTATCAGTTAGCAGAATGAGTGCCAGTGCTGGAAAGAATTTTTTTCCCCTTCACGTGACGTTCCATTAAAAAGTTTGATGGGAAAATAAGACAACGTGGCTTCCCAGCTTTCCTGCAGCAATTCCCAGAGATGCTGAATACCTGTGTGCTGTTTTTCTTTCATTCTTCTCTACAATTATTGCATTTATTAGTGCTCAGACGTTCAATTGGTACAGCATGTGGTGTAATGTGGTAATAATGCTAGCATACATGGCCTGCAGTGTGGCGTACAGGCCAGCACAAGACATTTAGAGAGAACAAATGTACAGTTCTCACATTTGGGCATTTAAGCCTTTGATGGAAATACTTGGGTGACAGCAGATAGCATGCAATTCAAAGGTGTTCTGAATTAGTTCCAAAACCGTGAGTCACAAACCACAGTTGATTTGCTGTTAACAAGCTTTAGATCCATCTTTAATGCTGCTGAAATTAGGCCTGATCAAGGGCAGCTTTTCAAATGGAATTTTACTTGCAAGGTTTTATCTGACCCAAGGGACTGTCAATGGAGAAAAACCACAGATTCAATTTCCTCCCAGAACTGTTGGTCAATGCTAACGTTTGTTCAGAAAAACTATAGTCAGTTTTGTTCTAGAAGAAGACAAAGCACCAAAAAATATTACTAGCACCGAACTACCGTATTTTCCGCACCATAAGGCGCACCGGATTATAAGGCGCAGTCTCAATTACGGGGTCTATTTCTGTACTTAACCCATACATAAGGCGCACCGGATTATAAGGCGCATGCTAAAACATACGGACTACAAAAAAAAAGGTAATGGAAGCAAAACAGTGAGTTTAGTTTAACTTTATTCTACTATTTAACAATACACACATTATTTTTTATCTTTGTAATCCGCTGGCAGTTGCTGCGCCATGGTAGTCCTTACGCGGATGGAGAGATGACGCCTTTTCATAAAACGAAAGCACCAAGATGGACCTCCTTGAAAGTTTTCGATCTTCATGTCTTGTGCTATCGTTGTTGCCTTCAGTCAAATGGCGACTGTAGAGACGCTTCTCCCGGCTGTTGTTTTGCAGCATATCGGTAGTATACCTACCGGAGGCGTGGCGGAGGTAAGCGCACGTATCACGTCCTGCTCTCTGATTGGTTTATCGCTGCCAACGTACGTACTTTACGTATTACGTCCTGTTCTCTTATTGGTTTATCGCTGCCAGTGTACGTATTACATCCCTGTGTCAGCGGGAAATGGTCCGACAGTCAGTCAAGCGGAGCGCTTATCAAAGTCGCACAACAACATTTTGACAGATTTTGGAACTCAGTGCACACATAAGGCGCACCGGATTATAAGGCGCACGGCCGATTTTTGAGAAAATTTAAGGCTCTTAGGTGCGCCTTATAGTGCGGAAAATACGGTACTCATATACCCATTTATACGGCTGGCTGATTCACTGGTGTAGCTCACGCTTTTGCCTCAGGGATACTTGAGCAGAGGACATCTTCAGACTCAAATTTGGGACCCTGGCGCTACTAGGTTGTACCCTTAAAGACCACACTACCTAAAAACTTGTGCATCACCTACAGGAATGTCCATATTCTTTTGATTTACCACAAAGGACCTTGTATCTGATGAGCTTTTACTGTAAGCCTAAAAAAATAACCTTACCTTAACACGACTGATGTTGACCCCGCTCATGCTCCCGCTTCGATCAATCAGGAAGACAAATTCTCCCTGCACCTTCCTCAGGTCGGAGGTCACAGCCTTCAGATCGGGGCAGAAGTTGAACATCACCACAGGGTTGTGGAGGATGTCCTTGTGGAGCCGTTTGCGAATTATCTCCACCTTCCGACAAAACAAAAACGGAACGGTAAACTCTGTCTTGAGATGAGTTTTCTGACAAACTGATAATGACATCTACTGAAGTTTGTGCCCTAACACCCCAGCATTTCAGACCTGGACGATTTAAAGACATTTTTGTTTCACAGCTATGTATTCCCTTCTCATTCATGGCACATGTTGTTCCAGGTTCTGCTTTTTTTTGGTACTTTTTCCACTTTATCTTATGTTTAGCATTCTGATGCTACCTTGTGGGAAAGGGCGCTATATAAAAATAAATCGAACTCGGTTGAATAAGCACAAACATGAAGCTGTTTTCAAAACCTTTCCACGGTTTCCATAGAAACCCTTTCTAGGGTCAGCTGGAACTTGTCATTCTTGCTAACTGGGATATATTAGGCCGTGAAAACCTAAATTATGTTTCACGGTGAGATATGACAATCTAAGTGTTTCAAAAGAGTCCAGTTTTCAACACAGCCGGTAATATTAGCTATTCACGTTGGACAAAAACAATTACAAATTGTTTGGGTGTACTGTTGAAAGCCGTACAGAGCGGATGAATGACTGATGACTCTTTACTTCATTGGGCTTCATGGGCATACTGCTTCACCACATCGGTTTAATTCATCCCAATGAAACTAAAAACGGAAAGCTGTTATCTGATATAATTATCATCTGTCAAAACAAGCTTATACTTTAAAGGCACCTTGAAATGAAAATTTGACAGTTAAATTAGAAAAAGCAAAGCACCCACTTTCTTCTCATTGCTGGAGTCCTTCTTGGTACCCTTGATGAAGTCACTCCTCCCTTTTAGGTGTTCGTCGTACTCCTCAAGTGTCATGTCACCATCCTCGATGAGGACGTGTGGCATATGTGGCTCTGGCAATAGGAAATGGTGGCTATTAGGTTAATGGGATCACCTTGGCAACGCCAGCCAGAGGCAGTAACCTAGGAACACATGACATTTGGGATTGTTTCTACTCCTTGCGGTGCTTTTTATTGATTTACCATGTTATGGTGTATTTATTTGCGATTTCTGCTTGAGCAACTTAAGTAAAACACATCTGGTCTGAATCGCAGCAGTCTTCTACCAAATTCAGCACAAAATGTAGGTGCAACTGCCACTTCTGTAAACACACTGTTATGCTTTTTTATCTCATTTGCAGGTGGATTAAAACAGATGAAAGGCTGATTTTAAGTACAATTATAACCGTGACCGCAATGTCATTTGTTTCATATTTTATTGTTGTTTATCTTTTCATCAGTTTGGCCTGAGATGTGTCACAGCTGACATTTTCAGACCTGGTTATCAGAACGCCCTTGGTTGTGGCGGATATACATAAGGAGACCAGGCCATCACCTCACAAGTCTTTGATTCGATTGCCCCAAAGTAAAATAGTTCTTTCTAGCAACGTTATGGTTCCAGTAGAGGACATATCAGAGGGAGGGGGATACCTCTACCTCATCCATCCAACACAGTAACAGAATGGGCAGTGGGTGAACTCTGCAGGCCAGAAAAGGGGAACTGAGTGATAACACAGAGCTGTGCTAGAAAATTCTATAAATCCATAGCATTGTAAAATTTACTTGTGAGCATTGGAAACAATGTTCTTTGCCTGTTCGATAAATTTTAATACTCCTGAAGTGGAATGTCTGCAGTACACACCAAGTTGCCAGTTTATTAGTTTATCAATGCAGGACTGTTTTGACAGCTCCTGCTAAAATGTGTTTAAAGCTGCTGCTACATACGGGGATTGTCTGGACTTAGAGGAATACATGTCATCTGCCCCTGACTACATCAGTAAGTGTGTAGATGTTGTTACAACGACTAAGACTGTCACTATCCAACTCAACCAGAGGCCTTGGCTGAAGCCTGAGATCCACTTGCTGCTGAAAGCATGCAGTGTTACATTTAAACTGGGTGATGGAGTGGTACTGGAAGCTCCCAGGGTCAATCTCACCTCCGGCATCTGGAAAGCCAAGGCACCCTTCGTCCAGAGAATCCATGAGCACTTTGTAGACGGCAACCCAAGGAGTATGTGGCAGGGAATATAGACTCTCACCAAGTAGGTTTTGACCATGTCTCAAACCACTCTAAAGGAGTGTACAAGTGAACTGGCAGAGGCCTTCACCTACATCTTTAATACCTCCCTGGCTCAGGCTGTTGGCCCTACGTGCTTCAAATCCACCATTATCAGCACAGCACTCTAGAAATTACTAGTATCCTGCCTCAGTGACTGCCATCCTGTCACACTCACCCGGTCATCTTAAAGTGCTCTGAGAGATTATTTATGTCACATATCAAGGCTTGCTTGCTACTCTCCAAACTAGGCCCACACCAGTATGCCAACCACCACAAAAGCTTGACTGAGGATGCCATTGCTGCTGTTGTGCATCTGGCCCAGACCCATATGGAGGGTAAAGACCGTCATGTCACAGTGGTGTTCATTGACTTCAGTTCACCATTGAATAGCACCGCCACCAAGCAGTCGCTCAGAAAAACTGTCCTCACTGGGTCTGAACACTCCTTTGTGCAACTGGGTCCTTACTGGCCAAGACCGTGAGGACTCACAGCAACACCTCCCACACTATTGTTTTGAACACCAGTGCACTGCAAGGCTATGTGCTTAGTCCGCTGCTGTATAGTCTCTAAACCCATGACTGTGTTGCTAGACACAGCAGAAACCGTATCAACAAGTACATGATAACCCCTGTACACTTTTAAACCTTGAAATAGCTGTATGTGAAAAGCCCAGGATGACAGCCATTTGAGTGATGCTAGAACATGCATGCTTCTCGCCAACCATCATTCCACGTTCAGTCACCAAGGTCACTTGTTTTTCCCATTTCGAGAAGATTACACTAATTGATGCTAGAAGCACTGCCTGATTTAGACCTCACTCACTGCAGTCACTATGTATGAGCTGTGTGAAGGTGAGGGGTGTACCTAATAAATTGGCAAGTCAGTGTATCTGGATCAGCCCGGGCGCAACATACCACTAAGGTAGATGAGGATTTCCACTGGGCAGTCGTAGGTGTATTTGTCTGCCAAGGTGACAACAACGTTAGTGGCAGAGCGAGCCGAAGGGTCTGCGTCGGCCCTGATGGCATGTGTTGGGCTTTCCACACCTGAATGCACAGATTGGAACACCTATCTCAGTCTCTCTTTATTGAGGACCTTTTTTCAGAGGGTTGACAATATAAAAAGGGAACAAATATTGCTCTGAAGATTGTAGACATGGGTTGTAGTCAAGCCCCTACCCCCCAAAGTGAGAGAAAGTGGTTAATCATGTCAGGTTTATATAAAGTGATTAACAGTTAGGACAAATCTCAGCCCTATTCAGAACCCACAGCGTGTGGTCCATTTACCAAGAGGAATGAAATAACCTTTTCTCACAATGACCTTTTGCAGTTTTTCTCATGAAATCCTATGAAAGACATTGGGGGATTATACTGGAGGTGAGGGCACTGACCGGCAAGCAGGCAAGGGCTCCGGATCTCCAGCTGGAAGTTGAACTCATAGTCAATGGAGTTGATGTGCTCCTCCTCTAGGAGCCAGGCCAGGCAGAGCTGGTTGCCTACCAAGGCCTGCTCATGGCTGCCCACAATACAGTGGTGCTTGTACTTCCTAGATATAATATCAGCCACCTGATCAAAACACTGTTAATATGTACATATACATTTATTCACCAAGCAGACATGTTTTTCTAAAGCACAATAAAGGTTATTAACCAGTGTTTAGCCAGCATCTTTGTCTAAAGTAACTTATGATGCTACATTATCTGGTCCTCATATGCGATCTCTTACAGCATTCCCCCACCATACAAAGTCTGTGTACCTGTGTTTTTTCAGCTTTTTTACCCTATTACACACTATAAAGTTAACACAGTAAACAAGTAAACATACATGTTTATGACGATCGGGATTTATAAAAGAAAAACGAAAAGCAGAAAAAGTCCATGTAAACTATTCAAACTAATTCACAGTTAAATTTTCAACATTTGGTCACCAAACCTGTACATGTTAGATATTTCTGCAGTGTTCTGATTCTAACAAGCAGAACATTTGGGCATGAAATGATTGTAAGATCATTGCAGCGGTTTTCCCTGCGTCAACAGAAACCTCAGAAGCTGCTGATGTGTCTCTTCAACAAACCAAACTGTACTTTTAAGGTAACTTGAGTTTGCTGAATGAACTCTAACCAGCAGGTAGATGGTTTAATGCACTCTATTTTATTACATTCAAAGGAGGATGATTTGAAAATTTGGGAAATTTCCATTATTATGGCTAGATTCAAAGACAAAAATAGTGAAATATTACAACCATAATGTAGAAATGATTTTGAACAGTGTGGTTGTGAAGCCTGGTCCTGGGGGGGCACTGTACACTTGTTTTCAGTATACAAGGACATTTAAGCAACTGGCTCAACCAATTTCACTAATGAATTAAACAAATGTTGCCTTCTTTCGTAGTGCCAAGCTTCACAGCAGTTTAAAGAGATGGAAAATACACACACACCAAGGCTCACTGGGACCTGGTGAAGAACCATTCAGTTTGACAGCCATGCTTTCAGTGCTCTTACCCACGTGTAGAGTTTGGGCTGAGGCTGAGGCTGAGGTCATCGCTAACGGACCGCTGGACCTTGGGTGTGCATGCAGGTGGTGATGTGACCTTGATACCTCCGTTGGGCAATGTGGGCAGTTCAGAGGACGTGCTGACCAGTACATTGACTGTCTCCAGGGGAGGAATGACACCCAGGTTGACCACCAGTACGGTTCGCTCCAGGTCCTCATCCAGAACTATATGGCCTGTAGGATGAATACGATTGCATTGACAACCAAATACAACAAAACTTTCAGCACCGCTTATACTTCATCCTACAAACCTTATTCTATGTACACTGCTCGGCCAAAAAAAAATGTCTCAGAATCTAATATTTCACTGGACCGCCTTTGGCTTTGATTACGGCATGCATTCGCTGTGGCATCCTTTCGATAAGCTTATGCAATGTCACAACATTTATTTCCATCCAGAGTTGCATTAATTTTTCGCAAAGATCTTGTACTGATGACGGGAGAGTCTTCTCCAGCACATCCCAAAAATTCTCAGTGGGATTAAGGTGTGGACTCTGTGGTGGCCAATCCATGTGTGAAAATGATGTCTCTCTCATGCTCCCTGAAGCACTCTTTCACAATTTGAGCCCTATGAATCCTGGCATTGTCATCTTGGAAGAAAAAATCCATCGATGGAAAAACCTGCTCATTCAGTATATTCAGGTAGTCAGCTGAGCTCATTTTTGGGGCACATAACATTGCTGAACCTAGACCTGACCAACCGAAGCAACATCATAACACTAAGTTCAATTCAGGTGGTGACTTTTTTTTGGCCAGGCAGCGTATAACTCCTAATTTCACCATTTCACAAATTTTTATTCTTGAGACAGTTTAGATGTTCAGCAAATGCAATGTTTTGAATGTACATACAGAGAAGTGATATTTTGTTAGCTATTTATGAATTTAACAACTTGCAATAAGTTAGTCCGTCGTCCTTAAACATAATCCAATCAGGGTAGGAGCCTTGCTCAAGGGTATCTACTGCAGGAGGTGAAGCAAGGGGGCAGCTTAAACCACTACACTACCTGCAGCTGCAGGCGAACAATGAAATATTCACACTTTAATTAATGTTTTAATAGCCTGATTTAAATAAACTTTACCGGAATCTGTTTTACACAGTCCTAATTGTGATTTCCAGCTGAGGGAATACAACTCAGGGGAACAATTCTAATTCAGTTTGAAATAGATGCTGGCATTAATATTAATAATATTAATATTGGCAACAAAATGATGATAACCGTAATCATAAAGTGATTCACAAGGGCCTTTACTAGAGCGGCTTCAGAACAAACTGAAGAGGAATGTAAAAGAAGCTGAAAGTACAGGAGGCAGCCGTAAACAATCAAAACGTAAACCATGGTGTTTGCGACAAAAACACGCGGAAAAACGAGCGTTTCGCCACAGTCCCAGTTATTCTTGGATGCAAACGGCAAGGAAGGAGCAACGTTCCAGAAAGGCGTAAAGGGGAATTTAGAAATGTGCTCCTTTCACGTCACATGACAAGCAGCTGGAAATGGACACAGCTTGCAGAAAATGAATTGGTCAAATGAGTAAAGGATACTAAACAGCAAACTGCTGTTTATTACCAACCCTGTCCATTACCCCACGTTCACTCATGTTTGTTCACATATCAGCAAACTACAGTTAAGGATTTGCTTATTGCAATGTTTTATGTCTAGTAATGCTGTAATATTGTCATAAGCTGTGTGCATTATAAAGAAAAATGCTCATATTTTTACCCAAACTGTGGCACCATTACTTTCTGTAGGGCTTCATTTGTACCTGTACCACAGGTACCACAGGCACAAATGAAGCCCTACAGAAAGAAAAAACTTAAATCCAATCCAAATGAAATAATATAAATTCCTGTGCAGACACACCTTGGAATAATTCATAACACATTCCTAGGAGGAATACATATTTGTTGAGCCAAAACATTTGCAAATCTCAGTTGGAAGTCTGGATGAGACTGGAACTCAGAGGCCACTTTCAGCAGACTTGCCAAGGCGCAGCACATTTTGTATAATAAAACATTAGGACTACTTGTCATTCTGTAAGCTGTGGTGTGCAATTCATAGAAACATGTATATTTCACTAATTCATTTGCCACCGTTGGTCAGCTTGCTTACAAGAGCATAGGCTGCAGCTGGACAAACACAACGCAGTACTAACATTACATTAGTTAAAATATGACAGAAAACCACATTTTCCATACTACCACTTGGCTTTAGTGCTTTACGCTAAAATATGCCTCTCCAAGGTTACCAGTGGAGAAACTGAGCAAAAAGATTATTACTCCCGACCCTCACACTGAATGTAACTGAACCAAAAGATGGTAAAGGTTTGCAGGAATAAACTGCATTCCAAAACTCTAGAGAGTGCAGTGACTGTGGAAGGAAACGGGTGAGGGTGACAGGTGATGTAATGGTGTTTCGGCTCAGCTTCCATCTCTCAAAATAAGTCAAGAATAGAATTAGTTGAGCAGACTTGTGTTTATCACTCGTAAGCAACAAATCTAGGCATCTGTAGTGTAGAAAGGACAAGGATTGAGGTTCATTTGATGACATGAGAAAACAAAGTAAATTAAGTGAGATTTATAATGAAATTCTGTATATTGGTGGGTTGTGTTGCAGTTTTTGCTTCTGGAAGCTCCAAGCTAAACAACCTGTTACTTTGTCTGAATGTGAAAATAAAATTTTTCAATTTTTTTTGCTCAGCATGGTGCAACAGCTGAGAGTGAAAAAGTTGCAGGTTGTCCTTACCTGTGGCACTCTGGGTGGCCCCACTGGCCGTCGTGCAGTAGTCTAGGTAACAGTCATCAATTTTTGCCTTGTCCTTGATCTGGATAGTTATGATCTGGTCAGCTATCATAGCCTCAAACCCCACCACAGTAGAGCATTCATCCAGAGGGTAGATGAAGACACCTAAAAAGGAAAGAAAGGTGATACAAAAAAAAACAACTGTTAGGTGTGAGATGAGCAACTGGGCACAGCGACATCTCTTGGTCTTGTAAAAATTGATCTCATCCAAATTGAAAGTTCAAACTTTTGAAAATTCTTCTCTGGTTTATCAGTGTTTTTATTTAAATAATCTATATAAGGTTTGTTTTTTTTTTTAAAAAGAGACATGAAATTAAAATCCCATCAATGTCTTCAAGTTACCGTCTGTTACGGCCTCTTGGAATAAGATGCCATCTGCTCAAAGGGCCCAGATGTTATGAGCATAACCAAGTAGTCATAGTGATTTGAATAGGAAGATCTTCCCAAAACTTTTATCCATCAAAATAAGAAAATTACATTCCTCAAAGGTGCAGATACCCCTTTCAAGGACACACAAAGTGTAAGCTTTAACTGGGAATGCCACATTGGCCAAGGGGCAACTTCTCTACAGTTTCCCTGTTGAAGCATCCAGTCCATGCTTCATATTTGCAAATAGTTTGTTAAAAATGCCTCATAAAAATTACACTTACCAGAACCTTTGTTACACACATGCAACAAGTACGGAGTTGGACTCATGTTTGCCCTCAACACAGTATTAATTCAGTAACAGGGTTCTGACACCATCAAGGACTGACACCATCAGACTGTTTCTGCAGATTTTTTGGTGTTATATTCATTCTACTAACATCCCAACCTCATCCCAAAGATGGCCTACTGTCCTGAGAGGTAAGGAATGTGCAAGTTATAGGGGTAAAGCAAAGACACTGCCATGTTTGTAGAATCATCCTGATGATGCTAAAAAACCTTACATTACTATTATTATTACATCAAAAGTTGGTACTAGCAATGTGTACCTAATTAAGTGGCCGGTGAGCTTGTACTGTCTCTCATACTGTTATACTGTACAGTATAACAACTTTTTAAAAAAACTTCCACAACCTGAATTTATTTTACTATTAGCCAACAGACACTGGCAATTAAATATTTATAAGCAGTTGTGGTATGAAGGCTCACTTGTGCCCAATGTTTTTTTTTTATTCTTTTGTACATTAATAACACTTGAGAGATCATTTTTACTTTTTAACTACATAATTTGGTTCTAAATGTTTTCCTCTTCCAGGTTTGCATTAAGTTAAGTTTTTGTTGCTTTCATAAATCTGCTCCCTACACTTATTCAATGGCACAACAACAGGATTATTGCTCTTGTGTGCATTTCTATTAAATTGCCTGCAGCGTACGCCTGTGTGGGTGTGAATGTGTCTGTGGCCACTGGGCCATGGACTGTTGTCCAAAACAGATTATGGTCTCCTAGCCTGGTGCCCAGCGATGCCAAAATAGGCTCCTGACCACCGTAACCCTGACCAGATCAAGAGGTTAAGGATAGCGTCTATATTTGCATGTGAGCTCCTTATCCATATCTGTACTTATCCTTCTGAGGACCACACCAACCATGTTTAACAGGAATATAATTGTCCTTTGCTTAAACAAAGGCATTCATTATTAATATTAATACAGTTCACCATGTCTGTAAACCTTTTTCACTGTGCATAAAATACTGTCCGGTCCTATTATTTAGTGGGCTAAAATATATTATTGTTAGTTAGTTGTGTTACACTTTATTTTAGCTTGTGGTGATGTGACTTTTTTCTTCTATAAAAAAACTGAAAACAATGTCCATGTAACAAAGTAATAATGCTGGTTTCCTCCTGGGTAGGAGACTGCAGGGAGAATGTTGCTGCCACAGCCTTCAAAACACAGGTGATGTACAGCTGGCCATTCAGTAAACAGACGCCAAGAATAATGTCCCACCTTCAGGGCACGGAGAGTGACGGACAGCGAAGCACGGTCCCCTGACCACACAATTCTCAAATTTCACGGTCTCTGTTTATTGTGTGCTGGCTGGACCGGGCATGCGGTCACTGCAGCCCTCATTTATTCCTGCATTATGATTCGGCTTGTGTTCCTTGTTATTACTTGTAGTATTTTCTTCTACAGACGTCCTCAGATGCATTTCCACAATTTAACCCTTGCTTTCACAGCAGTACGCTTGCATCATTACTTTCAAGGTGTCCAGCTGAAAGGGGCAGCAATAGTGACAGCAATGGTGGCCTCTTAAACCAGCAACCTCCAAGAATGAAAGAATGAAACCACGTTGCTCTCCGCTCACCTTCAATGGGGTGGTCCTCGATGTTGTTGTACGTTAAGGAGGCAGTCATCGCCAGGGTGTAACCTCTGACGCAGGAAGTGATTTCGGAGACGCTGAGTGGCAGGGCGTTCCGCTTTCCTTTGTTTATTAGGCCCAGCATGGTGCTTCTTTTACATCTGCATTCCTTTTTGTTCCAGAGAAGAAGAAACAACATATTCCAGGATGATCTATGTCCCATACACATACCTATTGTACCTAAAACCCCCACATCCCATAGTTATCTCTTTCTCAGCTGGGGAAAGCACTAGCCTCACCATTCCGACAGGTTATTTCATTGCATTCTACAATAAAAATCTGTAATATGAAATGATTTAGAACTTCACTTTTCTATTTTTGGTTTTCTGGTCCAAAGCTGGTCAGCCCATTATAGTTACTTATACAGCAATAATAAAACAGATGCTCATCTGTTGTGTTACACTTTTTAACCAAATTCACTCCTGCTCATTTTCAATTCTACATTTCTTTTTGTAATTTATGGTCTATAAACCTCATTTACTTGCACCACTTGTGTGTGAACTCCTGAATTCTGCATTTGATGCCCTTTGCTTTTTATCACAATATATTTTCACCCATTTATTTCCTATGACTGACCCCATGTGACTAGGAGCACCACAAAATTGGACAACGCTAATTGTATATCCACAGATGCCTAGTGTGGAGGATGTCATAAGGTTTCATGAAAGAAACTGCATTTAGGCCAAATAAAAATTGTAAAGGGGCCAAGTCTGCCCAAAACAGAACCCGGGGGTTAAATGTAAATTAGAAGGATAGAAAGCTTTTGTTCTTGCTTTCTTGCTTTAACCACTTTGGCATCAAAAGGTACATTTTTTTGTTCAGTTCACTCCAGTTTTCACCACTGTTTGGTTATCATCTGCTCATCCCCTGACGTGTCCCTGTTTCACAGACGCATGAGTGTGCATCCTAATGCCAAGAAAATGGCCCTCGCGCTGATCGACCGCTGAGACAGCTTGCTGTGAAAGAGGGCACAAACACGTGGGAAACTGAAGGGCAATAACAAACAGTCTTCCTGGCCGCCTCCAGCAATCACAGGAGGTCAGGTTCGGGTCCTGCTTTCTCCACAGCCACCTTGTCTTAGCAGGAGAAGCACATCAGAGCGACTGGCAGCACCAGCCTCCTTATGTGTTCTTAGCAAACAAAACCCCGCTGTTCAGAACCACATGAAATGTTCCTGAACATGAAAAGTGGGTGAGGAAGTTCGCACTGATGGCTGATATCATCATGAAGGTGGTACATACTGTAATATTCTGACTTTAAAGAGGCTTACTTTTTCTTGATTTTCTGGCAGGTTTGGCTGCACTGCTGGGAATGAGTGAAAACACACTTTCAGATCCAAGCTGTTATGAAAGTGCCCTCAAAGGTGTATCCTGCATATAAATTGTCCGTATGCCATAAAACACAATTACAAGATGCTGAAATGGGGGCAGCAGGTGGTGGAGTGCTTAAAGCCCTTGCCATGTAATCAGAAGGTATCTGGTTTGAATCCTACTCCAGCTGTAGTACCATTGATCTAGGTAAAAATTGGTACAGTGAAAAAGCTCAGCTGTATAACAAATGTGGAAAATACTATAAAAATAAGTTCAAGTGAAAAAAATAAGTGCTATTATTCCTCTTACTGGCTTGCTGATATGCATATCATTCTGTATCAATTTTGAATTTCTGTAGTGAATAAAAGATAGTTGGAGGTGTCGCTGATGTTCACAGTATGTGTCTCTTTAAAAAAAGGGGGACACAAATTTCAAATGAAAGCAGCGTGTGAGCTAACTTGCAGTGTAACTTACTGCACTCTGGCTGATGAAATGCACTGTTGCTACGAAGACTGTTACGAACAATGGCCGTGCACTACAGTGCACTACAGTCTTTTGCTGGGAGAGCAGCTCAGGCAGTGAATCTGGCCAGTTGGGTGCGATGAAAAGTGTAGGTGCACGAGACACTATGACAGTACTTCAAAGAGCAAAATGTGAAAGTTACAATGCTGCATACTGCTCAGCACCAGCCCATTTCAAACACTGGTAAAGTTGTTTAACTTTGTGGAGAAAGGTGTAATCTTTATTTTTGAGGACGGTATTTACCTTGAATTGCTCTAGCAAAAATAACTCAGTGATATAAACAGGTATATCACTGTAAGTAGCTTAACACTGAAATTTGTTTGGAAGAAAAGCACCAGCAAATTAAATAAATAAATGCAAATAATACTGGACTGTGTAATAAAGTCCAGTCTGATTCACTGTGAGCTTCCTGTATTTAATACTAACTGCAAATCTTCTAGACAAAGAAGAGCAATAGGTGTCTTGGAGAGCAGCAGACTGGGATTTCTACCATTTGCATTTATTCATTCAGCACACAATTTTCTCCAAAACAGCATACAGTGATTATTAACTAATATTTATCCGACACATTATCCAAGGTGACTATCTGTGTCAGATATGCCGCACTGAACTCTCTACAGTCATTCACACATTAATACAGAACTGCAATGTATCACACACATACTGTGGGCAATGCAAATTCGTTTAACTGAGACACATGCCTTTGGACTGTGGTAGGAGAGACACCCAAATATGGAGAGAAAATACAAACGCCACCGACTCAATGGGGATAAACCCATGTTCTATGTCTCATCACATAGCGCAAAGGTTGTTAAACATCAGTGCTACTTGGCACGCCATTGTGCTGCCCATTGTGCCTCAACCTGGACCCATTGCCTCCTGGGAGGCACAAGTTGGTCTTAAACTCAGTTGTAGGTGGACTGCTGGTTATTGCCCACTGTGATGGGAAGCGATAGGTCATGAGGATGTTGGTGCTCCAGCAGTGGTGATGTTCTCCCTCCCCGTGTCAACACTGCCATCCTGTGTTCCTGTACACACCGGCAGCTCAGACTGAGCAGGAACAGCACTGCCACCACTTCACTTGTTCACACCATTTTTCCAGGCAGTTTTTTAATTTGCCCACTCCAGAGACGCATAACCAACCCACTGTGCCTCAGCCACATGACTGTATATCAGGCACCTGCCATATTCTCTTCACCTTTTTGTAACTCCTGTCCTATAACCACTGAATCATTTAGATAAGCTGATTCCTAAGAAGAAAAAAAAATTTTTTAAACTAAAATAAGCATTTAATGAATGAAAAAATGAATGTCAAAATGACAAAAAAAAGTCAGGAGCACACAGTTAAAAATTTGAACTATGAAATAGATTCACCGCAACGGTCACATTGTTTTTCATTTTATTCAATCAAATTTTCTTCTTATTTGTGAGCTGCAAGCAGGTTTCTGTCGTTGTCAGTCCTTTTCCTCCTTAAATGGGGATTTTTGCAGGAACTGACACTGCAGCGGTGCAAAGTGTAGCTACCCTGGGAGTCCTTTTTATCCCTGTGGAGCCAGTAGCTTCACACATTCTGGGGTCTGGAGGGGAGCTAATTGAATAAACTAAAGCGTGCTGTGATATTGTCTGGCACCATGGTCACAAATATCAGCCCTACCATTTTGTGCAGCCGAGCTGCGCGGAGAAGTCGGCTGGAGAGCCAACCACCTGTTGATGCTGAATGAATCGGGTTTGCTGTCGACAGCACAACATCGTGTTTACAACTGCTTGAGTTGCATGTATAGGCAAGCAACGTGAAAATAAGGTAAAATAGCTGAAACCGAAACCTGTCAGTACCGGGACAAATAGAAGTACACTTTAAGTATGCAAACTGCATTTTGAACTCACATCTGCTTCCTGCTCATTAGGTTACTTTCTATTTTTGCAATAAATCAAGTAATGTATTGCAGACAAAAATAAACACACATACCTTCACAAAACCCCTTTCCCCATTGAGTTATGTCAGAACAGAAGCAATACGAAGAGAGCAAACAATCCTAACATTGCAAACATAAAGGTCCTACCTTTCATTTATGTCAACTGCTGAAAAGATGTCTTTAGGATTTTTTTCCTTGAGACGATGAAAAGAGCAACAATGAAAGGATGATGTCCCCTCTCACACTCTCTCTCCCCTCTTCCTTTCCTTTTGTTTGGCTACCGAATGTCCGCGAGTGTTGCTCTAGAGGAAATCTCAGCTTGGTCTCCCAGAAAGGAAATAAAATAAATAAATGGAGGTGAGCAAAAGCAGCGGCAATCAAGTCAGCACAGCAACATGTGGTTATAAAAAGTATCTGCTAGGCTTTCCCTTTGGCTGGAGTTGGAAGGCTTTGCCGACAGGGAGACGGTCCTGTGCAACAGATTAGCAGCCCCCTCCCCTTTCCCTTCCACCCCAAGCACCAACGCCACCCACTCTCTGCGCAGTCAGCAATGAAAGCCCCCACTCTTGCATCCTTTTTGATAGCCGGGGATGAGGCTGAATGAAATGCAACACCATGCGTGAAGGAAAGGGGGAGGGTCTGTTTGTGTGATGCTGTGGGCTGTTAGGTGGAAGAGTGCCCCCCATCTAGGTTCTAGCCCATAGTTCCCTCTGCCCTCCCTGCCAACCTTGCCCCTCTCCTGTTGATTGCAGAGCCCTTAATGTCACCACGCTGGTTCTGAAGTGACATTTTTGTTCTACACTGTTTGCCCACCACTACTGAGCTGATACCTCTCTTTTACTAGCAAGGTAACCATGACAATCAATATCAAGCTCTGTCAGCATCTTAAAGAAAATTAAATTGATTTAGAGGGGGAAAACCTCAAATGGAATCTCATCCGCTCCACAACTGAATTAAAATGTACTGGTGATAAACCTCCAATCCTCGCCAGCAGTAGCTCTCTTTCTTTCTACCTCACTGACACACCTTTCTGAGCTATGGATTTTCTAATGAATAGACCTCAGGGATTTATCCAGAAAGACTGATGTTCTGCTTATTTAAAATCTTATTGGTTACTATTGATGAACATCAGTGTACTGTGTGCCTCAAAACAGCTGAAAAAAATTCTTTTCCTCTTCTTTTTGTCCTTGTCAAACAGGTTGCCTACAGGGACACCTGTGGCATTTATCAGACCAAAGTGCACATTTCTGAAGCCTCTGCCAATGTGGAAACAGATTATTGACTGATGAGCAAACAGTTTAGTTTTGCCTCTTATTGAAATCCATTCTTTTTTGCATTATGCTAATCCATCCGTCTTGTGCACATCCGGTGACCTTAAACGCCTTGGGAAATTCAGGAGCTATTGAGGAGCATCCGATTGATAAAAAGTGGTATTCATGTCACCATTTCTTTCAGAGAACAGATATTCTCAGTCCACTCAGATTAACCTAAGCAAAGTACAGCTAAAGTTCTACTTTGCTGGCTTCTAGAAATACATGAAGGAAAGTAAGAAGGGCAAAGGTCTGTTTTGATGAGGATGGGCTACCACATTCTCTGCACTTGTGAACTTCTATCAAAGTAAAATTGTTTGAAGACTCGTGAGATGATGATGTGGCTTAGCGGATGCTTTTATCTAAAGAGACTTAAACTTGGCATTTTCATGGGGCTGAATTAAAGCAATTTTAACACCTCGATCAAGAGTACAACAGAAGCAGACAGGCGTGAGGTTTGAACCAGCAGCTTGCTGCTTATAAGTCTGTAGTTTTACCTGCAGTGTGATTTACAGCAGCAAACATTTTAATGATACAATTTCACATTTTGTGAGGGTTTTCTGCTTTGACCTGCATTTAATACCTTGTCAGTCCAACAATGGCAACTTCATTCAATAATTTCAATCACACATACAACTCTTCAGGTTTTTTCCAAAAAGAAAAAAAAATCAAAGGTTGTGGGATGTATCTAAGTTGAATTTTAACAGTATAGGTGCTTATGGTCAAAAACATGGACTTGCTAAAAAATGCAGTAATCATAGTGAATCTTTGTGCAAAAATGAATTTTAGGGAAAGACATTAACATTAACAGATGTAACCTTCTTTTAATATTAATATCTATCTATCAGTTATCCTTACTAGTTGACCTGGTGAGGACTGCAGCAATCCAGAGCCTTTCTAGAATTACTAAGCTAGGACACTACCCTGGAGCGGACAGCAGTTTGTGTAAAATTAATAGGCATTGGTGATGCTGAACACTGAATTCTGTTGTAGAACACTTTACTTTGTATTTGTCATCACTGTGTTTAAGTAGCATGCTTATATTTTGCAATGCCCTTCACTGTTACAAAGAAAAATACAAAGTCCTGGGAGCAGCTTAGATCAGGGAGTCGGAACTGAGTTTTGTCAGCCTAGAGGTCAGGAAGGACACAGATTAGTGATGCACGGCAGTCCATGCCAGCAGGCGCATGGTATTTACGGACTTTCATTTAGAATTCTGTTGAATTCTCAACACGATCCAAACCATATTTAATAGTATGTACTGAATGAATAAATGCAAATGGTAGAAATCCCATAATGGCAGGAGTAAAACCTCATCTAAATGAGCCATTTATCATAATAAATAAATAACTGTTTGATCATTTATAACTGCGGTATAACAGAGTACTGTTGGACCCAAATGCAACTATTTTCTTCTGAATCATTTTACTAAGCAGATAAAGAACACATTTTAGCAACTCAGATTCAAATGGAAGATTTTTAAATAATTGACTCTGCTAGCTGGGATTGGTTTGAAAATGAACTAAAAGTACATTTACTCTACATCTTGGTCTAAGCTGCGTAAAGAGCTCAGATGCGATGAGTTTATTGTTATTCTGCCATATACAGATGTACAACAGAAAACAAAATGTAGTTTCTCCTATACCACAGTGCACAGTACCACACTAAGCAGACAATATGACACAGAACAACACAAACAGGCCAAAGAGATAATAACAGATTAATAAAATGATCAGTGCAAATGGTTAATAGTAATGGTTTGCTGGGGTGGTGGTGGTAGTGATCAGTCCCCATGTTTTTTGCAATTCAGCCATCTGAGAGCCTGTGGGAAAAGCTGCTGTTGGCAAGTCGAGATAGCATCTTCCAGGTGGCAGCAATGAAACAGAAGGTGGAGAGGGTGAGTGGTCGTCTGCAACTGTACCATGCTTTCTTGTCACACTGCTTATAGTATGTGGTCTGGATAGTAAAGTCTCACTTTTTAAACCTTGTCCTGGCGCAAATAGCCTAGTTTTCCTTCCTACTTATCTTTTGCTTAACTAACACAGCTGTGAACAGAAATGCAGTTTATGCCTTCGCATGTGTGATAGAACTGTTCGTTAGATACCACACTTCGAGGACAGTGATTTTTTTTTATTATTTACTGGAACAAAGGGCGCAAAAAAATAAGCGCAAGTACTCCCAAAGTGTTTATAAACTTTTTTATTGTGTTCAATATTGGGAAGAACGCAAAACGCATAATACAAAAAGCAAAGCGATGCTGATTGGCTGACACAGCAACCAATGAGGTGATGACGTTCACCCTGTGTTTCCTGCAGCGCCCTTCTACGTGCCTTCTTATTGGCTGTCTGTCGTGACGAAACCTTTTTGTTTTTCCTTTTCCGGGTTAGGTCCCACCTTCCGTTCCTTCGCACCGTGGAATCCGGTAGTGGCCGCCGCGTGAGGAACTGCGATTTGAAACATAAGAGGAATCGCGGAAAAGAGACGGGAAAATACAGTCATGGCTACAGACTCTTGGGCTCTGGCTGTGGACGAGCAAGAAGCGGCTGCCGAATCAGTAAGTACGAGCGCCGGACGTTCGCGGTTTATGAAGTGTTTCTCACATGAGCGGAGCTAACTAGCGACTAGCTTTCGGGGCCAGTTAGCATGGAGATGGAGGCCCGGGACGCGCCAGCCGAGCGCCAGAAAGAGGGGCGGGGATATAACAGCGCGTATTGAACATCTTTAAAACATCACCCCATGTTAATATTATATCGAGGGAGCAACTCTGTTTATGTCTGACGACATTTATTTGAGCAGCGAAGCAAAAGCTGGAGCGATTTCGCTGAAGCATCGTCTTTCGAGGATGATTAGCTTATGGCTAAATCGTGAGCGGTACGATGTAAGATTTTTCATAATTTGAAACATTTTCCACAGCAGTGAGATGTCAGTTATTGTCATTATTTTGTAACGGTTGCTTTGTAACTTTAAATAGCTTGTTTACACTGAAACGAGTTGGGAGTTTGTCGGTTTGTTTTTACTATTATTATTGATTTTATTGTCGTGATCTCGACTGTTGGACGCTTCCGAGACGTCCGAGTTAATGTATAAATGAAGACTTTTTTTTATAGTAGTTAAACACTTTGTTGTAGTAGGAAAATGAACGAGTAATGTCCCTGTGTAATGTGGTGAATGTTGAATCGAATCCCATTTTAGCCAGGGTATTTGATGGGGTTTTTTTTGTTTTTTTTTTTTTGGTATGACGCCCTTCTCACACAGTGGCATAGAGCATTAAACAAAGGATCACAAAGGCATGGCAGAAAACGGTGTAATTAGTTTTAAAGTAATCTATAGGTATAATAGGTGTAAAAACTACAATAAGCCAATAAGGTAAAGTTGGTTGTGTAACGTTGTAAGTCCTTTGACAAAGGTGTCAGCAAAATAAAACCATAAAGCAGAAATGTTATATTTCTTACAGTATTTTAATGCAAAAGACTTCCTTGTTTGATTCAATGTTTTATATTTAATTTTTAAAATATTATCTCTCACTCAAAAGTTTTACTATGCCACACAACAATATACAGTATAAATCTATATAATACATGTGTCACCTGTATTGGCATGGGTGCTTGACTTTTGTACATGCTTTCACACATGTGGAGGTTTTTACACCATTTATGAACACATAAACAAGTATGGTTTTTGAAACTGCGGTGTCTAGCTTGATGTGTAATAAATGTAGAAGAATCTGAGGTTGTAATAAAATTTTTCAAACTTTCCCAACTTAAGTTAGTGAGACTTTTGTTGTTGTTTCCAGCTTGGGGGTCTGCAGATAAAAGAGAAAGATGAGAAGATCAAAGCTGAAGCAAATGGTAAGGTGATGGGATTCTCGCATGAAGACATACATCTGTTTAAGTAATTGCTCAACATCTTGTTCTATCTGTATCCTGGTTTCTGATTCTGAGCAACAGAATTATACTTACTGAACTCAACACTGCCACAATTTTTTTGTATGTGTGTGTTTTGCTATCTTTACATTTGTGCTCTCTGTGAAGTAGTTTCTCTTGACCGAAAATTTATCACTGGTATGTTTTATTTATTTTATTTTTTTTTTACTAATAGAGTATTAACAATCTTAAAATCTTAATTAACTGCATAACTATGGCTAAATCAACTCTCAATTTCTTTAGAAAATAAAAGTAAAAGTTTGTAATAGCAATAATTAAGTTATTTCTTACATGTCAAAAAAATTGAAAAGATTATCTAACTTCTTTTTCTCACACAGTAACTGTAAGGCAGACTGAGAAATGTTTTTCATGAACCTCACAATATCACAACCCCACATTTTATACTGCTTACCAATTTTGGCTTTATGGTGTGGCTTTACTGTATTTGTACATCAATAAGTAAATGGTAATAGAATGAAATGTTAGGTGTACAATTGCAGCTCTTGGGCTACCAGTGCTTCTACGTGCATTGTAGGATGTAGATCAAGTAATTTTGTGGTGTACAGTCTTAAGTATTGCTGTTGGTGTGTGTTATATGGCCAACACTTCAAGTTATTAGTCAATTCTTGAATCTTTTCTTGGTTTGCTTGTATTTTGTCAACCACTTCGCATTACCAAGTTTTTCTGCTAGGGACAGAAAAGACAGAAGAGGATGGCAACAAGGGAGATGAGGATGAAAAAGGTGGGCATTTAATAGTTTAAAAAATAATTGCTATTTATTGCTGCAATTACCAGCATACATTTCCTTGCCATACTTGAACTGTGTAAAAAAAAAAAAAAAAATAGTACTGGGTGCTGAAGATTGCTTTGTGCTTGTTTTGTATTTTTGTACAATTCTGAGTCCATTGTTGGGGAGTGATGCGGGATATTTTGATTTGTGGTTCAGAGGACAGAGCAGCACAGTCACTCCTGAACAAGCTCATTCGCAGTAATCTGGTGAACACAACCAACCAAGTGGAAGTTCTTCAGAGGGATCCCAACTCGCCCCTGTACTCGGTCAAGTCTTTTGAAGAGCTGCGATTGTAAGTGCATGTCTTCACGAGTCGGGTCTACTGGACAAATGTGGCATAGCTATTTCACTTGGGGAGACACAGAATATGTTTGGTTTGTAGAGGCCAGAAAATTGTTGTAGATTTCCAGTTTTATACTGTACAAAATAGGATTGTGATACATTTTCACATCTGGTGATGTCATGGTATTAATTTTTTCCTCTTTTATTAGGGCTTTCATGTTTTACATATATGCAGGCCAAATAAGTGCCAATGTCTTTCTAATGAAGGCATTTTTCATAAGCGTGCAGTGGTTTCTTTGTGAGGATCACAAGAGTACCAAGGATTTTCTTGATAGCATTGTCCACTGTGTACTTCTTACCCCACTAAATTGTTTTTTTTTTTGTTTTTTTTTTATTTTTTTTTTTTTTTTACGTGTAAATATTGTCTCTGTTCTTCAAAAATAGCTAAAATATATATTGTGGTTTCCATTCCTTACTTCCTTAATAAGCATTTTGCAGGACACAACTAGAGTATATGGAAGGCTAACTTCCTGACCAAAAAGTACAATCGAAGGAATCTGGTTACTGTCCAGCTCTTTTTTAATTATTATTATTATTATTATTATTATTATTATTATTATTAATAAAAAAACATGTTTTCTGCTACTTGCACTTTAGGATGTACTTCTAACTTGTCATGCCTATTTAAACAGTGTTGTGCTGTGTGTTTATGCAGGAAGTCTCCACTGCTCCGGGGTGTGTATGCCATGGGCTTCAATAGGCCTTCCAAAATCCAGGAAAATGCTTTACCCATGATGCTTGCAGAACCGTGAGTATATAGGTTTCTGCTACAAAAAAATGGACTTTAATTCCAGTATAGTGACAAAAGAAATTAAATATCATTATTTCAGGTATTTCAAGTATTGTAAGTATTAATTTCACTTAGGTTACATTTTAAATAGGGATGCACCAATACAGGGATTCTGACCAATATTACCATATTGCCCAAACCTTCTGCTTATTCAGAACACAATTCGTGCATCATTAAATATCAGTTTGAATCATCAGGCATTGATGCCAATAAAATTAATTTAAACATATCAGTATATAACCAATATGATTCCAATATTGTTGTGCATCCCTAATTTTGAAATGACTGCATAAATAGGTTAATCACTGTAAGTGGTTTTGGAAAAAACAATTGACTAAATGAGTGCAAATAAATATAGAAACCACTTTAAATCAAATTAGTAAATTGAATATTCTGTTTATCTTCATTCCTGAATACTCCTAAAGTGGCTTCTGCTTATTTTGTCACACAACTGCAGGCTGGTCTCTGTATTTTTAATGAGGTTTCCATTTGTTTCCAGCTCCCAGAACCTCATTGCACAGTCACAGTCAGGCACAGGAAAGACAGCCGCCTTCGTGCTGGCCATGCTCAGCCGAGTGGACCCAGCTAACAAGTGGCCCCAGGTGAGTGTGCTGCTGTCTCCTCTTGGGGTGTAGCCTGCATCTCCGTCAGGATCTGGCCTGAAGGTTCTCCCCATCAAACATATAGTTGTGTGTTAACTCTGTTTATGTACACACATTCAATGCAAGAAAAAACATTTACTGCTTATTAAAATATATACCTTTTAACTCTGTGTAGTGCCACTTTTGCCAGTTACTCCATAATTTCAATTCTGTGAAGGGGCTGGTATTATATTCTGAGATGCTGTTTTATGTTTAGTGTCAAAACCCAAAAGGTATCTGCCCCCCTAGTGGTGTTAGCCTGCTAATCAAGTTAATCTGATTACTCTCTACCTGACCCTGAAAACAATGGCCATTAGTATAAGTAAAACTTCATTCTAGTGATAAAATGAAAGTTATCTAACATGAAAAAGTAACCATATGTAGCACCTAGTGTCCAGTTTCTTTGCACAGCGAAAGACACAGCCTGATCTTGTGACCTTTATTCCTTCATATCATAAAGTGGGAAAGGGCACCAGTAAAGGCTGCAAATGTTAGAAAAAATTAAATTTAAATAAAAATAAAACATGTTCTGCAGTGTGCACTTCCTTCAGATCACCAGTGTGCCCCTTCATTAAGACAAGCAGTTACCAATGAATTAACTGATAAATGAGATACAAGACAGAAACAATGTTTTTGTCACAAAAATAAAAGTTATTAAATTATTACCAAGTGTAAGAAATCTTTTGCTTCATCAGAAGTCTTACTGAATCTGCATGCTAAAATTTTTTTGATTTGTTTGTTTCTGTTTTGTTTGTTTCCTCAGTGTCTGTGTGTCTCCCCCACTTATGAACTAGCCTTACAGACAGGAAAAGTCATTGAACAGATGGGGAAATTTTATCCTGAAGTAAAACTGGAATATGCCATCCGAGGCAATAAGTGTAAGTTACGCAGGATTTTTTTTTGTTTTTGTCGTATTTGTGGTAATTTAAATGTAGTGCGGAGGTTGGATTTCTTTGCATGGGAATAAGCATATTTGCATGGTTTTAGTCTAATCAAATGTAGTATTGTATGGTGTATCACACCTGTAAATGTTGCGTTTGTGTGATTTACTCAGCTGCCAAGCAGAGCTTTAAATTGTCCTTTTTAGTGCTAAAAAAGCGAGAGCTGCATTTACAGGCAGGTTACTGCAAAGACAAAGTGTGAAATAAAGTGCAGCCACTTAATAGTTAATGAATAGGTTATGTGACTGCGTGTAACTCATATCTACATGTGTCCATGAATGATGTGTGAAGTGGAGCGAGGGATGAAGATCCAGGAACAGATTGTCATCGGCACTCCTGGCACAGTGTTGGACTGGTGCGTAAAGCTCAAGTTCATCGACCCAAAGAAAATCAAGGTGTTTGTGCTGGACGAAGCAGACGTCATGATCGCCACGCAGGGCCACCAGGACCAGAGCATACGCATCCAGAGGTGGGCACTCTGCTCCAGGGGTTTCATCAAACAACTGTAAATTCTTGCAGTGTTTTGGGGTTATTACTGTAGATGCACACAAATTTCTGTCTGCTGTTCAGCGCATCAGACAAAAATGCTTTTGTTTTCCTGAAATTTTACCATAAAGAATAAGACAAAAAGTATTTTGATTTAAAACTGCTTGTAACACTATGGACCATCGACTGAATGCGACTGAAAGACTTGAGCAGTATTTCATGGAGGTGGGCAGCCATTAGGATACATCAGATCATTAGTGTGGCGTCAGAGCCCATGACTAGCTGTGAATGGCACCGTAATGCAGTAGAATTACATAGGGAGTGACACATTTCATGTATGGTGATAGCAAGACGTGTTCATTTTATTGTCCCCTCCATCATTAACACTGTCTCAGCTGGCACATTATATGAAGCTACTCTACTGTACTGCCACAGGATGCTGCCCAAGGATTGTCAGATGCTGCTGTTCTCAGCCACCTTTGAGGACTCTGTGTGGAAGTTCGCACAACGGATTGTTCCCGACCCCAATATCATCAAATTGAAACGGGAGGAGGAGACACTGGACACTATCAAGCAGTACTATGTGCTTTGCAACAACAAGGAGGAGAAGTTCCTGGCACTTTGCAACATCTACGGGGCTATAACCATTGCACAGGCCATGATCTTTTGCCATGTCAGTTTTTATTCCTATCGCTTTAATTTAAATTTTTAAAAAAATACAAAATCTAGTATTTACAGTACCAGTGAAAAGTTTGAGCAGATATGGGTAACCTGGGTAATATTTGACTAGGATGAACTGGACAGAACAATAAAGAAATTCATATGTTCACACTTCTTGCAGAAGAGCAGGAGAGATATGTTAACAGATTTTATGAACACCTAGTGAACAAAAAGAATGCTTTCCAGCAAGTAAACTCAGACTTTTGACTGGCACTGACTGTTGAACAAGTCTGTACACACTGATGGTGATCAGTACGCAGACCTAGTAATTCTTTTGATTTGTATATTTTTAGACGCGGAAGACTGCAGCCTGGCTAGCTGGAGAGCTCTCGAGGGAAGGCCACCAGGTAGCACTGCTCAGTGGAGAAATGATGGTGGAGCAGAGGGCTGCAGTCATCGATCGCTTCCGGGAGGGCAAGGAAAAAGTGCTGGTCACCACCAACGTATGCGCCAGGGGTGAGAAGAGATACTAATACAAGCTTTGTATGTGTGTCAAGTTTTTTTTTTTTTTTTTTTTTTTTTTTTTTTGGGGGGGGGGGGGGGATCACTATTTGAATTGGCAGATCCCTGGTTCGAATTGCGAGATTTTAGTTTGTCTTTTTTGGGTGAACGTTGACGTACTATAGATTAATTTGGTTCAGGTTCCTCATGCTAATTCTCTCTAATCTGTTTGTAACTGATGGGCATGAAGTAGTAACATTATGATTCCATCTGTTTTGTATAGATGAGACATGCTTATAGATGGAACCACTTGCCACATATAAACTTTTGCAACATGTTGTGGTAAAAGAAACTTGTGTATTGTTTGCTTGCAGGAATTGATGTGGAGCAGGTTTCTGTGGTGATTAACTTTGACCTCCCAGTGGACAAAGATGGGAACCCTGATAATGAGACCTACCTGCATCGCATTGGCCGCACTGGGCGTTTCGGCAAGAGAGGTCTGGCCATCAACATGGTGGACAGCAAACAGAGCATGAACATTCTTAATCGGATCCAGGAGCACTTCAGTAAGTTCGCTCTAAATATTTTCCAGAGCACCCTTATGAAAACTACACAAAAAAAACTATTGTGCTTCAAATAATTATCTGCAGCCTTTTCTAGTTTTTTGTAGCTTAAAATTGTTTTTTATTCTGTGTGAAGCCTGAAAGAAAAATAACACCAGTGTTAATTTTTTTTTTTTTTTATCATTTATTTGGTGTGGAAAAGTTATTAATTTCCTCCAATTTTAATTACCCTAAATGAAGAGGATAATTACTCATGTGCTAGAATACAATCAGGTCTGATCTCAAACTACCGATCTGCACAAAGACCATGGAAGCTCATCTGCAGCGCTTGTGAGAGTATGCCTTCAAGCGTGTGCAGTGAGCCACTCACATGGGCAGGGGCCAATGCACAAAAAAGCACAGGGAGCCAGAGCATGTGAGAACTGGGACTGTGACAGCATTAATGATAAGGGAAGGTGCGCAATGCTGAGCATGATGTTTGCTCTATAATGCAGCAGCATTAACCAAGGTATTGCAGTACTGTAGAAAGCTTTCATTCTGAGGGAGAATGTCCACATCATGGCCATTAGTCCTGCGAGTTGAAGCTAAATCACAGCTGGGTCGTGCAGCATTACGAACGATCCCAAATATACAAACAAGTCAATATCAAAATGACCGAAAAAGTGGATCCAGATGAGATGTGGCAAGACCTGAAGAGTCATTAGTGCTTAAAAACCTGCAAATGTTGTAGTGCTACAGCAGTTTTGGTGATTGTGAAACCCTGGTGAGCAGCTACAGGAACAACTTAGTTGCAGTCATTGCAGCTGAAGGTGATACAGCCAGTTAGTGAATGCAACTGCCCCTTCACACTATTTTCCACACCAAGGAAATGACACAAAACAGCACTCGTGGTGTTTATGGTTCATTTACTTTCTAGTAGACCTGACAAAAAATCTGTTCAAATTTAATGTTAGAATGGTGTAAAACAAGATAGAAAATTGGAACTTGGTGAAGTGAGCATGAGGTAATGTACTGCATAGTTGGCAGTTATATTTAATATTTGTGTCTTTCTTGTCTTTGTGTAACCATCAGACAAGAAAATAGAGAGGCTGGATACAGATGATCTGGATGAAATTGAGAAGATTGCCAACTGAGGAACTGACACTTCTTCCCCTTCACACCGTTGTCCTCACTGCGGGGATCCATTTCTGTAGACGTTGGAATAAGTTACCTCAAAGCTTTTTTTGCAGTTGGACTTTGGTAACTGTAGGGATTTATTTTATTTTGGAAAACAAACTGCTACAGACAGAAGTAATGTTTACAAACTTGATTTTACGATTAGGTCTTAGCCTAGCCTTAAAAAAGTTTTAAACTTCAGGTCCATTAACTTTATGCCAAATAGATTCACTTTGTGCAAATGAGACATTGTGGAGTTTGGTTTGGGTTTTTGTTTTTCTTACTTTTGTTTCAATTGGATGACCAATAACTGCTCGTGTCCTAAGTGATACGAAAAACTTAAAATTCTGGAAGAAAACATTAAGACTTCTACTGCATGAATGTGACACAACCTGTTTGAACCCTCAGTATTGGAAAAACTCCTAATTTCAGTATTCGGTCCCAGTAATGCCCTGTGTATTTGGACTTAAATTGGGCATTGCTTATATTTATCCCAAGATGCTATGAAAGCGAGTGCCTGAGTGAAATGGTTAAAATTTACTTTGGTTTTACTGTGGTTGTAAAACCAGTAATCATCAGCACTTCTGAAGTTCCCTTGCACTTAACGGCTTTTTTGAGGGAATTGAACAGCCGTGAAGTTAAATATCTTTATGAAAATCTGAACAGCAAACCAAGGATATATAGCAGAATGGGTGAGGGTTAGGGTGAGGCAATACAAATCATGGAAACTTGCAACATGCAGGTATGCATGGCATTGAGTTACAACAGGGCCATGTTCAAATACAGTGGGATCTTCAATGGGTGGCAGGAAAAAAAATCACCGGTGTGGGGTGGTGGGCTCAGCGCAGTAGTGGGATACAATAAGCTAAGGGATTGGAGTAGCATGCATCTTACCGTGGGGCTGAGTTGTGTGGCCTAGCGACACTACTGAGGGAACTTGTGTTGTGCTGCTGGGAACTTGAAATGGGGTCACATATTCATCCAAAAAAGGTGACTACAGCAGCACATCCCTCTGGTCCAAATACCAATGCAGTGATGGATAAGGTGGGGTTTGTGCCAAGCTGTGGGTCTGCCCACTCAGCGCATGTCGGGTCTCGGCGCTGTGCTGTACAAAGTGAGCTATGCAATGCAGATAAGGAAAAGTATTGTGGCAGCCATTGAGTGAGTTCAGGGACATCCAGAGAGGAGGGATAAGGAAGCATGGAGTGAGGAAGAGAACTATGGGGCTGTGAGCAGCCACCAGTAGGCAGAGTCTGTGTGGACAGGAGGTTAGACAGGTTGGACAAATGCTGGTAATGGGAGCCCTCCACATTAGGGAGCTCCAGGGACACCCCTTCAGGAGAATGCTTGATAAGAGCACCCAGTTTGCAGAGCAGATCCCTCCTTATGAGGTTAACAGGAGATGGTTCTGTAAGGGGGAAGGCATGTTTCTCAGACAGTGGCCCAGTAGTCACCAGAATGGGTCTGGTGTAAGCGGATAGCGCTAGGATAACCCCAGGGTTTCTGCACATTCCAGTTAAGTTTGCAGGATCTCAATTGTTATCTTGTAAAGCATCAACTTTCAAATTTTTTTTTTAAACCACATTTAGTCTTTATTAAAATAACGTGTTATGATTTAAAGTTTTTTTTTTCTTCTTCCCTCTAAGTAAATCATTTTTATTAATATTAGTACTTGATAGCTAAGGGTTTTACAAAATAAATTACATTGTAGACAACATGTAGTCCAGCTAGTGCAGACTTAATGGCTGTAGATATTAGCAGAGCAAGTAAACAAAATAATTACACATTCTACCATGTTTTTTGCAGCGCTTGAACTTTGGCTGTTGCAGCATTTTCCTCTAAAATGAATGCAAATACTGTTACGCATTTACATACGTAACTGGTGCTTCGGATACAACAGAAAGCAAAACATCTATGCTTGGTGTATTTTGAGCTTTAGACCTCATAGCTGAACCTGACAGTAAGGCTGTTGATGTTGCAGCATCAGCTAAAGGTGTCCTGAAGTGTCCACAGCGCTGTAGTCCTCTTGGGAAATGCACAGGACAGACCTGTTCTGGATCCCTGCCTGAGCCAACGTCTGCGTCAGGTCTGTGAAGCTCACCCGCGGCACACCCATGGTTTCAATCGTACCTTGCTCATACTTAATGCCATACCTGGCCTCTGCAGCAGCCACCACTGTCCGCAAAGTGTCTGTGGGGCAGAAGTGTTGTTGGAACCTCCTTCCGCTCGGGCACCGGATTGCCAGCAACAGGGTCCCACAATCCCCAGCAGGAGCAGCCGCAGCAGAGATGGACGACTCCAGCTCTGACACACTCCAAGTCTTGGAGGAGGTGCTGCTGGCTTCTGACTGGCTATGAGCTGCAGTTTTCTTCTTAATGGAGGGCAGCACCTGGTACTTGAGGGTCACAGTCGGGGTTGCGGGAATGCTCTGCAGGAGCTCCGCGACCTCATCCACGCTCATCACGCTGCTCTGCCTCAGGATCGAATGAGGGGGCTGGACCAAGCAGTCCCCTTTCTCATGCGCTGCTGACAAAGGCCGTGGGGGAACGGTGGTGCTTTGGATCGAGACCACTTCCGCACTCTGGGAGTGACCCAGGCTGGGCCTGCACCGCCCTTTGGAGGATTTTGGCCTGGACACGTGCATGTTGGCTGATGTTCTCACGAGAGCCACTGGGGTTCCTATAGGACTGTACTCACACGCTGGTTCTCAGTATGGCAGCCATTGGTTTCTTCTGCATATGAAAGATGGTGGAAGTTTGTCACAGAAAATGTCAGTTCAACCCATAACCTTATAGGTCTTGAGAAAACAGGAAGTCTACAGAGTTCTGTTAAAATGTTTAGTGTGCATCAATGAATAACTTTTTTTTTTTTTTTTTTTTTTTTTTTTTAAACGCTGAATTTCATGAACCAATCTAACTTTGTTTAGCAACCCTATTGCTCAACGCTACATCTGGGCAAGAACAGACCAGAGTTCCTTTTCTGCAGCAACCACCCAGCACTTCCTTGGGGACACCCAGGTACCACCAAGACAAGTTCTCCAGCAGCTGTTAGGTCTGCCCCAGGGTAGCCCTATACTGGGATTTTCGAAGTATTCCACCCATGGGAGATGCCCGGAAGGCATTCTAACTAAATGTCTGAACTATCCTAATCTCTTCAAGTTAGAGGAGCAGTGGTTCTGCTCCAAGGGCTTCCCTCACTGCTTAGCTCCTCATCCTGTTAATAGAGGATGGTTCTGTGATGCTAAGGGTGTCATTATTTTTGAAGATAACCTCACGTATATACGTTTCTCCACGTGGGGAATCTCCTTGTTACCAACTAGAGACCATAACCTACCTTATTCCTGGAAAGAATCATCACCTCAGCTTTGAAGGTGCTGACTTTTATTCCATCTGCAAAGCATAGCATCTCCAATTCCGCTATGAACTGCTGCACAGGAGGCTGAATATCACATTCTGGTGATGCTAACAGGACCACATCACACGGAGAAGCAGCAGTGCAATGCTGGTCTCCCCAACTGTGATGCTCTCCAAACTCTCCTCAATGTCCTGCTCAATAGTATCACAAACAGAAGAAGAATCAAGATAGACCCCTGCTGTCCACTTTGAACCAGGTTGACCCAACACCTAAAATGAGGACATGACTCTTGAGTCATGGACCATATGGCAAATACAGGTGACGGGAACCTTGGTTCCCCATTACCCCTGCAGTGCCTCCCACCTCCATGATCAGAACTTGTCTTCAGATCCACGAAGGTCAGTGATATGAGTTAGGGATTTAATGATACGTTTTTAAGGTCTCCATTGCAATTTGACAACCAAGGTATTTTGGAATTCCTTATTTGGAAAATATTGGTTGGAAAAGAGTTCAGATTGACAATTTAATAAGTACTGTGTAATTAATGAGGTTAATCAGTCTACACATAAAATACCATTAAATTTACCCAGAAGACCCCTGTGCAACATTTTAACATTTAATGTACAGCAAATAAGTGTTTTTTTTTTTTTTTGTTTGTATTGTTACAGGAGATCTGAAACAACTAAAAATCTATTCAAGCTGTGCCTTGTTTAAAAAAATGGACTGAATTGAACATTAATATTAAAAAAAGATACTATCAGTTTATGGAATTAGATGTATAGAAACAAAAGATGAGATGCCACTTCATTTTACTCTTGTGTTGGTACTTAAATGCCAAATAGAGCCAAACACTTTTTTCTAAAAACCAGGACCTCGCTTACAGCTTTTCTTCTACCTTCTGTGTTCTTGCAGATGAACTTCAAACAAGAATCACAGCACAGAATGTCAAACTGTTCTGAAGGCCTTTTCATACAATTTATATTTTATGAAAGTACTATCTAAAAATAAATACAAACACTGGGTAAAGACAATTTGAATACAGGCTGGCAACCAATACGTTTGTTCCTGTTGTCATAAAACTTCTGAAGGCCTTTTCATACAATTTATATTTTATGAAAGTACTATCTAAAAATAAATACAAACACTGGGTAAAGACCATTTGAATACAGGCTGGCAACCAATACATTTGTTGTTGTTGTCATAAAAACAACACAGGTATTTATTTGTTCTATTTGTAAACCCACATATAACAATAGAGCTATTAACTTTTTTCACATTTATGCCCTGAAATTACATTGTGGGACTATAACATTTTCTCCGCATGTTGTGATTGGTGGAGTTTGTTGTCTAAGTCCAGTACATAAATTACATTGAAAAATCATTTAAAAAACAACCCAAGTGATCCGAAGAACGCACTTTAAACACCGCGAAGGCCGCGTTTATCTGATTTGCTAAATATTTTTGCTTTCTTAGGGTCATCAATGCACCAACAGTAGTTAAACTGTACACAGATTGCCCTGTAAATAAGACCGTTAATGGCCTCCTAAAGGCTGTGGCTCAAATATCGATCATGAGAACTTTTACTGTACCTTAACTGTGCGGTGTTGTTGAGAATCCGCATTAATTTGGATCGCGGCGATTCGTTTTGCACTTTATGGCGTCCATTGGGGGTTCGTTTTAGCGTCGCTTCCGTGACCAGCGCAACCACGTTGTCTTGACGACGAGCCGGAGGTGCGCGTCAGAGTGTGACGTGAATCGCGCTGTATTTGGTCGCATTTTGAAATGTTTTCCTTATAAATCATTCGGACAGCAATGTACGCCTCTATGTTGCCGTGTCCTAATGCTGCTGATAAATTTAATATTAGATATATGAATAAATAATATGAACCTGTGCTGCACACATGACAATTCTTAATATGTAATATATAGCCATTTATTGCCATACATTTTCATCATATACAGTAGAAGACTAACAAATTCAAGAATCTCCTCCCAGTAGCGTTAAAAGTAACAAAACAATTACATTGTCAAAAATAAAATAGTGCTAAAAAGTCCAGCTTTAGTGTAAAGACACAGTGTGTTCCATTATAACAGCAAATAAAACTGCACACAGTACTGAACTGAAGCTGCATCAAAACATTACAGCAGGTTTTCTATTTCCTGACATTGAAACTAACCAAAGCATCCAGTGAAAAAAAAAAAATTAAAAAGAGGCTTTAAAAGACTTTTTCTGTAATAGTGTACTTGGAACATGGCTTCCAATAAGACAACTGTTGAATATCCCAGAGGAGTACAGCACTATCTGTGCTTTTTATAAAGCTTCATAACTGATTTGTTCCCCTTAAGTTGTCACCTTCTGATATAAATGAAAACTACTTTTTAAAAAACATATTGGACTGCACATTTCACATTTCAATAAAGTTCCCAGCATCCCCTGTAGTTGCAGCCCACTCAAATGCACACTGACACCCCATATCTTACAAACAGTACAGCTTACACATCACAGTCCCATGAGAAATCTACTCAATATTTACAGTAATTTAGAAGTTCCCAACCCCAATACTGTATATGCAGATTTTCCAGCTTTATTTAAATTCATATCAATTACATCATTGAAATGCAGTCAATAATTACTTCACTCAAATATTTAAGTGCTGAAGGAAATAGAAATTCTGCACTTTCTATGATCTGTTTTTAGGTAAGGAACCAGTACCCTCACTACAACAGATGGTTGAGGTTTACAGAACTGGACACTTGTTTGGCTCCTTGTGAAACACAAAACAGAACAGATCGTAAACCGTGCCATCAGCCAACTAGGGCAGGTTTAGAAGGTTGTGTTTGGCATACAGCTCCTCTGTTACTTGGTACACCTCTGAGATGAGGGGCAGGGCATCACCCAGCATGACCACCACCTGCTCAGGAGGCCCAACATTCATGACCTCGAAGAACGTGGGACGCCCAGGGAGCGCACAGAAAGCCACACCAGCAGCTTTGCGGATGATCCAGGGATGATGCTGGGCCAGCGACTCATTGTATGCATCAGCACACATAACCGAGGTCTTACTGTCCTCACTACTGGTGCGCAACCGCTCCAAGAACAGCTGGAGCCAGCGCAGTGCCCGGTGCAGCCTCAGCAGGGTACGGCAGCCCGAGTCAGGGAAGCTGCCCCGCTTGGTGAGGTCCACAAGCCCATTTTCCAGCTCATACTTCACCATGGACTGGATGGTGGCATAGTGCTTGCCATTCTCACCACTGCGGTAGTTCACCATGAGTTGGATCTTATTCACAGCATCTTTGGAGATGAAGGAGAACACACTCCCCAAGCTGTTCATAAACCTTAAAGAAAAAGCAAATTGAAAGTAAACTATTTATCATTACTTTTATTATCACTTTGATCTGAGATACAAGATGGCTGCGCACTTAATTCCAATGCAGACTGTCAGCTAAGTATTTTCAATAACTCTGAAACCAAAACAAGAAATTTTAGGCTAGCGATCAGGAACGCCTATGAATGAATGATGACACTGCTGGGATAACAGCAGATTACAGCTCCTAAAACAGAAAAAATCCAGGCAAATTTAAAGAAACCACCACTTACTTTACAAGACCTCGCCATCCTGCCACATACTGATCTATAACTACTTCTTTGTTTTCTGTGAGGCATGACTTGAAGACGTCAAGCACTTCTCTTAGACAGAATTTCTGATTCTCAACGGAGTCCGCCATGCTCATCCCGGAAGTAGGACGTCCCGTCTCGTTAATAACAAAAAACGTCACGCCTGCTGTTCACAAACTACCGTAATCCTTGTTGTATTGTCCATATTATAACAGTTATTTGTATACATGAATGCATTTAAAATCATTCGTCTCGTGATTTCTTTCGAAATCATATTGAAAAAGTGAGATATAAGCGCATAAATTACACCTTTTTAAACACACGTCTGACTTTAAATGTCATTTTAAGAGGCGCATTTTCTATGTTTTTCGGATTTTCGGATTGGAAACAGAACAAAACACCACCCACTTTTCGGGTTTCCTGGATAACTTTGTGGTTGACCCGCGATCTGACCAATAAAATGCGCGAAAAGCCTCACGTGACCATAAGCTAAACAAGATTGGTTGAGGGAACGTGTCCAAGATGGCGGTCCGCAATGATAACTTCAATTTCTGCTAATATTACAAACCGCAATGCTTGTCATTTCGAACATATTGTTGAAAAATATTGAATGTAAAGTAATCGCTAAAATTAGTATCATGATGTCGCGATAACGCGATGTTTTTTTTTAAATTATAAAAGCGACTAGTTGGCTGACCGCATTTACGGATTTTGCAAACTTACGAAAACGTTCATTGTTTTGTTTGTCTCTTCTGTCGTTTTGTAAAGAAAAAAAATTCTGAGGACTTTCCCTGAACTTCATTGTCAGGATGCCTGAGATTAAAGTAACGCCGCTGGGTAAGAGAAAAGCTCGTAAAAAAACGTGTGGCTTTTCGCTGTCCGTATAAATCAGCCTGCGTTTTCTTGAGGCAAAGTCAAAAGTTTACTGAACAAAACGCAAGAAATGTGTGAATGTTGCTGTGTCCTGCAAAGGTGCCGGTCAGGACGTGGGTCGCAGTTGCATCCTGGTGTCGATCGGGGGCAAAAACATAATGTTGGACTGTGGGATGCACATGGGGTACAACGACGACGTGAGTAACAGCATTACTACAGCATTACACCATTAAATAGAATCGTCGGTCTTGTTAGCCTTACATCGCTTTACTCTTCTCTTTATACAGCAGGTTGTTCTTACTGTCGTAGTTCATGGTCAAAACCTCTCTACTCATATAATTTTTTGTGTGTGTACATGCTGTTTTGATGTCTAACAAGAGGGCCAATATTCTTTCATTAAATATATTTTGGCATTTATTTAATACAGAGGCGTTTCCCTGACTTCTCCTATATAACTCAAAATGGACGTCTGACTGAATTCTTGGACTGTGTCATCATAAGGTTTGTGTTTTTTTTTTTGTCTTCCCATGTAAATCTCTCTGAAGATGACCTTGTTTTCTGCAGAGGGTCTGACTGTTTTCTATAATCTCCCTCCTCATCTCTGCAGTCACTTTCATCTAGACCACTGTGGTGCTCTGCCCTATATGAGTGAGATGGTGGGTTATGATGGGCCCATATACATGACCCACCCAACCAAAGCCATCTGCCCCATTCTGTTGGAGGATTTTAGGAAGATCACAGTGGACAAGAAAGGAGAAACCAACTTCTTCACATCACAGATGATCAAAGACTGCATGAAAAAGGTGGTGCCTTTGAACCTGCATCAAACCGTCCAGGTATAGTAACAGTGTGCTGTATCTCTTCTGTTGTGCACTTGTGTTTGATCTCTACACCCCATCAAGAGTGCTGCCTTTGGTTGTTTTCTGGTCCGACCTCCCAGAAGGTCCAAAACTAAAAGCCCATTGGTTCGTGGTTTTAGCCTCAGTGTGACAGCTGTGAGAATGGATGTGCTGAATCCATGAGTTAACATTGTAAGTTGGGGTGAAGAAAAGTGCAACATGTGTAGCCACCAGAATGCACCTGTTTTTTAAGTTGGCCATCTGCTGGAGATGAATTGTGAGTCTGACCTCCATACAGGTGGATGATGAACTGGAGATCAAGGCCTATTACGCAGGACACGTGCTGGGGGCAGCCATGGTGCAGATCAGAGTTGGATCAGAGTCTGTTGTCTATACTGTGAGTATGAGGCACAATTCCTTCTGCAACATTTTTCTGTTGTATATTCTATTGTATGGCAAAGTGATAATTAAGGTTGTTTAACTTACAATGTTTTTCTCAGTTATAAATAAGTGTTTTGTTGTGTGCGTGTGTATTTTTGTGTGAATGAGTACTACACATTTTTGTTTGTTTACTTGTTTTGCTAGGGAGATTATAACATGACACCGGACAGACATTTAGGGTAAGCTATCCTTTATAGTTTTGTTACAGTCATGTTTTACTATGGTATTATTTGAACACAGATTTTTTTTTTTTTTTTTAAATCATATTACTCAATTTTGCACATGGCTGCTTCAGAGCATTTCATGTCAGCTTTTCCAGGAAAGTGTAAAAATACCAGAACAGATGCTTATAATGTCGTCGTCTTCTTCTTTCGGCCGCTCCCGTTAGGGGTCGCCACAGCGAATCAAAAGCTTCCACTTCCTCCTGTCCTCTGCGTCTCTCTCCGTCACCCCCACCACTTGCATGTCCTCCTTCACCACATCCATAAATCTCCTCTTAGGCCTTCCTCTTGCCTGGCAGCTCCATCCTTAGCATCCTTCTCCCGATATATCCCGAATCTCTCCTCTGCACATGTCCAAACCAAGATGCTTATAACGTCTACAGTTAAATTATTTGGTTATTTGGAAACCAGAGCAATTTGTGGCCTCTTGTATCCAAAATTTCCTGTTGTGTTTACAGAGCGGCCTGGATTGACAAGTGTCGTCCAGATGTCCTGATAACAGAATCTACATATGCTACCACCATACGGGACTCAAAGCGCTGCCGGGAGAGAGACTTCCTGAAGAAGGTGCATGAGACAGTGGAGAGAGGAGGGAAGGTGAGGTCATTTGCAGGAGAAACAGTCCACACTTTTACAACTATAAAATCCATTTGCAGATTACCATGGAGATTTAAAAAATATTTTATGAAGTTATCGGTATAATGCTTTGTGCTGTGTCTCACTGGGTCCGACATTGTTAAAGATTCTTTATATTTCCAGGTACTTATTCCTGTGTTTGCACTGGGACGAGCTCAAGAGCTCTGCATTCTTCTCGAAACTTTCTGGTGAGCAATGAAGCAGAGGCTGTGGAAGTTTTGAACACCAGTCTGCATGCTGCACCTTATTTTAATGTTCAGCTGCAAATGCCATGCTTAAAGCATTTCTTTTATTACAGGGAACGGATGAATCTCAAAGCCCCCATTTACTTCTCAACTGGTTTGACAGAAAAGGCCAATCATTATTACAAACTCTTCATCACCTGGACCAACCAGAAGATCCGCAAAACCTTTGTACAAAGGAACATGTTTGAGTTCAAGCACATAAAGGCCTTTGATCGGTCTTATGCTGATAACCCAGGGCCAATGGTCAGTTTAACTACTGTGGCTTGTCAAACACACTTTATTTTAAATATTTTTCATAGTTTAAGTTCAGATATTAGGCAGAACCATATTCTTTGTACTTTTTGTTGTTTCAATTGAATCCAAGTCAAAGGTGTAAGTTTTCAATTGGAATTTAAGGTTTTGCTGCCTATTAATAACAGCTTTCCCAGAGCTCTGCATGTTCCCTTTGTGCAGTCAAACAAAGGCTGTTGTCCATTTTCCACCAAACATCATCAGAAATTTCCCCTTTGCTGAAGGTTGAGTGTAGCAACAGTTGGGTCATGAACCGGTCACTGTGTGTTTAATGGGAGCCTTTATTTCCTCAGGTGGTCTTTGCTACGCCGGGTATGCTGCATGCCGGCCAGTCTCTCCAGATATTCAAGAAGTGGGCTGGCAACGAGAAGAACATGGTGAGTCCTCCTGGAGTGGGATCGACCCACCTTGTCCACTCAGTGTCCCACCTGCATCTTCAAATTCAGAGCTGCTGCTTAAATGCAGACTTTGTTTTAGTTGCAAGAATAAAGAAACATTTTTGATTCTATAAAATTCTGCCTATATTGAAATTGGTGTCTGCAAACTGCAGGAAAGTGCGAGCATCATGACCATGTGCATTTTGAGATCTGACTTTTTTTTTTTTTTTTTTTTTTATAGGTAGTTTTTAGGGCTGCAGCTATCGGATACCTCAATTATTAGAGGATATGGATGATGAAATACAGGTTATCCAGATGATTAGTCAAGTAACCAGACAAGAGAAAAACTTATATTTTATCAACTAGGGATAGAAAATATACAGGAGAGGAAAATAATGCTTTACAGTTAAGTTAGTTATTTAATGAACAATTATTTTGTTTCACTTTGTAAAAATGTACTTTTTCATTAAGTGAAATAATTACATGAAACAAAATTATGATATAAAGCATAAACTAAAGCTCTTTAGCTATTAAGGACCACATTAATTACACTTTGTTTTAAAGGAAACATACTGACTGGAATCCAATAAATAGCAAAACATATATTTCAAATTACTTTCTAAACCAAAATCTAAGGTGTACCAGTCTAAGGTGTATGGGCAGCTCAGAGCAGCAGAGCAAATATTATCTTTTCACAATGATGGATTTCATAGAACTTCCTCATTCTGAGTTGTCTGTAGTTTTTGCTTCATTTTATGTCTCTTTCGGCAGGTGATCATGCCGGGCTACTGTGTACAGGGCACAGTTGGACACAAGTTGCTCAGTGGGCAGAAGAAGCTTGAGATGGAGGGAAGGACAACGGTAAGTCTGTGCTTGAACCGTCAATTTAATCCCTTTGTTTCTATGTAAGACCTAGAGCGAGGGTGTACAAACTTGGTACCTCTCCAAGAGGTTTTACACCATAAAAATATAACGGTGTTGGGTCATACAAACACAGAGATAGAAACTATATACCAGGAAGCTACAAATACTGTTTCTTCAATTGTCCAGACCGCATGGAAGGAAGAGGTGTCCGGATGAAAGTCTGGAAAATCAAGTGTTCATTTAATACTAATAGCTTTTTTACTACAGTGCTTTATTAATCAGATGAAGGTGCCTTCCTGTTTTTGTTGAATTGTCAAAAGTTGGTCTGCACACAATGAGGCGTCCATGGCAGAGCCCAGGATGTCAGTTCTGACCAAGCATCCTCTGTTCCCCAACAGCTGGAGGTCAAGCTGCAAGTGGAGTACATGTCATTCAGTGCCCATGCAGATGCCAAGGGCATCATGCAGCTGATCCGCATGGCAGAGCCCCGCAATGTGCTGCTGGTGCATGGAGAGGCCAAGAAGATGGAGTTCCTCAAAGACAAGATTGAACAGGAGTTCAGTAAGTGCAGCCCAGTGTAGACAGCAAAAGGGCTCAAGCAGAGACACATAGTCAGGCTACAGATTTGTCACTGTCATCTGCTTGGTTAAACTCTTATTGTGCTTATATTATAATTTAATGCCACATTTTTCACAGTACCAGAAAAAGCATAATATTTATTTGTAGTTGTACTTTAAAATAGGGCAGAAAATTGGGTCAACATTAAGCATTGCTACTGTTTTTCCTCAGCTCTGCACTACAGTGTCATCCTGGATATCACATATTGTCTGCAAATGAATTGCTTTTTCACTGTATAATTGCAGTGAAGTCCCACTATAATCTGATAAGTGGGGCACAAAAAATTAAATGCATAAAATGTAGGGTTGCCTTATTGTGAGGTTAATGGAAAAACAGTATTTTTCAGTTAGTCTTCCAGTAACTGTGTGTAAAGAAGGGCAAATGTACATTTATTTGTAAATGTAAATATAAATTTATTTGTTGTCATTTATTAGATTTGTAGGAAATAAGCCTTATTACAAACAAAATGTGCATATGACAAATATAATGGTATTCCTTCTTCATCTTTCGGCTGCTCCAATTAGGGGTCGCCACAGCGGATCAGTTGTTTTCACTTCTTCCTGTCCCCTGCATCTTTCTCCGTCACACCCACCACCTGTATGTCCTCCTTCACCACATCCATAAATCTCTTCTTAGGCCTTCTTCTCTTCCTCTTGCCTGGCAGCTCCATCCCTAGCATCCTTCTCCCAATATATCCAGAATCTCTCCTCTGCATATATCCAAACCAATGCAATCTCGCCTCTCTGACTTTGTCTCCAAACCATCTAACCTGCGCTGACCCTCTAATATATTCATTCCTAATCCCGTCCATCCTCGTCACACCCAATGCAAATCTTAACATCTTTAACTCTGCCACCTCCAGCTTTGCCTCCTGTCTTTTGCTCAGTGCCACAGTCTCCAACCCATAAAGCATAGCTGGTCTCACTACCATCTTATAAACCTTCCCTTTCACTCTTGCTGGTACCCTTCTGTCACAAATCACTCCTGACACTCTTCTCCACCCACTCCACCCTGCCTGCACTCTCTTCTTCACCTCTCTTTCACACTCCCTGTTACTCTGGACTGTTGATCCCAAGTATTTAAATTCATCCACCTTCACCAACTCTACTCCCTGCATCCTCACCATTCCTCTGTCCTCCCTCTCATTTATGCACTTGTATTCTGTCTTAGTCCTGCTGACCTTCATTCCTCTTCTCTCTAGAGCATATCTCCACCTCTCCAGGGTCTCCTCAACCTGCTCTCTACTCTCACTACAGATCACAATGTCATCTGCAAACATCATAGTCCACGGTGACTCCTGTCTGATCTCATCTGTCAACCTGTCCATCACCATTGCAAATAAGAAAGGACTCAAAGCTGATCCTTGATGTAATCCTACCCCCACCTTGAAAGCATCTGTCACTCCTACCGTAGACCTCACCACTGTCACACTGTCCTTGTACATATCCTGTACCACTCTTACGTACTTTTCTGGCACCCCCGACTTCCTCATACAATACCACAGCTCCTCTCTAGGTACCCTGTCATATGCTTTCTCTAAGTCCACGAAGACACAATGCAACTCCTTCTTACCTTCTCGGTACTTCTCCATCAACACCCTCAGAGCAAACATCGCATCTGTAGTACTCCTTCTCGGCATGAAACCATACTGCTACTCACTAATCGTCACCTCCCTTCTTAACCTAGCTTCTACTACTCTTTCCCATAACTTCATGCTGTGGCTTATCAATTTTATCCCTCTGCAGTTACTACAGCTCTGCACATCACCCTTATTCTTAAAAATTGGTACCAGTACACTTCTCCACTCCTCAGGCATCGTCTCACTTTCTAAGATTCCATTAAACAATCTGGTTAAAAACTCCACTGCCATCTCTCCTAAACACTTCCATGCTTCCACAGGTATGTCATCTAGGCCAACAGCCTTTCCATTCTTCATCCTCTTCATAGCTGTCCTAATTTCCTCCTTGCTAATCCATTGCACTCCCTTTTTCATAATCCCTACATCATCCAACCTTCTCTCTGTCTCATTCTCTTCATTCATCAGCCCCTCAAAGTACTCTTTCCAGATGCACAACACACTCTCCTCGCTTGTATGTTTCCATCGCTATCCTTTATCACCCTAACCTGCTGCACATCTTTCCCAGCTCGTTCCCTCTGCCTAGCCGTTCGATACAGGTCCTTTTCTCCCTCCTTAGTGTCCAACCTCTCATACAATTCACCATACTATTTGATCCTTGGTTCTGCCCTCATTCTCCTTCTCTTTTTGATCTTCAATGTCATCCTACAAACCACCATCCTATGCTGTCCAACTACGCTTTCCCCTGCCACCACTTTGCAGTCTACAATCTCCTTCAGTCTGGCCCTCCTATATAAGATATAATCCACCTGTGTGCATCTTCCTCCACTCTTGTACGTCACCATGTGTTCCTCCCTCTTCTTAAAATTTGTGTTTACCACAGCCATGTCCATCCTTTTTGCAAAATCCACAACCATCTGACCTTCCGTGTTCCTCTCCTTGACACCATACCTACCCATCACCTCTTCATCTCCTCTGTTCCCTTCACCAACATGCCCATTGAAATCCGCTCCAATCACCACTCTCTCTCCCTCGGGTACACTCTTCACCACTTCATCCATATCACTCCAGAATTTTTCTTTCTCATCCATCTCACACCCAACTTGCGGGGCATATGCACTAACAACATTCATCATCACACCATCAATTTCCAGTTTCATAACCATCACTCTGTCAAACAATTGATCCGCTGTGGCGACCCCTAACAGGAGCGGCCGAAACAAGAAGAAGAAGATAACCATCACTCTGTCGGACACTCTCTTCACCTCCAAAAGACTCTTGACATGCTGTTCCTTCAGGATAAACCCTACCCCATTTCTCTTCCCATCCACACCACGGTAAAACAGTTTAAACCCCCCTCCGATGCACCTAGCCTTACTCCCCTTCCATTTGGTCTCTTGCACACATAATATATCAACCTTCCTTCTCTCAATCATATCAGCAAGCTCTTTCCCTTTACCAGTCATACTACCAACATTCGAAGTTCCTACCCTCACGTCCACTCTCTTAACCTTCCCCCTCTCCTCCTTCCTCCGGACATGCCTTCCTCCTCTTTTCCTTCGGCCTCTTCTCTTTCTTCGGCCAACAGTAGCCCAATTTCCGCCAGCACCCTGTCGGCTAGCAGTACTGGTGGTGGTTGTTGTTAAACAAATATAATGGTATTTATAGAATAATTATATCAAGAGGACCCACTTTGATTGTGCTGTTGGCGGCTTGTGAGACTGGACTGTGGGAACAGAAGCTTTGTTTCTCCGCAGCATTTTTAAACTACGGCACTCACAGGACACAACAACAGACCTGCACCAAAGCTTTTAAACATTGAACACCGAGTGGGTCAGCAATCCCCCTATAACTCCCCACAGCAGTTCGACAAGCATGTGCAAGCATGCAGCTATGGCTCCCCCCGTGACTGCAATACTAATAGAAACCTTTACCCAAAGTTATGTCATCTTTAGTACATCATGTACATTCTTCACCATCAAGATTATGTTGGTGACTGTAAAGGGAGCAGGAATAACAGTTGTGTAAGATCTGAATTAGTCTTACCCTGAGGTGCCTTATCATGGGGTTTTACTATATTCTTGGTCAGGGTGGGTGGAGGAGGTCCTCTATAAAGTAAATTGTACCGCTTCATTGAAGTTCTGACATCAATCTTCTCACTCCTTCAGCAGGTATCAGTTGCTTCATGCCAGGCAACGGAGAGACTACGACCATCCCCACGAACCCGAGCGTTCCGGTCGACATCTCCCTCAGCCTTCTCAAGAGGGAGGCTGCCCTGGGAGGTGCGGTCAGCAGGGGGCGCAAAATCACCCTCCACTTTGTTTTCTGTGTGGCTCTTTATTCTGCTTGTGGCTGTCAAAAAAGTGCCTTAGCTTCAGTGACAGAAGTGTGACTTGCAATTGCTTCTTTTCAGCATAAAGATCCATGGTGCTTGCAGTTTATTCTAATTTCTCTAAAATCCTCAATTGAGGAACTGGATGAGTGCTTCAGTTCTACTCCCAGAATTCCACTATTCTGTATTTTAACAAAATTGGCTCCACAAAAATATGTCATTCATCTGGTATTTATAAGCCAAAAATCAGAGACAAGAAGTCGAGTTACAGACATAAAATGATGTGATTTTACTGAATTATTTGGAAATTATCTGAACAACCTGTTAACAGGCAGGAAAATTGTGACTTGTTTTTGTTGTACATACAAAATGTACCTGCAGTTAAGTTTGTGGTTCCTCGCAGGGCCTCTCCCCGACCCGAAGAGGCCACGAACCATGCATGGGACTCTCATCATGAAGGACAGCGTAAGTGCAGACCCCCAACCCCACAGAGGAAAAACTGGCCCTGTGTCTCCTCTTCATAAATCCCCTGTAACCAAAGTGTCTACCACTTTAGTCTGACCTCATAGCAGCTTTAATTTTGGCTCTCAACTTGTGACTCACTGCTCAGACACCATGAATGATGCAGAAAGTTTTACCTAAACAGAGGAATAGCTTCCTGCCTTTGCTGTACCTCTAAAAATTTATTACCTTCCTCTAATGTGAGGGAGGTTGTTTTAAGAGAACAAAAAGCTCTGACTGGAGCGCTAGTTACATGGGAGAGGTCTTCTTTCTTTTTCACCCCCCCACCCCCCATATCCATGCAGAGTCTCCGCTTGGTGTCGCCGGAGCAGGCACTGAAGGAGCTGGGCCTCAATGAACACCAACTCCGCTTCACCTGCCGTGTGCAGCTTCAGGACTCCCACAGCGACCCTGACACCCTCAACAGGGTCTACAGCCACCTGAAGAGGTACGGACGCCAAACACGCTGGTTTCACTTTTTCGCAATGTTACGTAGAAATACCCTCCTCCACCTCGAGCTGAGAGCTGCACCTTTGTTCACCAGCTGTGTGTCTGCATCTTTCGCTGCTGCACTTTGGTTCCTCTCAGTGGTGCATGGCTTTAGAGAAGGATCTGCTGAACATGTAAATGTGACATTTCTGTCCAGTAAGATTTAATAAGATATATAGCGGTCCAGGATGGAGCCCTTCAGCATGGCCCCTTTTCAGAGGAGCCATATGTTCTTCAAGCTTATTTGCATTATGGACACAAAGCTTTGCACAAGTATTTAACCCCCTTGAAAGTTATCAAGATTGCCTGGTTTGCAAATAACATCTGAAAATATTTTTCCAATTTTTATTATGAACTCTTTCACTCTGGCAATACATTCTCAGAGGCAAAATGAAAGAAAATTACAAAAACTGCCTGCATAAATATTCAAACTCTTCACATTAATTTTTGGCAAAGTCAACTTCTGCTGCAGTAAGCACTTTTAAGTCTTTTGGGGTAGGCATGGACCAGCTTTGCACACCGTTTGGGAGGTGTTTTACCCCATTGATCTTGGTAAATGTGCAGTAGGTTGGTTGGAAGGTGCTTGTAGACCACAGTTGTGCCACTGATTCTCACTGGGGTTGAGGTCAGGACCTTGATTGGTTACAAGATATGAGTTCAACATAAAAGTACTGACCTAACAAATATGTGTCAGTATCATTTTTTTTTTTTTTAAACGTTTATGGCTTTTCTGCTTCCTGTTACTCCTCGTCACAGTACTGTAACTTCAACGTACAATAATACTGGTAATTGCTAGCTTTTTATTGAAAAATACTGGAATATTCCTGCTGGAATGCCACCCACACTGTGCCTTCTGCTCTGTGTGGCATGCACACTGTAGTCTCTTCTAGGGTTTCAGTTCTGTTCTCACTTTTTTGCCAGCACTGTTTTTGCAGGTTTGTTTTGGGAATCGCGGTTTCACTTCTGAAATTGGAGGCTGTGTCACACCAAACGCAGTCGGCTGATTGAGCGTTAACCATCCATCACCCTCTGTGTGTTTTTCACCAGCGTGCTCAAGGGGTACACCGTCCAGCATCTCCCAGACGGCACGGTCATGGTGGAGTCCATTGTCCTCAAGGTGTCCTCGTCCACTGAGGAGCCTAACACCAAAGTCGTGCTTCTCTCCTGGAGCTACCAGGTGATGTACAGGATCACACCTCTGGGTTCTTGCATTTTCACCTTTTTCCTGGATCAGATCAGCTGCAACCTATTTTGCTCATAATGATTTATCATTTTGGCGGGTGGTTCAGCTGATCTGAAGTTGGACATAAATAGTTTTTTAGGAGAAATTGTTGCTTTATCGATCATAAATAAAGGCAGCTTAGGCTGTGTGCGGAGCACTGCGCTCAGTGGCTGTTTTGGAGAACTTGGCTCAGGGAAATTTTGGTGAGTTGCCATGGAAATGTGGTGTGGGTGCAGTTTCAGTTTAGGTGCTTTGCACTGTTGGCCCCCTGTGGTCTCCGGTGTGGAACTGCTGCTGCCACCATCGTGACATTCTTGTCTGTTTGTCACCACGCTCACACTAGCAACTTCACAGTCTTTAATACCAAAAGTGCCATTTAATTGTATACACCTTGTTCAGTGGGCGGTAACACCACCGTGCATGCTTTGGTTTTATAGCCAAAATTTTCCAAATATTTCATTTGAACAAGAATTGTAGAGCCACATTACCTGCGTGTCTGTTTACAGACCATGTGACAATTTTAGCAGTTTAGTCACCTTTGAATTTGTAGTTTTATTCCCTAAATTTCTTCAGAATTTATGTAATTTTGTTTAGCTTTTGATATTGTGCTTGACTGGGATTTGCTTTATAGTACTGTATTTTACAGTTAAATGTGAAACTAAAGTAAAAGAAGCTCAACTGACCTCAAGTTGAAACTTGCCTGACAGGGCAGGAAGTTGAACCACTGAAGTTTTTCTCCGAGACCCCTTTTCAAAATTGAATCTACGCTCAGCAGCGGCTGTAAATGTTGACCTGAATGCTGGGTTTCCCCTCACTTGTGTACCCATGAAGAGAAAGAAGTCGACAGTTGCTGGTTATCTTAAATAGCTTCTGCAGTTTAAAAAAAAAAAAAATGACCACAGTAACAATTTAATATTTTTTTCAACATGTTTTAATATTTTTTTGGGCTGCAGTTTTTTTTTTTTTTTTTTTAGCCATTTTAAGGCCTGTTGTGAATTTGTGTTACAGAAAGGTTGAACGCATTTAAGAACTGACATGTCCTGTTTTGCAGGATGAAGACCTGGGCAGCTTTTTGTCGTCGTTGCTCAGGAAAGGGCTGCCTCCCTGACGGAACGAAATTCCCTTTACTTGGTTACTCTTTCGAACAAATTCGAGTAAAATTTTTGTAATAAAAAGTTCAGTTTTTGCTTTTGCTCACTAATGGACGCAAATGACACAAAGCACAGATGCCACCGCACAGATTACTTTGTATATTGCACATTTCTAAACCCATAGCCTTTTTATCCATGTTGTGAATCCAGGGCTCCGCTTTATAGCTCATGCAAATACGATTAATAGATATGAATCACAAAGAAAATCTGTTTGCTTTTAAGGAATGGAAGCTTTTAACGTAGCTTGTGGTCTGCACCAGTGGTCAGATGCCCTTGGAGATGGTATAGATCCCCTTGGACTTGTAAAGCAACAGCCCCTTGAAGGAGCTCCACTTGCAGTAGCCAGTGGTGAAATAGTAAAGCACAGGGTCGAGGCAGCTGTTGATGCTGACCAAGGCCATGGTGGCACGGCGCGCCTGGTAGATAGCCGTGACGTAGGGGCAGTGCTGGATCACACCACGGCGCACGAGCAGGTACAGCAGAAGGACGATGTGGTAGGGCAGGAAGCAGATGATGGTGATGGTGAGGATGGCATAGATGATGCGCAGCGCCCGCCGGCTAGTCGCCGTGTGGATGCGGGCGATGCGTCGGGCCACAATCGGATAGCAGCTCATGATGATGGCGAAGGGCAGCAGTGAGCCGAACACGAGGCTGCAGACGCTGTAGAGGGCGACTCGCGTGCCCCACTCGTACTCCGAGAAGTTCTCAAAGCAGCTGCGCTGCCCGCTGCTGCGGTTACTCTCCAGCGGACCGACCATGACGAAGGCCACTACGATGACTCCGGACACCACCCACACTGCCAGGCTGACCAGCAGCGTCCAGCGGGTTCGCTGCAGCCGCAAGTAGGTGTGCGGGTGCACAGTGGCGATGTAGCGGTCGATGCAGATGCAGGTGAGGAAGCCGATGCTAACATAGATGATGGTGTAGAAGAGGATGCCGGTGATGAGGCAGGCCAGGTCCCCGAACACCCAGTCGTTGGAGTTGAGGTGATAATGAATGCGGAAAGGTAGCGTGCACAGGAAGGCGGTGTCGGCCAGCGCCAGGTTGATGATGAAGACGCTGGACGATGTGCATGGTTTGATTCTGAAGATGAACGTGTACAGGGCTAGCAGGTTGCCAAGGAGCCCCAGCACGACAACAAAGACATATACGGCTGGGAAAAGGAGGAACTGAAACTCTGCCGTCGGGGTGCAGGAAGCATTTTGTGAGCCGTTCATTTCTGAATGGACATGAAACTTGTTTCTCCACTTCCTTTGGTTTTGAATGACAATAGCTGCCTTCTTTGTTCTCCCCACCAACCCTACAATGAAAAGACAATTATTACAGGCAACGCCGTTAAATTACTGGCTGTTCGAATGTGGGCTCAAATCCAGCTCAGTGCATGTGGGTTTCCTCCCACAGTCCAAAGACACGTTTCACGTAATTGGTAGTTGAGAATTGCCCATAGTGTGTGACTGTACGTGTGGCTTCCTTGCGATGAACTGGAGTCCCATCCAGTTTCATGGCTCGGCCCAATAGGATGCAGACTACCGTGGCCCTGACCGGGGTACAGCAGCTGAGAATAATGCGTGTGTCAGATTGCTTAATTTTTGTATTTAAAAAAGTGATTGAATGCAGTGCAGCTCAGTGAAATCAGCTGTGAGTTTCCTCCTGGCTGCTGCGTGCTGGCTGTTTCTGCGATTGAGTTCTGATGATCAAACAGTCAAAATGTGGGAATTGTGTTGGCAGCGCTAAGGCAGATGAGGCAAAGAGGAAAGTAAGCAAGCATCTACTGTGAAACCAGATCAGGTCAGCAGACCACTGGGGTCCTGTAGGAGTATCTAAAAGCGAGAAGATGAGTGATGGCAAAGAACACTTACTGTGCAACTGGAGGCATCAAACTGCAGGTGAAGCCGGAGAATGTGAGCAGACAAGATCACCCTTTAGTGACTCCCCATGAGGCTCCAGAAGTGTCGCTGATGGACTGTGCTGTTGTGAAACGTGTCCTCTGGAGAATTCTCTTCATCAAGTTTATTCACTTGCTGCCACCGCCTCTGTGGAAAATGTTTCTCTAAGCTCTGAGAGTGAAGCAAACCACAGGAAGCTGCCAGTGGAGCGCAGACCTGTGTGCATCACACGCGTTATCCTATCACAAACGGAGGTGTCAAACCTGTCACCACTTTTAATCTTTACTGTTCTTATCTCCACTGTTTGTGTGTAAACCAGAGCTTACATGTGATCTTTTTCTGGTACTCTCACTGAATTTATTTCTGACTCTTAAGGAATCTCTTAGATGTAGGGGACACCACAGCTGGGTCACACTTTCTCGGCTTATGTGGATCTTCTCAGCTTGAGTCCATCATTAGAAGAAAGCTGGAAGCCCTGGGTAAAAACTGGGTCCTCATTTATTGTCATACCTTAAGATCAGAAAAATGTTATTTGCTGTGAAAGACATTGACAGTTTGATAGCTAAATGGAGTCTAGAGGGGTCACAAGGTCGAGGGTTGGTTGTCTCCATGTTTCCAACCAGGTTTTCACTTTCAAATTTGCATTTTTTTTTTAAAACACTTTTAACTTTATATACCTTTTTGTGTTTTGTAAGCTGGAAAGACCAGGAAGTTGTGCATTTGGCTGTAGAAATGAATGATTGTCTCTGCATTGCATATGATTATATTTTGGTCCTCTTTCTGGTTTTTAAGTGACACATTTTTAAAGTAAGAGTCAGAATCAATATTAATCAATAAGCAGCGTTTACATCATCCATAGGGGACAAATAGAAAGGAAAAGGAAAGAAGCCTTAGAGCTGTTAATGCTTTTATTAAACCTGTAGGCCTGTGTTTGGTCAATGCTGATATGAAAATGGTGACCGAACCACTGACCCGGAGGTTGAAAACGGTACCATCAAAAATCATTAAACCGGACAAAACTGACTTCATCAAGGTCAGATTTGGCTCCGATAACATTTTTTGCACTCAAATAATAAATGTCACACAGCAAATTAGAAACCGCCCACCAATGATTTCACTTACAGTGGAAGAGGTGTCTGACAGTAAATTGTTGTTTCTTATTTGCGGTTTAGTGATTTAAGTGGGCAATACCAAAAAAAAAAAAAACCCCAAAAAATCTGACAAGAACTTCGTCAGCCTAATAAAGCTTTTATACTCGAACCCTTCAGCACAAATGAACACACGTGGTTTTCTGTGGGATAAGGTTGCAGGCAAGCAGTCCTCCTTCCCCTCCACTTTTCATGCTCGTGATTGGACCGACAGCAGAAGCTGTGAGGAATAAGAAGGACCCAAGCGGCATAAATATGTAAATATACCGCCCAGCTAAAAAAAAAAGTGACAGACTAATATTTTGTTGGACTGCCTTTAGCTTTGGTTACAGCATGCATTCACTGTGGCATCGTTTTGATAAACTTATGCAATGTCACAACATTTATTTCCGTTCAGAGTTGCATTTATTTTTTTGCCAAGATCTCGTATCAATGGTGGGAGAGTCGGACTGCTGCGTAAAGTCTTCTCCAGCACATCTCTATAGGGTTAAGGTCTGGACTGTGTGGGGGCCAATCCATGTGTGAAAATGATGTCTCGCTCATGCTCCCTGAAGCATTCTTTCACAATTTGAGCCCAAGGGACCCTGGAACTGTCATCTTGAAAGAAAACAAATGCATTGATGGAAAAACCTGCTCATTCAGTATATTCAGGTAGTCAGCTCACCTCATTTTTTGGGCACATAACGTTGCTGAACTTAGACCTGACCAACTGAAACAAACCCAGGTCCTAACACTAAATTCAATCCAGATTATGCCTTTTTTTTTTTTTTGGCTGGGTAGCATGAATTCATCTGCTGCCGTCATCTCTCTGGGGCCAGTTTGTCATGCAGTTACAAAGGTGGACACTAGGAGGCAGCTCTCTCCCACCCGCACCAACACCCTCCGTCGCTCGACCTACTTTCACAGATTTTTGCATAAATTACCAACGTATTATTTTGTCACATGGAGTTATGGAGAAAAATGTTTTAAACATGCATTTAATTTAACTGAGTGGCTTCATGTCGCAGGTGCAGGTGTGTGATGCTTCACTTGGTGTGGAAGTGGGAGTGACGCTCATGTCTTGGCATTCAGGATCTGAGCTTGTGTGGCACTTTCTCTCCTTTTTGGGTTCTGTTGCAGTGCTTTGGCAAATCTGAGAGTGAGAAACACAAAATCATCAATCAGGATAAAAGTGTGGAATAAAGGGGCAGCAGGTGGGGTTGTGATTCAGACCATCGCTTTTCCTTCTGAAGGATCCCGGGTCAAATCCCACTCTGAGCAAAATAATTTGTCTAAATGACTCCATAAAAATAGTGCTTTGCTAAGTTAGCAAAGCAGTTCTGGCCAACATCATTGGCATCCTTTGCATTTTCAACATGTCATGTGCAGAAGCTTCAGAAATAATAGGAAAATGACTAACTTGTGATTATCAGAATATTTTGTTAGGATGTCTAAAGTTATACGGCACAGAAGACTTCTGCTCAGCTCACGTGTAGTTTTTTTCTCACAAAAGAAGAAGAAAATAGGACCTGGACAGAATCAGAAACACCTTTCCCTGACACCTGGTTACATAACAATGCCACCTCCAAACATTTCTTAGCACCTCTCAGCTTCCCTTTCTGCTGGTAGTTTCTCCCACTCTTCAACAGCAGTTTATTCTGCGGGATTCCTTATACCAACAGCATATTTCAGTTCCTTGTCAAAAGATCTTCCAAAATGAGATCAGGGCTCATTGTTGGCCATTTTTTTCTGTTCTTTTGTGCTTTCAAATGTGTGTTTTGGGCTGGTGTCCTGCTGAAGGACCCGTGATCTTCTACCTGCAGCCAGATTTCCGATGCTGGGTAGTACATTTTGCTGTAAAACATCTTGGTGATCCTCTGATTTCATAATTTCATGGTTCCTGAAATACATTCAAGGCCTCCAGTACCAGAGGCAGCAAAGCAGCCCCACGACATTATGGAACCTCAACCATGTTTGCTGCAAGCAGGGTGTCCTCTTCCTTATGAACTTCATTTCCTCACCTATAAACAAACCACTTGTCTGCATTGCTAAGAGGTTTTGTTTTGGTTTCATCGGTCCACAGACCATTTCCCAGAATCCCCCAGGTTTCCCAAAAGGGTGTTGGTTTCTCTAGGGAGGTGGGAAGGTTGCTAGGTAGATAGCTTTATAAAAATTAAGGAAAATGAATTGAAAAGCAATGGGTGATTGTAAATGATCAAAAAGAAAATAAATTTGCCACAGTTCTCTAGGTTTTGAAGAGAAAAGGCAGCGCTAGTTTATCTTTTGTGCTCTTTTTACTTCTCTGACTTTTCCAGGGTGTCTGAGCTTCCCGAAAGATGTCACGTGCCTGGCCGAGCTTGTGGGTAAATTCACGCCCCTACTCAGTTCCTTTCGGGCATCCACGTCAGAGCCGAACCCCACTGGAATCGGATCAAAATCCTGCCTTTTATTGCGGCTATGGAAACTATTGTGTAAAAAGGGTCCTATTAGCATTTCCCCACAAATGGAAAATCCCGGTTTTTACACCCCAGCCAACCATCTGACAATAGAGGGGTCCCCTGACCCACAGGCTGGCGGAAGGTGCCGTTCATTACTATTCCTTACACACAGGCCTGGCACAAAAAGCCTGCTTCAAAGGCACCACCAAAGGTCCGTTTATGTTCATGGTTATAGAATCTTCTAGTCTTCCATAGCTTTTTTCTAAGTATTTAAGTGTTTTTTTTTATTTTTATTTTTAAATTTCATGAGAAGGGTCCTACTGAACTTGGTGGGAGGGTGAAGTCCAGACAGTGCTGCTGTGGTTGTTCTCATCTGTGTGAGGACCATTACCCTGGCAGCATGGCAAACAGTCCCCTACAGTGGTGACCTGAATAGTGTGATGCATCATCCACATCAGAGCCAACACACAAAATTGCAGACATAGATATCCATTCATTATATTCCTTAACTTCTTTATCCTGGTCAGTGTGGTGGTGGTCCTGTGCTTATCTCAGAATCCCTGGATGCTGGGCTATGAGACTACAGCCTGGATGGGACGCCTGTCCGTCGCTGCATGGCCTCACACTCACAGTTGCACACACACACTAGAGGTAATTCAGAGTGATTCATTTATCTGGAACACATGTCTTTGGACTGTGGGAGGAAACCCACTCAAACTTGGGGAGAAGATGCAGATTCCACAAAGAGTTGATCAGTCACACAGCCCAGACATTGTGAGGCTCTATGAAACCCACTGTGCCACCATTCTGCCCAACATCATGAATCCAGGCATCATCCTCACTACACCTGGCAGAAGGCTGGGAAACCCATGTGAACAAGAACAGCTGCATCAAGGCCAACTTCATGTTTTTCCAAAATGAAAAGTGTTATAGATCAATGCTCAAACTCTGATGTCTGTCCACAACAAATGTGAAAGCTTTTTTTTTCCCCCCACAGGATCATTCTGGATGGAAAACCTCCACACTTAGGGTCCTATTTTTCCTTCATTTACACCTTAAGAGCAAACCAGCTTCACTTTCTCATCACCAACTTAAATCTCTCATTGGCACATTATGATCTACTGATCAATACTGCTTTTATTTGGGCAGCTTTTGAACAGTAAGGGAATTAATCTCATAAAATGGCAGCATCCCCCTTCTTTGGGGCAACGAAATGACCAAACGCAATTTGCATTACAATGCTTAACCCACTGCAGTCAACAAAATGGAGGAAAACCAAAAAAAATTCTTTCCATCTGCAACCGGAGTGCACATAATTCTATTTGTTATGTAACCCTGGTATATATTTTCCATATTTTTGCATTTCCTTGGTAACAGCATCAGCACTTATTAATTATTTACATGTTGTGTATCGTATTCCACTGCCTGAGAGGAGTCGCACGACACATCGACACATTATTGCGGCCATGCAATGTTCCACACTCGGTGCCAGTAAGTATTTGCCGCAAACTTTAAAGCACAGCAAAATATCAAAAGAAACACAAGGCAGTGCATCGAACAGCCCTGTCCAGGACCAAAAATGCATCTCCCTGCATCCTTCGCTCTTCTTTTTCAGGAATAAACCATCACATTGTGCACATGACAGCTACTCTTTGTGAATGCAATTTGAAAAGAATGGCCTCGGCTTATTTTAGTGCTGCTGGGGGCCATGTACAAAGCTGGGGGGCTAACACGATTGCTGCAAAAAAAGAAAAGAAAACAATGAAAGCAAGAAGATTCTTAATGTTTGAGATGAACACCCGTTAGAGAGCAACAGTTTTTTGTGAATCTTGGCTCTGCCCCTTTGGTCTCAGACGTGCTCCTTTGGAGGGGTTTGGTACCTGTGGTGCCATCCTGAGGTTTATCTGCCATTTCAACACCAAACAAAGGGCACAGATGAACACACGGATGTGAACTGAAATGATGTCCATCTTCAAACACGCACAAACACACAGGCACACATGCTGCCACTTCCTATCCTCAATAAAACCATCACCCTGAAATACAAAATGGAACGCAAGTAACATTCAGGGCTGCCGCATGCTTCGGTAGCAGAACCTGGCAGGTGTCCGACGCAAAAGCACCCGGAGTAGCTGGGTCGCATCGTATCCAAGACCATGCATTATTTATATTTTTCCCCTCTCCAGCTGTCTCGGCTTCACTACCTCCAGGAGCTGCACGTGACTATTGTGTTCCAGCTCCTAACATCAAAACATATTAGGCTTTCAAATGAAACAGCATAGAGTCGCGGCCTTAAGCCCACCGAGTAAATGCACTTCGGCAGCTATTGGCATTTCATTTGGAGAATAAATGGCTGAATGATTAATGGGAGGCCCCAGGCGTGTGGCCATTCAGAGGGATTCATGTGCAGCCCCGCATCCTCCTCGTGTGTCCTTCTCATCCGCACACCATTTGCAGGACGCGGCTCCGTTACAGCATCGGGTCTGTGCAGCTCGGGTGCTGTCGCTCTAGAGCATCCGCTCTTGGAAACCATGGTGATAAAGTGGGTCGTTGTTCTCATTCTGGGTCTCTGTGTCACTGTTTGCTTGTAGCTATTTGAGTCACTCCTGCCAAACATTTGCGGTCTCCTTCTCTGAGGCATCCTAGTGTGTGAAGGGCACAGATTTACAGCCGGCTAGAGGACTGGAGTATTGGATCTTTATAATAAAGCCATGCACATAAATGTTAAGGTCAGCAGGTTGTGTAATTTTAATCACCCTCGACTTGCACTCAAGAGGACCCAGGCTTGAACCCCTGGCCCTGGTGTAGTACCACCAAGCAAGGTCCTTACCAACTGACACAATAAACATAACCAAGCCATACATGTATAAATGGGTAAATCATTTTAAGTAGTTTAGTATACACATCTAACATTGTACTCTGCTTTGGGGAAACGGATCAGTTACGTGAGTTTATGTCTTTTATCTGCGTGTTGATTTGTTTAGTGGAAGTACAGACAGAAAGACACAAGCAAATGTGAAGAGGGGGTGCATTAAGAGAACTGCTAAATAAGCAGGTAAGCCGGGTGCAAAGTTGTAAACAATAATAGCTTGAGAGAATCAATAATGGTACCCAGTGGTTAAAAGTCAGCTAAAAAAAATCATTAAAGCGTTTAGATATTTCATTTCATTGCAGATTTGCAATGTCCCTGCACATATTCTGTTCATGAATTCTACTATAAAACCCTAACCCTTAGCCCCTATCTGTGCTCTCCTACATGTTAAACCTGAAATGGTTTCCCTCACAGCAGACCTGCTCCCTCTCATCCATTTTCCTGTCCTGTAAGTTGCACAATTGGTGCTTTTTGGCCCTTTGTGAGAACGGAATCTGCAAAAAAATCCCGCCTACATTTTCATAATGAATAAGCATTAAAAACAGTGTTGTGCACATTAGTGTGGCAGGGAAGGTTTAACCCATGGCGCTCTCACTTCACATCTCTCCCACATCTGTTGATCGCCAAGTAGTCCAGAATGGATGACCTCCTGTGAGTGTGGGAGAGATGTGAAGGCTTCATTAAAGCACATTAAGTGGCCTATGTGTGAACACACATCTCCCACTGCGCTCACTGATCATTTATGTATGGCGTAACTCCTTGTTTATGGTTTCCTCAAGCGCTGCTCTCTATCTAATGGCCTTTTATAACCCTGTCTCATCATTTATGAATGGCCCGTGATAGCTAGGGTCTCTTGAGAAGATTCAGCGTTCATGAGCAAAGTGTCGAGTTGGTGGAAACGTCAAAGACTTCTCGGAGACAACCCACCGAAAGCCCCCATGAACACGGTTTCTATGGTAGTTGGACATACTGGTGCGCCCGCAAGTTCTCCATGTGAACCCATGGAAGGTGCTGTAGTTGGAAAGGTCTTAGCCCCAAGCTTTGAAGATACTGGACTTACTTTTGCATTTTTTCTGACCCCTGTGACTGCAACAGCAGGTCATCTGCTTCCCACCTCCCAAGAGCCACCTAATATTAGTACTTTGCTACCCTGTCTGCCAAAATAACACCATGGTAGGAAGCACTGATGTGGTCTCTACAAATCCACCATTTGACAGCCTGCCTGTTCATCAGAGAACCATCTGGACACTCGAATGGGATGGCATCCTGGCATCTGACACTTTGCTTTTCACTAAATATCAGCCAGACTATCTTCTCTCTCTGTATTGAAGAGGTTTCCCACTAATCTTGACATGTGGTTGCCCTTTCTGCCCCAAGAGTTGAACTGGACAGTTAAAATATTCATGGGTCTACGAGGCTTCAATTCGAAGGCATGGTGGTGGCATCGGAAATGGAGAGGCACAGCCTTTCAAAACCACCTCAGTGATCTTTTACTAACCAATAGGCTGCCGACCAGATTTTCTCCACAGGAAACGTGCATCGTGTTTTTGACATTTTGGTACAAAACATTTGGACAACAAAGACATTTAGAGAGGATTTACACAGGCCTGGACTGCTCCTCCCATTGTGTTATGAATTATTGGTGAGAGTTTTCATGTGTATTTGTGCATGAGTGCAGCAGGAGAGTCGGCCAGCGGAGGGGGCGTGTGTGTCGGCTGTAGGAGCCTGCAGCTCATCTTGTCCTACTTTTCCTAACATCGCAGTGTGGAAGAAATAAATCGACATGGCTGTGCTGTAATGCATTCCGATTAGAGGGGATATCGTGGGTAAAACAACAATCTCGTGAAAATCAAGGTGAAACAGTTCAGCGTTGCATTGTCTGTGGCCACTTCATCTCAGCATGTTGGACGTACATGCGAGCATGGCTGTGACTCTCATTCTCCAGAAAACAGATTCGGAGGAGCCAACCAACATGGGAAGCTGTACCATGAGCCAAAAGATCCTGCTTACATGAACGCGTTGGATTAACTCCTTGAATGACTGCAAACCTGCTTACCGCGAAGGAGCTTCACCACAACCCCAGCTCTAGCTTGCAGTGTAATAAAGTGGTCAACCGTAATATAATTTAGTTAAGGCACCAATTCCGCAAAGTGCTTCTAAGGTACGGAGCGGAGCGTTAAAAGTCAGCTCAAGTCTTAATGCAGTATGTAAACACTGGCAAGTTCTCAAAGTACAGAGCTGCTGGCATAGACGTGAACGTCCTCAGGAGTCGATATGGGAATGTCGTAGAGCTTTAGCGGAGGGACTCACAGCTGAGAGCACCATTTCAGCCCTCTTTTTGCTTCTTTTCACTCAGTGCCTCTTTAATTAAAAAAGTTTTGCTGACAAGAATTTTTCACCGCTCTCTTTCTAGCACAAATTCATTCTCGCCATGCAAAACCCGACACCTTGATATCTGGCATGTTTTTTAAGTCCGTTGCCAGTCTTCCCATTCACTCCGTTTGTGTTACCTTACATTTTTTAGCAGCATAATCTGACTTTGAGAGTCATTTTCCAGAGTGTGCTGAAGGGCCATAAAAGCAAAAGATACAAAAAACATTGCACCAGGGAATATTTTTTATGCCTTGTTCTCATGAATGTTTTAATGTGAGTTTCAGTGCAGGAACGATGGATTTTTAAAGGGCATTCCTCTGTAAGTCTTCCAGCTGTTCTGAATTTGACCTCCGCATGAAGTAGGAGAAAGGCCTCCAAAGCACAGCAGCCCGCTTGTCTGCACTGAAGCCTGCGCTGGGAAGTGACAGCGCTGAGGTCAAGTCTGACTATAAAGTGCGCCAACTGCTCAGTGTACGAAGCCATTTCCTGGGGGACAGAAAGCACTTTGGATGTCCTTGTGCTGCACCTCCAGTCATTAAGGCTCCCACTAATACGATTAGGCCACCGAGGAGCCAAGGTCGAAGGTTTGATCCGAGGCCACGCATACCCTGTGTGCCAGGATCCTTCTCTAATGCGAATCCCCAAACATCAGTGTTTTTGCAGACACCACATAATGTGTACACGACACCCGTTATGTTTGCATGAACTCTGCGTAAGCCCCATCACAGGCACGATGTTCCCACAAACTGAGTAGCTCTCTGTTGACCTTCCCATTTAAGGTCCAAAGTTAAACTCAAAAAGATGCAGAGAAGGCAGAGCAAAAAGTAATTTTGTTCTGCTCCATAGTGCACAGCACACAAAAAAGACAGCATAATTGCACAGGGCAACACAGAAGAATAAAGTAGGTAAATAAATAGATCAATACAAATAAATACATAGATAAGAACATTCTGAATAGATAATAAATAAAAAATATTGCATTAGTGCAGACAAAGTCAGTAGTGAAGGTGGTAATGATAAGGTGGGAGGTGGTCAGTGGTGGTGGGGGTGATCAGTCCCTATGCTGACCTGAATTCCGTGGCCTGACAGCCTGCGGGAGGAAGTGGTTCCTGAGCTTGGTGGTGTTGGCCCACAAGCTTATTTACACTAAAGTTTAAAAAAGCAACTATAAAATAACACTTTTTATTTACAGTAGCTAACACTGTAGAAAAAATACAGAGTAAAAGAAAAAAGTGAAACAAAAACGCAAAGAAAATTACATTTTATTTGGCATAATAGATATATAATCCAGTTAAAAAGAAACCTATTCTTCTAACATCTACTTTAAATTGTCAGGAACAAACTGGGACTGACAATTGTATGAACTCAAGTACTGGAGTTTTTTAACAGTGAATAGGTGCTTCAAGCGAAGAACCGGTGCGATGAAGACCGGTGAATTTGAGCACGAATGCAAACAGGAGACGCAGGAACACAACGACTGGAGGACTTGATGAATTGGGACATGGAGAGTGGAGATGTGGACGACCGAGGCCTTGAGACACAAGGCAGTAACAAAACAAAGGAGCTGATCATGGACTTCAGGAGACAGCAGAGAAATGGCCACATGCCCATCTCTATAGCTGGTGCCCCAGTGGAGAGAGTGAACAGCTTCAGGTTCCTCGGAGTAAACGTCACCGAGGACCTGTCCTGGTCACGGCACACCGGCGTCGCCATCAAGGCGGAAACACAACGTCTCTTCTTCCTCCGTCGGCTGAGGAGGTTCGGCATGGACAACAGGATACTTGTCAACTTCTACAGAACGACCATTGAAAGTATCCTGACTGGCTGTTTCACAGCCTGGTATGGCAGCTGTAGTGCGTCAGACCGTAAAGCTCTACAAAGAGTGGTCAAGACAGCACAGAGCATTACCAGGACTGATCTGCCAGCTCTGCAGGACCGCTACACCCAGCAGTGCAAGAAGAAGGCCAATAACATCCTGAGGGACCACAGTCACCCCAGCCACAAACTATTCTCCTTGCTCCCGTCCGGGAAACACTTAAGAAGTATCTGGACGAGGACAAGCAGGTTCCAAGACAGCTTTTTCCCCCACACCGTAAGACTGCTAAACCACTGATCCCTCCCTTGGACAATGGAAACAGTCAATTGGAGTCTGTCTGTATCCCTGCCCCCCCATTGTATAAAACTCTATCGGTGGTGTGTTGTTGTTAGCTTGGCTGCTGTTGTTTGGTTTCTGTTTCTGTTGGTTTTCTTCTGCTCTGCTACTATCTGTTCTGTCTGCCATCCCTGCTTACTAACCTCTAACTCTGACCTTTATGTATATTTTCATATCTTATTTCTTATTTACTGTTTCTCCTTACTTATTTTCCTTTTTCTTAATTTCAGTATTTATTATTTAACGTTCTATACCTATTTACATATTATTTACATCTTTGTTTACATATTTATTTACTAAGGATACCTGGAAACAAAAACTTTTCATGGTGACAGCACTGCTATGCTGTGCTAGTACATCCATGACAAATAAAACTTGAACCTTGAACCAGTAGGTTTATCACACAAGGAACACAGGGCTGGCGACAGAACCAGATGCAGAGACAAGCGTGGGCTGTGGTGGGGCGGGGTGGCACAGGACAGGCATGAAGCAGGTGTAAGCAGGACCCAGCACAACAGTCTAAACAAATCTTTGCGGCGGGTCCTGTTTCGCACAAGGACCCCTGCTGGCCAGCTGGGGAATTGTTTAAAAAGTCTCTGACGAGGACTTACGTAAGGAAGAAGAGCTATAGAGTTTGTTGCTCTGTTTTTTAACTTTTGTGGACACGTTTGCATGAAAAATGTAATGATTGACTTTTAAAAATTATTTAAAAATTATAAGAAACTGCAGAAAGGTAAAACCACATAAAACATGGACACAGGAGGGTTAATCGTAAAGTGATTGCTCATCATTGCAGTTGCAGATCACACACACATTACCTGCAAAAATGTACTTTCTAAATGAAATGTGATGAAATCTTGTCTAGGTTTTCTGGTCTAACCTGCACTTGTCTTTAAGAACTTAAATCACTGGGTTGGGTTGAGCAATAAAGTTTACAAAGCTGACGATGAGCAGCACTCAGTCTTTCCTATGTTCCACTCTAGTTTGATGACCACCAGGTCCTGGAGATGTCCAGCTTGGTCCTATAGGACTGCAGTGTATGTTGCTTTACATTTAGTTTTACCTCTTTGCTGTGATGTGACAAGCATCACAATCTGAATTTGCTGCTGCTTATTTGGATGCATTTGGTAGGTTAAGACGATATTTAATGCAATAAATGGCACAGAAAAATAATTTGCAATAGTATCCATCTAGCCACCCATTATTGTTAACTCCTTTAACCTGGTCAGAGTCATGGTGAGCCAAAGTATATCCAGGAGTCACTGGGCCCAAGGCTATGAAACTGCATGCCCTGTATGGCATGCAAGTATATTGCAAGGTTTGTAATTTAATCAACCAAAATGCAGGTTTTTCATTTGGAAAATGTACTCTCAAAACTTAAGCAGCCGGTGCCCTCCCCTTTGGCAGTATTAACTTCATGTAAGCATTTTTGTAACTTTTACTGTGTTTCTTACATCATCTGGGAGGAAATTCGGTCCACAGAGAACTGCTTCAGCTGTGTGATGTCTGAAGAGTTTCTTAAAGAGGATCTCCTTTAAATCCCCCCCCACAGCATTTCAGCTGAATTTAGATCTGGGTTTTTGTTGGGCCATTTAAAAAAAATTGCTTTCTTCTTTTTCGGTGATTCTGTTGTAGGTCTGACAGTCACAATGTGGATTTCATTGCTGACTGAATGACAACAAGCTGCACAGGGTCTGAAGCAGCAAGGCAGCCAAAAAATACTGCTATTAGTTCCGTGCTTTGTCTGTTCAAAAGCAATAGGAATTGTTGGTTTCCATCAAGTCTGTCATCTACCACTATGGCAACATTTTTGTGTTGACAAAGCACATTGTTCTAGAAACTAAGTCTCCACCTTGCTGATCCCTATCAAACACCAGTCAGTCATCAGTTTATGCATGTAAGGTCTTTTTAAGAGGAGAGGCTTATGTCCTGCCCAGATTTGTCCAATCTCTGGACATTTGACTCAAGCATGTAGACTTTGACCCAGTTAAGACATGTATGTAGACCCTCTGGCTTTATCCTGGAATTCTTGAAGACGTCTTTGAAAGTTGTTTGGTGAAAACACAGGATGATTTTGTTTGGACAGCCTTCTCTAGGTGATCTGGAAGTTTCTCCATTTGTACATGACTTGCAGTACTGTGGAGTTACCGATTGCAATACTTATTAAAAAACATTTAAAACAATTATTTGCACCTTAATTGAACATGTACAGTATATTCCCAGAAACCCCTGCTCATCTAAATCTTGTATAGCATTAATCTATTCATTTTGGAAGAAGACAAACCATTAAAGGGCCTGTTTTCAAGGTCAGTCACTTCAAAAACGTCTTTAAATCAGTTGTCAGTCGTGTCAGTGTTGGGACATGGAAATACGGCTGACAGAAATAGGGTCCGTTTTCAGTCATAGTCACACGGCTGGCAGCCTGCAGGGAAACTGAAGGCTATTTGGAAAAAGCCAGGTGGAGTTAATTTTCACACAGTTGTGTCTACTTTCACAGACAGACTTCCTTTTCTTTTGCATGATTTATGTCCCATTATGCACTCTACGTGCTATTTATGCTGATGGATACATAACAAAATGCAGCAAAATGGTTCTTCTGTTACAAACTGTTATAAAGCAGCTGAATGCTTAAATAGTTAGCTAATTCTGAAAGAATGGTTTTTTCCTCCTCAGTCTTGTCCAATGTGCTTACGGATCCGTGCTGTTGCTCAGTATTTTTTGATGGCATCCCATGCACGGTATAATGCATGAAACTGCTTGCTCAAAAAGGTTATTAAACTGCTAAGCTGATATATCCTAGGTTTTACACAGAATATAATTGCTCTCCAGCTATTATATGACACTGTACCCCAGTGCCCAGGATAACATCTTGCAGTGCTTCTACTTTTTGATCCATGTTCTCATATTTTAAATTGTAATCCTTGTGTCTAATCTGAAGTGATGTTCCACTTGTTAAATACAATTCTACTATCCTTCATGCAAAAACAATTGTAATAGCTTGACTACAGGGGTCACAACTGGTTTGCATATTTTAAACAGTGATAGGATGTTTGAATCATCTGAATAGCATTTAACAATATAAATATGTATAGCATGCAAAGTGTACAAAACATTTCCTGGAAAAATGCACCCAAATGATATTGCCATATATAGTGGTAGACATTGAAGCCCAAAGACAGCAAGAAATCCAAAAGCTTTATAAGAGACACGATCATCAATCTGAATAGCAACCAGCTTGAACTTTGACCCAAGTGGCAGCTGGGCACGACCAGCCTCCAACTAGAAATGGTAGAGGTCCTAATTTGGAGATGGATCTGGGCCTTCTTTAAGTCGTATATCACAAGCCCGTCCCTATACATTGTAGGCATTGCTCATCAGAAGAAGGGCTGGGATGGTTCGCCGTGTGGGAGATCCTGGCCCTCGCTGGAATTTCTCTTCCACTAATGGCTCCATGGGGCCACCATGGTACAAGGCTGGTGTTAAAGCCACAGCAAAGGGCAAACAGTCCCACTGGAAGATTTACTAGCTTTGGTAATCAGCCTTAGTAGAACTGCTGAATAAAGTGGCCCTTAGCAGGAGTATACAGTATGTACTAAGAGGCTTTGACAGTACTTCCTGAGAAGGTCTGGGAGGAAAGGCAGCTCTTTGCTGTTTGGGGACATATGCAAAGGGAGGTGTGTTTGCATGTTATACGTACATGCCATTCAGTGGACCGTGGCCTCACTGCTTAACATGTGAAGATGGCAGATGTTTCTACAAACTGCGGTATCGACAAGTTGTTTCCCCAGAAAATTATGTAAACACTCTCACAGGTCTACGGTCTGCTGTCCTTAAAGGAAGCGTGCGCTTTATTGGTTCTGGAAAATAAATGCATGGGGATTTTTAAATAGTGCTTTTATGTTAAGCTTCTGCTAAATGGATGAATGTATTCTCCAAAGCAATATACAACAGACACACAAGTCTCAAAGCACGGTCAATTATTCCAATATCACTGAAAACAAAAACTGAAAGCTAAGTTATGTAAAAGGCAACTAAATAATAATTTAGAGGTCTAGGAAATCAACTAGATAGTGAAGAAACCAGACAGCTTCTCTTCAGTCTTTTTGGCTCCCATTTTGGCAGCTGTAGGATCTCTGAGAAAAGAGTACTTGCTAACTAAAATGAGGCTTAATAAAACTTTAGAATTTGGCAATCCTGTACTGTATATAACAAATCCGCAGTTCAATTCCAGCACATACATAATAGTCATTTCTGTGAGACTAATTTCATCTCCAGGTGCCATGAATCTGTGCTGCTAGCAAGGTCATGTTGTGAAAAATTGACGCCTTCAATATTGTCCTAACGCCTCAACTGGCTCCACTTACAGCAGTCGGTCCAATCCTTTCACACGCAGGAAGCTTTTGTCTAAGCGCCAGTTGTAAATATTGACTTTAAATGAGGAGGGAAAAAAATCTCAGTCAGACTCAGCATTTCCATTTGTGACCAATAGCCAAATGTAACATTTACAGCCACTTCATTAATTCTGCCTCCACATTTGCCTTCTAGGTGTTTTCTACTCAAAACAATACAAGAACCTTTTTGTTCTGCTAAATAAGGTGTCGGGTAGCAGGGCAAGGGTTCTCTGGAAACTCACCCGGTATGGTCATGTCAGAACTTCTCACCTCTCTCCACTTTTATAAAGTGCATCAGGGTAAGCGGTTAAAAATGTGAACTTGCAGGTTTCTGCTCCAAGACCTTTTAGCTTCAGCAAGATCTTTAACTTAGACTGCTCTAGCAAAAATACCACATGTCACGTTGCATAAAATATCAGCTAACCAAAGAAATTATATATTTACGTTTATTTGTTCACTCAGCACTTTTCTGCAAGGCAACTTGTAGTTTTAAGCTGCATGGGTGGACAGAATAATAGAAACCCCATATGAAAAGCGATTTTAAGGTTAAAACAACATTTCCAAATACAGCTGCAAAGGTGAATTATACTGCAGGTGTATCAGTCAGTAAAACTGCAACTTTTAAGAAATGTGTCAAGGGGAATAGTCTCAAAAATAATGGAAGCATATGGCCAACATGGACAAATTTAATTGACAAAGAACAACAATGGTCTAAGCTCACAGTTAGGGATGGACAGATACAGGACAGCTGCTAAATTCCACACATTTCAAGTCTCAAAAATAGCCCCAGAATTGAATCAGTATCTCTGTGACCCTGTTGCTTCAAAAACCGTTTGTCATCAGTGTCACAAAACTGAAATTGATGGCATGGCTCCCGTTCAGAATTCTTCTGTCCAAGGCCAATGCAGACTCACAACCTGTTAACCTGGTGTAAGGAGTCCAAAACCTAGACCCCTGAGCAAAGGAGAAAAATAATACGGATTTATGAGTCAGTCTTACTCCTATTGTCAGACTTGTTTACATTTGGAGAAAACCTAAGGAAGCCTTTAGGCCACAATGGCTGTATCCAGCAGTTAAACACTTTGCGGGGACTTTAATGATGATGTACAGCCACCTCATAGGGTTAGTTAGGTGTGATCATCATTCTGTATGGTCTTACAGTGTCCAAGAAATATGGGGCCATTTTACAAAACCAGATGCCCCCTGTGATGCAAAGACTATCCCCTCATGAAGTTCCCATATTCCAGGGTGATAACATATCAAGATGAAGTCAAATATCTTCCTTTGCCTCCCTGGTCACCAGATCTGAACATCGCTGAACTTTTATTGCAAGTTATAAAGCAGAGTGCAAAGTTCATTTTCAACTTCATCCCCCAAGGAAGTGGAGGCTTTTCTTCTTGAAAGAACTACAGTGGTGTAGTATCTCACTACACATAATTGAGGACTAGTACAGCAGCATTCCAGTGTTTGAGGACAAATGGTTCCCCTACTCCTTATTAGGTCTGTGCTATTAACATATTGCTAGGTGTTCCTGTAATTTTGTCCCACACCCTGGACTTTAAAAGGGCCAGAATGGAACTGAAAAATAAAAGAACAGCAATAAAGTAATAGTGGGAAGATTTGGGTGAGCACTTGATGTAGTTCCCATGTTGGAGTAGAATCCACAGAAGGCTTACACCTGCTCCTGAGCAAATTTGCTGCCCCCTTCCTCCCCCTTTCTGGCACATCTTTGGTCAGAAGGCTGGTTGAGTTGGGTGTTGGTGGGTGGCTAAGAAAAGCACATGCAGGAGTTAGTGGGCATCCATACTGTATATACCTTGTTTGTGACTGACAGGTGAAGGGAGGTCAGGGTTGGTCTACTTCTTACCTGAATTTCTGTCCTCACAAACTCTAGAAAACACAGTGTTAGTGTGCAAAACTTATGTTGTGCACACACTCATCCATCATTAACATCCCAGTCACAAAAGAGCAGTGTTAGCCAGTCGGTTTGCCTGCAGACAAGAATATTCTGGCTCTCAGGAATCTCAAGGGTTGAATTATTTACAGCCTGCCTAATTTTTTTTCTGGAAGTTTTAGTGTCTTAGTCGAATTGAGACTGAAGGAGTTTTTTGCTACTATGAACTCGCCATCACTTGCATAAGCTAATCCTAGCAGTAACATCTTATCTTTGGTCTCCTGAGAGACACGGCTGACAGATCCACAGCAATGCAACGATGGCCCATGAGACAAGTTATATTAAGGCAGGAAATGATTGAATCTTTTTTTACCTTAATAAAGTGGAACCAACCCAAAATCTGGGGAACAGCAATGTCCTTCCAATATGAAGGGCTTCTTAATTGGGACATATCTATATATCGAACCTGCAGATACACTGTATGACCAGAAAGCATGTGGACCCCCTTCTAATGACTGAGCTGAGCTGTTTCAGCCACACCCACACAGCATACAAACACATTTTACACAACTGTGTGCTTCCAGCTTTCTGGCCACAGTTTAGGGAAGCTCCTTTCCTGCTCCTGCCTGACTATGCCCCCCCCCCCCCCCATGCATAAAGCAAACTCCATAAACACATGGTTTGCCCAGGTTGGTGTGGAAGATCTTGAGCGGCCTGCACAGAGCCCTGACCTCAACCCCACTGAACACATTTGAAATTAACTGGACCGTGAGCCGGGCCATCCCCTCCAACATCAGTGCCCGACCTCACTGAGGTTCTTATGGCCAAATGGGCACAAATTTCCACAAATTCCATGCTCCTGGTGGAAATCTGGTGGAAATCTGGTGGAAATAGCTGCAAGGGGGAGGGAAATTCCTTATTAATACCACTGGGTTAGGAATGGGATGTTCAACAAGCACATATGGGTGTGATGCTCAGGTGTCTACATACTTTTGGACATATAGTGTATCTCGAGATATCTCTGTACATCTAATCTTACCAGTGGATGATAGGACAAACACCCATGCATGTGCACAACCATGATAGATTGCCATGGACAAACACCTGTGTCGGTCCATTGGTTATTTGCCTTGTTCAGCGGCTTCAGGCAGAAAGGATAGCGCTACAGGCTGTGCTCGGCAGTTGAGTGCGCCAATGTATTCCAACAGATGAATATAGTGGGGGTGGGGTGGGATGAGAGGGCTGCAATGGCAAAAGTAGAAAGTAGGTCACCTTCCCGGAGACCAACATATCGCCACTGCTGCTGCACCATGACAGAGCTGCTGTCTGCAGTCACTAAAGTGCAGATCTGAGTGGACAGGCACTCCCACCCTGGAAAAGCCGCCTCTCCTCAGCCTACTGACAGTAATTTTCCTCCAGTGTAGTAGAGATGCCATAGGGTCTGTAACCCACAGACACCCTCGCACACTCTCACGCCCACCACTGGATGCAAACAGAGTGTAAGGAACAGTCTCGTTTTGGACACCCAGCCGGGCTTTTCAAATCCTCAAAATCCTCCACAGGGTTGGACCACCATCACCGCATGATAGTAATGATGCCAGACGGTTGCACAAATCCTGGGTAGGTGGGGGGGCTGGCAGGACTACATGCAGTAGGTTTTGGGTTTCAGCAACACATCATTTCACTCTCTCATCCAAGAGGTTGCAGGGAATAAAGAAGGTGTTGAGTGTCACTCGCTACAGTGCTGGGTGCAGGATTATGGCAGTAGATTAGAAATTAGTGTAGCCCAGCCATGTCCTTATGGGAGACCCTTCTACTGACAGTAGGCTGACACTGGAGCTGCAACACGTGCTCTGTTTTCTGTTCTTCAGATTCGATAGAGAGCTGCAAGATAGTGGTCAAAGCTCAAACTTGGTACTGAAGAGATCCCAGGAGCACCTAGAGCACAACTCTAATCCCAGTATGGCAGCCTTGTTTAAAACACACGACATTGTCCGGCCTCAGGCTCAAACTGACAAGAGCCTTTTCAAACAAGTAAATAGATGTCATAATCAAAGTCCCAGAACGCTGATCCAAATTAGCCTTTATGTTCCAGTTAAGCAGATCTGTGCATTCCAGAAGCTTCTAGGATTAAAACTTGGAGAAGAGTGAGCTTCCTCTGACTCCCCCAACAAATCCACACTTATTACCCATTCAGCTTGCTGACTCTGCTGCTTCCAAAAACGTGGCTTCCGAAAAGAAGCCGATTAGAGCTTTGATCTCCAGCAAAGAAAGGGAGCAGGAAGGGGTGAAGGGAGGTGGGAGAAAGGCAAAGCTCAGTCTTGTTTTGGGCAGGCTAATTTTAGCCTGCCCAAAACAAGATTGACATAACATAAGAGCTCGATAAGAGAAGTAGCGAGGTATGTGGTGCCATGAAAGCATGAAGACATGAAGCTAAAGCAGATGGGATCTTGCAGCATCTTGCCCTTGCCCCTATGAACTGTGGAACCCCACTGGAACTCCCAGCTTTAGCCTCTCCCTGTATCCTTCCTTTCTGACTTTTGTTCATATAATTCAGAGCTGTGGTCACTTCCGAGTATTTGTTTTCTCAATAATGCTCCATATGTTCAAGAAACCTCCACCTTGTCTTGTCAGAGCCCCTAGAAAAACGGCTGGAAATTTGTTGCCAGTTTAAATTTTAAATGAAAACACAAATTATGGCATTTGGAGTGCGGATGCCAGCGGTGCTTCAGTTTCATAATTACAATAATTTTCACACCATGGGTTGTTTTTAATCCGCAGTCTTTAAAACCACTGAGGTGAGTGGAAACGCATCAGAGAAGGCCTGACTATCATTTGTATTTGCCAGTAGATAATAGTATGTGAGCATGTTGTGTACAAGTATGACATTGGCTTGGTAATTCAAGGTGGTAACAATGAAAACTCATAGTTCAGATGGGTCTGAAGCACCGTGACACGTGCTTTGAAACTCAGGTTGCAGTAGTTTTGTCTGCCACAGCACCTGTGTAACTCCTAAACGTGCCAGAGTAAGTTACTGTGCCAGTATGACCTGGGTGGGCTGGCGAACGGCAATGGGGGGGCATCTTTAGCTCATTACTATTCCGGCACATAGTTTTTCTAAACTCAGGATGAAAGTGAACAATGGCCCAGAGAAAGGAACTCTTCCATGGCTTACTTCCCCATTTCCTGTGAATATTTAATAACAATAATAACCCCTATTTTTAGTCTCTTATAGGATATAGACAGTTAGGAAAGTTCTAATTTGGGCTATTTTAAATGAAGCAATGGAAAGTTAAATGTGCACTGGTCTAAGTGTAATAAATCTGTCATGGGTGGCGAGGAAACGCAATCAGAAACACCTGTGTAAATTCCTAGACACAAAAAGAACCTTGCATTTACTTTTAAAGCAAATTAAAGTGCTGTTTAAAGTCCTTTATTTGCTTCAGCTTACCAATGAATAAAATATCTCAGGGTGTAACAAAAATCTGAATATACTGTTAGACTATTATGATCATTTATTCACTTTGTACCAGTTCCCCAGACTTATGTACACCCATGCCTTGTGTGAGAGGGACCCGTACAGCAAGAAACTGCTACAACAAATTATTAAATATATGCAGCAGGATTATTCACGTGCACGATAGTATTTATTTAAATTGTACAAATAACATGAATGTATAACATGAACATCTTTACACTCATGTAAATAAACCTTAATTTTGTAATAAAACGAACATCATCGATCTTTAAACATTTTTTTTAATACTACACAGTCTCTGTAACAATGTAATGTCCATGTGTCTTGCAAACATAGATAGTGATGCTGTGCATTTTATTTCTTTATAGTGTAAGCATTTGCAGACCAAAGAATCAAAAAGCCTCCTTCCAGGGTTCACCACGCACAGACTCCAGACATCCGGCTGCACTGGATAAGTGTTCAGTGACAATCAATGAATGGATCAAAATACTGTATAATATTAAGTGGCAAGCTAGAAATATTAATTTTCATTACATCATTATTATGCACAAAAATGCCTTTCATTGTGGTATTTAATTGTAGGCGACATATGCTGCCCGGCCAAAAAAAAAGTGACACATTCTAATATTTGGTTGGACCGCCTTTAGCTTTGGTTATGGCATGCATTCGCCATGGCATTGTTTCAATAGGCTTATGCAATGTCACAAACTTTATTTCCATCCAGAGTTGGATTAATTTTTCGCCAACATCTTTTATTGATGAAGGGAGAGTCTGACCGCTGCGTAAAGTCTTCTCCGGCACATCCCAAAGATTCTCAATGGGGTTAAAGTCTGGACTCTGTGGTGGCCAATCCATTTGTGAAACTAATGTCTCTCTCGTGCTGCCTGAAGCACTCTGTCACGATTTGATCTCGGTAGATCCTGGCATTGTCATCTTGGATGAAAAAATCCATCGATGGAAAAACCTGCTCATTCAGTATATTCAGGTTGTCAGCTGAGCTCATTTTTTGGGCACATAACGTTGCTGAACCTTGACCTGACCAACTGAAGCAAACCCAGGTCCTAATGCTAAGTTCAATCCAGATGGTGACTTTTTTTTGCCCGGGAATCTTGGTGAACAGTTTCCTAACAAGGTGATTTCAGTGAACGAATGAACCCTATTATGTAAGGCACGAATGCACTGTAGTTTGCATTTTTACACTTTAAATTCAAATGCTCTTGAGCTTAAGCTGACTCACGGACACCACTCTTGTGGTTTTCATTCTTAGTGATTGTAACAGGGAAGTGGTTTACCACTTCTTCCACCGATTACTATGGACTGCTGTGAGATAACAGCAGAAGATGGTGAGAACATGTAAACTCTGCCAAGAGTGAACCAGATTCAAACCAACATCTGAATGCACAGCCCAGTGTTTTTATGCTGCACCACCATGCTGGTGAAAACCAAAACTTGGACCAAAATGAGCCAAAAAGGTATTGTTCACAGACTGTTTTTAACCTTTGTTCAACCTACTACCAGTAAGAGGTGGACTAAACAGACTATTAATATCCAGTTCTCTTAATGGCAGCATGGAAAACGGCCCACTGGGCATCAAACCCTGAAGATCTTCCTGTCCACCAAACTCCAAAAGGGTGGAATGCTCAGACTCCCCTTAGCACCTTCAGTTCGGCATCTCCTACACAGTCTCTTTACACCCCGCTAGGTACCACTAAAGCTGGCAGAGAGCTGCAGCAGATACATGGGATGGAAGCAATTTTTCATGTGGCTGGCATCTCTGCAGAGACTCGACATGAAATCATGTTAGCTCTGTGTCCCTGGCCAGGTGCTCAAATGGGCTCTCGGTTGAGTGCATAATGAACCGTTCTGGTGCTACAGATTGTAACTGTGACTAATGCAACTGCAGACTGTGCGTCTTGTGCATCCAGGGATGGTGGAAAAAGCTATTTGCAAGCAACCACAGCTACAGTGTGAAATATATGGTTTTTCTTGATTTATTGGATAGCAGCTGATCACTCATGCATCATGGCAGGAGGCGTGTATACGTAGCCCGCTGCTCCCATTGCCCCTCGCAGAGCTGCTTTAACACAGAGGACACGGTACCGCAAGTCTTCTTGCAGCTTTTGTTGTTCAGACTGCTAAACAACATTCATTTGCATTTGGGATTAAAATTAAACCACCAAAGCCACTTCATCGGTGGAAGAAAATTCTAATTGTTCACGTTCTCTGGTTATGACTGTGATTTGATGTACTGTATGAAAAACAGATGTTTTTGGTACAGAAAGAAGCAAATGTGTAAAAGGACAAAATGGTAAGAGAATAAAATATTAGTGTTAGAGGGAATATTTGTTTCTGGTAAGCTCAACCAATGATGTAAACCTCTGTCTTGAACCATAGCCACAGCAGATGTTGGTGTCCTTGCTGCATCACTTATCACGTGAGGTCTCTGGAGCCAAAATCCCTCCTAATATCAGGTTTCTCCGTGAGAATCTGTGGGTTCCTGCTCCCCTGATCTCACTTTCAGCTGGCACTGGGGAAAAGAAGTATTTAATTGTGCTGTTGCTGCGGTTGCCAGCTTCAGGCACGCCAAAATCCATGTGTAAAAAAAGCAAAGGAGAAACAGCTAAAAGCTGTTTGTTTCAGAAACACTGTGTGCTTGGCCTGGTGTTGACGTGGTCCTCTTCTCCTCATGAGAACGGTAGCATTCACGCCAAGTCACCAAGACACCGTCTTTCAGACAGGACTTTTAGCATCTGTGACACTGTGGTGGGGGCTGCCTTCCTTGTGCCGGAACCCAGTTCTAGAACTTGACAAGACTAAAACAACATCTGACAATGGTTACTTGTGCCTGATTGTTGGTGCCTGTTTCATTTTATGTTTCAGGCACACAGTGTGTTGTACTAATCGAACCCAGTGACTCTGCAGAACTTGTGTCCTTCTTTGGCCTTGGATAAGGGGAACCGATTATCCATTTTTTGGTGGCCAATGACAGAGCCAATTCATGCTCTTGGATTTATCCACGGCATCTGGAGGAAAGATACCGTTTGACTTTGGGAGCTGTACAGCTGAGGTTGTGCAGATGTTCATGAAATATTGTGTCTTGCTCACATTTTATGATACCCAATGCTTGAAGTGGGCCAGTACTCATTGGTATGTAGTACCAGCAGTTCCACATTTTTCTGTTTAACATACCATGTTTTTTCTGGCACTTCCCACAGGATTCCAGTTCTCTTTTCTGGAACCAGATTCTCTGGCTGAGCTGCTCTCCAGTAAAAGACAGTGGCAGTACATGGTCATTATTCATAATAACATTCAAACTGCATTCCTTTAGCCAGGGTGCACTAAGCTACGCTGCAAGTTGGCTCACATTCCGCTTTACTACAGTTTGCTTAAAATTTGTGTCTGCTATACTCAAGAAATATGTTGCAAAATCAGAAAATGTCTGTAACAGAAGACACCCACCTCATGTTCATGAAAACAGTGGTCTGTGGGCTCCTTTACTGGTTATTAGCAGATGCAAACCAGGCTTCAGAAGGCAAGCTAATGTCCTTACAATTGGTTTGATGTTATCCATTCATTCAACCCTCTCCTTCCCACCATTTTCACAGAAGAAACACCCAGACACTCAGCTCTCAGGAACTGGTTAGCCAACAGGGGAGAATGCAGAGGATATGGCATTAACAGATAAATCTCAGGAGGCCAGTGTGGCTGCCTGCCTATATTGGATGGGGGTCCCAGGGAAAAGCGGCACAGATCGTTTCTGATCCAACACATCTGCAGGCCAGGCGACAAGAGGCCATCTTGAACACACACCATCATGGAGTACGCTTGTGTTCCCCAGTGCCATGCAGGCCTGTGTATAAACCATGTGGGTGCTAAGTATAATCAGTAAGACCTCTAAGGATCATTCCCCTCATGCCACTGTCAACATGAACCTCAAAATAAGTAAGAAATGGTCTGCAGAGTCTTTTACAGTGACCTTGAATCAGTTAGTCTGCTCAAAGCAGAAGATTAAAACCCCTTTAGATATTGTTGACAGCATAAATGAAATTGGCTGCTTTACAGTCTTTATTCTCGTGTATGTTGACAAACCCATGTTTTACATGGGGTGGGGGGGGGGGTATTACAAAAGAAGACTTTAAAAATGGCAGCAATCAACCACGCAGCTCTCACCTTACTGTTCATGTTTACAATTTAGAAATGTGTTTTGGAACAGTGTTTGTGCATGTTGTCAGTCTCTTCTGGCGGTTGCTCCTGCTGTGATTGTGAATGGAGGTGGTGGTGGAGGCAGGAACGCAAGGCTTTGATTCTTTGCTTTCTTTGTTCATTTGGTCTATGGATGATTTCATACATCCTTCAGCTGAGATCTAGAACAGACACAAAAGCCCCAAAGACTTGATGTAATTTGCCCCCAACTCAAAAAGAGGAAAACAATATTAGATTATGTACTGAGCTAAGAAAGACCTAGTTTGATATGGTAAAGTGATAAAAGACCTTGATATGGTGATATAGTCTCACCACAAACTGATGTAATGAAGTAATGGGCTTTTTTCTGTGTGTTAAATGTCTAAATAGTTCCTGTTGACCAGCCAAATGTTGCAAATGAAAGCCCCTTTCATATGACAGACTGTCCGGCTTTGAAAGAACAAGAATTTTTTTGTAGTGGATAAGGAAATACCAGGGCTAAATGTCTGCCCACAAGCTGTGGCACTAACAGTGGGACATGATCAATGGACTGTGACAGCCCTTCGCCCTGATCTTGAGTGCAACAGAGCAAAAAATTACAATGTTCAGAAACTAAACAGTGATGAAGCAAGAGAAGGTGACAGCAGAGACGGAGCAAGAGCAGTTATGAGGGCCAGATTGTCAGTTTGCCTATGTTTTTATTATACGGCCTGTTTCAGTGTCCACACCAGAGCTGCTGACATGACTGCAGCCACCGACCTCGCCAAAATTTAACGCAAGTGGTTAAAATGACATTCTGTTCATGTGAAATCAAGAGTGTTAACAAAGTGTGTTTGCCACAGAACATGACAGCGTACCCCACAGTGTTCACTTCCCAGGGGAGACATTGACTGCTTTACTTTGTTTGTCAAACCCCTAATTTGCCTAAACATCTTTTACACCAGCGATGAGCTACTTTAGAAAAAACCATCCCCATTGTACTTAATGACTGCAGTTAGTGGCAATGCACTGCTCTAGAATGACACTTAACAGATATGTGAAGCAAAATATTTCCATGGAGTAATTTATGTTTGTTGGTCTTAAAATTACTATTGACGAAACACATAAAAGCATTAAGGTCTCACTCAGTATTTTGCATTGAGATCTTTTCTGGCTTTTCTACAATATATGAAATGGCAAACTGTTAGCTGACTAAGCATTTCCTTATAGGCATGAAACAGTGACATTTTACAGGCCAGAACAAAAATCTGCTTCTTCAAAAATGCTTGTAGGATATTTCAGCTGCAGATGAGAGTTACCAAAGACTTGACTCTAGATATTATATAGATTTTCTTTTGTTGTTCACATAATATTGATACACATATTGATCTCACATTTGCAGATTCAAATCACAAGAAAACAACTGCAATTTTTAAACATTACATTTTATCTACATTTCTAGAAACTTATTTTCTAACCAGATACCTTTACCTAAAGCATCTAGTACAGCTCAAAGTTTTACACTTTGCCTAGCTGTCGAGTTAACCATTTAGCCTACACCAGCAATTGCTTACCTTCCTCATATACATAACAAGCTGTACATGGAGATAAAGAACCAATACAGCTGGACTAACTGTCACAGACCCATTTCTGCCTGTTGCAGGCTAGACAAAAAACAGCACAGGCTAAAGTGTTAGCCTAGCGGTAAATCTATGTAGAAATTTAAAAGACCGTAAGAATGACAAGATAATGGAGATTTACAGTGAGTTGTGCTCTTCTGTTCTCTTAAGAATAATCCTAACATCTATACGGGTTATAACAGAAAAAAGCAAATTACATCCCCACGTCTGATAAGAGAATGAAGAGTCAAGTTTTGTACTCAGTTACCCTACTCAGCCAGTCCTGTCTGTATGTTACTTGCTTTCATTATTTATAAATACTGAATATACACTGCCTCGCCAAAAAAAAGTCACCACCTGGATTTAATTTAATGTTATGATGTGGGGTTGCTTCAGTTGGTCAGGTCTAGGTTTAGCAGCATTATGTGCCCAAAAAATGAGGTGAGCTGACTACCTGAATATACTGAATGAGCAGGTTTTTCCATCAATGGATTTTTTATTGCAAGATGACAGTTCCAGGATTCATTGGGCTCAAATTGTGAAAGAGTGCTTCAGGGAGCATGAGAGAGACATCATTTTCACACATGGATTGGCCACCACAGAGTCCAGACCTTAACCCCATTGAGAAAGAATCTTTGGGATGTGCTGGAGAAGACTTTACGCAGAGGTCCGAATCTGCTCTGCCATCATCAATACAAGATCTTGGTGAAAAATTAATGCAACTCTGGACAGAAATAAATGTTATGACATCGCATAAGCTTATCAAAATGATGCCACAGTGAATGCGTGTCATAATCAAAGCTAAAGGTGGTCCAACAAAATATTATAGGGTGTGACTTTTTTTGGCCGAGCAGTGTATCAGTCATGGGCCTAATACATATTTAACATACTAACTGGCTTGATTAAAAGTGGTCCAGTGGTGGTCTAGCCTTTTGAGGTTGGGTTTAAATCCAGCTAGGTTTCTTTCAGCAGTCCAAAGACATGTGTGTAGCCACCCTGGGATAGACTGGTGTTGAATCCAGAATGTATTTTCACAGCTTGACTCCCGGTGGTTCCACGATAGGCTCTGGACCACCGCGACCCTGACCAGGATGAAGTGGTTAATAAAAATGGATTGCTTGATAAATATTGATGATTAGTGTATTACTCCACCGTAACCTTATTATTCATTGAAATCACTGGGTGGAAGGTTACGCATCCAGGTGTATAATTTAGAAACTCTGTATGAAAACCTTTTGATTTTTTTTAATAATCCTTGAACTTACAGCTAGCCGTAATTGTAACGCTATGATTTTTTTAGGCAAACTAGAATTTCCTATTCCAAGCTGTCCAATGTGACATGATTCCTGGCCTTTAATGAGAACAAGGCTGGTAGTAGTCCCATGCTCTGTGATGCATCCAGATGCTGAAGACAGTGCCCTCTGCTACTGTCAGCACTGCGTTGTATCTTCAGTCACTCTGAAGATAGCAGATTGGAGGAGGTGGAGAACTTAGCAATGTGGTGTCAGGAGAACTGCCTTCAACTGAATGTCAGCAAAACTAAGGAGCTGGTGGTAGACTTCGGTAGAAGATGGCAGCGGTCCTACACCCCCCCCCCCCCCCCTTGACATCAACAGGACTGCAGAGGAGAGGGAAGGAAGTTTCAAATATCTGGGCGTTTATAACACTGAGGATTTGACTTGGACTGTACATATTCAAGCCCAGGCCAAAAAGGCAAGGCAGCATCTTCACCATCTGAGACAGCTAAGAAAGTTTCGGGTCTCTCCAGTAATCCTAAGGACTTTTTATTCTGGTACTGTAGAAAGTATCTTGACTCAGAACATCACCTCCTGGTTTGGGAATAGCTGTTCACTGAATATCAAGGAACTACAGAGAGTGATCAGGGTGGCAGAATGCTGCACCAGATCTGATGTACCGTCTCTGTAGTATATATACCAAGAGATGCAGGACAGAGCAACTAGGATCATCAGAGACTCGTTTCATCCCAGCAATAATTTGTTTGACCTGCTGAAATCAGGCAAATGCTTCAGGAGTATTGTGGCCAAAACACAGAGGCTGAGGAGGGGCTTCTATCCACAGGCCATAAGACTTCTAAACCTAGTTATGCCACCACAAATCTTTTCAACTGTCCATTATAATATACGTTGAGCTCCACCTCATTGTATCTCAGCTGCTGCCATGTCATTTTAGAGTTATTACATTAACCTGGTAATTTTTCACAGTACTATAATATACATAGATATTTATTCTATGTTTATTCTATGTTTATTTATTTATTCTATTGCACAGAGTCTTATGGCCAATTCAGGGTACATTTCATGACATGGTGTACGTGTATAACTGCGTATGTGACAAATAAAGAATTATAAAGAATAAAGATCGGAGCTCAATGTACAGTGGCCCTTTAGAGACGGTCCCTAATCCTGCTCAGGCAGACTGGGGCTCTACATGCGGTGGCTCTTTAGCGACGGTGCCTTGTCGTGCCCAAGCAGCAGGCAGGGGCTGGCCGCGCTTTTAGTGCGTGCGGTGTGTGTGAGCGCGAGTGGCTCCGGTGACGCTGCCCACTGGACCCGAGGCTGAGGAATACACACCCCGCTCCAACTCCCTTCTGCTCCCTGGTCTCGGGCAATGAACAACGCAAACTGAAAACGAAGGAGGACATCCCAAAATGACGGTCGACTTTGAAGAATGCATCAAGGATTCGCCCCGATTTCGGTAAGAGCGCGTTTCTCGCGGAGACGAAATGCCGCTGCTTGTTGAATCGCCTCAGGAGCATCACTCGCATCTCGCCCTTTCTTAATCTTAAACTAGCAATGGAGCTGAAGTTTAAGTAATGTGTCGTTAAACACGCAACAACTGGATTTTTCAAGTTCTCTCGCTGGCACATGGGTGGCACGGGGGTCTTTCTTGTCTGACGTCTCCTCACTTTGAGCGGCTTTGCGGTGAAAATTACACGTTGCTGTAAACGCTGCCGGTTTACTGCCGCCCGGTTACCTACTATGTGTCTTTTGCATGTCATATGTCGCACGTCGACAAACCGAGATGTGGTGCTTTCGAATGGCTGGCGTTTTGTGACGAGGGGACATTTTCCGCGGGGTTTACGACGGAAGGTGCCAGAAGACGCTGATCAAGGGGGTCACTTTGTCACCCATCCGACGGTCGATGCTCTCGACGGCCGAGTCGTCCTGCAATCCGCCGTGGATGAGTAGAAAAAAAAAATATCTGTGGATATACAGGATGGAAATGCAATTTTAACGGGGCAAAAACTCCTCACTTATTTTTACACACAATTCCTCCCGAGCAGATTTATCTGTTACGTTAAACATTATATACGGTCACTCTCTCTGGGGTCAGTCATTACCCCAGGAGGAGGAGAAGAAAAAGCAGCGCATAAAAGATCTCATTTCAGCTTACCGTGTTTTACCTGGTATCAGTATGGTTTGAGGTATTGGTAAAATAATGCTGTATGATGTAATTGTAGAGCTCACTCCCTTATTTTTATTCTTGCATATTTCCCAGATGACATAACTGAACTCCAGTTTAATGTCCTGACATACAATTACGACATGCAGTTCATCACAGTAAAGAAAGTCGGTGTGTGATAACAGCAATAACTTTTGTATAGGTCCCAAGTTTGACTGGAGCAGCTTAAGATATGAAGAGATGTGTTAGTCAGCTTTAGAATGACTTTCCTGTTTATGTAGCGGTATGTTGAATGAATTAATGGTAAGGGCCGTGATCTAGTGCTGCAGCGACTGTGGGATTCAAACCACCAGCTTCGGACTTGAAGGTGACAGCGGTAAATACCACACTGGCTTCCTGGCTAGTAATATTTAGAATATATGTAGGCTAGTAATATACGCCACATTATTCTCCATGTTAAGTTTTAATATAATTTGCTCCTTTTCTAATCATCAACGTCTTGTAATGGTGACGAATGTGCAGGATTTACTGAAGATGACAGATGTTTGGGTTAAAGATTTTTTGTTGAAGTCAACTTACATTTCAGTAAAGTTTCTATTTCTAGAATTCCTAGTATCATAGCAGAAGTGAGGGGAGCTGTGGCTCTCCCATACTACACTGCTGCTGCATGTTTGTCTAACTGTTGCATGGAGTTTTAGGGAAATTTCTGACCCTCTGTGTTCCCATCAGCAATAGGAAGCACTTCTACCCTGGCTCATCACTGGGTCCTGTAAAATGAGTACCATGTGTGAGGTATTGACCAGTTAGGTCACTTGGTTAAAGCACATGGTTAGTAACATGTGTAAGGACATAGTCACTTCTGCATACCTATGACATCTAAGTAAGCATGGTGCTCACATCACGAGTCTAGATCATCAGGCCCTGTGTCAAGGCTGGGTGACCTTGTCACAACTGGAGACATCTTTTCCTCCTCCTTCCATTCCAGTACCAGAGATGTAATAGATATACTTTAGCTATACTAAAAAGCCTAGCATGTTTTGGAAACTTTGGCGAAGCAGATGGAGATCACCTCTGTATGGAAATCTAGACAACAAAACATACACCACACCTGTTGATGAGCAGGTGGCTTGGGGATGTGAAATCACTCGCTTTGCATTTGAATGCTGTTGGTCAGAGAGCCCTAAGAAGAGGGATGTTTATGTCACTGGCTTCTGGATAGACAGAAAATTAGATCAGGGAGCCTTTAATGATCCTTTAATGGAGAACTACGATGGATAGATATAAAGACAAAAAATCCTGTTTTCCAGGAGGTCCGAAGTAGACGTTACATCGTCAGCCAGTGTTCACATCTTGGCACCTGACTGTTGTACTTCTGCTGTTTTCAACTTTGTACTTGCAGAATACAGCAGGCAGCAGCACATTGTGTAGTGGTTAGAGCTAATGCTCTACAAACAAAGGACCCAGGTTTCACTCCCATCTCATGCTGTAGTGCCTGCTCAAGGTTCTTAACCTGAATTTATAATAATAATAATGATCCTGATGTATGAATAGGCAAGTCACTGTAAGTTGCTTTTGAGAAAAAGGTGAGCTAAATGAATATATGTGATAATATATATAAAACATTACTCTGTATGAGTGGAACTCCCTCCCTTGAGGTTTATCCCCTCAAGTCACTCTTTACTAATGGACCTTGGGAAGGTCATATTCAGAGTGCTTTTTATGTGTGCAGACTTCTTTGTTGACATGGAATGGGACATTTGTTGCCCACTTTGGGAGAGGTCAGAGGCCATGACCTCCTGTGGAACTGCAGGAAACCCTTCCTGTGACATGGAACTTGAACAGACCCTGCGGGTTGTTCAACAAGCAAAAAACGTCCTTAAAGACCATATACTAGTGATTAAATAGTATTTTTCTGACACTTCGGTACAAGGTGACTTACAACGTTAGATGTATTCTGCTAAGCTTTTTAGTCGTCATCCACACTTTAGTACAGCTGATAACTTTAACGCACATTTCCATATTTATATTTGTTTTTCTTATTGCTTGCTAAAGCAGTATTTTTATTTGTAGTTTCTTTATCTACAGCACTGTTATACTTTTTTCCTCGTCGACATTTTTGGCTAAGAGACATTTGCAAACGAGGCTCTTCAGACAGCCTCAGAAAAAATGGTGTGTGTGGGATGTTGGCGGCCCCGCACTCTGCCTCACACCCCTGCATGGGCTCGCACCACACTAGGAGCTGGGTAAACAGAGACATTCCACACACCCTCTTCCCTTTCCCAACATCAGTCCCCCCCGACCTCCTCTGCAGAGTTGTCTGTCTGTCCTCCCATCTGTTCAGCATTTACCATTGTGGCATGAGGACATGTGTGAGTGCGTCACTAGTGGCAGTCCCTAAACCTGGCAGCCGGTAATTCAGACTGCAGGACCCCCCAGTGAAGGCTGCTTATGGGAACTTTCTCCTCTGTTTATGTGTGAGGCTACAGGCCTGGCAGCTAAAGCAGACCACAAACCCAACCCCCAACCCAAGAAGTTCCTGCACAGCACGTTTTACAAAAGAGAAAAATTGTATTTGTCATTTTACACTTGAATGCATTTTGCAGTTTCTGAATTTTTCTAAAGCTAGTCTTGAAGAATGCATTCTATAATCTATCAACCCAGTCAAAAGAGGTCAATTTGGATAGTATTTACATTATTTGCTCTGTGAAACTGATTTCCAGCATACTTCAACCTGTGTAGAGGTGATATTTACTCTAAAAGCCAAAAAAGGCCCAATAACATTTTAATTGCCATACAAATTGAAATTGTATTAACTGCTTGTTAACACAAGGCATCATAGGAATTTTGCAGTGTACACCATGTCCTCATATCATAAAGGTTTGAATTGCAAATTTTTAAAGATACTATCATCTTTACATTAATTTGTTTAATTTTAACTACATTGTGTTCACCTTTCTATTTTCAAAAGTTTGTTGCAGTGTCAACATAATCTACATTTCTGCTTTCAGATAATAAATTGTACCCAGGCAGACAGAACAGTATGGGTCCACTTTAGTTCTAGCTGCTTCCACAGTGTTTATGGCTCGCCATTTGCAAATATCGGTAATCAATACTGAGGTGAGGAACACAGCATGTCTATGGGATAAAGTCAGTGCTGAATAGAAAGTTTTGGAGATTAAATTATTTTCAGTCATTTTTATTTAGTTTGTATTTTTATGTAGCTTGACATTTCTAAAAATGTTTTAAAGTTTTATACTGTGTTATTTATTTATTATAATTATAAGCAAAACTATACTCATTGTGTAAACTTGAGGCTTTTATTGATTATATAGATAATCAAGCAGACTGAATGTGGCCAGATGCTTACAAATGTTGTACATGTTGTTTCAAGTTAATAAAGTCCTGCAGTGGACTGGTGTCCTGCCTAAGGTGTACCCTGCTTTGTGTCTCATGTTTGCAGGATTGACTCTGGAACTCAGTGGAAAAGCAGTTTGTGAAGATCGAATAAATAACCTCTAACAGCAAATGTTTATTTCATTATAGCTTTAGCTGATGTTTTCACAGAATGTAGCCAGTGAATAAATCTGGGGACATCTGTATTGTTTAGTTTTTACTGATTGGTACCTAGTGGTTATATTTAGAGTTGTTAGTGTCTTCAGAAAGAGACCTAGAACAAGCTCTTGCAAATGCAGGCCAGGGATGAAAAGGTACGTTATGAGTATTGGCCTGAAGGAGGACAGTGAAGCAGTTGCGCACAGATTTGAAAGCATCACAGCAAGCAGGTGTGAGCCGGAGGTGACGGACAAGGGTAGATTGTGGTGGTGGAGTGCATTTACTCAGAGATCAACTCACGTGTGTCTATTTTCATTTGTTTCTACTCCTCCGCGCTCCAGAATCCCACATCCCCCCCCCACACACACACAGGCTCCTGCCTGGATGCTGTCACACCTTGTTATATCTCTTTGTGTCCACAGCATTGGTGCTCTCCCCACACGCCATGGCACCCTGCCAGCACAATCGCAGCACTTGCACGCGACCGTAAACACAAAGGGGTGCAATCTGAGTCCTGTAATCCAGTGCCAGTCCTTTCAGCGATGGGTTGCCTTTGCCTGTACAAGTGCATCTTTATTAGGGAGCTTTTATCTTCTTCCCATGCTTCGATGGGCTCCAGTATAAGTTACCTTGGATACAGGTGTCAGATAAATACTAGTTAATAACCACTGTATGTCACTTTCAAGGGAAGCATCTTTTGAATGACTACATGTAAATGATTTCTGTGTGTCCGCTTCCCTCATTTCCATTTCATTAAACAGTGGCATCTCAGCTTTCTGCATATCACCTGGTTTGAGGGCTCCATCCATTACTGTTGAGGGACTGATGTCTTTGATGAAAAGCGGCAGTGCAGAAGTTAGATGCTTGGCCGCCCCACTTTGGTATCATCCTCCATCTTCTCAAGCCATTCGAAAAAAAGTGTTTGTCAGAATCGATAAACAAGTCAAGCCAAGATTTACTACAGCATGTTTCAGCTCCTCGGTGCCAAGTTTTTTGTTTCAGTGTGAGAACCTAGAAGGGTGTCAGGAGCAGAACCAAAATACACCCGTCTGCCAGCAAGACCCCAGACTGCTGTTTATTCCTGTCTGCCAGACTGTTGTTGTACGCAAGACTATAAATGACCAGCTAGGCTTCATTGCTAACGATTTTTCTTAAGCGACCAGAAAGTTGGATGAGCTACCTCATGTAGGAACGGATACTGTCCACCGGGGAGGAGCCCGTTGGACCGGTTAAGTGGAGTCACTCTGCAGGCCTGTGTTGCGCAATCCCCCGCTGGGCTCCAGGATTGAGTGTTTCTTCGTGTGTTCTCCATGGTGACGGCAAAACCAGCTTATTTCTCTCGCAGCCCTATTCGGCAAAGAGGTGGGTTCGTGACCCACGAGGCTCAACATCTGTATTTAACAAATGATCCTCCTTGATTGTCACATTGGAATGTGTGTGTTTATGTTTCTCTTACAGGGGCCACATGTTTTATGTGGCCCACATGTTACATTTTTGTTTTTTTATTTCAACATGCAGTTGGGGCCAAATGCTTGGAAGTGTGTGCTGCGTGGCAGGCTCCCTCCTTTGAATATGATTTCATTCAGTGACATACAACTAAGTTGAGAGCACTTTTCTGAATCAGCCATCTTCACCATGTAGTTTTAAAAATACTTTTGTCTCGTGTTGTCTTTTGGCAGCAACAGCCACATGCTGTTTGAGTCTAATGTAGATTGCTGGCTGTGGTTTTTTGTGTAGTTGCCACCGTCGAAACTCACATACCACACTCCCACGTTGACTGAGTCATAGGAATATGCAGAGCGGGTTTGAATCTGGTGGTGGGGGGGGGGTGCATCAATCACATTCTCTTTCTTTCTCACTCAGAGAAGGTAGGTGGTGAACAGCTTACTTAACATACCTGCCAAACCTTCACAGGTGAGTGAGGCAGAGCCTGGGGGAGTTATGTGTCATCAACTTAGACCTGGATCCTCATGAGATTGTTGTTGTTGTCAATGCAACACCTTTGGATTGCATGGGGTTATAGGGCATTAGGACTTGAAGGAGACTTAGCTAATGTGCATGGAAACCAGAATCTCATTTCAGTCTTTATATGTGGTGTTTTTACTTTTCTTACATATTTAGATAACACATTTTTCCAATTTACAACATTAAGATGCAGTACTTTACCTGTTTATGCAACTGAGAACATCAATGGAGTAAGTCAGGGAAACTACCTTAATCAAGGGTACTACAGGAGGAGATGGAATTTGAACTTGGGTCCTTGAATTCAAAGGTGGAGCTTTTATTTTCTTGTAGGTCAGGAGCCACCATTAAAAATGATGCCCAGACCATCAGCCCAATGCTGTGTTTATGTTTTGTCTTCTGCTGTCTGCAGAAAGCATTGCAGGGATTCTTTTCTAATCAGCATCCATATATTCTCCTTAAGAAGGCTTTCATTGTTATTTCCATAAGGATAATTCAATTATTCACAACATATTCCAGAACAGCAGCAGCCTTTGAAATTATCCTCTGCTGAGTGCCATGAAGAACTGGGCTGGGAAGTGTCATTCTCACTTTCCAGCTGGGGTAAAAACTGCTTACTCACAGTTCAAAATGGTTTGTCCATTTTTATAGTATATTTTTCTTTGTAGCAGTCTGTATTAGTAATTGTGATCTTTTTGCTCATTTTCTTTGTTAACTACAAATTACCCAAAAAGGAGTTAAAATATTTCATTTGAATGAATGCAAATGTGTTCCACATGTTATTGTTGTTGTTCAGTCAGATGGGTAGAGATAAAGTTCACACAGTGACCTCCCATGTCATAAAATGTTCTTAATGTGAACAAAAATAAACAAAATGTAGAAAATATTCTCTGATTTGTTTTTAAGTGTAGCAAGTTTAAAGAAGTGCTCCAAGGCATCCAGTATAATACTGGGATTTGTTATGAATCTGATGTGCGCTGATCCACATGCCCTGCGGTGCAATGAGGGCATTGCATGATTTGTCTCATAAAAAGCCACTGCGGGTTGACCAAGGGTCCACAGGCCTGGGTTCTCAAAGCCCTCCAGCTGTGCTGTTTTTCACTCCAGCTAAGCTCTTAACTGATCAGCATTGACTTAGATTTTAGCTGAATGTATCACACTTAAAATGACATTAAACTAAATCCAGAAATCAGGAAGTCACTTTAATTTGTCTGTAAGTCTATATATTTCTAAACTAGCATTCTGTCCAGGGTGTAGTCACCTATCAAGAGCCCAGTGACTACTTGTTGCTTACTTGTTTAGTGCAGGGTTGCAGAGCCTATCCTGGAAGTTTAATATCTGAGATGGAGTGTTCTCTGGACAGGATAAAATTACATGACAGGACACTCTCTCGTTCACTCTCCCTCTTTGTCTCTCTCACACATACACATATACAAATGTCAATTTATAGCTCACCTGAAACACTGTTGTGGCCAAAAACCAGAGAACCCAGAAGAAACCCATGCAAACTCATACAGATTCAGCTGGATTTGAAACCATGTCCAAACCCACATAAGCTAGAAAGCTTGATGTGCTGACTCTGCCATCCTGTACTTGCTACAGCTTTCAACAAGTTAATCTGGTATAACTTTACTGAAGAATGATTTTTCCCTTTGCCACTTTGTCAGACATTTGACCAGTTTGACATATTTAAGAGCTCAGTTGGAACAGGGTTCCCAAGACCACTGGACTGCTTCTGTGGGTGTGTTTTGGGAAGTTGCTGAACTTGCCTTCTTGTAGCTCGTGGCAAATTTTGTTAAAACACAGCAGAAGTGAAAATGGAATGCTGTAACCTCAGAAAATATTGTCACCTCTCTCTGAAGGATGAGAAATCATGGCACTTACCCCCTCTTATATACACCGAGAGAGACCTTTCATGTCCTCATTTGTATTCCTCAGATGAGCGCAACATATGGTTCTTATGTCAACTATATTAATCTCAGTTGAATAAGCAGAAAGGTGTATATACAGTATGTACAGTATGTATCTGTAAAGCTCAGTCTGTTTGTTTGTTTGTTCATTTGATTGTTTTGCATCAGTTTGCGTTTTAAGCCACAGACTTGAAATTTAGCAACTAGATAGTTGTCACCCTAAGTGAGGTTTTTACATGACAAAACACACACGCACACACGGTGTGCACAAACAATCAAACACACGTGCCAGATGTAACAATTCACAGACAAATGTCAGGTTCATGTGGTTGTATCCAGAAAGTAAGTTTTCACTATAAAACAAGCAAAAGTCACTTGCTAAATTGAACCAGCATCAAAGAAGAGCAAGGCTACAAACACTTAAGAGAAAGCAGTCATTGTGCAGGTCCAACTACTGTTTCAAAAGCAACAGCAATTTTCTAGTCTGAACCAGAAGATCTGAGGGTAGCAAGGCTGTAGACACAGCAAGTAAGGACATCAGCAACTTGTCAGGCTGAAACTGAGGGTCAGAGAAGAGCAAGGCTACATGTAGACCAAGCACAGGAAACGGCTCTGTGGCAAAGAACATTTCATATTCACAATGCAGCCTTTCACTACAACAGTAACAGACATTTCACATCACAAAGCTATTGACATTGGATCAATGAATGGGATTTGGAAACATTGTAGTGCTAGGAAATTCCAAGATGAACCACCCGGTTGTTGCTGTGCTGGTAGCAAGGTAAGCCTTTTCCAAATTGAAAAAACACCGGAACTTCTTAATTCCTTAATGGAAGGTTATACAGAAAAGTCCTGACTGTTTCTTTCAAAAATAACACAGTATAATTCTCAGGTTTAAAATGATATTCTTTGGTGCTTTAAAACAAGTCTGTGAGCCTGGATTTACACCAGCCTTCAAAATTCAAGGGCTAGTTTGCACAGTTTGGTTCACTCTTGTCTACTGAAGAACATTCACCTTGATTTGTGCAGAATTATTTAATGTATTATGAGGAGGAACAAGTAGATTGCCAGTGTCATGTGGTGTTCAAAGGGAAATTATGCACAGTTTACAAAATATATTCTATGCGCACAGTGTTTTATTCATAAGTTTTAAATCTGTGCTGCAAGACCCTATATTGGGAGACCACAAAGTCATCATTAGGGCTGACAAGATAGCTGCTGGTGAGCACACAAGGTGCTTTAAGGCTTCCACCACTACGGAAGTAGACATTGCTTTGCTTGACCAAGATGCAGGGAAATGCGACAGCTGAAACCCCTAATCCTAATATAGACAGGCTTCTCTTTGATGGTGTTATGAGAACATGATCCATGGGGCCATGCATTCAGGGTGGTAGATACAAGTATCCAGTTGTTCTTTGCAGTCCACTTCTTCCAAAAACTTTCCAAGCCAGAGTCAATGTTGAATACTGCAATTACATGAAATCTATCATATGTTTGTATAAATATACCAGGAAGGGCCCTGATATGGCACTGCTTGAGATCCTGAACAAGGATATAAACAATTATGAAGTCTCCAATTTCCAAAATGGAGGATGCATCAACAGCAATGAGGCTTTTTCGAAGATTAAGAAATTTCCATTCATGAGCACCATCCTGCAGTTGTTCCTCTCGGTAGACAACTACCAAATGGGCAACGTGTCTTTATCAAGCCTCATTCTGTCTACCTTACAGTTCTTCTTGACCCTAAACCTGAATACTTGGGCAGCCTTGTTTGAATTTAGCTGGTTTAACGATTTTGCCAGAACTCTGAGATTCCCAAATCCTGCACATGGGATGCAGTAGTAACACTGTAGATACACTGTTCATCTCAATGAAGAATGCTTTTTTGTGCCTACTAGTCTGCAATGTTACAGGCCCTACTTCATTTGAATCACTGAGGAGACTTCAAGGTACAGTGTGTTCAAATTTCAGAGAGGCCTCCAGTGGTCATGGTTTACTTGAAAATGAGAGATACACCAAAAAGTATCCAATAATTACTTTAAATGCTCCACTGCCATGAAGCACTTAAAGAGGCTGCATTAATTTCCTTCCCTCACAGACTAAGGAACTTTTTCTCTATCATCTTCAAAGTATGCCATGTTTCTCATCCTCAAGCATTGTGGGAGAATCATGAAGACATTTTGTACCAAGCAAAGCAGCTAAATCAAAATGCCACCTATGATGATGCTATATTTAATGAGGCTTTGCTGAAAATTGAAGACAGTTAATTCCTTAGAAAGAAAAAAAAGTTGAAACATCTTAGCCTTCCCTAAAAGAGACAAAATGCTTAGAGAAATCATACGACAAAGAACAGATAAAGGAGATGGTTACAAGCAGTAACAAAGCTTACATCAGACCAAGTAAATGTCTACAGATGAATTCTTTAAGCAATTAATCAAGAAGGAATCTTCTTTCCTGGGAAACCTGGTCAAAGGGATACATTGCATTAGCTGTTGCTTCTTCAGGTATTGCTTCAAAACTTCTTACAGAAGGCAGGACAGCTCATTCCACCTTAAAGTTACCCCTTGATTTGGTCAGACATTCACCAACATGCAGTGTCTCCAAAAGCCCTTGCACAGGTTTTGACCGAGTGTAAGTCAAATTGTTTTTCGATGAGTGCATAATGTCTCACAAGCATGCTTCTGAAAGCAGTTGATGGAGCACTCCAGGATATTAGAGGCAAAAATGACATTATGGAAGGTGTCACATTCTTGATGGCGATTTCATGCAAACATTGCCAGTTGTCCTCAGGAGGACCAAGGCTGAAAAGCTGAATGCCTCAGTGAAAACATCATATTTCTGGAAGCATGTTGAAAAAATACGTTTGCGGACAAACATGAGAATCCACCTTTTAAGGAATAAGGATGCTGGATGTTTTGATTAATATTTGCTAAACACTAGAAATGAAACAGTCCCTTCTGTCAAAGATGGCCTTTTAACCCTTCTCACACGTATCACTGTTTTGTATACAGGGCCATTGCAAAATGTTGTTTCCATGTTTGGTCAATAACTGCTAGACCTCAGATTGGCTCAGTGAAAGAGCTATATTGTTACCAAAAAATGTTGCAGTCGATTATATCAAAGACAGAATGTTATAGAAGATGTCTGAAGAAGCTATTGGCTTCAAAAGTATTGATACAGTAGTGGATAATGATGATGTTATTCAATACGCAGTGGAGATTGTGTCCACTCTTCATCAGCTGGGTGCTCTGCCTCGTAGTCTGACTGTGATGATTGAATGTCCTGCCACGCTGCTTTGACATTTATCCTCCAAAACTTTGCAATGACATCAGATTTGTGATTTGTTGTACCTTTCATCCATATGTCATTGAAGCAACAATACATTAAACAGAGAAAATGTATTACAAAAATTTTTATCATTCCATAAGATCTTTCTTTCAGTTTTAAATATCTGCAGTTCCCTCTCACACTTTTTGTCTATTAACAAATTTGTGTTGAGCAGCAAATAATAGATTGTTTTTAATTGCTATTAATTGCTAAAAAGTATTAAATTATGTATTGCAGAACTTAATGTACAGTTATCTTACCCACAGTAAACCACAGACAACTTATCAGTTAGTGGAGCAGTTTAATCGATCCAGCACAGATCCTACTTGCCTGGTTACATTCTCAGGCCATGTGCCACCCCCTGACCAGCATCCTGTGTCTTCTTCAGTGTGCCAGGAGAATGCAGCCATTGTTGGTGGATCCTCGTGTTTGGAGGAGATACTGGGTCCTTTCATAGGCACAGGCCTGACCCTGGGGAAAGCTCAGTGTGTTCTGCTTCCCTTTTGGGTAGTCAAATAGTTGTTTCCGGAATTGTCAGTGACTCATGATGGGAGAAAGGGGGGTGAGACTGGAAGAAAAGAGGGAGAGATCTTCCTTATCTTGCGCTCTTTGTGTCAAAGAGCACATACTTGTCTTGCTGTCTTGATTTAACATGATCCGATTAACAGCAAGAACATCTTTCCACAACCCTACAAGTGTCCTATGTAAGGCATGCACCAACCCCTCCTTCCACAACAAGGCCTGAATAGCAGCCATTCATTTCCAAAGCAACAGCTCTAATCTCTCTTCCTGTGCAGCGGTACTGCCCATCCCATCTCAGGTATGAGATGTGCTGAGATTGTAATTTCCCTTTGTCTGCGGGTACATTCGGCTTGCACAGGTAAAGCCTCCACCCACAGCAATTGCAGATATGGTGCCAGCCACCAAAACAACAGTGCTCTTCACTGTCCAAAACCTCAGTCAACAGTTTGCACAATGTTCAAAAACCCCTTACAAAAATATCCAATTGTAGTCAACAAAGGTCATCCCTAGACATAGTTTGGGTTAGAGTTAGGCCAGGATTAGCAAAGTCTGTTTGTCTTTGGGCATCTTTTATCCTTATCACAGGTCTGTGCATTCTTCCAATTGTTTTTCTACCCTACTAAGAATGACTGAAGAATCAATGAATTACAGTGCAGCCATATTGGGGCCAACACACTTCTAGTTTCAGGAAAAGAACATGAAATAAAAACAGTGGTTTTTCTGTGGACAACTTTGTAGGCCTGTGAAGACTGCGTTGGGTGGCACATGTGAGGAAGCACTTATCTTTGATAGAGATGTCATGGAAAGCACTCTGGGCCCTGGCTGTGCAGTTATCCACGGTTTTAATGAGCAAAAGAAATCCATTAGGAATAGATTTAATTTCCCAATGAGTATGTGGGGTTTCATGAAATGATGGATTAACTGTGTGTCAAAAAGTTGATTAAACTGAATAAATACATCAACTGTTAACAACACTAGAAATGTCTGGTTTGCCGTTCATGTTGTATGTGGCTTTCACTGTAGTATATGAAGTAATATCCTGTGCCTTCCTTTTAAAATTTGGATTACTTTTAACTTGGGTTAAGATGCCCTTTAAAGATGATCCCTCTGCTCCTAATGCCTGAGTCCTACACTAAAACTGAATGCATCTGCATTTTGGGGCTGTAGGGTTTAAACTTAATCCTGGAGGGAATTGTTTTTCAATGGACTGCTTCTGTCACCGTTGTTATTTAAGGAACAGTCTCTCCCTGTACCCGCAAATTAAATGCATGGCAGGAATTCACTGCGGGGACAAACCAGCCTCAAGGTTTTGGATTGCAGTTACACAGAAGGGTGTGCAGTTCTCAACAGAACAAATTTTTTCCCCTTCAGTTTTCACCAGATTGTCGGAAAACGTGAAGAGTTTTAGTGCTCCCAATCTGCTGTGTCTAGTTAGCTTTGCGCACATTTGCCACAAGCTGGAACGGATGCAGTCACACACCTTTCTTTGGACCTTTGGTCTGTAAGTCTTGGTGGTGTCACTTTGAGGTCATCAAATGGAGAGCACTATTGTTCCCTCACCGTGTGTGGCCCTGAGGTTATTTCCGTTGTACTGCTGGTCACGGACTGATTCTGTCCTTGCTGACCTTAATTTGAAAATGGGCAGAAGAACACATCCACATTTTAACTGAGTCCCAAACCTTTCCTGTTTAGCAGAAGAGTCCAGTCCTTCACAGAAACACAAAATGATGATGGATATCAAAGATTAACTAGACTCAGAGACTGTCTTTCTGCATTTTTATAATTTTAGGAAGCTTACCACACTAACATTCCACCAGCGGTGCTGTAAGAACCCAGAATGCCTGGCTGAAGACTCTATGTTCAGGTGCTGGTGATCATCATGTCTTTAATGAGAGGGATTAAGTCAGCGCTTTGACTTGTTTGGTAACCCGGGATTAGCCTACATAACAGTTTGTCCTGTGTCTGATCCCAGACGTCAAGTTACATCATCTTCCAATGTGAGCAGGTCTTCCTTTTATGGGGTCCAAAGCAAAAACAAGTTGGTTACGGCCTCTTAACTTTCTGTATCTGCTCCTGAAAGGTTGCTGTGCCTTCCTGCCCCTTTTTTTCTTTTCTTTTCTTTTCTTTTCTTTTCTTTTCTTTTCTTTTCTTTTCTAATGAAAAGAGGAAAAGAGGCATGGCACCACATACTGTTTCACAAGTTCAACAAAACTTGTAGAAACTGATAAATGAAGGAAACATGGACCAATTTGGAACTACCGAGGTCTGCAGAGATCCCAGGATGTCCTAATAGGGGGGGTCCTTTGTGATTCTTAGCAAACCTCACTGTGTGGCCCATCCCCTCCTTGTGACCAGCCATCACACCCACGCTGCGCTAAGACACTGAATTTGCATCTGATGTGTTATATAATCCTGCTCCATTAGCTCCTCCACTTCCCTTTTCAGCTTGGTGTTAAGTAACTTTCATCTGGGAGACACCACAGCCTTGGAAATGTGTCAAAAGATGAAAGATCTGTAGATAAGAAAAATTCCATCATAACCTAAATGACAAGTTTAATAATTTGCTGTGTATTTTTCTTCAGTGACAATAAAATGATGAGGAAGTGGCTTGCTTATCCTTTGCAAAGCCCTTAGCCTCTTTTTCTTTGTGAAAATATGACTAACTGTTTAGAGCTGTTATTAATTTTTTTTACTTAAATGTTTTATGTTTTTGCATTAGACAATGTTTTATAGGTTACAAAATGTTTATTGGTACAATTTGTAAACAAAAGCAATAAGCATTTGCTCTTTTAATATATTTACTGAGGTTTTTATTCATTTATTTAGCTGTTTGCTGTTGTCCTTTGTTGTCTTTCTTACTTTGATATACAATGTCTCTTACAAGAAAGTTGTATGTAATAGTTTGTCATCTGTTCTATTTATAGCCTTGGAAATATGTTTTAGGATGTAGTGCTACATAAAAATAAATTGTATTGCCTTATATTCAACAGTCTTTTCATTACAAATGGTGCTCTATAGTAGCAGTGGATTTGACACCATGGCTGATGTTATTTTTCTGTGACCTTGTTGCTGCTGAAATATGAAGCCTGGCTATCGTTCTTTTTTCTGTCATGCAGCCAGCCATAATCTGCTTTATGGAACACCTCCTGCAAGAGATACCACTGTTCCAGGGCTGTAATCCACTTAGACAATTCAAAGTGAGATGATGGAGGAACTCAAGGGTTGCGCCATCCCAAAATAGAGACTTAACAAAAGGATTTATCAGACATTACAAAATCTAATCCTTATACCCATATTACTGCAGTGTGGTTTTACAATTGCGGTGAGAGATGGGTGTGTTTGTGTGAGCAGGGCTTGAATTAAACAAGTGTGGCTGGACATGTGCTGAAGCAGTAGCCCATGTCAAACTGGCTCTCAGTTCCTACCTGTTGTGACAGTGCAGTTTTCCTTAAAGATGTCCACTGCTGGGGACAGGTAGGGTGATTCTGAGATTGGAAGGAATGGTGGAGAAATAACAAAGGGAAGCCATTCAATACATCTTTCATGTAAGAGAGGCAGTGCTCCGTGAGCAGTGGACAAAGTGTGAAAAGAAGAATTTTAAAGTTGGTTGGTTAGCGTCAACTCAGCAGGTGAGAGCTTCTTGGATATTCCTGTAAGAAAGACAAGTTCTACTGGATCAGTCTGCTGTCAGTCATAAGCATTTTGACTCTGTTGTGGGATATAATAAAATTATTTTAATAACATAATTTCAAGAAGGAATTATATATTTTATAGTAACCTTGGGAACTTTCCAGGCCATTGAGATTACTTCCATATAGATTGAATTTTAGTAATCCGCAGCAAACATTTTGATCTCAGTAGAGCGTAGAGAACGGACATCTTTAAATGTGGAGAGATGTTTTTGGATCAAGATAATTCTTGTTCTGCTCATATCTGAGGGACTAATCATTCCTATATAGATGGAAAGAACCTTTGATAGTGCAAGTCCTGTTTTCTAGGACATTTATGGCTACTCAACAAAATCTGTATTTATATTTTTTTAATTATGCATTGGTAAAATATAGTGCCTTGCAAAAGTATTAAAACACCTTGAAAGTTAACAACATTCCCTGGATTACAAATAATACTTTGGCATTTTTTCCCATTAGTTTTCTATTTTGAACTCGTATACTCCAACACTAAATTGTCAGAGCTAAAACAAGTTTGCTGGTTAAAAAAAAAAGAATGAGAAAATTAAATACGCCACTTGCTTGGTGTTATGGGCACTTAAGGACAGGCCGGGGGGGGTTCACCTGTGCCACTCTGAGATGAGCTCTGGGTCTGGTTCTCCTATAAGTAGCTTAACATCATAAGTTACATTGAAGAAAGGTGTTAAATGCAACAATAATAATAATAATAATAATAATAGTACAAAATCTGCTGTTTCAGCTGTGATGTTAGGTTTACCTAATAGAGGACTGTGATGGAATTAGACTGTCCGTTTGATGGGAAGGATCAAGTATATTCGATAAGTGGTTTTGCTATAGTAGAAGCATCGTGTCTGAGTGCTTTGCTGAGTTAAAGACATAGTAGACAATGAATAAAACACCAACTGTGGAAGTAAAGCGAGTGTGAAATTAGCGAAAGTTTCACCTTAATAGAAACCCTGTTTTATTACCAAGATTTATATATTTTTATAAGCAGTTGCAGCAGTTTTTCATTGTTCCAGATTCTGTTACAGAAGGACTGTTTATGTGCACTTTGCTTTAAAGCGACTTTCTGTTCTTGCCATGCCAGAGTACTGTTGTGGCATTAATGACTTTGTCTGTTATGCCAGGAGACTTGTGGCTAATTAGCGCAAATAGGCTGTTTGAAAGAAAAAAGCGCAGCCCAAAATGGGTTACGAAGTGACCGGACCTGCCTTCACAGAGACACGCAGACCATGAGTCATCGTCCTTGTGAGAGAGGATAAGAACAAACAAATGATTAGCTACATGCAAAAAACATTCTTCTTCAAAAGGCTCTATTGATTCTGTGAGTTGAGTGTATTTTTATCTACATTTTATGTTCGCTTATGTCAGATTGCAGGATGCTGTGCCAGTACATGAGGTTGTTGGCAGCCGGCGTTGCATGCATGCACGCAGTTTTCTTATTTCCCCTTTTATCCATCCTGTGAATAAAGATGAGCAGCTTTTTTCAGTCTTCTCTGTGCCAGTGATGGCTGGAGGGTCCTACCACAGGAAGACAGCGTGGCACTGCTTTGTAGCAATTTTTGAACAAGTGTGTTACATACAGTATATAGGCTTTTTGTGCATTTTACCTTGGGGTGGAAGTTCAATGGGGCATTTTTGCAAAGAGCGACCCTTCGAGATGTGATACGGTTTGTAGCTGACTGGAGTACCTGAGGATTAGCCCATCCACGGGTCACCGTAGTTGTCCTGAACTTGATCCGGAGGGGAGGGAGTTAAGTCCAAACCTAGCTGCCCCCTTGTCACAACACAATGGTCATCTGCCGGTCTCTTTCTTCAAATCCACCCACAATTCCATGTTGATATAAATAGCCCCACTAATGCTCTCCCCAGCAGGCACACACAGCTGAGTGATTTACTGCTGCCACGGTTGAAGAGTTGAAAATACAGTGTCCTTGTGACATATCTCACTTCGGTGTTGTAGAGCATTTTGGTTGCTGCAGGTTTCAAGATGTCACAAATTGCTGAGCTTGATCAGATCATCTGATTGGGTTTGGGTGGATGGAATTGGGATTATTTTATGATTGCCATTGCCTGTCTGGCATGTACATGTCAAGTTTTTTGAACCCTCTTATCATTTTGCCATCTGGCTATAATTTGTACGTTAAGGAGGAATATCCGTTGGTGAAGTTGGCCCTATGGCACTAACATTTGTATGTTCAACCCCTTCCTGAGGATCCTTGTTTAATTGTTCTGCCCAAAATACTACAGGATTGACTGTGAAAATTGAACATGTTGGCTGAACATTTGAAACTTTAGCAAAAACTTGGCACTGGGACCTGGGAAAAAAAGTTTTTGCAGATATGAATTTGCTTCAGTCATGGTGTGCTGACCTTAAATGTAGGCAGTATAAGTGTACCTGGAAGGATGTTGGCTGAAAGCAAACATTGTACTTGAGCTGTGGCTTTGGAAGATATTCTGACAGATGTATTCCTTAATACAAGCTGACCGTACATTTTTACAGCAGACTTTTGAGCGATAGGCGAGTTTTACCTCACAGCCAACTTCCTTTTCTTAATGATGTGTAGTGGGACATTACTGGAAGGCCTCGGTGTGGGACTTTGCCTAACACAAGATTGGGTCCTGTTGCTGGAAAGGACATTCGGTTTGAATAGCTCATGAACTATAAGCTATGATTGCAGTGTTCTCAGAGTGGCAGTGAAGGATGGAACATGCCATATACGTCAAAGCCATGTGGTCCAAGTGTGTCCTGGAATGATCCTGTCCAAGCTCCCAGGAACATTATTCTGACCCCATGGGGGTCTTCCAGGTGCACAATTCTCTTGTCCGCAGTTGGAGATCACACTTTGGAATTTACTGCTCTTTTGCTTCTAGAGACCAGGAAATTACAAACTCCATCGGAAGGCCATTGACCACAATGGGGATTGTGCTCGTTGGCAGGGTGTCTTCTTTTGTCAAATGATGTCACACTCTAAATGTGATGTTTCAGCTTGGGATACAGAGTTATCCAAGGCCTTTCGAAAAATGTACAGATGCAAGCACATCCATTCTGACATCTGTTCTTGGTGTCCCTTGGCTGTCTCTCAGTGAAGCTTGCTGCAGGATGTTACGAAGACCTGTGAAACTGGTCAGCCACATCCAGACCCTCCCTTCTCCTTTCCCTATTCTGCGGGGGGCTGCCTCTGCTGCAGCCACGTCTCTGGGATTGCGAAAGCTCCCTAGTGTCTAATGCTGGATCACATCTGCCGGCCAGTCAGCTCATCTGGTTCATATTTGGCCCCCACCTCGCTACCCCTCACTCTGCTTTCCTGATAGTCGTGGTCAGGCTACATATGGTAGTCGGCAGGAAACGTATCACACCTCTGAAGTATTAAGCCTCTGCTTGAGGCAGATTTTGTGTCATCCACCATTAAGAGGCGCAGTGACTGTGTAGATGTCATAAATGAGGTGTTTGTTGATGTTCTTACCTACCTGAGGTAGGATTTGACCACCAGATTGCATGTAAACCGACTGCTGAACACTATTTCTGAAATGGCCGCAAAAGTGCTGCATTCTACTGAAATTAAACCTTTTTTTTAAAATCGGTGTGAATTTAAACATTTGAAAATCAAGAGGGGTCTGTTGCACAAGGGTAGCAATCCTTCACCAGCCATCTTATACAGTGGACAAGAAGTTAATCTTATGTGAAATCTTATGTGAATGCACATTGGTATTTTATTTTGTAACTTGGGGTCAAAATATAATTCCAAGTCAAAATAAAATATTAAATTCTTTTCACAAACTCAGCCAACAGGTAGATTGTATTCATGTACGTTTTCTTGCAAAATCTGATGTGTTTTTGGTGAAAAAATGTTTTTTGATGCATGAAAATCCTTAATTTATTTAGACCTGTAAAATAAGAATATTTTTTGGACAAAGTTAGTGATTAATGAATTAAATCAAAGAATTTCTGAGGCTTCTAAAAATAACTTAGATTGATTCAGTTCTCACACTTATAGTTGGAGTTGAAATCCTGGCTGGGTGTAACAGGAGGGGGTGTAGTGGTTAAGGATTTGAACAAATAACTGAGGTCTAAGAAGATGAAACCCTGCTCTATTGTAGAGCGAGTGCTAAAAACATTAGCACTAAATGCTAAGCACATTTTTATCTGTGTAATGTGAAGATGCTGGAATGAATTTCACCTCAGTTTAAATTAAGCTCTGCAGATTATTTCAGTGTAGTTGAGCTGGAACTGGAAAAGAAAGCAAATAAACATTTCTCTTTGTATTTCATTATGAATGTATGATCAGTCATTGGAAGCATGCAAGCACATGTGGTCATATTGACAGAGGTATCATTATACAGGCCTGTTTGCCCAATGCTACGTAATTGGGAGCTTTACTGTTAGCGGAGCTCATTGACATCCAAGGCCCTGTTGCTGTGGTCCCCAAAGGCCCGAGGTTTACAGTAGAGTCCAATGAGGCGTGACTGACATTCTGCCAGCCCAGCCCCCCTTCCTGTGGTTCTTTTGTTTGCACGCCGCTCACTTCTCTCTTTCTCTGCTTCCGCTGGGACCTGGTGGACTGAAGCAGTTGGAGGCCACCACAAGGCTCTGGGCCAGAGGAAGGAAAACCTCTGCATGCATGCATCGTCCCTGTGTTAGGTCTGGGAAGCTGTGATTGCTCTGTACCACGACCCCTCAATTTCTGTTCAGTCCTCATGCTGGAGTTCAGTGTGCAATGTGTCATTTACCACTTTTCCTCTGGGTTAATACTTTTTTGGAGGTTTGCAGTAACTTAACACTTTAACCAAGGTACAAAAATTACACATGAATGTCGGTATCGAGGCAGCAGGTTATGTAGTGGTGAGGGCATCAGCTGAATGTATGCACCAACAAACAGGGTATTTAGAGAATGATGAGACAACAGCCAGTGATTGTCCTTCTTTTCATTTTGCTCCCGATATTCACTGCTTACGGTGGCATTTTTGCACGGCTCCACTTTGTCCAGTGTAGTGACTGCAAACCCAGTTGTCTGCAGAAGTTCATAGAAAGAAAGACCTATGGAAAATTCACATTACATCAAGAGTGCTTCATGTAGCTCTCCAGGCATGGAGTTAGAGGAAACACCTGGAGGCCACTGGGAAGTCAGCAACAGTCCCCGTTTCCTCTGTTATCTCTGTCTGTATTGTGCAAAATTCTGCAGTTTGGGGTGGATGTCATGGATGTTTTGGAAGTTATTTAAGAGTTATTGGCCCTAGATATCTGTGTATGGACTATAACCCTGAAGAAAAGTGTTAGACACACATATGTGCTACATGAATCTTAAAAAATAGGGCAGAACCTTGTAGCTCTTACAGGACACATTCCTAAATATACAATCAATAACTAAAGCAAGACCCGTATTCACACAATTTCAGAGCTACATTATGACAGTCTACCCTGGTGGAAAAAAGCTTGAAATGCTGCCATTGTGCAGCTGCTGTCTTCACACAAAAAGACACGAACCCCACATATGTCTGGCATGTCTTTCTGGTGCATACCAGACTCCATGTGGTCTCCACAAAAATCGCACGGCCTCTCCCAACCAGACCAACAAAGTGGGCATTTCAGATGGTCCTTTTCATTCACTTATAACAGCCATTCACTAAACTGGATTGGGCCAAAGTGCAAGATGTGAGGCTGTACCCTCAACTACCCGACCCACCCCACAGAAAGAAAGCAGGCTGAATCCTTTCTCATCATGCTTGTGCAGTCAGGCGTAGCATCTTGACAGCAGCTTGGTGCAGATCCATGCTTACTCATCTGCCACCCAACAAAGGAACACAGTCATGGCCGAGTTCTACAGCCTCATTGCCATCCTCTTCGCCACTTTTCCCGGTTCTGTTTTGTTTTTTCTCGCCCGTTCTTATGTTATGAGCTCACTTCACACTCATTTGTTTCCTCCCTTCTCCCTCCTTATATCTTCCTTGACATTTTTGCACATTTGAGTCATGTTGGACCACCCTGCACTAATATAAACCTACCAAGCCAGCAGGGATGGTTCATATCCTGACCCCCAGCTCACTTTTGCCTGTTGTTTTCTTCTTCCACTGAGTCTGTTCAGCTTAACAGAACCCAGGACATGAAATAAGAAACTGTCTATACTTCCTTCTGGTGAGGCTGGAAAGGGGCAAACGGTGCTGCTTACTGAAAGCTTAAATGAAAGATCAGCACAGTTCCGACTGTATGATAACTGTGCTAAAATTTTAAGAGCAGCTTGATGGAAATAATGTCAGTAAGCACATTTGTTACATAAAACTTATCCATAGAGGTGTTGTACAGAGTAATCTTGATCTAGTAGCTTTAAAGGTTTTATATTGTGGTATATGAGGAAGCACTGATATGTCCCAGCTCCTGGGCTGTGAGTTCAGATGTGGTTTGATGCCCACTCAACCTGTGCAAAGTTTGCATGTTTTCCCTTTGTTTGCATGAGTTTTCTCCCGCAATCCAAAAACATGTTTCAAGTAGGTTGATGACTCAGAATTATGTGTGTGTTTGTCTGTGTATGTATGAGAAACACACTATGCTGTACTCGTATTGTGTGGATGGGTTGATAACTATGGAGTTCAATGCATATCTCCCATTGTAACTCACTAATGTTAATAAATATTGTATATCGATTTGGAGAAAACCACCTGCTAAATGAATGAAACAAAGTGCAAACCAGGGATTCTAGAAAATTCCAGGTTTCTTAAAGAAGTAATATTAAGAGCTGCATTGAAGGTAACTGCCCAATTCTGCTTTGAAAATTGTAAGGGAAGGCAGCTTGTTGCTTCATGTTATACACAGAAGGGTGGTGCCATTTGAAGAGGTTAACTATCTAAAGGTGTCCCGTTGCTTTCTACAGTAGTATTTTTTTGCGCCCTAAAGCACACTGGTGTTCGTACCACTTCAGCTAGGGCAGTGCATGCATGCAGAGTCCCAGCAGTCGCAGGGGTCAGCATTGTGCTTTCAGCCAACCGGAGACACATTTAACAACATCACATGCTGTTGTGGAAGAGGTTTAAGACAATAGATTAGCTGTGTTCTGTACTTTGGATGACATGAAAAGGTTTTTCTAATACAGAGTAAACCCAAGTGAAATTTGCATCTGCTGTTTTTATCTGACAGTCTATCTGTTCTTGAAATACCATTTTTAAATCCTTGATCAAACAGTTATTCAGTCAGTCAGGCTTCAGCTAATGTGACCACTGTGCTGCACTAACAAGGCATCTGCTGAGATGTCACAGAACACTTTCGTTTGACCAAGAAGTGTGCATAGTTTTTGAGTATTCTTATAGAAGAGCTGGCCTTCATTGATAAATTGCAGAGCCAAAGTGAATGTCATATCTGTGAAATGCTACTCTATTATTCTGCTTCAGGTCCTAGTTACACAGGGACTCTGGGCTTGAAAGTAGGCACATCAATATTTACTGGAATGTTAAGAGTTCTGGATCTTTGGCAGGCTCTCTTCCGTGTGTTCTGTGTATCTATACGTGCCAGGATATGGTTCCCCCTCCAAAGACCAAACATCAGCACCCCTTAGATATGTAATCACAGATCTGTATATCAAGGCAAAAACTCGACCACACAGACATGTGTTGGCTGACAGAATCATTTTCAGATTGATGCTCAGGTTGCTGCTCCCCAATGTGCCCTGTGTCCATGCCAGAGAATCCAGCAGTGGAGAAAACAAACCCCCAGTCTGCACCACAGGGCTGAATAGCTCAAACTCTCACCGGTTCATGACTTGGATATCCTTCATTTTTGGGAAGGAAAAGGAGAAGTTGTTGAATTTAAGCAGACACAGACCGGATTCAAGTGAATAAACCTTTTCCTCATCAACAAAAGCTCATGGGACATTTTCATGGCTCTGTGCATGTTAATGTCTGTACATCAGCACAGTGAAGTGGTGGGTAAATATTTCACAGTGCCTTTGGTCTCCAAGCCTGGAGTCCAGCTGTTTGGGAGTCAGTCGTAGTGGACAGGATGCCAACCCCACATGTGTCAGGAACATGCAGGAGAAGGACATGTTTGGTTTTAACATCAAGAACATTGTCCTTGTTGAGTTTTTCTTTCTGATTTTCTCTCTTCATTGTTCTAAGGCACACTGAGCTAAGTTTTGTGATGTGTAGGGACTTGAAGGTTTTTGAGTGTGAATGAACAAGGTTGTCAGTCAAGGCAGGATGTACACCTGCCCTGATTTGTCAGCACTAAATGCTGATTGGTCTCACTGCTAGCAAAGTTACCCGATGAAGTCGGTAAAAGAAGTGAGTTGACGCTGTAGTGAATTTCTGATGGTTCACTGTAAGACATCGCAAGTGATACAGATCTGTATATCACGGCAAAAACTCGACCTGTGGAATCCACAGAAAATGCCATGGTGGTAGTGACATGGTTAGTTTTAAGGTGAGGAAGTAAAAAAAAATTAAATTTGAAAAATTCTGACAATGAAGGTGACAGCATATTTCAGGATCACAGAAATGTTTTAAAGGTGAGACGGAAGACTACTTCCAAATATGATTGTCGTGAAAATGATGCACTCTGACAAAGTTACATGTTTTTGTAGCCACACAGTAATAGACAATGTAATGGACATATGGTCTTGCTTGGGTAGGGATGGGATTTCCATTGTTTGCTGAGAGTTGTGCTCCAAGTCCACTACCAGCGATCACCCACTTGTCTGTGTAAGCAGGCCATGTCCTGGAGAACCCTGGGCTCAGTGCCGGCATCCACCAGCCATGCAGTCCTAGTCCTGACGGATTTGCAGATAAGCCCCTGGCTCACAGCGCTTAGCTGTTTCCAATTACACTAACAGTCAGGGCTAACAATCAAATCCCAACAGAATGTGCAGAAAAAATACAAACAACTATGATGTTAGCAACACTATCATATGGGTCTTTGACATACTGCAGAGCTTCCTTTGTCTTTGTCCAACCTTTGTTGGGTTCTTCTTCTTATCTCTGTTTTTATTAGCTTAATTTGAGACTTTTTTTAGCCTAAAGCCTGTTTGAACAAAGTTTTATCTTAACCAAGAGTGCACATTATATGTCAAAAACAGTAAATATCCCAATGAACAAGTGAAATCAATAAAAAAATGCTGAAATACTAGTTACTAATATAACCAAAAAAAATTTTTATGTCCTGAACCGTGAACATGATATCCTTGGATCAAAGTAAAGATTGCCTTGCAGAGTTTGAAATAGATGAAGCGCGACCTTCCCATCCTGCTGAATATTACTGACATCTGTGTGAAAGCTGTCTTATTTAACTGCCTTGAAACGTGTGCAAAGGAAGCAGTAACATTCATGGCACCAAATATGCAGATGAAATGAGGATGAAAGTAGAGGTCTAGGCAAGATTGTTGTAAAATATCCACATGTAGCACATTTTGACTGAAACTGGAATACTTTCATGGGGATTTTTCCACAGAAGTGCTCTTGACAGCTTAGTGAATGGGGTTTGTGAGTAACCTCTTTCCAAGGACTTGTGGATATTCTCTTTTCTATTACACACCAGGAGACTATGCATGACTAGTGATACATACAATGACCACAAATCAGTGTCACGATTGGTCATTTTGCTTAGTTGTAACAGATGCTAAAATTATATCCACAAGATGCTATGGATAATTGTATTTGCTTGTGTCATATTGGAGTAGGAACAGGGCAAACACTTTCAAAGGATGAAGGTTAGTTTTCTCTGGTGTCACTAGATGTACTTCAATGTTGCACATGCCTGCACAGTTGTTGGAGAACCAAAAAAAAAAAAAACATGATTCTGCTTACTTACCCTGTTTCAGTAACCTGAAAGTCTCATTCTGGCTTTGTAGGAGCTGAGAGGTCAGTGCCAGTCCTTTAGTTTTTCCTCGTAACATAATCGACCATCAGCAACTTTTGGCTGCAGCACGTCAGTGAAGTCCAGCCCCCTCCTGCAATCCAGTAAACAACTGTAACTTGACTAAATCTCTAGGCAGGCACTTCACTGTACTTAGGTTGTACATTTGGAGATTTAGTCCCTCTTCAGTCTGTGTGGAGTTTGTGTGTTATGCCTATGTTTGTGTGGTTTTCTTCCCATAGCCTAGGCACAAGTGTTTCAGGTGAAATGGATGTGTGAATGGTGCTATACTGGAATGGACTGGCATCTTGCCTGGGATATACCCTCCTGTGCCTAGTGTCCTGTGGCTCCAGGGGAGGCTTTGGCTGTTGTCACTCTACAGTTGGCAAGTTTGTATCAACAGAGAGTTATTTATTCTCTTTGTTTACCCTTGGAGTCATTAGTTCCACCTCCTTTAAGTTTAAGATCTCTGGGTTTGTGTCAAAACAACCTGAACTTTCTGAATTTTGCAGCGGAATCTGACGACCGCAGAAAAGACATCCCTGTTTGGTTAGTTTAAATGGCACCCACACAGCTAAGGTAAACCAATCACAACCACTTTTGACACCTTTTCTTGCATGCAAGTGCTGCTCCCCAAGAAATTGAGTTAAACTTTCAATGAACCCTTTTGTTCCTCTTCAAATTTGTAAACACTTTGTCCTTGTGTAAAGCATCCAGTTATACTCCATTCACCAATTCCATCATTTCCCCTCTGGTTTTTCCTTCTCCGGAAAGGAGTAAGCATTTTCCACAGGGGTCCATGAGATGTGATGCTTGACACCCCCCGTGTTGCATGTTATCAGTGATGGTGATGCCAGGGGTCAGGAAGGATGCCGTCACCATGGCTGCAGTCAGGACCCTTTGGCTGCTGCATCCTTCCTGTCTGCTCATGTTACAGAGTTCTAAGTGCCGATTGAAAGGGTGTAGATGTGTGGTGACGTAAGAAGGTGCTGGATACAGCTGGTCTGGGGCTACCCCCTGTCCCACAGCCTGGGTTCTCAATAGCTTTGGAGAACAAGGGGCATTAAAGGATCCTCAACTTATGGATGCAACTGGGTAAGTTGATACATTTGTAATTCCACTTACAATCAGTAAAAGCTTAACAATACAGACTTTTCTCAAATTGTTTGCAGACTACCTTCAGTAAAAAGCTCAGATGAATTAAGTATTTGCTGCTGCTTTTCTTGTTCAGGGCGAATGTTTTCCACAGCCCATCAGTGGAAAGCCAGAAAGCCGGAAATAAGAGAAATACCAAGAGTGAATCAGGCAACGCGTTGGACAGGATGTCAGTCCATTGCAGGACATTTATTTAATTGCTTTTTATTACCTTGAAACAAGGTTTAACCTTTTTTAGCATTTCACCACATTCAGCTTGCTTTATTATCTATACACAAACGATGATAATAGTGACCTCTCTGATTTATTGTGTGGGTAGGTTTCAGATATACAGTAGCTATAATAAATAAAAAGGGTGCTGTAAAGTGAATTTGTCAGACATCTTCTGCTGCTTCTGTATGACTGCTTTTTACTCACTAGTAATGGCTGTATGTGGAAACACAGGTGGTGTCTGCTCTGCAACACATTTTTTGGTAATAGATTAAAGAGAAAATTACAAATAAAAAGAAAAATGTCTGCAGCATTTGGAAGAAACACAAAGTGAGGAAAGACAGATTTCATTTTGGTCAGATACCATCACATGCGAGTGACCTGTTCTTAACCCAGCAGCATTTGAATGCAGGCCACACCTTGTAGACAGCTTCACCAACACATTACAGTGGCCTTTGTGGTGACCGCCTCACAGTCTAAAAATGTGCCCCAGCCAAACAATTGGCCGCCCATTGGACTGTTTGCTGAAGAGCGACCACATCTTATTTTTGAAATAGCATTTTTAGTGTGCTCTTCCGAACGCTGGAAATTCTGATAGCTGCTGTTCTGAGCAGAGAGGAAATGCTGGGCTTTTAGGGAATTTTTGTGTTGCAGATTGAAGACTGTGATTGCAGACATTAGGACTAGGCTTTGCACTGGCTTACTATAAAACAAGGACAGCTTAATGGGTTTGAAAGTCTCAGACTAAAGAATGTTGCCCTTTTTCCCTTTTGGTACAGATAGGATACATGTGAACAGACTGATGAAAATGTTATTTCACTCTGTTAGACACAAAGAGTGGGATCCAAGCATCATGGGAGTGTCTCTGAAATATTCAGATTTAAGACTTTTGCTGCGGGGGAGAATTTTGCTGTCAGATACTGAATAAGGTGCTGGGAGCTCCAGGAGGGTAGCAGTTCAAGTATTCAGGCCGCCAATGAGGTAACCTGTTTTGCTTTAAAAAGGGAAGCAGTTCATCACACGAATTTCGAAAGAAATTGTTGTGAGCAATTTGCTCCATTTGAAAATGAAACATCTCTTTTTCATATGTTCCTATACCTTTCAAAAGGGCCCTGCTCCATTGTGCTCTTCATAACACATTCTTACATTTATAAACAGCCATGCTTGTTTATTTGGCTGATACTTTTCTCTAGAGCAACTTACATGTTAAAATACTGTCAATGATTTACCCATTTATTAAGCTGGTTAACCTTTACTGTATCAACTGAGGCTAATTATTCTGACCATTATTTACTTGAAATTATTTTTCGTTTTTATTAGTTGGCAGGTTTAAGCCCGCTGAATCTAAGCAATGTGGATTCGGTTGCTTTAGAAGGAGGATCTCAAGTGAAATGCCACAGATGAGTTGTACCGAGCCAGCCGGGCGTGCGCGACTCACCAAAGATGCAGGTGTCGCTCAGGTGTAGGATGGAAATTGTTGAAGGGACGACTTGCAAAAGAGGAGCCTCTGTGAACCAAGGTTGTTTTCATGGGGGGGGGGGGGGTTAGTAGCCATATTGATGAAAGTAGTAGAGTAGCATCAGGTATCTCCAGACGCATCTTGATTTTGGAAAAAGCTCAGCTTGCCAACAGAGATGAGGGGAATATACAGAGAGCCAGACAAAAAGACCCCCCCCGCCCTCAGACCATTCACCCATCCCTATCCTTTCCCATTCTTTGCGTTCCTCCCATTCTGACAAGCAGAAAGGTGTTTTTCTTTAAAATTCCATCGTCTGTGTCTAGAGACATGGCTTGGCAGCTTGTTCGGATAAGTGCCAGTTTCTGTTGCTGTGACCACATACAGGAGGCAGCATGCTGGGAAAAGGATGTGGAAATTCTAGGCCCCTGGCAACAGCTCTGCAGCTCTGTCTGAGGTCAGAGGTCGGACTTAGTTTGCCATCATTGCTGGAGCAGGTGGTGAGAGGGTGGAAAACAAGAGGAAGCCCAAGTTGGCATGGAGTCAGGGAGCTGGATTCCACAAGGCTGTCTGGACAGATCAGTTTCAGCTTCTGGAAGCTGTCAATCCCTGCTAATGTTAATACCACTGTTGAAATTTGCAGTACACTGTTTACGAAGTTACAGATCACATATTCTCACGAGAACTTGTGCTGTAAAGAGACAGCCATGAACGATCAATGGAAGTAGATAGCAGGTGGTGTAATGGTTATTGTTGCCCCTTTGCATTCAGAGCGCTCAGGTTTGATTCCCATTTCCTTCTGTAGATCCCCTGAATGAAAGTAGGGACCATGAATTACTCCTGTAAAAATGATGCCACTGTATAAATGTGCAAATCACTGTGAGTAGCTTAACATTGTAAATTGTTTTGTTGGATCGATTGATAAATAAATTATGCACAGTATTGAAAAGTATTTTTATTTATGCATCTTAACATAAAAAATTGGAAGATCTTGCTGTGAGACAGTTTGCCTTCATTAAAACTTTATTTTTCATAGCTTGCATGTGGGTTCCTTTTCAGTCTCTCAGCCAGCCCTGGAACAGCAGCCCACTTTGTAAGACGCAGCTGAAGGGCAGCAGTGAATGGAGGGACTGTTGCGTGCAACCGCTGCTGATCTGCAGGTGTCCTGATAATGTCACCCTCCTGTCAGCTGGCAGCAGTCGTTCCTCTTCCGCTGTGCAGTGAAACTGGCGGGAAGCCCTGGGAATGAGATTCTTTTCAGATCCGTACTGACCTGGGCAACAGAAAGGGCTGTCAGTGTTGGTGCTTCGGAGCAGCACAGCGAAAACTAGCCTGAGGGAGTGTGGGGTTGTTGTAGGTCTGCAGGCAGAACATGTGGAACACAGAAATAGTGAGATGCTCACATGTCTTATTAAATTATCGTTTGCAACTCAAACTAGCTGAATAAATTACTAATTATAATTTTTATGGTAATTATAGCATTTATTTTCAAACATTTTTCCGTGAATCTCTCTTTTCCTTTTCTGGTTTATTCTCCTGTACTTGATCCAGTCATAGCAGCATCATCAGATTTTGAGAAAAAGTCTATTCGACATTTGATTTTACCACTCCGTACACTAATGCTTGTTGGACCACAAAATTGAATGTGCTCTGCATAAAGGCTGGCCAGGCTGGGGGCCATTCGCATCTCACTGTACATCCATTTGTGCCCTGGGGCTGACGAACTGCGAATGAGCACCAGGCAGCACGTGTCTGAGTTAGTGGGCCTCCCGCAAGGAAATTTGAAAATAAACGCATTGGTCAGCAGTGACTAGTCTGACAGAGGAAGAAGGTGGGGTTGACAGCGTGGCGAGTGCATATGCCGGTTGCCAAGGAAACAGAGCTCGGTGAATCGTTTCCATGGAGTTGCCTACTTGGGATTCAGTGAGCAGAGAAGCATGTGTTATGTGTGCTGGGGATGGAAGTGGGGGTGGGGAAGGGCCTGGCAAAGATTTCTCAGGCAACCGCATGCAAACGGCAAGTGTGCACCAGGGAAGAGGCTTGGAGTGTGTATTCGCGTGTGGGTTTGGAAGCGAAACCTGCGTTGGAGGAGAAGGATTTGAAACACTTAATGGGGAGCGACTGAAAGCGAGACACCAACTAATTGCATTGTCCAGGCATATAAGAGCCGCTGTGACCTCAAGGCTTATCGCATCCTTAGGACAGACAAGTGTTAAAGGTTATTTGGGGATTAAACGGTGAGCTCCAGTATGGTTTTGTGCATCCATGCAGAAGCTGCATGGAAATAGGTTCTTTGGCATCTGGAAAAGATGGCAGATAGTAGGGAGGGAAGAGAAGGGCTCCTGAGGGATGTAGGCTTGCAACCCATTGGTTGTGTGACTGTCATGCTCGCAAGTGTGTCTCAGAAGGTCTCCCATAACATATTTCATCACCAGAAGCATGCCAGGTGTTCTCTGTGCTTTAGTTCCCGTTGGGATATTCAGAAACTTATCACCTTGAGCTTGTTGTATTCCCTGGGATCCTCCATTTGAAGAACTCCTTTCCATGGACTTCCCCTTGCAGTCTTGCTTTATGTTTGGCCTTGACTTAAGCAATTGGTGCCCTTCATCACCTTTATTATTTTTATTATGACCAGCTTTTTGGGAATCTGCATTTGTGGAAACACAGCCATCATAGACATGTTTTGTTACAACTGCTTACAGGACAGTACCTCCATGTGCTTATTCTGAGCTGGTGCTTGGCACTTCCCTGGCATGAGCCATGGTTCAGGGTTCATGGTTTGTACTTATGGACATAGCCTGCGTCTGTCTTGTTGTATTTGGCTTGATGAAGACCCGTAGCTGCCACTTAATAGAAATGGACTAAGGTATTTAGGGTAGCTGGTCTGAGAACTGAGAAAAGCATATTTCAGAGACCTGTTTTGTTATTTTTCTGTTGGTGTTTCTTGTGCTAATAAAGTCTTTTTTGATTGTGGACCCTGCATATGTGCCCACCTCTGCCACAAAATTAGAGAATTATGCTGAATGCAATTTTTTCCACCCTAGCTATGTCGTGTTGTCAGGCATGATCATGCGGAACTGGTCCATTTGCTATATTTAACTACAAAGGCCAAATACTGCTGTGTGAGTGTACCCCACTGGCTCAGTTTTTCAGAAACACTCTCAGTATCCAGAATATTAGCATGTTGGATGAGAGAGACCAAAACCACTTGGTATGTTTGCTGACTGTGTACATTTTTAATTGCATGTCTGCTCATGGGAACCACGTTACCTTCCATGCGACAGTTCCAGCTCGGCATTCCAGTGGATTTGTGGCATACATCACAGGGGGTGTCTCGCGCAGACCTTGAACACCATCGCAGGGAGGTGGTGTGAGCTTTACCGCAGGGGGTGCGACTTTAAGCCCCTGGTGAACACAAACTCGTAAAAGCCTCATGACCAGTGGCAAAAACTCACCAGGTTTCCACAGACTTTGGCTGAGAAAAAACATAGCTGCTGAAATAATGGTTGAGGAGGCTGTAATGAAATGCTGGCAAAAGCCCATTTTTGTAACTGTCATTCCACTCAGACTAGGTAGTTTTACTATTGCAATGTTTTAATTTACACAAATTGTATTTTTGCACAGGACTTTTATTAAATCTTCGGTCTAAGTTGCCTGTTCAGAGCTAAAGTGTCTCTGATGTAATAAAATGAAGTTAATAAGCGTTTAATCTCTGGAGAAGAGCTTCAGCATTGCTAAAATTAGAAATGTCATACATTCCAGTTATTCCATTTTTAACATGTAAAAATAAATATTGCTGCTTTTACATCATAATGTGGTTGGCTAGTCTGTTTAATCTGTTCTTAAGTTAAGTTCTTTTTATTGTATACAGTAATTATTTAACATTTATGAATTTATCTTATACTTTCAAAGCAATTTGCAGTGCTGGGCTACTTGTTTAGTTATTTACAGTTACAGTTTTTTACCAGCTGGGTAATTTTTACTTGATCAATATAAGGTAACTGCCTTTCATCAAAGATACTGTACTGCAGCGGAATTTGGGGTTTGACCCTGAATCCTTTAAGTCCAAAAGTGGCAGGTCTAACTGGCAGGCCCCCTTCTGCCCCTTAAAATCTAATTTACAGCCCAAACAAAGCAAGAATAAAAGGCAATATACCTGGAAACATAAAATATAGTGGGAAGTCTTCACCAATGTTTCAGTGTGAAGAACAAATAATAATTTCCCTATAGCCTTGAAATAGAAAAGTATCATAAACCTGAATAAATGAAAGAATACTTTAGAAGTGGAAATGATTCATGCATGTGAGGGAGAAAATTAATCACAGACCTGTTTCTTCCAAGTGCATGAAGCTGAAGAAGTAAGGGTTCAGCTCAGGTAAACGTTTCCCCATACTGCTAGGGGGCCTGCGTTTCGTGGGGCGTTGTTTCACTGCAAAGGAACTCACTCTGTCTGTTGTCTCCTACTGCTCCTCCTCTGAGTTGACACCTCTTTCCTGGGTGGACAATGGCTGACCATGAAGGTGAAAAACATGCTTATTTCATTGTCAGACACTGGAAATATTCTCTTGCGGAAGGAGCATTTAAATCACCATTGACAGAGTGGACTGACAAAGGCTGAAACCTGAAGAGGGCAAGCACCTAAAAGCACACTCCTTATGTGGCTGTTGCTTGGAGTAGATCAGCAGGATTAACAGAAGACTCCCAAACGGCCCTGACAGGTTCCAGAGGGGGCATGTCCCTGCTGCCGTGTGATGTCAGTTAGAAGGTTCTTTGTTGCTGCATAACTGATCTCATGTTTGAAATGCTCCTTGCACCTCGGTGTTTCTGGCAAGCCCTGGCCTTACCCAAAAACTGCCTGGTTGACTTGGGAGACTTCTGAAAAAGCCCTGTAGTCATTCAACTAAGAATAACGGAAGGGAAGGCCATTGAGCAGAGATGTGGGGAGGACACCCCCCACTCCCATACCATTACCACCTCTACTAGCTCAGCCATGCAAGGAAGCTCAATTAGCAGACCAAAGCAATCAATATTCAAACAAAATGCTCTCATCCAGCAGGCGCTGAGTGGCTGTCCTCTAATGGCTACCCCCTCCTCCACCAACTGTCACTGAGCCAGGGACAATGGAGGATGTAAGATCCTACTTATTCTCTAAGATCTGTGGTCTCTGTGTTTTTCTTTAAAAGTTGACTGTAACTATTGCTATATTTAGCCATAGTTATTATGATTTGTGGGTCATGTGCTGTCCTCTGAAGTTATTCAAACATTATTGTCTCACACTCATACAGATTAAAGCTATTGTTCCACAGCCATCTTTTGGAATGGCCTTGATATAACAGTCGATAGCTACAACCATGATAAGGTGTCTGTTATTTAATGTGCTGCCCTGAGACAACAATAAAGTAGTTTAATTTCAGAGCTCTTTTTCAAGGAGCCTATTGTCTGTTAAATGTATTCAGAAAAACCTGATTTGTGGATGAATCTCACATCAAGCTAATGCTCTGTGTTGACAGTTGATGTGGGTGTCAGCTGGCTGTGTTGTCATGGTTGTACTGGGGTGAGTACCTGATCATGTTGTCACACCTGCTCTTCAACTATGCACACCAGTAGCTGTGCGAGGTGGGTGCTCCCAACCTTTGGGCTCAGCTGTCCTCCATCCATCCAGGGTGCAATGCTTGCAGAGAATGCCCAATTATGCAGCCAGCTGGGGAATGCAATGCTCCTCTGAGTCTGGAACCCTTGCAACTGACCTGATGTTCTCTCAGCTGACTGCTAACCTCCAAAGGGTAAAGGACTGATGATCATGACCAGGCAGTAGCAAACACCGTGTAGATTTTTAGGCAATTGGGGGCATGTGCTCCCCTGTTGTTGGTTCAATTAACATAAACAGAAAGGGTCTAGGTAGGGGGTGGCCTAAGCCAAAATTTGCCCTTTTCCAGCATCTTGGCAATCCAAGAAGAATGCAGTCTAACCGCTTTGTGACAAGACTGGAGGGGAAGGCCAAACTGTAACGCACACTCATTGAGGAGTGAGTCTACCTAGGGCATGAGAACAATTGGATGTTTTAACACAAATGATGAGAGGTAAAATCATGTGTTCATTTGGGTGTTTTAAGAGTTGCAGATCATTTGTGGCTGAAATTTATTGATTGTACAGTTGTATCCAGCTTGCAGTCGAGAAGGCTGTTGCTTGACACATGCTGAGTGGGCATTGGTCCTTCATTCAGTCCTATTTATGTGGTTGCTATGGTAAAAGACCTGCAGGCTGGGGCATCTATTACTGAAGATCAGTGCAGGAAGAGGAGGATGTAGTGCTGGAGGAGGTGCCTCATAACCATGGAAAGCAGCTGTCTCCTGAGCTGCCCCCCTCCCCTCCTGGCCCTAACCATATCTAGAAATGGACCGATACCTTCCCAAATAGGCTTCTTGCCTTCTGCCTCTGTCGGCGCTGCACCATATAACGGAAGCCTGTGGGATGAAATGGAGGCGATGATGTGTGGGTTGCTGACAGAATGCCGCCGCTCATCTTCCTGAATTGTTTGCTGTTCCTGAGGGATTTTCTGAAGGAGCCTCAGGCTTTCTGTTCCACCCTTCCTCATCCTCTCTGCTGCAGTGGAGGAATGAGGCCGTGAGACTATGCAAGTGTGCGATTTCAGTGTCCGTGCAGCTTAGAAGAGGTGACATTTATGCATGTGTGGGGAAAACAGGCATGAGTGTGGCTCTACCCTAGTGGTTTCATACAGACTTTGCTCCATTATAGTGTGAGTGCTTGTAGTGAGATGAATGTCAAGTAGCCCAGAGTAACAGAGGTTGTTAGTGAGGCATTTCAGTGGGAGCCATGTCAGGCAGTCATGATGGTTGGTCTTTACATGGAAAGGAGTCATTGGGCTCACCATTTCACACACAGAGGACATTGCTACCAAACTTCAAGACTTCCTTTAAGCTGCATTGTTTGCAGTATCACGATAACCGCTTTGGAGTGACAAGCAGCCAATCCACACAAGACACAGTGGGATTGGCACGGTGCTGTTTTTCCGTACAGCTCTTTATTTTTTTCAGAGTATGCTCGGGGCACTGTGCCCATCTTTTATATGTTACCTTTGATGGACGTTACCTAAATTCATTTCATGCTCCACTTCGGCCTGACAGGAGACGAAGTTGCAGGCAGACAGCAGACTCCCTCATACGCATCTATGCTGCTGTGTGTAAAGCTGTTTGAATGGAACAGGAGGTCAACGCAGGCCAACAGGAGCCTGGAGCAAGGCCACGCTTCTTCTGACTCACAGGTTACTGAAGAATGGTACATCTGTAACCAAGTCCTGATTCTCACTGCATCTCTATAGAATTACGTAAAAAGTATATTCATATGAAACACATTGTGATGCATGTGTGGGTTGCATAGTGCTCAAGGCTCATGCTTACCTCTTTTCATTCACCTCTTCCTACCTTAGACCCACCACAATATGTTTACATTTATTGTTCATTCATTCAGCTGCATTTCTCCAAGACAACATTGACCAGTTTATACCACTGGCTAATTTTTACTTTACCAGTACAGGTTTGGTAGTTTGATAAAGAGTAGTTCACCAGGAGGCTGGATTTGGATGCGGGTCTTCCGAGTCCAGAGGTGGCAGTGCTAACTACTACCCTACCTGTTACCCCATGTTCTTCCTCATTGCTTGATAGCAAAGAAACATGGCAATGTAGTAATATTGGCAGGAGCCAGCACTTTGTTGCTGGAATCCAGTATATTCAGATTGGCAAAGCTCATCCTTTGAAATTATACATCTTTTAACCTGCTCTTCATTCTGCTTATGTGTACTCCACAGCGTGCGCCTCTGCCTCTGCCCCTGTCCTTTTCAAACCGCTGCCATGTCTCTGTCCTTTTTTGATCGCAGCCCCAATTTCCTTCACGCCCCATATGGTCCCAATCAATATGAGCTCTGCGTCATAAATGTATATACACTGGATTCATTCTGCAGAGCTGTGTGCCATTTCCTGTCGAGGCCAGAAGTGCGGCAGAGGGTGACGTGTGTCGGGCTGATGGGATGGGGCTGCTGGGTGGGGCTGGGTGGTTATCCTCATCTGTTATGTCTAAACTCACCCTGCCCCCTCCCACTCCTACGTGGTCCTTGTAGTGGGTGCTCTAACATCTGTGAAGAATGTGGCCCCAGAGCCGATCCTTTCCGCAAATGTAGTTATTTTTCTGTCTCAGCTTGAAAATGTGCGCGTTCCACTCTGAGCCCCACAGTTCCCCCTACTATTTATGTCATCCCTGCTCTTCAAGGACATGGGAAATTACATTCAGCATCTTGAAGTTACATCCTAATTGGTATCAATTTTATAATTTTACATCTCTTCCAATGGATGTCAAGTTGCTTGTAAAATTATTGAACCTACATTTGTTTAAACCTTACTTAGTGAAATGTCAGTGAACAGTGAACAGTTCATTATCTACAGCTGTGGAATGGACAACAACTTTCTTTAGTTCTCTTCATTGCTTCAGTGGTCTTTTTTTATTCTACCCGCATCTTAATCACTGTAAATCTGTTTGTCTCTACAGGGCGAATATTGATGAAGTGGAAACAGAGGTGGTGGAAATCGAAGCAAAACTAGATAAGGTGAGACACCAGGCTGTGTTGGTGATTTTTGAAAGGTTTCCTTTGCTTTCAATTGCAAGCTGACCACATGTACTGTAACTTCACCAAAATTACCAAGTGAAACTTTGCATGAAACAACAAAGTTCATTGTTAGCTAACAGAGCAACAAAAAAAGGCATTGTTGCACTGTGCAACTAGGGCTTTGGTTTCAGTTCTTACACCAAAACCTTTTTTTGCAGAGCAGGAAATCACTGATTTTACAATGACTGACATCTGAATATTTGTCAAATTTAACATTCGGTTCCATTATTTAGATAAATTCTTTTGGGAGTTGGAAGCATTAGCCTGTCATCAAGTATTTAAGTGAATGCTTGGAGTTTTTTCATCTTGGCTTTGAGTCCACTGGACAGCTTGCACCTGCTGCCAAGTGAGCCCATTGAGCCCCCCCCCCCCCCCCCGGACACTCTTGGACAAAAGAGAGATTGAGAGGAGATGATGGTGGGATTGCACAAAACATTGTGAAGGGGGAATTACATCTTCCACACCAGGGAAATGGCATAAAACAATCCCAGTGTCATTTTTTCTCTTTCAACCTCAATTCATATTCTAGTAGAAATTTTAAAAACAGACCTGCTCAGTTTTTTGTTGAAAAGGGAGCAAACACTTTTCCCACATTGTAGTGCTTGAAAACTGGGCATGTCTGTGTGATTTGGTTTAAATTTTCTCAGTCTAACTATGGTTTTACAAACCTCCAAATATTATCTTGCTCAGATAGGTTGGGATCAAAAATACAATGCATGTTGTTGCCACTTGATGCTATTTAGTTCATACAGCTTAAAAGAATTTTATGTTTGTTTGATTTCTTTTTAAGACATCTTCTGCAGCTGGATGCATTTATTATATTCAACAGCATGGTGTTTGTTTAAGGGAATACCTGGCAAGATAAATTAGTGCTAATGAATCCTGTGTAATCCTGTTAAAGACTAATGAAGCAGAATAGGCTGTCGGGGGCATCTGGACCAGGTTAACTGTAGCCTGAAAGATGCTGCCTGGCAGCACCAGGTGGCTAAGCACTTCAATCTCTGACCATTGATAATGAAATCTGTGGAAGAGCACAGCAGAATAGGAGCCATGCTGCTGACAGGAGAACCATATTCAATGTTTTCTGTTGAGTTCCATGACTGATATGAGTAGTATTGTTATTCACTTATTTTTGCTTTTTTGTAATATTCATTTGGTTATCAGAAATAGCAAGGGCAGCTCTTTATGTGATGAGGAATTGAATATGGCCAGTTAGAACTGATCCTCCATGTGTAAATCCACTGTTTACAGTGTCTGCACTGTATGAGAGGTCTGTCTGAGGTGCATGTTTGTACCAGTGGACAGAAAGTGTAGGAGTGAACCTCCTAGGTGATCTGCCAGATTCTCCTTGGTGATACCTGCCATTTTGTTAAGACATCTCTTTCCCTGACGTTAACTGTCGTTGACCCCCCACCTTCACTGCTTAGTCATTGTGATACAGATAAAGACAAGCAGTGATCTCAAGGTAGTTGATAACAAGGGAGAGTAAGACATCCATGTCACATGGACCAGTAAACCTCAGGTAAAACCTAGACAAAATGATTCATATGTAAAACAGTGTTTGGGAGCTTGGAGAACCAGAGGACTGACTGACCGTTTGGTCTTTGGCCTGGCTTTACCTGGGTGACCACCAGCATATCAGCAGGCACCATTGACACTACTAGGTGCTGCAGGTTTGACACCAAGCCGACTGCAAACAGGTGCACTGAGCCACTCTATCCACACTGATCAGTATCTGCAGTAACACACGATTTACCGCTTCCAGATTTACATTTTCCAAAATGTTTGGCAAGATTCTAAGAAGGAAATATGCTGCACGCTGCAAAATACGCACAGGGTACAAATTATTGTCTTCTAGTTTAGCAGACTGAATGCTGTATATATGGAAGCTGCATGGGAAAGCTTCACAGTTATGGTTCTACTGTGTTTTGCTTCTCTCCGCAAGGGTGGACTTCATATAATAGTTAGTTACCAAGTCTTCTTCTTCATCTTTCGGCTGCTCCTATTAGGGGTCGCCACAGCGGATCAATTGTTTCCACTTCTTCCTATCCCCTGCATCTTTCTCTGTCACACCCACCACCTGCATGTCCTCCTTCACCACATCCATAAATCTCCTCTTAGGCCTTCCTCTCTTCCTCTTGCCTGGCAGCTCCATCCCTAGCATCCTTCTCCTGATATATCCATAATCTCTCCTCTGCACATGTCCAAACCAAAGCAATCTCACCTCTCTGACTTTGTCTCCAAACTGTCTAACCTGTGCTGACCCTCTAATATACTCATTCCTAATCCTGTCCATCCTCGTCACACCCAATGCAAATCTTAACATTTTTAACTCTGCCACCTCCAGCTCTGCCTCCTGTCTTTTGCTCAGTGCCACCGTCTCCAACCCATAAAGCATAGCTGGTCTCACTACCATCTTGTAGACCTTCCCTTTCACTCTTGCTGATACCCTTCTGTCACAAATCACTCCTGACACTCTTCTCCACCCACTCCACCCTGCCTGCACGCTCTTCTTCACCTCTCTTCCACACTCCTTGTTACTCTGGACTGTTGATCCCAAGTATTAAAATTCATCCACCTTCACCAACTCTACTCCCTGCATCCTCACCATTCCTCTGTCCTCCCTCTCATTTATGCACTTGTATTCTGTATAGTTAGTTACCAAGTAATTTATGAATTTGCTCGGTTCTTTTTAAATCAACTTGTATTTTGAAAAAAGATGGCTGAAAGCACACTGCACTTAAAAAACCAACCTCAGAATTCTCTGAGATGAGCAAGGAGGTGATCTGGAAGTCTAATGTGTTTCTTTGGAAACCATAATCAGATTTAGCCCACTTTCTGCTTTTATTACTTTCAAAACAGACTCAGAAGTGTACCGTTGGACAATTAAAATGAGAAATGCACTCCTCTTTGATGTCAGACTTTGTTATTCTCCTTCTACAATTCTGTTCTGAAGTCAGTCCATGTTGGTCAGTCCCACCAATGCCAGATCCCCTTCGGCACATTCAGGCTGCACATGTGTATCTTGTTGGGTGCTGACACCATTGGTGAAACAACGGAGCCTGCCTTGTACATGTCTTCTCTCTCTCTCTCTCTCTCTCTCTCTCTCTCTCTCTCTCTCTCTCAAACACACACACACAAACAAACAAACACATGGTCTTGCAAACCCTTGTGAAATTGCTTTCAAGCATTTGTTGAAAGTGCAGAGGAGGAGTGTTTCCTTCTGTATGTGTGATTTTTGCTGACACGCAATGATGAGGATGATGATGGCTGGTGGGATTGGCAGAGCTGTTTCGCACCTGTTTGGCACTCATCTGTGCATGCAGGCCTGTTTCTAATGAGCGGGAGGAAAACCGCTTCTCCTCCTCACTTCTGCCTGAATCGCTTTGCGTTCCACTGTGACTGCATTCAGGCCTCTGATAGCCCAACAGCAAGAAAGTCACTTGACTTTTGGGTCAGGTGACCAGTGCTCATTCCAGACTACAGTGCCTGACTGGATGGTGTAGTCCAGGCCTTGTTCTCCTCACCAATTAGCCTGCACACAGAAAGCTTTACATATTAACAGACAGCGTACAGTTGCATTCCATGTTCTAATCACATGGCTTTCTGTTTCTCATTTTAAAGTGCAAACTGTCATCACGTGCATAAACATGGGGAAGTAATTCTGTAGTTGCCAAGTTGTTGAAATAATCATAATTGTGATCAAGCACTGTGACTGGATTTTAATAATGTCTCTCTTTCTCTTCCTCACTTTTCTCCTCTCTCTTCCTCTTTCTGTTGCCTGTCCACAGCTGGTGAAGCTATGCAGTGGCATGATCGAGGCCGGCAAGGCCTATGTCAGCGCCAACAAGCTCTTTGTGAACGGGATCCGGGACCTGTCCCAGCAGTCCAAAAAGGACGAGATGATCTCGGTGAGTGTTAAACGAATGCAGCTGCAGGATGATGCTGGAGGGTCCAGAAGGAAGGCTGTGGATGAACATACCCCATCCCATATTGAGTCATTTTAACTGCCAGATTTTCTGCTCCTTTGAGAGTACCATAGTCTCAAGTCCAAGATTCAAGTTTTTTTTCAAAAATTTTTAGAATTGCTGGCATTATGCTGGGCATGAAAGCAGCTTCAATCCCTGAGAGCTTCGGTCAACAATTCGTTTAAAAATGAGCTGAGGAAGGAATATAAGTCTTGGCTGTTACCTGAAAACCACTCTCTGACATCTTGTGACCAGATTAACAGAGCATGTGCATCAGTGATTGAGTGTCAGTTGCTTGGAAGAAAGTAGAGCAGCACTCATTCAAGAAATGCTGCATGACAGGCACCCTCTGGCATAGAGTACCACATCCTGTGGGAAGATCAGAGCTTCTGAAACCAGTGGTGATTAAGAGGAATCTGATTTTGAAGAAGGTTCACAGGCCAGTTTTGAAGAGGAAGCCAAACTATATTTTTTGTTATATACCTTTTTTCATTCCAAATCAAAGAAAAACAGGTTGAACCAAATTATTACTCATTAATTTAAGTTTCAAAGGTTTGTACATTTCCTGTGGTTTTGGTGTTTTTTTTTTTCTTCCTTTTTTTGAGGATGCATCTCAAAGTTTTGTATGTGTTTTACAATCGATGGTGTCTTGGAATCGGGTAAATTCGGGAGTTTCCTTCTCATTTGCCCTACGAACTGACACAAAGCTGTGCTGACTCAGAACGAGTGATGGACAACTTTTCTTTGACTTTGGCAGTCAGATTGGATTTTTCTTGTTTGCCAGCCCTTCTTGTCCCAAGTGAGTGTTTTAGTGCCAATTGTGAGTAGATTACTCAAGAGGGATCAGACTTGGAGAGTCACTGTGCTGCTGACGCCGCGGCACAGCCCTCCGCGTGCAAGAAGCCACATGCAAAGCAGACTCTGTGCCGCCAGCTGAAAGCAGGATGCCAGACAGGGCTGACTGGCTTGTCTACAGCCTTACCAATTGTCTAAAGCAGAGTGGCCTGTTAATCTTTGCCTTCTACAGTATCCACTATAAATTAAATATTCCATACAGTTTGTAGCTTTTTGTAATGCATGTGTCTGCTATGTAGAACAGAGCCAGTCATTTCAATTCCACTCTAATGTTTGTGTTGAATTCATTTTTGTTCTCAATTGCTCAAAAAACCTTCTGGTCGTTTTTATTAGAACTGAAGTGGTTGATTTCCTTTCTAGTTGGTATAGGAAATTCAGCAATAGGGCAAACTGACAGCATTTGCTTTGTTTATTCATATATCAGTATTACTGTCTCCATGCTTAAGACTTGCAAAAAGACAATGTGTTGCATGTATTGTGATTGTTTATTTGGAGCTGGTGGTTGCTTTGGAGAAGAGTGTCTCCTAAATTAATAAATTTAATGAGTCATATCAAACACGCAGTGCTAATAAAAGAACTCGCACTATAAAGGGGATCCTACTACCTACCTAACTTTCACCCTAAGCCCTGCTTTACCTTACCCTAACCCTCAACCACCACTGCAACCCCACAATCAACCATCAGCAAGCCTATCTAGCTACTATGCAACGGCTTGTACGTCCCTAATACCGATGCTAGCGAATTACAAATCCATCCATGGCATAGTGAAGTGATAGTGCAGTATCTCATCGGGGTTGTCAAGTGGGCAGCTTCCTTCATCGGTGTTTTGTTGAGTTAGGCCCATGACACCTCCAGAAGGCTCAACCGCAGCTCAGGCGTCCCAGAACTGCTCCCTTCCACCACTGTGCTACCCAGCAGCACAACACACCACCTACTATCCACCATAGTTCCCCCTCTAACAACACGCTCATTGCTCATTCTACCACTTGTTATCTGCGAGGAAGAAACTCCTTTCCTACCTTCTTTACCACTACCTAAACCACGTCTGGCATTAACCAAACACCACGCAGATGCTGCTGCCTGCTTACTGCTAGCTGCTACCGCTTTGCCCAATACCTACCAATTCAAGGCTTCACCACCCAACTTCCATCCATGCTGGTCCTTTTCCTCCATATCCAAAGACTTCCCTGCTCAGCAGCCTGTGTCACCTCCCTCACCGCCTAAATTTATTGGTTTCTGGGTTTTCTCCATGTTAAATATGTTGAGTCTCTTGAATTCTAGCTGTATGAAAACAGCAGCAGCAGCTCATGGTGTTGTACTGTTTTTGTTGTAGGAGTGTCTCGACAAGTTTGGAGAGAGTCTTCAGGAAATTGTGAACTACCATATGGTAAGGCTCGTCCTATATCTAAACTGTCTTTGCTGTGGGACAAGACAGCACAGATCAGGGCTTTCGAGAGTATCTTTATGACAGGATTATGTCTTGGCACTCAAGCATGGTCAGCCATTTGGTTTTCATTTAGGCATTGTGTCATGTTTTCTTATACCTGGCTTATATTGATCTCAGTCTATGGGGAGATTACATGTTTACCTCATGTTAGGGTTTCCTCACAGTCCACACACATATGCAGAAGAAGGCAATGGTAGACCACTCTTATACCTTCCTGTACTTTTATAACCATGTGACTGGTCACCAAGAAGCAACTTCTTGCCAGTTATCCTAGCTTCCTTGGCTACGCAGAATCCCCATAAAGGTGAAAAACGTGTAATGGTTTTGGCGTAAATAGGGTCAGGACCTTTTTCAGTAGACAAGGTTACACACCACTGAACTGGCATACATGATGGAGAATGACAGCAAGGCTTTCTCTTCAAACCCCAACACTCTGGGTAATAGCAGTTTCTCATCCACCTGAGGTTTTCACGATGAGTTAACATGCATGACATGTTTGCTTGGTGAAAATAAGGTGTGTTTGCTACTTTCAGAGGACAGGGCACTTGCTTTCAGAAGGCATGGCGTGAGAGGAGATGTTTCTGAAGGAGGAATGGTCCAAAGGGTACTCCTAGGCTTCTGCACAAGGATGTGCCCAGGCTGTGCGTGAATGAATGCAGAAACATCCTGTGGTTGCCCTCATGCCCTTTTTTACAGTGTTCTGTTTGTGTTCAGAACACCTCCTTTCCTTTATTAGAGCACTATTACATTCTTGATTGCTGGCTCTCCATTTGCCAGGAGGTGCATCTTGAGCCAGAATGAATGCCAGACCCTCTAATTTTAGGGTTAGCCAGCAAAGTACAAGAAGACTTAATTCTGCAAGCTCTACTTTTGCAATTATAGCATCTTTCTACAGTAGTGATTCTGCTTTACTACATGTGTGAAAGCTTAAATTGGTGTATAACTAACAGCTATAAGTTGTGATTACAAAGTACTGTGCAGCTGTATATAGCTGAGTACAAAGTGCTACACAGCTGTAGATGAATCTTTTCTGATGCTACTGCAGATAGACCAAATGCTTCTGAACTTTCCCTAGCCTTCTGAAGCAGGAGCCTGGAGCGTCTTATTTCAGCAACTTTCGTTACCAGCTGTGCAGCATGCAGGCCGCGACACAAACAAAAGCAATGACAAATCACTCTTGGTAATGTTTATTTCAGTTTGTTTCCCACTCTGTTCACTCTACAATGATGGCAGATTGTCCCACAGATGCATGAAGTCCCGTGACATACTTCCATGGCATGCTGTGCTGTGCCGTGCCGTGCCGTGTTTGATGTGACATGACTGGCCTTCTGGGAGTGGTTGGAAGATGCACGTCTGTTGGATGAGTAGAGGTGTCACAGATGATCAAAAGTAATGGCTGAGGTCAGCAGGGGGTAACAGGAGTAGATCAACCACATCCCAGTGACTTGCAAAGGGCCCTGAGCATGCCTACAGGCTTCGGCAGAACTCAGCTGGCAAAAACCTGATCACCTGACCACAGCCGGCATGCACAGTTAGGGGTGGGTAGCTGGGGGGGTGTGTGTGGGGGTGACACAGTCTTGTGGAGACTGAAACAGCTGTGGGCCATTAAAAGAGTTGAAGACATGCCGCACGCTCCACTGCCCTGTTTCAAATGCACTGCTCCAATACACATGGGAGGCAGGGGCAGCAGATGTGTGGTTTGGAATGCAGCTCTGCAGGCAGGTAGACAGACAGACGGATAGGTAAACAAACAAAGTTTACAGCAGCATCCTCGTTGGCTGCTTCATTGTCAATCCTTTATTGAGAAGAGCCGCATTTCTCATCCCACTTTATAAAGAGCAGGCTTGGGAGAGCCAAATGTAATACACAGAGGAGGCTTAGCATCTGTATGTAGGGCAGTCATAAGACTCCTCTCAGTGAAGACAATGATTCTGTTCTGTTTTCGAAAATACAGCATGAATGTCTCAAATTTTAGCATGCAGATCCATAAGGTGTTACTACATTTGAGTGAACTGCACTGACTCTTGCTTTGTGTGTAATTCAGTCTGATTTGGGTATTTCTGCTTACTGGCAGGGAGGAATATGTTTTGGCATCCATTAAGATCCATTATCTATCTTATCCATGTATGAGGTTACAAGTAATGCAGGGTAACTAACAGCAGTGCAGAGTGGGTCAGTGATCGACACAGACTAGCACTTTATTTGCATTCATTCATTTAGCCAAGTCTTCTCTACAAAGGAACTTTCAATATCAAGCTGCCTAAAATCATCTGCATATAGTTTAGTGAATGCATAGATTTATTTTTATAAAATAAATAAAATAATTAATTTATTATCACTGTCAGTTTAGCTGTCCAGCTTCATTTGGGAAATGCATTTTCTCTTATTAGAGAAATTATAAATCTTATTTTACATGGGCAGCATTGGTATTTTATTCACTGCCTACTGTGTATTTTACTCTGTAAAGTGTACTGACACCATGCTTACGTCATAAAAACCAACTACTGTATACATTTTATGCTTTTTACTTCAGTCTCCCACTAAATTAGCAGATTCAATACTAAGTTTTAGAAATAAACTGTATAAAATTCAGAAATTAATGTAATGTAAAAGCTTGTATAACATAAATACCTATAAACTATAGTAAATGCTTCTCTTATGATTTATGAGTCTGAAAGCAACACTGACATCCCAAACAATTGTCTGCCAGTTTTAAGAAATTGGATAAGTAATAAAATTCAAGAAACATTGTAACAAATAAGATGTAATGGTGTTATAATTTTATTTTGGTTAATGTTTAATTTTTGGTGACATGTATCTCATCTGGGAGCAAAAACCCTCCATTAGAAATTATGGTAATTAAACCACATGATACCAAGAATTTGCCTAACATTGTGATTATATGGAGCAAATTAACCCTATAAAAAAGGGATTGGCTTACGAACAAGACATGCTGGTGAATGTGCCAATTTTCAGCATTGCCAATATCTGGCAACTTTAAATCTTGATTCTGTTAGGGTTTTATGCCTTTAACGTGCAGTCTGCCCACTGGCTTGGGGCTAAAGAAATGAGCTATAACTATCAAGGGAATTGCCTCTAGGCTACATTTTGCACAGACATATATCCTAGTTTTTCAGAGAAATTATCAAAAAACAGCTACATTATGCTGATTCTGTCCTAGGGGCTCACCACTTTTCATAGCCCCAAACACTAACAAGTGCAGCCCTCAGATCGAGATTCTGAGCCATTGTGATTACATTGTCTGTCCTTGCACTGATAAAATACATTATTTGCTGCTTTGCTCTAGATTATTTTATTATTTAAAAAAACTGTACAAATCTGGACTTTGTTACGTAACAGGGATTTAAGGTGAGGATCCCTTTGGAGAAAACAGGACAATCCAGCACCCCAGCTGCCAAATAAAACAAACCATGGTGCTTTGCAAAAAGCTGAATTGCTGAATTTTGTTTGAGCACAGCCGGCATTTTAGTGTTATTTTTCTCAGACTTCCTGGAGGACTGTAACGTGGGTGAGGAGATGATTCAGCATCATTCCCCTATGTAAAGAACAGGAAGTGGGTAGAACACTTGAAGTTCTTCCAACTTTAAACATTAAAAGGCAGAGCATGTACTGCCAAAAAACACCACCTCTACATGGGAGTTTTTAGTCACCCCTGTTGGTGGGATGGCTTATGCAAGTGGATGAATAACAGCAGTCTCAACTGTATCTGTGTATCTATGTGAGTGACTGTGTGTTTTTGTTTTTATGTGCGTTTTGTTCCAGGGGGGCAGTGGCAGAGGCAGCTGCCTCAGTTCTCACATTAGGATTGTGATGCCATGGGCATCTGTACAGAAGCGTGAAAGTCTCACACAAATGGGGCAGTCAAGTCAAGAATGGTTACCAAGAGATAGCCCTCCACACACACCAGTAAGAGCGCTAGATGGCTGACACAATCAACTCTCAGCTAATACAGCTTCTGTCCATTGACTGAGTGGCCTTATGATGTCCGAACAAGTTCTTCTTGTCAGCCCCTGCTGTGGCGGAGAGCTTTCACTGTTAGATGAATGCAGTTCCATGACCACTCAGTGACAGCTGTAAAACAGTCATGGAAGTTCATGCATCAACAGTCATTTTGCTGGGTTCTGTAAAGAGCCCTTTCACCTCACAAATGTGGCACAAGTTACTGCCATATACCATGACATGTGTCAAGAACATCTGTGGCAGTAACTCAAATTAAATGTGTTTTTTAACATCACGCGATGATGGGAAAATATACATTTTTTCCTTGATAGTTAATAGATCTGAAAACATTCTTGTTGAAATTGCCAGACCTGGGTACACATCCAGAATGTTGATGAGGCCCAATGGGAAAAAACTGAATGGGAATTTCTCCATGTCATTGCCATGGTTAGCAGGAAAGCAATGGGTGTGCGGAGTTCGTAGCAAAGGCCAGAGGTGATAGAAGTGGGATGAGGGATGGTGTAGTGTTGCCATGTCTTTATGTAATAAAACCTGTTCCTCAATAGTATTTGCCCACTATCCAGGGATTATCCACAAAAGGGGAGAAATGTAAACGTGCACAGTGGCAGTGAGAGTGGGGGGATGGGGGCGAGATAGTGAGTGAGGGAGGGACACATGGGGTACCAGTCTTGTTGCAGTAACTAAGCAACAAGGTCTGAATGGTGGTTTGTGGGAAGGATGAAGGATGAAGCTTTGGTGGTGAAGGGGACCGAGTGATGTGTGACAGTAATCATATTAAAGCACTGTCCCAGTGTCGCTTTGATGGGTAGTTACAGTTCCACTGTGTCAAACAGTGTTGCACCATCCACATTTACGGTTTATGCCAGGGAGCAATGGGCAGCCACTCATACTTGGACCCGCGGAGGTTTATTTTTCCACCTTTCTTTGTTGTTGGGAGTTTATTTTCCTTTCTTCAGCTAGCAGTTGGCTTACTTGGTTAATTTTTGAACAGTTTAACCTCTATGTTTATCTCATTTCTATTATTGTCACCTGTTCTCTGTTGTTCAGCACAGTGTGTCACTCTGGCTCTATAAAAGTACAGGCTCCTTCACTGCTGTGACACTGTGGTGATGCTACATACTGTTCCATGAATCTCTCATTGCCTGATAATGTAATTTGTTGCAAAATTCAGCACCTGGATCTTGATACCTTGCTCAGGTGACCAAAAAAACACCTAAATTTCCCCCATTCCGATGGAACATGAATTCTCATGAATAAAATACATAATTATCGTGTGTCAAGGACAAGCTGTTTATACATTCCTCAACCCCAGCATTGATACCGATTCATGCTGAAATAACAGTCCATTTAAAATGGACACAATTGCTGCAGTATCTAACATTAGTTATCATAACAAATTATAACATAGTAGATTCTCTTCATTAATTACTCTGTAATACTGTCTATCCGCGCTTGTTCAGTTTTTTTGTTTCGCTACACATCGTAGAGTTAAAGTGTAATGTTCACTGTCTATGTATTAATTCAACCTTTAATACAAAAAAGCAGGAAAAAACAAAATAACTCATATCAATGAAATTGATATCACACGACACTGTTTAAATATTTCAAAGAGAGACCACGATTATTGAGATTATAACAGGTGAAACTGGCAAACAGTGGGTAATGGAGGTTGTGAACTTAACACAGCATTGAGCCAAACTATAACCTTGAAAGCACAATCTGGCACCACTCATTTGTGAGGAGGCACAAACCAAATCTGTTTTTTCGTAAATAAAATGATTTTTAAACTTCAAGTTGATGTATAATAAAAACAGGCATATCTCAGAGTTATGACTATTTATATGGATGGAAAGAAAGAACTCCTTCCTTCCTGATGTGCTTCAAAAGTTCTACAAATGTCTGCTGCCTACAGTCACCTTGTTTTGTTCTGCTGGTGTTTGCTACAGGGTAACCCACCACACCCCTTTTCCCCAAATCTAATTATGTGTGGACTGTCTGCTTTTGTGCCTCTTCCCATCTGCTTTTTGTGGGTTGAGATTCCGTCTCCTGGAATTCTGCTGTTTGTGGCCTGGTGGTTAATTAAATTGTTCCCTCCAGACAGTTGGCTGCACGCAGGGAGGCCTTGTTGCTTCCCGTGGGGCGCCAACATCTTGAGATTTACTATGATGGAGGGCGGTAAGTGCCCTCCTGAATTTGCGCTGCTTAGCAGCTGAGGTGGCCAAAGACCATTGCTTAGTCACAGAAGGACTAAACAAGGCGAGTCTGCAAGTGTCATCATTTGCAGGAGTGTTGGTTATCCTGGTGGTAAAATCCTTTGCTTTTTAGTCAAGGCGAGGGTACAGTCTTCCTCACGAGGTTGGCATAAAGCAGTTTCTGTGAGGACCCATTGTGTGGCACCATGCCCCCCATCACCTCCACCACCGCCTGTCTCTGTGGCTTCATTCATGTGTGTTTTTGGAGGCGAGAGAAGGTTATGAGGTCTGTCAAATCCATCTCACACCAGAAAACAATACAAAGCTGTAGCTGTTACTCCTGGAAGTCACCATGCTCCTTTCAGTAATGTCACAGAAGGACAGAGGAGGAACAGGTACACTGAATACTCAGGTGAAGAAGAAAAATTTATTTACAGCAAGCAAAAACAAACAGGCAGAATGTTTGCGCACGTATGAAATGCTCAATCATTCCCCCAAAAATGTCCAAAATGGTATTCCAGAATAAATCTTGAAAGTCTAAATATGAACCAGAAGAGGGTGTCATAGACGTTTGCCGGCTCTCTCTTCGGACAAAATCTACACACAAATCACACAACTAAACATTTCAATTTAAAACATCCATCACATTGTCATTACATGCTTCCCCAAAGGCCAGAACAATGACAGCAATCGCCACTGTAGCTCAGTGCTCAGACGCTGGCATTGTAAAGGTACTTACCTTAAACTGATAGAATAAAAATAACCCAGCTATATAAATCAGTTTAAGGCTTTCACCATTATATGTTGCTTTGCTGAAAAGCATTACCAAAATTAACAAATACAATAAGAATGAAAAAAAAATGAAATTCGTTATCCAATTAAATTCATTTTAGAAAAGGTACTGGAAATAAACCACGGGGCTCGCTTTAACAGATCTTTATACCAGGTAGAATCGCTTTATCCCGCTGCAGTGTGCGCGTGTGTGTGTGTGTGTGTGTGTGTGTGTGTGTGTGTGTGTGTGTATGTGTGTGTCTGTGTGCGTGCATGAGCGTCACAGGCTCAGAAAACCTCCTTGATAGACATATTACCCCTTAACAACTACAGATGATAAACCTCTACTCTGACCCTCACACTTTACCACCCCTAGGCTCCCCTGCACTGCCAGTAAGCCATAACGTAATAGTATGAGTTCAGTGGGAATGACACCATAGGACAAAAGGTCTGTGATAAAGTGGTGTGACTGCAGCTGACCAGCACAAACCGGTCTGGCCAAAGAGCTCTCACAGGCAAATCCTTTTCTACTTGTATTTTTTTGAAGGCTCATTGCACAGTCACCCTCACACTGGGCTCCCCTTGTCTGATACATTTGTATACCCCAGGCTTTGCTGAAAGCTGAAACAGATCCAAAAGAGGACGTGAAAACCCGGAGTTCAGGGAGACTTCAAATTAAATCACAATGTACTAATTTTGGCACAGATGGGTTTCCCGTGTTTAGTCTGCCTGGGGTCAACAAGCCGGACACGGTGGGCTAGGGGAACCGGCTACTGTACGGTGGAAGGTACCTCCACAGAACCTCCGAGACACTGAGGGTCACCACCGAGGGCACTGTGCATGCTGCAGTGCTGGCATCCCCAAAAGCCTCACTCCTGCCCGAGTGACCTAATTCTACTGCCGCCAGAGCACAGTGGGAGCAGTTATAGTGAAGGTCCTGCTGGGGAGGGCTGAGAATCACTATGAATGAGGAGGCCTCTGCATGTGATGTAATGAAGTTTGCTTTTTCTGCTAAGCTTTAGGAAGGCCTGAGATAAGAGGGTCCTCTGGTGGCTGATTTGCGTTACTACATGAACGAAGATGACACGCATTTCCAGTTAATTCCTTGGCATGCTGTTTTATTATTTTGTGATCATAGCCGTGAATAGTTATAGTCATACACCATTGCCTTCAAGGGGTCCTATATTGTACTGCTATGAAGGGTTTGAATCATATTCTGTACAAAAAGGCGATCTAGGACCACACTCTGGCTTTTCCTATGATATTGTAATGTAATGTCCTGATCCAGTTATCTGGGTATTTACTGGAGCTGTCTAGATTAAGAGCTGTTGGGCACTGAACCTGTGACCTTCTGGTCAATTTGTTCAACACTATCTACATTACAGTCCTAGAGAACTGTTCATTTTATTCTTTGTCATGGGTTGTTATTTGTGTAATTTTGTCTTCATAGATCCTGTTTGACCAGGCCCAGAGGTCCGTTAAGCAGCAGCTCCACAACTTTGTAAAGGAGTAAGTATGAAGATGCCTAGGGGAAGCCATGCACGACTGAGAAAATCTGAACTACTCCAAAGCTCCAGAAAAATCATGAGAACCTCAGGGCTCAGCCCCAGATAATATATGACCTGTAAGCTTCAGAGCCTTTATAGCAGCTCTGACACATCTATTGAAGCATCAGGTGTACACATCACTGAGAAATGGTTTACCACTTGAGAGGTGTCAGGGCTGGTGAATATCTTCTTTCTGTTGGAGGTGGTCAGCCACTTCAGATGCCAAGGCAAGATGCCAGCTGTCTGGCCTGGATTAGGAGGTCAGATGAAACCTAATCCCTTCAGCATCTGCAAATAAGGGCCAGTAACACACAGCTTGATAGGTCAAATATGAGGCAAATTTGGTGTTCCTCCCCAGGTTTGGACCAGAGTCGTCGTCTTCTTCATCTTTCGGCTGCTCCCGTTAGGGGTCGCCACAGCGGATCAAATGTTTCCATGTCTTCCTGTCCTCTGCATCTTTCTCCATCACACCCACCACCTGCATGTCCTCCTTCACCACATCCATAAATCTCCTCTTAGGCCTTACCCTCTTCCTCTTGCCTGGCAGCTCCATCGCTAGCATCCTTCTCCTGATATATCCAGAATCTCTCCTCTGCACATGTCCAAACCAACGCAATCTTGCCTCTCTGACTTTGTCTCCAAACCATCTAACCTGTGTTGACCCTCTAATATACTCATTCCAGGTTTGGACCAGAGTGTAGCCTGTTTTTTGACTTGTTTCCGTTTGTCAATGGATGTGAAATTTCAGCTCTAGGAATGAGTAACAGCAAAAGCTAAACTCCAAGTGAACAAACAAAGTTGAAGGATGCTGGAAGATGTTTTTATTTTCCATAAATACGGAAGTGGCCTAAGAAGTCTTTTCCAGACATTCCTAAGTGTTTGTTTTCCAACATTCAAGACCTAATGAGCTTTGACCATAGATGGTCAGATCTTCACCTTTTATCACTGTTTATTTCTGACTCATGCTATACTTGCTGCCCTTGTCTGGGCAAGTTTGAATAAATAATTGTATTTCCTGGAATCTGTAGTTTTGCCCAGTTTGGCAAATTTTAGGATTTATAAACACAGCATCGGAAGATTTTGGTAGGTTGGCTTAGGGCACAGACACGTTTTCCTGGAAGTGATTTGGGAACGGACTTTTTTTTTTTTTTTTGTTTTGGTTTGGGTTCATGGATGTTTGAATGGACTGCCCGTGTCATTCAGGTAATGATCAAACTTTTGCACAGAGGTCTCCTTTCTCATTATCCAGAGAAGCCATGCACTCCTTATGGACGTCCAAAACATCAGGCATTTATATCTGGGTAGCACCTTTACAAATCCTAAAGATGGACTGAGAGCTGGTACGGTAAATATACGGCGGCCTTCATGGAGAAATCATAACTTCAATTTTGTTTGGATCAATTTAGTGTAGCACCCTTCTCAACAGTTTGCTTTAGAGTATGAGTAACAATGCTTCAAAACATCAAGAAGTAATCCAGCGACTGAAAGAAGACCTGTGCACTGGAACACTGAAAGCGCATGACACACACACACACACCCACATGCTTCAACTTGAGAACTTAAACTGACACATCCTTGTAAAGGCAGTTGTTACCAGATGATAATGATGCCATTAGTGTTCTCATAGCTGAAAACCACCTAACTCTCCTCTGACTTCCAGGGATGTACGCAAGTTCAAGGAGACCAAGAAGCAGTTTGACAAGGTGCGTGAGGATATGGAGTTAGCCCAGGTGAAGAATGCGCAGGCTCCACGGAACAAGCCGCACGAGGTAGAAGAGGCCACTGGAACGCTCACCATCACCCGCAAGTGCTTCCGTAACCTGGCCCTGGACTACGTGCTGCAGGTGATATGCAGGCACATGCACAAGTACCTTCACACAGATTCTCACAGATTGTTTTAATAAATATTTTTATTTATTGTTTATTAACAGCACAGGAACTATGTATAAAGCTGCCCAAGAAATAAAAAGTCTCATTAATCGTGTGATAATTGTGGCAGGAGATAAGAAGTTTATATAGTAGTTTTGCTGTGGTAGAGGAAGTCATGCAAGCATATCCTTAGTACCTATACTAGAGTGCTGGGTGTTGGCAGCTATTGCTAGAACTACAACCAGGTGCTCAAGGTGGTGGTAGCCTGTCTAAATGGCTGTGGATAAGGAGAGATGAGCTGTACTTGGAGTAGTCCTAGTCAGGTCACATGCATTAAGGTGTATGATACTGAGACCCAAAACACCCAGTGACCCTAGGTTACGTCACTGATGATGTGTCTAAGTGCAACCCAAGATGTGTCATGTAAATGGTTTTGGTATGGAAGAGGGATCGTGTCTTTGCAGTGGATAAAATACCAGTTGTGGAAATTAAATGGGCATAACTGGGGAAAATGCCACTGCACTAAATAATAGGCCAGTTATATAGGAAAAGGTGCATATATTTTCCTAATCCATGGCAGTGGTTTTTCCTTTATCCAGTCTCCTCTACATAATTTAAAATGTGATGAAAGTAAAGATGTATGTAAAGCTGCTTAAAAAGAAGCAGGATGTGCATCTTTAAGCCATCTGCACTGAGGCCTTTGTGAGCACACAGGCATGTGGGCTTGTGCTATTTTGTCATCTTTTATTCTTGATGGCAGAGAGGTGCGTTTGGTATTGTCAGACCGCAATACTGGTGACTGCCACGAGGTGGAAGAGTTTTAAAATGTACATTCGTTTGGATTTAACTGCTTTGAACGGTAAACTCTTAGTTTATGCATTTATTTGTATTATTATTAAAAATCTGAGTAACTTGGGCTAGATTAATGGTTACTGTTCTGAGAATGAATGGATGGATGAATCATGCTGAGTGATAACAGTGCTGGAGAGTAGATGTGGGACACGTGTATGAGGACTTCCTGTTACTGTACTTTGCCAACTCAAGCCACTACAATGACACTTTTTTAAACTAAATCAGCAGAGGAAGTCTCTGTCAGTCTTTCTTAGTTAAATCTTTCTTTTTTCATGTTTTAGATCAACGTCCTTCAGGCGAAGAAGAAATTTGAAATCTTAGATGCGGTAGGTGACTTCTGCTACCAGTTGATTGCCACCCCTCCATTGGGAAGCAGCCCAGTTGGGAATTACATGTGTACATGTATTCTTTCCTGCAGATGCTGTCCTTCATGCATGCCCAGCACACGCTCTTCCAGCAGGGCTACAACCTCCTGGATGAGATCGACCCCTACATGAAGAGGCTGGCAGCAGAGGTGAGACCTGTTCCGTCTGATCTCACTGTGAAACCTTCAGAGGGGATAAATGTAACAATCTGTGATGGGCACGCATCAGGCAGGAAAAAAATATGTGACAAATACGTGTACTTATACAAGTTATATTCTGCTTTATAACAAACACAAAGTGCTAATAGAGGGACTAACACTTCAAAGGGGATCCAACACCCTAACCTTCATTCCTATCCTATCATCACCTGTTAATGGGGTCTGGGGTTAGGTTTTGAGCTCTTTCAGGTTTTGAGGTCTTTCACACCATTTTACTTAGTGAACATTTTATTTAAAATGAGCTTCATTCTTAACCTGCTAATACAGGCACCACAACAACTCTCCTTACTTACTTATGTCAGGAAAAATTCAGGTTACAAGACAGTTTTGTGTTGAAAAACTTGTTTAAAAATCGTGGCTACTGTCCATCATCATTTTTCATATTACTAGAGTAGTAAACTTGGCCAGATCCATCTCTCTTTCCACTTTCATTGTCATTGTAATCACTATTATCTTTGGATGCTGCGATTCTGAAACTTGTAATAGATGATGTTAAAACCCAGGACTGTTTCTTGTCTCTGGGTTGGAGGCTGTGGGAGGAGGGATTACTGCTGGCTGAATTACCAGAGCTTGGTTTGTGTTCTGAAACAAGATTTTAAGGCATGCATTAACAGGGGCTATAAGAAGAGTACAGACCTGGTGGGGAAGATACACTGCGCTCTCAGGCTCTGGTGCTCAGTGATGCAGATTGGAAAGGGGTGTGGGTATGGGAATGCAGCACAGTGATTTCATAACATAGATGAAAGGTTTCCTTCTAAAGCCCTGAGGTTTCAAGTTCCTCATCTGTGTCATGGCTATAATGCTTCTACTAGGAAAAAAATAGGGATGCTCCTTAGTCTTGTATTGATGGCACAAAATGGTCAATATTTTCACTGTAAAGGTCAAAGCATGTTATCTAACTCCTGTGATGAGCAGCACAATGGCAAGAATAAGTGAGTTTCCTGTTGCAGGTACCTGGTATAACCAGGATTTCCAGGACCCAGGTAAATTGTTTTGGCAGGAGACACAATTGCTGCCTGCTGGTCATTTCTCAACTCTGCCAAAGGTGACAAAATGTCAATGGCACGGCTGCCCCATGCTGAATCAGCACAAATTGTAATTATCACATCAACACCAATTCCCTGATTGATTAAAACAGCTTTTCCCAGAATAGCTGATGCCTTCTGTGCCCAGAAATTACACCACCTCTGACAGGGTAAGAACAGTAAATCAATTGTACAGCGTGCAGTGATACATTATGAAATGCAAAATCTCTGATCTGTTGTTGTTGCTGAGCATTTCACCAGGTTGTTACAATGGTGCAAGATGTAGCACATTCCATTCATCATTATAAAGTGTGTTGCTCTAAAGAAAAGCTTGAAAATGTTATTTTTGACTTTAAGTGGGTTGGATCACTTAGCAGGTGTAGTCCAGGATGTTCCTTGTTATTGTACTGTGACACATTTGAGCTGTGCTGGTCAGGAACAGTGCTTTGTGACCCACGTGTGAATAAGTTACAGACACGGAAATTGATTTTCCACACATAGGTGAGGGCTGCATAAAATACCCATTTGCAGAATGCTTTGGTAAAGCGGCTCACAGGCTGGTGGGGTGGGTGTGTCATCATATTTGGTGCCTTTATTGGCAAAATCTCAAAAGAGGGGAAGCTGGCAACATGGCACTGCGCCCTGGACTCTGAGTTCTGTGTTGGCTTCCTGCCCCTGTTGGCCACCCCACCTTAACCTCATTCATTAGTGCCCGTCACTTTGAGTTATGTGGTGCCACAGAGAACACAACCAATGCTCTTTAAAAAATGAACTTCATTGTGTGTGAATGTGTGTGCTTGTGGTACTGCTCTCCTGCTCAGTGTAACCTTCTCACTGGTGTTTGTGGTGCAGCTTGACCAGCTGGTGATCGACTCAGCCGTGGAGAAGAGGGACATGGAGCACAAGCATGCTACCATCCAGCAGAGGGTAGGATACCTGTCTCTCCTTCCTTCTGTCTTTCTGCACCCCACCTTGTGCTTCTTCACCATAAGATTTTCAGAGAGGGGTGACCACTAAATTAAAAAGACAAATGATTGGTTTAAGTGTCTAATTGATAGGATTAAGAATTTTACAGCTCTCATCCCTGTGACATATGCTGCAAACAGCAGCTCACAGCAGTGGCCTGTGTGTTAGAATTGGTCCCTGGATTTACAGTCCTTGTGAGGAGCTTCATCTGTGGTTTGCTTCACTATGGTCTGTTCATGTGCTGCCACTGTGTGAGAAACATCCTGTAATAGGACTCACAGGCACAACAAGATTGTGTGAGAGCTGTGGATCATACGCCTGTCCATCTGCCACCCACACCGACACACCCACAAACACACCTGGTGTTTTCCACCCAAAATTAGGGTAACATGCAGTTCACTGATATGCTGAAAGGACATATTTCCATTATGTACAGTTTCAGGATGAAGAATAAGTTCAGATGCTAATTTGTACAGTGGTGCAACAGCACATTTTAGAAACAGGGCAAAGCTCAATCAGTTCCTCAAATGTGATCTTACTGATTTAAAAATGATATCTAGTATGGAGTGTTTAGTGTAAGTTGTAAAATTCCTCTATTCAGACTCTGGTCAACAGTTAAGGGAACCTCTTAGTTGCAGTCATTGCAACAAAAGGTGTCACAACCAGATACTGATTATGAAGCTCTAATTACTATTTCACACATGATGCACATTTCAATATCTTCCATATCAATGAAATGATGTTAAATCTTGCATGGTTTTCTCTTAGGCTTCATTCAAAGACTACTGTAGAACTGACAAAGATCTGATCAAATTTCATGTCAAACAGCTACAAAAATAAAGAAAATGGGAAAGGATCAAATACTTTTTCACAGCATTGTGGTTGTTTTGTTAGTATGAAAGCAATGCAGAGACTGAAATAAATTACTGGTAATGGAACTGCTGAGTTTGCTGGCCAAGTGTGTAGTCAAACTAACAGCACAGCACACAAATAGGCAGCTGTGATTTACAATACTGAAATTAGGTTATTAACAAATGAAATTGTAAATCAACAGTACTTTTCTAAGTGCGTAGCATATAACTGTGAACAGACATGGAGAAAAATGTGCTTATTAGGAGAAAAAATGTCAATGTGGTTATATAAAAATTTTCAGTAAAAGTTTATTGCTGTGTCAGAACTGACACTGAGCTCCCGAAGGAACATAAAGCTGCTATTTTGAATCCTCCTATTTTTAGCTGTTTTATGTAGCATCTTATGTGTTCCTTCAAAAATTGTAAATGATGAGAGGGAGACCTTTGTCTCCACATGGCTCTCCATTAGCACAGAGCCTGACAGGAAATGATGGCGCTTCAGTGCTGCAGTAAATAATAAAACTTGATAAACTTGATATGTGGCTAAGAACTTGTATTCAAATGGCTGTCAGAGACATCACATTTATTGCCATTTTAGGAAACTGCAATGACTATTATGATGCACTTTCAACACAGGCTTTTCTTCATCCACCCTCTAAGGCCTCATAGTGTCCATCATGCTGAGCAGAATGGAGTTGCAAAATAAGGATGAATATTACTTTTGAGGTGGAAAACAGTTGTGTATGCAGTCTCAAAGCTGTTCTACACTTTATCTTCAGACACCTGTAATCCCAAGAGGCTTCAGGTTGTTGGTTCTGATGTGCAATGTTTGTTAAGCTATAAATAGCCATACAGTTACTTTGTCTGTGTCTGTGTGTGTGTGTGTGTGTGTGTGTGTGTGTGAGAGAGAGAGAGAGAGAGAGAGAGAGAGAGAGAATGGCCAATGTTTAGTAATAAAAAATGAGCCAATGTTAAGATGCAATCATTAACCGTAAAGTGGTCTCTATATGAATGGATGTGGTCCCAGTTGGGTTCATCTGGGGTTATCTTCTTTGAACACCACCCTGACACACATTTATACATGTATAGTCACATGCAAACACACACACACACACACACACACACACACACACACACACACTTAGCCAGGGATCAGCAGCCATCTGTCAGAGTGTGGCCACACAGGCGGTCCCTATCCTAGCCCTCCTGTGGTGAAACTGACAGCCTGGTGACTGTGTGCCAGTGCAATGTCAGTGTTGAAGCATGCCTCCATCTAGCCAGTGGGGGGGGGGGCTTGGGGTTGCCATCTTGCCTTCTAACAGCACCCTGCTGTAGGAGCATCTTAAATGAGGGCTTATTCAAAACCACTGACCACAATATTCGTGTGTTATTTCAGCACTGGGTGTCTTGAACAACAAGGCTGAAAGGCTCTGGCAATGTTGTTCCTGATGCAGTGTGCATGTAGAAGGGTGGAAACATTTGTCATGTACATGAAAATTCATTAATGCTACTGTCTTCCCTTCTTCCCACCTTCCCATTTCTGTCCTGCATCGCATGCCAATGGCCTTGGTTCAGACCCTCATGGAGGTGAGTAAATTTTTGCTCCTCAGGTTTACAAGAGAGTGTGTAGATGTCCGGTATCTGTTCCTGCCACACACTACCCTGCTCTTTCCTGTGAGGAATTCCAATTCCCATAACCAAACTGTCACTTTGTGCTGCTGTACTACCATGGTTACAGTGATAGTCTTGAAGATGGGTTTCTTATAGGAGAATCTACAGTAGTTTAAAGGAGACTGGAAAATCACATGAGAAGAACTGTGTCATTCATAGACCCAAAACATTTAATCTTGATGGACTTCTTAGAGCTTCCTGTTAGAGCTTCCAGCTCCAGCAACCTGCTCCTTCCAGGGAATAATGATGGTTTAGCTGTATAAATGTTCCAAATTAACTAGGATCATCATATTTTAGGTCTAGGACAGATAACACCATTTTTTGCCCATTATCCTGAAAAGAATGTTGGCAGACAGCTGCAGGCATTTGAGAAACCTGATTCTAGTTCAAATGCAGCCATATTTATTTCAATGCTGCACGAGAAAATGTTGGTTTGCTTCCAGATTTTGGTTAACTCAACCCTCCTTCCATCCCTCTCTGCCCGTCCATCCCCTTCCTTATGTATTGAGTGCTCCAAGCTCCCCCAAATCCATAACTTTGTGGTGGATGTCCCAGGTAATGTCTTCTACACTGGCAGAGTGTGGTGTTTGCTGTCATTAGAAATCATTACAGTTCTGACTGCTGAGGCTTCCCCTATTGGTTAACATGGTACACACCAAGGGTTGCCAAGCAATAGCCACATCGTTCATTGTGCTGGAGGCGACAGATGAGTCATGTTGATGAAAGCGGTGACATTGATTGGCTTGGGTTTGTGCTCAGCGCAGAAACCCATAGGCAGTAGTGTTGGACACTGGAGTTCCGGGATATTATTGGGCCATGTTTGTAAATTCAGCCATAATTAATTCTGCTACAAAGAATGATATGTCAAAGTAGGGACACTAGTCCTTTGTTTAAGGTTCAGTGCAAGGACATGAGTTTGAAAGTCAGTGCTTAGTTCCTGTGTTGCAGTATCAGATTATCACACAGACTGTTAGACTGGAGTCATCTGGTTGGCAAATTAAGGATTCGGCATTGTGAAGATCCAAGGATTTTGTCAGCTCTGGCAGTCAAACATGTGTACAGATGGCCGCTAGAGGATCAAGACGGAGTGTGCTGGTAAAACAGCAGTTTGGAAAGCTCCTAAGTACCATAAGGGGAGCAATGTCATGTGGCAGGGCTCTAGAATCTTCTTCAAAGAATCATCATGTGGCTTCAAGACCTGAGGGCAACACGTGAGCCACAGGGTGTTGTGGGGGGGGGGGTGTTTTTAGAAAGTCGGAGGACCTTTAGGGCATCTTGTTTTTAGCCAAACGTTAAGAGGCTTATTTTTTTATATTAAATACCATGGCTTAGATGAATCTGGTTGTGACTTTGTGCTGCCGTCCTGTTGTGCTTCTCCTGTATGCTTTTTTAGTGTCCACCAAGGTCACAGTTAATCTGTTTGACCTGAAACAATCCTTATAGTGTAACTGTGCTGTTGGGCTCTTACTGACACGAGCCAAAATATTATTTACAAAAAATGAGCTGTACTTTAAAAGAGGCAAGTTAGGCCAAGTATAGAACTGACAATGTGAAAGGCTATGTATTTTGGGAGATCCAGGCTGTGTTGGTCTTGAATAGTGACCAGGCATGAGCCGATAGTAACTGGATTTCCCGTTGTTTTTAGTCAGAAAGTCCATTTTGACCAAAGTAAAACCTAAGCAAAAACAAAATCCTAGCCCTGTGTCTACACTCATGAAATGCAACTATATGTTTTTAAACTCAAGAAACAATTCCAAAATCTTTGTTTTTGAGATACACACACTGTTATTACTGAGTCAGTGGCACTCAGTGGCCACTTCTGGTGCTCATTTTCCAATAAACCACTTCTAGTCATGTAAGTCACCCTGGGGACCTTATGGTAATGGCCAAAATTTAGGTTCCCAAACTCTTCTATAACTCTGTGTGTTTCTGATGTTTAAAACCAGCCGTTCTAGCATCAGTTTCAGCCTGAATGTCTCATAACTGTGGATCAGTTCTCCACATGTTCTGTGAATGATAATTTCCAACTATTTGGACCAGCCTTTTTAAACGGTCACTGTGCTGTTCACTTGGCAAAGTATGACTGCCTCTTCAGATCATCATAACTTAGCATTACTCCTATCAGACTGATTTGTGCAGATATTTATCTCCCTACCTGCTTACAATAGCCATGGTGATACTTTTAGAGCTATTTTCCATTGCAGATGTTTAAATGTAAAGTGCTTTTTCACTCCTCTTTATGCTGTACACTCAGTAATGATTTATAGAAATGTGTATTTCACAGTAGACACGTCCTAAATGTGAAGTTTCCTCTAAATGTTTTAGTGCGACACAGAATAGCTATAGGAATGTATACGTCATGTATGTTCCCAGTTATGTGACCATGCTGGGGCTTGTTAATGGCAATGAAGCAACAAGCAGTAGAGACATAACTACAGATGACAAGTCCCTGCCTCCATTTTCTGTCCCACACTTCATGTCTGAACCTACACACAAGGGAATGGAGTGGTGCTGCCAGGACCAAGGCCAAGAACTGTCAACTAGGGCCACTGGCTGAGTGGGGATCGATAGCAAATTGGTTCATTTATTTTCCAGTGTGGGTTTACTGGACCTCTGTAGAAACAAAAGATCTGCTTGCTCTTCATCACCAAAACTCACTGTCACAATGGGGATGAGGTGAATTCTGTGCCTGACCACAGGTGCTTCAGCACCCACAGATGCTCAAAGGATCTCTGTCATGTTCCAATTATACCCAGTTTGCCAAGGATACATTAGCCACACCATCACACTACCGCCAGTCTGTAGCAATCATGTGTACCTAATAAACTGGCCACTGAGTGTACATGTGGCAGTCTCGGCACAATGTTATTAGTACATCTGCAGTAGCGCAAACAAGAAGATGCGTTGTGTGTGTGTAACCTGGAGTCTAAGCACCCAACACAGTGGTTGCGTTCTGTAGGTGAGGGTTGAACAGCCACTGTCCCTTGTGGGCCCATGCCCTGTCACTCCAGCCAATCCGCCAAGTGCTCGCGAGATTTTGTTTGTCAGCTCTGAATGATGCATCACTGTTCTGGTAGGCTGTTATCCCTTTGGAAGGAGGCGTGTTTGACAGGGATATGAATGTGGGACGCACACAGCAGAAGCCCTCTGCCTTCTGGCGCACTCTGGGGATGCTGCATACAGCCAAGGGCAACTCAATAACTGGTTGCATCTAAGCTGAAGGAATAATGGGGACAAATATTCTTTTTAAATAATTTAAAACCACACATGGCTGCTTTTTTAATGTATCTCAGGTTTGCTGTGGTCTTTCCGTTACATTTACATTTATTCATTTAGTGGCCTTTTCTCCAAAGAGTTGTACAATGAATATTAAGTAATATTTAGCCAATGTCTTCACCTAAGGTGACGTACAGTGTCAGATACAGTACAGTAAACTCCTTATAGTTTTACCCATCCATATAACAGAGCCAAGAGTTTGGCAGGACCTTACGGGGGAGCCATGCAGGTGGCCTATAGTCAGTGAGTATTTATACCTGAGCCACTATATAGTGCACTCCATGATGACAACACAAGCACATTTTCATGTGTATATACTGCTGCCAGTGTGTTTAAGTAGGAAGAAAGAGGAGAACAACATTTTTTCTCTAGTTTTCCCCCAAGGTTTGTGCTAATTTGATTTGTGCCATATTTACCATTTAATATATCTTCTTATTCTTTGTAGTGAGCCGTAGCTTAGCAAATAATGACTATATAGATATAGATTATTTAAACTGTTCAACTGCTGGGGGTTTTTGGCACATGCCCTCCTACTAATATATTTCAGTAAGGATCCTACTCAAAATGCTTTGCTGCCACAACTGTTAACAATGGCAGCAGTGCAAAGAGGCAGACACCGTTTGCCACTCTAAGGCAACAATCTCACCATAAGGATATCTTTTTTAAAAAATACAATTCATGTGGGTTAAACCAGCACAAAGTAATTTAGCAAATTCACCATCAGTAATTACAGATTAATGGGAGAGGGTGTGTATGCAATGGTAGGAGTCATAAGTTTTGAAACTGTTTTAGGAATTCTCCTGAGTTTATTGTGGACGTACCTCAATGTACTGTATCAGTGTAATAGCACCAGCACACAGCAGCTCCCGCACTGCTCTGTTGCTGTTTTGCTAACTGATCCAATTCCTCTGTTGTGGATTTCATCCACATCAGTGCTAGAAACTCTAAAATAACCGTTTGGGTTCTGGATCCAGGAGTGGGGGTGTGGGGGGATTCCGAGTGGGCCTCTGGTAGGGGAGTAGTGGCCCAGTGCCAGTCCTGCCACCCTGGCAGATGGAACCAAAGGACGGGACTTGGGGAACCTGCTGCTCAAACGGAACCCACCAGACGGGTGGGCTCTGCCAACTGGACCAGGTGCATGTCTAGCATGGCGTGTCTGAAATCTGTCACACAGGTGCTGTGTAATCTTCTGGTCCAAAGCCAAGGGGCTTCCAGATCCTCAAACACTGTTCATAATGCAACGAAATGGGATCCGAGAAACAAGACTCAAACAGCAGTTAGAACCATGATCAGCCATGCAGTTCCCATTCCTCTCGTGTGGGTCTTTGTAAGTTTTCAGAAAAAAATTTAATTTTTTATTTCTAAAAATCAGAAATATGATATGTCCCCCTTTCCCCTAAAAAAGTTGGTCCCTTTAAGCTGAAGCTCCAAATTTCATCTGTGGTTTTAGTTTGCTGGCGGCAGCATTGTGGATCTGAAGCAGACGGGGCCCCACCATTCAGCAGTCTGCTGTCTGAGCTCGATCACTACCTTCCGTCTGCCGGAGCACTGGGAACAAGAGCTGTTTACAGGGGAAGCTGTCCTTCGCCCTTGCTCTCAACCCCTTTCTTACTGCATTTGTTTAGGACAGCAGGCTTTTCAGCAAATGTCACAGACCAAGGATTCAAGGGTAAATGGGAGTGAGGGAATCTCCATACTATTAGCTTTTTTGATTAACCATGAAGGGAGATGCTTTGAAACTGCACGCTCAGCATGTCTTAGCTCAAATGGCATGTTTTCTGGTAAAGATTGCTTATTTCTGAAAAATTGATAGATTAGCTCACTGTTAAGGATATTGGAGCAATGAGGATGACTGTGATGATTTTGAAAACTCCAAAGGACAAAACAGTTAGCATATCCTGTGATTCTGGATGACAAAGGTGGTGGCTTTTTGCGTTGTTAGGATGCTGATGAAGAAGTACAGGGAACAGGAAATTTGAGCACCCATTAAAGCACCAACCAGGATTAAGAGGAACAGCCTCCTGATTCACATAAATATTGCATGAAGGACAAAAAAAGAGGAAACTTTTTTCTGTTCATCGTCACAAATGGCAATGTAAAAATTTAAAAATACACCAAACAGAAACAACATTCTAGGCTTATGGAAAGCCAATCCATATTACATGCTGCCTTTTCGGCCGCAAGGTTGAAGTCTCCCAAGTGTGCAGTGGGGCGGAGGACCTTTTCACCCATCATCGTCACTGCACTGCATTGCACTCTTACGTATTTTTGAGGAGCCATAATTCTATAGTGGAGTGTTGGATTAAAAATAGAAGCGCTTACATTATATATAATATATGCATAATAGGGGACACATCAGCCTGAGAGAGTAGCACGCTTACCTGTAAGCTCTTCCCAGATGTGCTGGGATCTGAGGGAGAAGGAGCAGCTGGAGGAGGAGGTAATGAGCTTTGCTGCTGTGCAGGGAGCCAGCCTGCAGGAGATATGTTGGATCCGTGTCCCTTAGTGTGCCCCTTCAAAGCTCCGGCCTTGTCCAGAGGTCACACGCTCGACTTCTGGGGGCCCCATAAACGGGTGTCGAGGAACGCCCTGTGGGGAGGGGTTTGAGGGCTTGTTGTTTTCAGAACACTCACTGAAGCCATTCATGGGCCCTTTGAAAAGACCTTCACAGGGTACCGCCTAGACAGATGAAGAGACTACATACAGCCTCATTACTTAGCCCCCCCACAGCTGGCTCACACTTTAATGTGGTCCCCTTTGTTGGCTGTCTAAGGAACGTACCCCGTTGAGGGGGACATCAGGTGACTCCTCCCTGTCTTGGTAGCCAGTGTTTGTTTTTTTCAGGTTAGCTGGTTACGACTCAATGCCAGCTGTTCATAACTGTTTGCTGGAGAAGAGATCAGTTTGATTTTGTGGCTGAATAAATTTGAATGACGAGTACGACCATTATAGTACCAGCAGAAACCATTTCAGATCATCAGAATACCGATATGTCCTAGTAAAGCCTATGCACATTTTTAAAAAAAATTGGCCATGTTTTGTCATGGCAGGGTCTTGGTTTCTTTAGATTAACACTAACAAGATTTGCTTAGGTTATTTCTCTAAGAAATTTAGGCCTTGTTCGGTTTTTACCCATCGACAAAGCTGAAAACTGCCACTTATGCACATCTATTACTACTGTCATAGACTTAAGACTTAAATTAACTTTAAGATGGAAAGATGGATGGATGAATGGATGGACGGATACTTCATTAATACCGATACTAATGAGTCACTGTGATGGATCTTCCAGAAAGCTTGTTTCTTCAAAAGTGCTGCTTTGCATGAAGATGGTTTTTCTATACCTTATCTGGATCTCATTGCTTGTATTGTTTTTTACCTTTCGTGGACTCAAACACTGGCGGTTAAAACATGATTACATTTTACCCTGCATAGCTTGGCATATGTCTCAAACTGGGGTCAAAAGTTTAGCTGAACTTTAGCGTAACATTCATCATTGTTGTAATCACTTTTTCTTGCCATTGTAAAACGTGTAATGGGTGCAGTTGACTGTTCGACCACCGCCCTCATCCCAGTCCAGCAGATGGGATGTGAGTGGCACCCATTTTCTGAAGGGCTGCTCTTGTGCGATAAATCCTGGGAAATGCCTTTGCACTGACCCCCACCTGCTCGCCTGAGCCATTCCTCTGTTACCCATGACTGATATAAGAGGTTCCGGGGGACATCTGCTTCTCTTCAGAGCCCTCTCATTCACACCCCTTGTCCTTTTGCAGCACCCCTGGGACTTTGATGGAATTCTGATGTGCCTTATTCGGGGAAGAGGGCCAGCAGTTACACACATTTTACAGTCTGTGTTGCGTGGTTATTTTAATGCATCCGCCTGAGAATGGCACTGAGTCCGAGCGCATCACGGCATGGTTCGTGCTTACATTGAGTCGGAAGCCATTGATAAGCATTTGCTTGCATGAGTTGCTTCTTTACATTACTAACATCTTTTAGTAAGGCCCGTAAGTGTTGTGTAGGAATGAGTAAAGAAAAATATGGTCTGAAAATCAAAAAATAGCTTACAGTTTCAGTTTCATCTTAGTGTTTCTTTCCAGATGGCCTAATTTTGTCCGTCGTTGATCCATTTTTAATGCATGTTCGTTTCCCAAATCCAAGTCCTGGATTTATTAAAAATGGATGACAGCTTTTGTTGTTAGGGCTTGTAAACAGAACACGGGTTTATACCCACGTCAGCGGCACAGAGGCTGCTGGAAAGCGCTCTCTGGCTCCACGACATGTACGGCAGCAGCACGGTGCCATCCAAAGCAGTGCTTTTGCTATCAGTAGGACTCAAAGGTAAGAGGGCAGATGTGGACTGCAGGTGGACATTTTGCAGACCAACTGGAGGGGGTATCGGTCTGTTTGAAATAGTAAAACTGTAGTGTGGGTGGAAGGTGGGTATTAGTGGGTTGATTTGTCGTTTTTTAAACGGGACACGCTGATAAAAAAAGATTTAGAAACGCGGGCTCCAGGAACAGCAGTAACGTCTGCTCGATTGACTAAGAATGCCGCTCCATATGGGCTTCCCGTCATCCCCCGAGCTGACCAATGGACGTGAGACGGCGCAACTCGCGAAGCCACAGCTGTATGATAATTGGCTTCGCTGCGAGGCAGCGGCGAAGCGCGCGCAGGTGGCTTGCAGACGGGAGCGCGCACGTTGCGCAGTAGGACACCGGCGCTGCACAGAGCCGCGGCGCGCCCCCGACTCCGAGCCTCGCACCCTGGACGAGGTGTCCATGTGAGCGTCGGCCCGTGTTTCTGCCTCTGCGCACATTTTAAGCTGTGATTTTTTTTTTATTCCGTTTTAAAATTTCTGCTCTCACTTCCGATGCTTTTGGAGTGTACGAAAATTGTCAGAATGAAGATATTCGGCAGGTTGGACTACACGTTGGTAGGTTGTTCAACTCTTGTTACATGTGTTTTTAAGCTGTACGTTTTATTTTTTTTATGCTTCTTTAGTACATTTTATGCATTTAATGCATCGTGCGTGATCATAGCGATTGTGTATAAAATGTATGCAAGGTGCAGCTGTTTTTCACGCTAATATTGCTGATCTAAGCAGACTGCAAAGAATGTAATGTCTGGTGCATGGCTACTATACATTTTTAGCTTTATTTTATTATTATTTTTTTTAAAACTTGATCTTTATGCAAATTACAGTCTTCAAAATTTATTCAGCAGTTTTCCCATTACAATGTATACAGTTCATATAGACACAGTAGTATTTGATGCAAATTGACAGGTTAAAAGACATAAGCATTAATTCACAAATGTGAGATGGAGAAACACAAGCACAATTTTAATTGAACTCCATGTGCAAAATGTGTGTTTTGAAAAAGGGTCAGTGTGTGTACTGAGGTGAGGCAGGCAGGAGAGGGTGAGTCCACTGATACACAATCTCGCACACCGTGCTGTCCTTTGTACTGTCTTACAGTAGGGGGTGTAGTGGTTAGAGCTGTTGCCTTCAAATTAAAGTAATCATTTTCAATCTCACCTTCTGCTGTAGTTCCCTTGAGCAGGGCACTTACCCTGAATGGATATAATAAAAGTTACCCAGCCATGCGAATGGGTTAATCATTGCAACTAACGTAATACAGTAAAACTACAACATAATACTATAAGCAGAGTTGAAAAAATTCAGTTACATAAAATGTGGGGTGGTCTTATTGCAAAGTTAATGAAAAACAATATTTTTCAGTCAGTGTTCTAGCTAGTGTAAGAAAATAAAATGAAAAGAAATATTTCCATTTTTTTGTTTTAATTTATGATACGTTTAGAGAATAGAATGATAAACAAAGTGTGCATGTGACAAATGTAATATGTCCTGATGGTAAGAGAATAATAATATTGTAATGATTACAATTACAATAGTCAGTGGCTTAGGAGACTGCACTGTGGAAACACAAGCTTTGTTTCTTTGCACTTTGTTTAAACAGCGGCACTCACAGAGCACAACAACACAACCACCCCAAAGCTCTCAAACACAGTAAATAGAGTCCCTTATAACTCCCCACAACAGGTACACAAATCAATGTACAAACATGCAGCAGCAGTGTATTATGGAAGAACCACGGCTCCCCTGCCTCAACTACAATACTAATAGTACTGATAATAGCTTTAACTCAAACGTACGTTGTCTTCAGGAAACTGTACATTCATCACTGTCAGAAGATGCTGTTGGCGATTGGAAAGGGAGCTGGTGGACAGGAACCAATCTGATTTCATCTTGATGGGATGGGTTAAGGCAGGTTTTACTGTATATAAACCGCTTATTGTAAGTTGTCTAGAAAGGCTGGGCATCTGGGATAAGCAGATATGAATAGTGTGAATGACAGGTTTGGCAGATGAGGTGTGAAGTCCTAGGATTTCCAGTTGTTGGCATACACCCTGCTGTGACAATGCATGGCAGTCTTGTCCTGCTTGTCTTCTGTTCTACAATCTCTGCACTTCTTAAGTGGTGACATTTGTTTTCTCACATGTTGATTTAAAATGAGTAGTTTGATAGGCTGTGGATAAGAAAACTGCTCACTGTTTTTGACTCGTTGCCACAGACTTATGGATGTGGATCTACAGCTGATTGGTGTGGGTTCCAGTTTTCAGATATTAGTACACATGGACCTTAACCCAAACAGCTTTGCAGTGTAGCCTGTGCTCTGAATGTAGTGGGGAGATGATCCATGTGTTTCCACCCTGTCAGGATTATTTTTCACCATATTACCGTGAAAACGTTGTTCCCTTTCTGCAATTGAAATTTAGACAAATTGCATTTAGACCAGAGGGTCTTGGCTTTTTCTACATTTCTACATTCTGCAGAATCCAATGAAAACTAAGTACCCCTCATGGGAAGCTGGCTATAAATACAACATGATTCTGAGAAAATATTGTGCTCATCTGCAAAGAAAATGAGTAGGTATGTATGTAGTTTAACCCACAGGATTACTTTTTTCCATTTTAGACCAGCTTCATGATCATTTATTCATTATGTAGAGTAGTTATGGCAGTTGCAAGGGTTTTGGAATTGGGGTCTTCACTAGCTAGAAGCTGCCCTGTTTTGAAATACAGTATATTGCCCTTTTGATGATAACCAACAGTTTGGTCAACCTGTCAACTAGCTGTACCAAACTCACTATAAGTTATAAATGAATAGATGGAACCAGCTTTCTGCAGTCAGGGGGCTCAGACTGAAAATGTGTGGCTGTCCATGTCATGTATGTAATTCAACCTGTTCCTGCTCCGGGCAATCAGTCTGAAGGAGCCTCCTTTGTCTAACATCATTGACCTGTCTGGGTCTGGAAACCTGCACCTTTATGGTTGCAGGTTGGGTTCCTTCTAGTAGAATGCATTTAAGTGTTGAAAATTGTGTCTACACTGACTGGCTTCCAATAGCCTGCTCTGATGGAGCTCAGGCTTCCAGGAGAACTTCATGCCTCTCTTTAATAATAAATAAATGGGGAATGCAAGCCTTTATTTCTGTGACCCCTCAGTCACGTGCAGACATCTGAGCAGTTTTTTTTTTTTTTTTTTTTGCTGTAACACAGTTTGCATCTCCAGCATGTGACAGACTGTGTTTTACCCTGCAGGTGATCTATCACCGTCGTCTGTGTTGATCAGGGGAGGGACAGCTGCTCAGGTCATGGGGGCCAGCATGTGTGGCTCGGTGATTGATTTTGTGGGACCATGTCATAGTTTCACGTTTTGGTCATATGATTTAGATCGATAACACAAACACAAAATAACAGGGAAAAATTATCTTCTGAACTTCGGACCCCAACCACAAACACTTTACAAAAAGCTCCAGGGTAGCATGTTACCATTTACTTCTGAAGCGAAAACCTTGAAGATGTTAACGCGGGCGACAGGAGTACTTTGGCTCCAGCCGGAGGGTTATGCAACCACTTGCGTCATACAAGTCAACATATCTAGTGGGACTTCTGAAAGGCCAGCATGAATCACTGCACTCGGAATGGCTTTTTTTAGAGAAGTGTGACAGTATTTTCTTCAGGAAGAGCCTGCTCTGTGTATGTGCACCGGTGTCTCTGTGAGTGTGCGTGCATATGTGGATGCTGCCATGCGTGTTTCTGCATCCCGCTTACAATAATCTTCACATTTTCATTGCATGCAAAATGTAGAAGATTTAAAAAATGTTTTATTTCTTTACGTTTTTCCTTCTTCCAGTCGGTGGGCTTTATATGTCCTGGGGCTCAAATTGTGATTCTTCCTGATTATGGGCTCTCAAAATGTGCCAGTGTAGGAGGAGTCATCATGTGTTGGGAGATTACTGAAGTGCTTAAAATACAATAAAAAGAGCTTCTCTCCCACACATTTAGTTATTTAGACGATGGGCATGAATGTATTTGTCACTTATACTCAAATATGTGTGTCTAGGCAACGGGGACTTTTTTCCTCATTTGTGGCCCCCTATGGATTTATTATTTCTGGTTTGGTATTTATTGTATTTATTGAAGTATTTATACAGTTATTTAACTGTTTGCTTTTGTCCTTATATTGTTACTTGTTTCTCATTTTATAAATAACATCTCAAACGTCTTACATGTCATAGTTTATCATTCGTTTCATCTGTAAACTTTAGAAAGCGCTTTGAATTTATTTTCCAAATGCAACACTATGTAAGGATAAACAATTTTACTGTAATAATATCAGACTTGGATTTAATAACAGACAAGAATCCCCTTGCCAAATTATTGGCAATTTATTTTGCCATATAAAACAGTCCTTAAGTTTGAATTCTTTTTCCCACCGCACATTCAGCACAGTCATGCTCTTGTCAATGGTAGTCATACGTGTTGTTTTGATAAGGACTCAATGGATCAAACGTGGGAATGTTTTTCTCACTTCAGAGGAGCTCCACTTTCATGGGCTGAGCACCCACCTCCCATGATCATTTTCATGAAAAAAGTTTCTGTCTGTGCTAGGTAGCAGGGAAAGCAGATTAAGGCAGCATCCTCAGACATACCTGCCATGCTTTCCTGCTGCATCCAGTTTCCATGGCGATAGGGGACCTAGTCAGTATTACTAAGTTTCTTTCCTTTATGTCTGACAGGACTTCTCATACGACGACTCCAAGGTGGAATTCAATGTGGATGCTCCAAATGGTGTGGTGATGGAGGGGTACCTGTTCAAGAGGGCCAGCAACGCCTTCAAAACATGGAACAGGTAACAGAGGGATCCTCCAGAGTATAGCATAGCACTCAATTTAGGGGAAGCACAGTTAACATCAGCAGATCATTGCAAATGTGTGAAAATTCATAGCCAGGTTAATCTTATTACGTCAGTTGCTCATATTCCTGAACAGCCAACACTGTAAATGGACACTACTATCCACAGGCAAGAAGAAAAAACCAGACCTGATGCTTAAATTCTGTTGTGATTGTCACATTGTCACATGTTCCAATCAAGTGTCACTTTGCTGAGCTGAAGCAGGTTTTTATTTACAGATTAAGTTGACAGCATAGTTTAAAATAGATCCATACAGGTTCTATGGGCTTAGGGTCCACCAGATTATCTTTTTTGTCCTCTTATTTTATACATTTTTATTTTGCGCTTGATTCACACACATCAGTAGAATGGACTATGCATTTTCCTTTTTCTTAAACGTGCCACTGACTGTTTCTAAGGGCTGAAAGTGACTTTGCTTCAGTCCAAACAGGCTTTTGCCTAAGTGGAAGCTCAGCAAGCGTGACTTAATGTGTATCTTTTATTTACCTCTCCCAGACGGTGGTTCTCCATACAAAACAGTCAGCTGGTGTACCAGAAGAAGCTAAAGGCAAGTTCAAATCCCCACCCCATTGTGTCAAACAGAAGGTTTCTGTACAGCCTTGAGAGATTAAGGGCAGGGCAGAGAGCTGTAGGGGGGAGCAAAAGGGTGGCTTTTAAAGCTGATAAAATGAGTGTTAAACATTTAAACTGTGCTAAATATTCCAGAGACATTCAAACGGCTTTTTCATCATAGCAGACAATATTGTGGGAACGGTGAAACACTAACTGCCAGAGCAAACTGCATAAAAAGCAGCTGCCTGCAATGAAGGTTACTAATACAGCTCTTGACATGCTGTTAAAGTCATCTAACAGGATTGGGTGGGGTCTGTTCTTAACAGGGATCTCAGTACTTCTGTGGCTGTAGCATTGAGTTTAGACCAGGAAGGGTCCTGCTGTTTGTGGGCCAAGAGGCTCCAGCAATGTGCAGGAAAAAGAAGGGCGCCCACTGTCTTGCCAGTCACTAGGAGGTACGGCAGTAGTGGTGCTGGGCAAGACCTGAGATGTGCTCCTTGTCCTTGGCAGGACTCCCTTACAGTTGTTGTGGAGGACCTGAGGCTTTGCTCTGTCAAACCCTGTGAGGACATTGAGAGGAGGTTCTGCTTTGAGGTTGTCTCCCCCACCAAGTAAGTAGGACTACCATCATCCCTAGACTACTTTAAAGGCACTTAAAAAGCCTTTACTGGTTATGCTGTAATTCTACATAAATATAAATTGACCAGAAGAGACATTCCTAAATCACACAGCTCTTGTCCTGGAGAGACAACGCTGGTGCCCGACTAACAACTAGCACTGCAGATGAACTTAGATCTCAGCACGTGAGCTCTAATCCAGGCGATTTTGGCCCTCCCCCAGGAGCTGCATGCTACAGGCGGAGTCGGAGAAGCTGAGGCAAGCCTGGATCCAGGCGGTACAGGCCAGCATTGCCTCTGCTTACCGGGAGAGCCCTGACAATTACTACATCGAGGTCAGTTGGTCCCCCAACTGGCCTGTTGCCGAGCATGCGCACCCTTTTTATGCTCAAAGGGTATATTACTATATAATAATAAACCATACATCCAATATAATCACTGGATGGATGTAAAATATGTCAGTTTTTATGCATGACAAGGATAATAATGTATTAAGTGTATTTAATGCATCTCCTCTGTGTGTCCAGCGTCTAGACCGCACCGCTTCCCCATCCACCAGCAGCATTGATTCAGCCAGTGAGCCTCGGGAGCGCAGCATACGTGGGGATGGAATCCTGCAACGCGTGCAGTCTGTTCCTGGTAATGAGCAGTGCTGCGACTGCGGCCAGACAGACCCGCGCTGGGCCAGCATCAATCTAGGCATTTTGCTGTGCATCGAGTGCTCTGGGATCCACAGGTTTGTATTCTGGTCTCTCGTCAGGTTCTTTACAGATGTGTACGCTTCATTCAGTGTCATGAAGTCAATGTCTTGATGGCTACATAGAGAGTCTCCAGAAATTTCTGTCATCCTTTTGTGTCATCCACTAGCGATGGAATGGGTGTGTCCATTGTTGACGTGAGTCCATCCAGCTTGTTGCTGGTCATCCTATTCTTTCTGTAACTTTCCCCATTATTACAGTTTTTTCAAAAGAATCAGATTTTTGCTTGACATGTCCAAAATGTAGAAACCTCCTTAGGTGCTGCATGTATGGTTTTAATGAGAGACCAGCCTTTATTTGAGCCCATTTTCATCCATAGAAGTTGCTTTCAGGACCATAGTTCAAAAGTCAGTTTTTTCATGTCCTACCTTTTCAAACTGTGACTTTAACATTTATATGGTGTTACAAAAGACACCAGTGCTTGAATACTTGTAATATTTGTGATTTCTTAAGCCCACATGCTGCATAGCGGCTTTAGTGTGGATCACATTATAAACACCACCAGTTGATTCGGTCATGTTTGGATCCCTCAGCATACATGAGTAAGGCCTTGGCAACCTTGTCTAGACCGTGACCATGCTCTTGTTGGATTTGCAGTTGCTGATCTCACTGACAGATTTCGTTTTCTCACAGTTGGTTCTGGTTGTCTGGTGTTTAACAAAAAGCATACTTCTTTAGTTTGTTTCAGACACACAATTATCGCCGCTTACGTAATCGCTGCCCCCCTCGAGCCCAGACCATCTGTTGAATATTCATAGCTGTGCAGAATACCAACCTTTTCACTGCGGCTTCATTGATGCCCTCGAGGGCGAAACGTAAGAGTTTGTGCTTTTATGGTTTGGCTCTCAGGGCACTGCGGTTGCCTGGATACCTGAACCAGACCCTAGGGATTGTGGGTAGGGTACTCATTTGCATGACACTATGGCAAGCTAGTCAGTTTCCCAAGGGATAAAACCCTTTCGTAATTGATCTTTGACAGAGCGGAATAAGCAGCTACTTTAATATGAGGTTTGTGTGATGGTCTGAAGATGTGTTTTGTGGTCAGTTACTGTTATTTTCTCTGTAGTGGACCCACTTTATTTGGTTTTTGTCCAAAGTGTTTTGCATAATTCAGACAGTTTTAGAGACAAAGTGAAACAGTCACATGCCATATCAACTGTGAAGTACAGTACAGCTATTCCATTGTGTACAAATGTAATGTGTTCCTGGAAATTTTGTAAGTTAGATGCTTAATTACCTTTATTTTCAGTGGAAAAAGTTTTTAAGTGTTCCTGGCCTCACATGTCACCTCCATGTCATTGTGATAGCACTAAAATAACACTAAAATCCATTAAATTGAATATAAATAATAACATTTATGTTTAAAACAGGCATTTCCTTTAATTAAAAATATACAGGAATGTAATAAAGATTAATAATGATGATTATGATTTAAAACAGTACCGTAAAAATAGTATGAGAAGGTAGGTAAGCAACAGTTGGTCTATTTTTCTTAAATGGGATGCTTTCTAATAGACACCATTTTCATAGATAAAGGGACAACAACAACCTCTGCGGTTTTAATTACATTTCTTTCGCCAAATAAACTGCATTTGCCATGGAAGACTACAAGTTATGCACTCACATCACACCTTTGCTTCTTTTGATAAAATCTGAGGTGATACGTCAATTTTAACAATGAGAGAAACAGCCTTTCAGCTTTTTTTGGTTTTTCCAGACTCCTTTAGTCCTTTATTTCTTACCTTCTTCAGCTTAGGAGCCAGGATGGACTAAATAAATAGAGATTGCAAGATGGCACACAAGAATGACCGGGGACAACTTGAAACAAATGTGTTTAGATTGTAACTGTGAACAGGAATGTGTAGTAGTGCCACCTGCTGGTGTGAAATTTGAAAATTCTCCTACACTCAGCCAGTGTTACTCGTAAATGCGAAAAATCAACCTTGTAACTCAGTAAAGGGTATTAAATAACTTCACTCATATAGGCAAAAACTCATAAGTCAAAGACTTGTATCTCAAGGGAAACCTGTATGACCTAATTATTCACTGGGTACCTTACTAACAGAAGCAAGTCAGAAAGTTTATTCATATTCTTGGTTTCTTCTTAGCTGATCCTTAGTCTTGGTTCCCATGTGGTGGAATGAGCTCCCTCTATCACTCAGAACTGCTGAAAGCCTTATAGCATTCAGAAACCAATTTCTTTGGAATCAACTTCCTTCAGGAGCTCACGACCTTTTTAAGTTAGTCCTTCACCACCTGCTGCCTTTTAGCTACATTTTTTTCATTTGTGACTTCTTCAGGCAGTTACTGCAATATACAGTGTGTGGGAACTGTTTGTATGTGACCCCTGTCTGTGAGTGGTATGTCTGTAAATGATAAGGAGTGGCAAAATGTGGTGTGAATATTCTGGTCTTTGAAAAGCACCTTGAAGTCAGGATACAGTGAGTAGATCTGATGATAAGTGGACACTAGAGGTGGGGGCTACTGTTTTTTCAGAGCAACTTTGCAAGGAATGGACAGGAAGTAGGCAGCCAGAAGCAGACAAAAGGGTCTTGGTTGGATGGTAAGGAGATAAAAGGCAAATAGTGATTAGGATCATGTGGAAGCTGTAGGTCAGTACTAGAGTTTTGAAGGGTGCATTTTTTCCCCTTCTGCACACTAACTGGCCACATGCAGAGCTGCATGAAACAATCAAACGATACATTAGTTTAGAGAGAACCATCTGCCAAGTACCAAAATAATAGCAGTAAGCGGATCCAGACCTCTCCTGAGAAGGTGGCCGTTGGCTCTGAATGGAGTAAATGCCTGAATTGGAGCATTAAAAAGGAGGCATTGCGTAACTCTCAGTGGGGTCTGAGGAGGGTGCCGACAGCAAGGTTCAAAGTGACAGGAAGCCTTGGAAGGCAGGAGCCTTTCATCGTGCTTACTTGTGTTTCAGGAGTTTGGGTGTTCACTGCTCGAAGGTTCGGTCCCTGACGCTGGACTCCTGGGAGCCGGAATTACTGAAGGTGGGTCCTCCATCACCATGCAGAGTTGGAGGTGTTCATTCACCCTTCCCTTTCTGTTTTAGCATTTATTGGGTTTGGTTTTTCTGAGTTTTGAGTTTCACAGTGTGATTTTAATGCATGTGGCAACAGTACAGGATTGTTAATCTCCTTCTCTTCCTACTCCAGCTGATGTGTGAGCTGGGCAACAGCATCATCAACCACATCTATGAAGGCTCATGTGAGGAGCTCAGCCTGAAAAAACCAGGGCCTTCAAGCTCAAGGTTAGAACTTGGACACAGTTGGAGCTTCCTGCACAGGCCAGCGTCTTGCTGTCTGCAGCCAACGCGTCCAAATGCTGATCCTGCATCACTTCCAGTTTGCATTTACATTTATTAATTTTTTTTAGACAAAATTCCTTTTAATGGTTTGCAAAGATTTATGTTTTTATATAGCTGGGTAAATTTTACGATAAATACCTCCATCAAGAGCACTACAGCAGGAGGATGATTCAAATCTGGGTCCTATAAGGTGGTATTTCTAATGAATGGGGACATTGTTGCAAGTTGTGGCCAAGCATCATAGGTCCACACTGGTTTCCTCCCACAGGCAAGAGAAAGAAGCCTGGATAAAAGCCAAATATGTAGAGAAGAGGTTCCTGAAGAAGATGGCAGCCAGTGAGACACTGGCGAATGGCGAACGAAAGTCTCATCATTGGAACGTGAAGAAGTGCCAGAGACATGACAGCTCCACCAAGGCACCCAAGTCACGGCGAAAGCACCGTCAAGAACCAGGCAGTGCGTCGCCAGCCAACCTGTCCTCCGGTGCGCAACCCCATCTCTTCGGCTGCCGGTGCTGTTGTGTCACATACTCTACATAGGCTGCTGCACTTCTCAGCCATATCCTAATGTCTTCTGACATCCACTTTTCTTATACAGTTATTGTGTAACAGGGTGGTATTATGGTCCACAAATGTCTTACGTCATTCATCATTTACATCATGTGTTGTTTGTTCACACGCTGCTGCAGTTGGCTGAAGTAGTTCTCGTGACGTCATGATTATGCAAGCTCTTGTGAATATTTGATGTGTGGTTGCCCTTTGTGTGACTTTGAGTTTATTGTAAACACAGTTTGACCTTCTAAACTAGTTCCATCCCATCCCGCACACAGCCGCAGCCCTTGAGAGGAAGTTCCGCAGGGACTCACTTTTCTGCCCGGACGAGTTGGATTCACTCTTCTCCTACTTTGACACGGGCTCTGGACCTCGCAGTAAGGGATTACCCATCTTATGACACACACACACACACACACACACACACACACACACACACACACACACGTGCATCTTTATAAATTAACACCAGTGGTTGGCGAGGCTGCGGGGGTGACTAACGTGTCCTTGGCTTGGCGCTCATTGGCCCTGCAGGTTTGAGCAGTGACAGTGGCCTGGGTGGTAGCACCGATGGCAGCACTGACATCCTCGTGTTTGGTTCTGTGGTGGACAGCGTCACGGAGGAAGGTGGGCAGTCATTTAATAACCGGACCAACAGATAACAAAAATGCTGCTGGTTAAATTGGAAATGGCAAGCTCTATAAAACTGCAATCATGCTCTTTTTCCCCTGCAGTCATGTTCTTCTCCATTAGTTCTCTTTCTCACACACGCGCACACACACACGCACACACAGAAACATCCACTTGCAGCTAGAGTTCTATATTATGACTCACAGAGGAGAAAGTCATTCTGTAGAATACAGGTGTAGAAATGTTGGAGATGAATGTCACCTTAAGCCCTCACAGGCACATGTGTTATCTTAATACATTTATTTTGTTACCACCCCCTCCTGTTTTATAAGTGCTTCACTGAGAAATTATTAATAGTTGCAAAATGACAACATGCAACACAGTACAACTTACTCCAGGCAGAAGATAACTGAAGGTAGTTAGCCTGAGTTACTGCTGTAAAATATCAAGCTTGTGTGTGTGTGCGCACGTGTGTGTAGGTAAAATTGTAAGCTGCTTTAGATAGCACAACACAAAACCTGTCATTACTGACAACATAGCTACTTACACTCCATCCTTGATATGGGAGAAGGAGGTGTCTGAAAGTCTGTATACTGAAAGTGTAGTTTAAGTGTAATATTTTTTTACTCTGCTGCTGTACAGTTCTACACTGTGTACTACAGTAACACTGTTACATTGTATGGCAATATGTAGTGAACATGTAATGTGGGTAATAAAATGAAATACAGTCAATGCTGTAGCTGCAACACATACACAGTACAGTGAATTATATACAGACTGAATTATATACAGTAGTGACTGACTGCTCAGAGCAGCAATACAGGGAGCCTAGGTGAGCTCTCTTGCCTTCATCACACTGACTGGAGACAGTTGAATGGTTCTTTCCTGAAACACAGCATAAACATTATTTAAAACATTTTATTTACTCATTTTACTGAAGCTGTTTTCTGTGAAAAAATTAAATATGTATATCTTCCCTTATTTTGCATTTAAAGATATGTAGGTTTTTTACATTTAATTTATTTTATTTTTCATATTTATATTTTTTCAGTTTTTTTATGGAATATTTTTGATGGTCTGTCATCTGCAAAACTGAGGTCTGTAATATAAATCAGATTTTTTCTGTGTTTACATGTATTAATTTAGCTGATGCCCCATATAGCTTAAACCAAAATATTTGCTGCTTTGATATTTAATAAAACTAATAACTGCACAGAAATTGACAGCTGCTATAACTTTAGCATTAATGAGTTAGCATGCCAGTGGTCTGATGGTGTGTCTGTGTGTGTACGCGTCTCCAGAGTGCGAGGAGTCAGAGGAGTCGAGTGGGGAGGCCGAGCTGGAACCAGAGGCATCAGACCCTGAAGACCCCCGGGATCTGCATCCCAGTGCCCTGCTATACAAGGCGTCGCGAGTGCGTAACCTGCCTTTTATGGCTGAAGCACTGGCACACGGTGCAGATGTCAATGCCATCAGCGAAGAAGACGAGAGCAAGACGCCGCTTATTCAAGCCGTGATTGGGGTGAGCCATCACAGTCACAGCACACGTCACACACACATGTATATCAACATTTTAGGCTCACCTGCTCACAAAGGTTGACTGAAAATGTCAGCTAAAGGTTGATGGGCGCTAATACACGAGCACACTTCCTTTCTCATTTCACACCCAGAAATCATTAATAATGGGATGAGACCTTGAGGCAGCTGCCAGCTTCAGCTCAGGGACAATGAAGGACTTTAACAGTTCAGTTTTATTCACTTTATAGTGCACTCTTCTCACAAGGGTGACATAGAGGGCTAAACAAGGTTCCAGGGAGTGTCTCAGTGAATAAGATGGAAATGGTACAGTACAGATTTTTCATTTCTCATGAACGTGTGACTCTGTTCTATCTGGAAACTTCCAAGCCCGTGACAACTTGTTTCAAAGTCCCCAGTCAGTTCTGCATCCAGTTTTATCAATTTGCCTCAAGCCTTTTTGGCCAGAATCATTAAAAGTTCTCATTACTGTTGGATTTTTAAGGCCGTTTGGGAGTTGGTACTTGGCAAAATACAAGTATTGGTGAACAATGTTAAAATAGTTTTATTTGTATACCCTTTATTTTCTTGTTAAACTACATCCCAAGTTTTTTTATTAAGTTATGGAATGTATTCTGATAATTCTTACACAGTTGGCAGATTTTTGCTCTGTATTTTCATGGATACCCAAAGTCTTTCGCTCTGTTCTGTTCGAAAAATGAAGATATGATATGTAGGAGGAAGATTCCTCTGGGATATCTAGACACCCTTCCTGAATGTGATCCTCCATTTTCTGTGATCAAACGTAAAATATTGCAACCTTTTCTCCTTCTCTCTGTGTATCTAGATGAATGTGCAGTTTCTCAGTATGTTGTTTCTGTCTCTGTGTTGCTGTAATTCAGCAGTGTTCATAATAAATAGTAAACAGCAATGAAAAAATGGGAAAAAAAAGATGATGATGATGAATTGCATCAACAAGTGTAGATCTGCCTTTCTACGTCAGGGTTCCTTGATAGCCTGTGAGTTCCTGCTCCAGAATGGTGCGGACGTCAACCAAAGAGATGCACGGGGGAGGGGTCCCCTGCACCATGCCACCTATCTGGGACACACAGGGTGAGCACTGGGATCCTGGTCCTTTTTCCAAGCTTTTTAGAAAAAGAATAATAATGCTCCACTCTCTTCAACCAATACTTCCTAACACTCAACATCCTCACACCCTGACTTGCATGCTGCTTATAAATTTTTGCCAGCATGCACTTTGGAATTTGTAACGGGTTTCTCTTTTGGCAAGTGAATTTTAGGTACAAATGCTTGCATTTTGTTATTATGAAGTTTCAGATAGTGAGAGTTTGGTTAGTGAGGGATAGCTTTATTTGTCATTTTTAATCATCTGAAGACCCACTTCCAAGGTTTTCTTATAATGAGCGTGGCGAGCCAGCGGCTTCCCTGCAACAGTGGATTTCTATAGGAAATTATGCTATTATTTCCTGCTGAGCTCTTCCCATCTTGCCCTTCCTTTCCAGTCAAGTGTGTTTGTTCCTGAAGCGAGGAGCCACACAGACGTGTGGGGACGATGATGGCCAGGATCCGCTGAGCATTGCAGTGCAGGCAGCCAATGCTGACATCGTCACCTTGTAGGTTGACACCACCTTTTTATGGCTTCACTTTGGCCCTTTCACCAAACCTGTGATCTTGGTATAGTCGTACTAACAGGCTCCTTTCCTGTTTTGTCTTCCTTTTTCCTTTTATTTGCCCTCCCACCACAGGCTGCGTCTGGCACGTATGAATGAGGAGATGCGGGAGTCAGAAGGCCCCCTCGGCCAGCCAGGTCAATACCCCAGCAGCAGCCCCACAGAGCAGCAGTATAAGAAGTGCATTCAGGAGTTCATCTGCCTTAACATTGATGAGTGCTAAGGCACCCCTCATCCTGCCCCCTTTCCCCTCCCCCTTCCTCCTCCAATGGAGCTGATCCTGGCCCCCCGTTCTGGGGTGTGGGAGGGGTGGCAGATGCCAAAGGGTAGAGGTTCAGGGCAGGCTCGACAGGAATCTTGTGCCGAACGTTACCTTTGCCTCTGATTTTAGCCTCCTTCTCCTGAAAATGTTGCCCACGGCAACGCGCCCGCCTCTTGCATTCAGCATCCTAAACTCCAGCTCAGCACTTCTCCTGAGGCCCAACCCAGTATCTGTGTACCAGAGAGCGGCCAGCACAGGGCAGATTTAGTAAGGGGTGTTGCTTGGTTTGCCCTGGCAGGCAGCAGGTTATGCGAGGGGATCATCTGTGCGCTCCTTTTCTGGCTGATTGCTTTTGGGATGTTAATTCCACTGAGGATGACCTATGAAAGGGAATTAGTCCAGGTGACTTCAAGGGAAGTGCTACTGTTCCCCAAGAACTGTTGTACTTCCCCTGAAAGTAGAGCTATACGCCCCCTGCTGGCTGTAATTAAGGGACCAACTTTAAAAACAGTTTGCTGTGTTCATTCATGTATTTAGTAATTTCAGTACAGTTTACCTTTAAAGCAGATGAGAAATGGGTTAAGTTAAATTAAATTTGATAATTAAAGGATGGATTCAGAGACCATGGGACCAAGTTTAAGTTTTTACTTTGGGATCAGAACCAAAGACCCATAATACCCTGCTCTGCAGTTGATACCGTTAGGGTCCAGGCTACAGGAGGAGGCTTGCTAAAATGCATCCTGTTTTTAGTATTTGTGATGCAATGGCTTCCTTTAAAAGAAATTGGAAAAAAAAAAAAAAACCCAGTCTGCTGTGGTCCGGAAGTCAGTTTGGATTTGAATACTTTCTCACAAAATCGTGTGGTTATCAGAGTCCTGGGTAGAGAAAGCCCAGACCAGCGTTCACGCAACTTCACTTATTTTCTTTATTGTTTATTTATTTGATTTGTCCACAAGTGCAGTATTTATGCAGTTCTGTTTTCTGTTCCAGCCGTGTTGTAGTGGCATGAGGTGAACAATTTCTGTGTGTGCATCATGTGAAGGGGGGGCCTCAGGGTTTGTGGGTGGGATGGGATGCGTCAAGAAGGTGGGGTGACATTACTGTGACTGCGACTTCACAAAGAGAGACACCAGAGCTGTTCTTTATGGAAGTTGGTGTACATACATGTATATGCTAAAGCTATGTCTTGGACTAAGACTATTTATTTAAAACAAAACAATAGGAAACTATTTAGACTTTAAAGCAACTTTTTGCACTTTTCCTACAGTATTTTTTGTTTGACTTATAATGTCAATTTATTACATTTCAGTTGTTTTAATGATTAGACTATGTGTTGCGTGTTTTTATTTATATTGAGCTGCCCAGAGGACTAGTGCAATGATTATTTTAATGCAGTTAGCCTGTATTTTGGAACCATGTTGTTCTTTTTAATTGTTTTGTTTAGTTTGTAACTGAATTCTGCAGATGTTATTTTTTTAAAACTAGCCATATAATGCCAGCTTTTATTTTCCAGAGAGCAGATTCTGAATAACTCTGTTGGTCGGGTTTTTGAGTCGTCCTTGCATGCTTTGATCTTGGAAGTGAAACCATCCAACCAAGATGACACTAAACAACATGATGCTTGAAGTATTTTTTGTGAAGAAAACTGGTCCATGACAAATTCAGCCCATCTGAAAATATATACAGTCCATCCTCTGTTTAGTAGACCTTGACTTGATGGATTTCAGATTTTATAGATCCATAGCAAAAATATTCCGCAAAAGATGAAAAAATCACAAAAGTTGAAGGAAACTATATTTAAGCATAATATGGCAGAAAATTTTCACTAATGTTCAGTTCTTTGGAGAAAATAATTTTGTATAAAATAATGTTTGAAACCAGCGGTCTCCAACCTTTTTTGCCACACGGACCGGTTTCATGTAAGACAGTTTTCCATGGACCAGCCATCACGTGCCCATAATAAAGCATAATAAAGTGCATAGTAAATACAACTGACCATAACGCAGAATTGGTGGGAGCCCTGAGCTTGTTTCCCTGCAACAATATGGTCCCATCTATGGGTGAAGGGAGACAACAACACCCAAAGTGCTTTATTTATTGGGCCTCAGAACTGTGACAGAGATAAATGTGGGAAAGAGGCACAGATGGAAGTGATGGGGAGATGATTTGGTCATTTTTCAAAATAAAACACTCTGCAGACTCTGATAGTCAATAAAATGGAAATAAAATAAAAAGTTTTTTATTCTTTCTGTGCGGCCCAGTACCAAATGATCCGTGGCCTGGTACCGGTCCATGGCCCAGTGGTTGGAGACCGCTCTTCTAAACAATTTTCAGGGGGGAAAAAAAGATGTGTCCATAGTTAATGTGATGAAAACGGCACAGCACCCCGTAGTTCCCCTGTCGCACTGTTCTGACCCAGTCGTATCCACACCTTATTCACTGCATATAATTCACTGTACTGTATGTATGTATGGTTCATTACAGGACTGAATATTTAATTTTATTAGACACATTTTGCTACATCTAGAGAACCCCCCCCCATATAGTTTGGGAAGTCAAGGATGGACTGTATATAAATGATAACTTGTATTATTGTATTTATTGAAAACCTTGCTTTATAGTCATCTGAAATCTTCACGTTATTTTCTTAAAATTACGATGAGCACATTCATGCTGTTTGAGTGCTGCATGAGGTTCTGCTGTCCGGTGCCCCCAGATGTCCGTTTTCTCTTTTGCGCCGTGAGACTGTCTCTGTGAATATTTGATGTGTTGTCCAGCCTTTTCCCAGCATCCTGGTCGCAATCTTATGTCATGAAGCCAGACGTTGAGTTTGAGAACTGTTAATACAACAAAGTCAGTGGGTCTCGGTAGGATAGAAGAAGTTCCCTTTGAGGTTCGCTGACCGAGTCTGTCTCTGAAACCCTGTTTGGCATGCAGATTCAGTTTGCTCCATCAGAGTCTCGACTCCTCTCTTTGATGGGTTTGTCTCGCCTTTCAGCACAAATTCTGGATTCACACATGCACTTGATGCAACTGTGTGATTCCATCTCCATTCACAACATCGCTGCACAGATGCCAGGCCCCTTCTGGCACCAGCAGTGGTTGGAGCTCTGACTTCAGTGCCTAAGCATGAGGCAGGCCTCAGCGTAAATAAGTTCCCTCAGTGGGCAGCCATCGCATCATCACCTATCCGGATGATCCGTGTGTGTCAACATGCAGCATTTTTAGGGCCATGTTCCCACCACTGAGAAATGTGTTTATGTAACCAGATTCTCTGGTTATTTATCTTTTCACTCCCCTCTGGGAGGCTAACTTTTCGTCACCCATGCGTTGTCCTTGTGAGTTCACCTAAATGGCTGAAAGGCACCCTGAAATCCTCTTCAACTTCCCTTTCATATCCATACGTGGGAGTTTACTTTTGGAAATATGACCACTTAAATTCCAGCTTTTTTCACGTGGTCCATTTTTATTGAATTTCAGTGTTAAGACCAAGAGACCAAAATGTATGGCAGAACATTCATTTTAGACTTTCTAAAGATTTGCAAACGTTTACATCTCAGAGCGCTTCCATGTGTTTAGTGGGTTTTGCAAAATTATCTCTGAGATTATATGGAGGAAAGTGCACTGAACACAGGGCAAAGGTTTTCCCAGTATTCCTAGCTTTGCCATGTTTAATGGTGAGGAGGTTGGGAGTTCTGCGTTTTTTTGTTTTACAGTGGAAGTGAGCAAGACCAAGTGTTGGTGTAAATATGATATGTTGGACTTTGACAGGCTGGGTCAGGTCATCTTTTGCTGGGTGTGTAAACTGTAAGAGGAGAAACCAGCAACTGGTCCAAATTACTGGTCCATTATTGCTGTTTGCTGTCCTTTATTTTCCTCTCCATATATTACAGTAGAGAAGGTGAATGCACTTTTAGTCCTCATTTTTTTAAAATGAATGTTGAAATAGTGAAAATGTGACTGCTGTCATTTAAATCGTTTTAACACTATAGAGAGTTGTAGGATGAAATTGGTGAAGCTCATTGATGGAAAGTCATACAGGTTTTATAGGAGGGGAAAATTAGTGACCAAAAGTTGTATGAACTGAGCCAGCTGAAATGTTAAATATGGTATCTTTGGCTTTGTCTAGTAACTCGGGGGTAGAAAACGCCTGTTATCAACTGTGCTGTAAATATGCTGAAGCTTTTAACTCTTTGACTGCCTGCTTTAGACATTCAGCTGTGAACCTTTCCTGTGTTTTCCTTTGCTTCCAATCTTACTACAGTCTGTAAACTCTCTGAATATAGTTGGAGAACAACTTGTGTCTCTGAATATCATTGTATAACTTCTGCTGTCTTATTTTTTAATCATGTTTTTCCTCTTTTCTCCTCATTGTCTTTTAAAACACTGAAAAAATACTAATAAAAGATGTCAATGAACTGCTAACCTTCTTTCTTCTTGTGCTGGTTTCCTTCAGACTGTAACCGCCTCCCGTGTCGGTGTCTCTGCTCTGTTAGCACAGTTACCGCAGCTGGTCTCAGAGGGGGTGTTAAGTCACTGCTGCGGGGTGGCTGTCAACAGGCCATCCCAGGGTCTGAGGGGGCTGGTCATGAATATTTAGTCACCTACAAAAAGCAGATTGTTTCAGTTGGAGCCTCCACAGCAGTGGAGTCCTCCACTTGAGGCCAGTGAGTTGCATTGGGGATCAACATTATTCTTAGCTGTAAGAATTGTGGCAGCATGGAGTGTGTGTGCTTCTTCTATACCCACACCCCGGCTCAGACTATTTGTATTATTATTATTATTATTATTATTATTAGTAGTAGTAGTAGTAGTAGTAGTAGTAGTACACAGATGCATACATTTTGACAAGTTCTGTGAATTACCTAAATGTTTCTGTATGCAGTATGGATTACAGAATAAGGACAGCTACACCAACGAATTGTTTTAATGGTTATATTAGGTTTCAGTGTCCCAAAGTCCATATATAGAAGCACATTTTATTTCAAATATAATAATAATTTATTATTATTATTATTATTATTATTATTATGCTTCCAGGATAAGCTTTGGACCACAAAGACCCTGCATCACACAAGCTGTTGGTCTCAATGAATGGATGGATTCATTGTTGATTATAAAAAACTCTCTTATCTTGGGCTACTGTTGATTGCTGTGTTCTAAGCTTGCTGTTTACCTCACTGTCTACCCGAGAGGAGAACCAAACCCAATGACATGAAACCACTGTGTACTAAGAGCGCAACATAGCCAGTAAAATCAAAGTGGGCCACTCAGATTTGAGCTCCTATTTTTGTTCATCAGTTAGGTTATGATACCCCATAGTCCTATCACGGTCCCACCTCCAGAATGTGCCCAAAGCTGTCTTCTGCTGATCCCTGCCATCACTGGTTTCTGAGATGCGCTTTATTTGTGCCAACCAGAAATTAGGTTTTCTATCTTTAAACCAGATCAAACCCGCTTTTTCAGAAGGGATAAGAACCTCTTGGCTGCGTATGCATGTGTGTGGGCCTGTAAATGTCCACTGCTCTTCATATTACTGGCTTTTGTTTGAACGGATTTAACGCTCTTGGTTTTAGTCGCAAGAGGTACCACATACATTATATGAAATTCTGACAACTTACAACAACATTGCCTCTGAATGGAAATGACAGGCACAATTGAGAACAGCTTCAGATTTATGAAAAAATGACATTTTGAGTAAAGCAAAATTGCTACTTGTGGCCTCCAGTAAGTGTTTTTGACACTAGTATTTATTTGTGTACAGTAAATGTTTTTATGAAGACTTTTTAAAATCTATCAATGTATATTATGACATAACTTGAATGAGTTTGCTCACTCTGGGAAAATGAAAGTGCTAACTGCTTATAATCACACACTACAGCAATAATTATACATTATTAGCACTAAATAGCCTTTTAGGCATCACATACAGACTATTGTGAGTTTTGGTTGGGCAAAAAAGAGCCACACTGATGCTGTTATTGCTTCCATAGATACGGTGGTTACCATGGTTGCCAGGAAAGCACAGCTCAAGGATTTTCGGGATAGAGTGAGTGCAGCATCACGGTCCTCAGTGCTGGGCTTTGTTCCTCTGCTGGTGTGGTGTTTCTGTCCAGGGACTTTTTTCCTTGCCTGCAATTCATGTCCACATGGTTTCTCACTCTCACACATGGGACAAAATGGTACCTGCCTCCATAGTCAGAGCAATATTCCTAAATTGCCCTATCTTCCTCTTTGGTAAAACACATGATTTTCATCTTTGCCTTTATATTTTGCACCTTTAAGGGATCAAATTTAGCAATGATTCACCTAAAATTATGGAGAAGTCCATTGCCTGGTTTAGATTTAATAACAACCAGTGGTCATTGGCTTCCCAACCTCATTCAGACACACAGACCTGATCTGGAACATTCTGCTTCCTCTGCTGTCTTTCCAGTAAAAAAATGTGATGCATCTGAATACATTTTTACTGGAGCATCATCAGCCAAAAAACAGATGAAATCCAGAAACTACTGGGGCAGGTCTGCATTGGGTATCTGGTGGAAGGGTTTCCTTGCTCTTCTTTCTCAAGGGCTATCTTGAGAAAAATGACTGCAAAATGAAGCCTGATTTCATTTGTATGTCTATATATGATTATACTGACATGCTTTTCAATAGTTCTGCATTATTTTGAATTCAGTAATGTCACTTCCAAACATGCAAATCATATATGAATATCTAAGTAAACACAGGTATTGCTTTGTGCTTAGAAGTACCAGAAATTAATAGAATATTGACAATGAAATGTAGCAGGTCCTCAGCTTAGGACCACAGGAGGAACCGGCAATCTGTTTCTAAATCACGTTGGTGATAAATTCAACCATTACTGTCCAGTCAGCAAAAGCGTACTTATACCATTGTCTTCTGATTTATTCGCAAGTTAGCCTGTAATGAGTTTCATCAATGACTCACTTGTCTTACGCAGGTTGCTGTGTCCCAGAACCTATCCTGGAAATGGGTGTGAGGCAGGGAGCATTGTGGATGGGGTGCCAGTCCACTGCAGGATTTTTGTTACTGTATCTTTAGTTAACTTAAAAAAGAAGCAAAATTATACCTACTGAAAATAGATCATCCTTGATTTAACAGACCTAGATTTTACAGATTTTACAGATTTGGATTTTACAAACTGTCACAAATATACAGTATATTTCAGAAAAAAATGAAAAATTATACAAATTGAAAAAAAATGTATTTTGAATCACAATACACTGCCCAGCCAAAAAAAACCTCACACACTCTAATATTTGGTTGGACCGCCTTTAGCTTCGATTACGGCATGCATTCGCCATGGCATCATTTCGATAAGCTTATGCGATGTCACAACATTTAATTTCCATCCAGAGTTGCATTAATTTTTCACCAACATCTTGTATTGATGAAGGGAGAGTCTGACCGCTGCGTAAAGTCTTCTCCAGCACATCCCAAGAATTCTCAATGGTGTTAAGGTCTGGACTCGGTGGTGGCCAAGCCATGTGAGAAAATCTCTCTCTCATGCTTCCTGAAGCACTCTTTCACAATTTGAGCCAGCAAAATGAATCCTGGCATTGTCATCTTGGAAGAAAAAAATCCATTGATGGAAAAACCTGCTCATTCAGTATATTCAGGTAGTCAGCTGAGCTCATTTTTTGGGCACATAACGTTGCTGAACCTAGACCTGACCAACTGAAGCAAACCTACATCATAACACTAAGTTAAATCCAGGTGGTGAGTTTTTTTTTTTTTTTTTTTTTTTGCTGGGCAGTATATAAGGGAAAATGTAAAAAAATTTTGGAAAAAAATGAATGCCTAAAATAATGCTTTAAACATTGTTCATACTGTGTCTCAAAGGACCATCCAACTGTTTCTACTGTTGACACCAGGACTAATCGTACTGGAAAATATCTTCACAAGCATATCTCATATCAACTAAAATTATGAACCTGCTTCCCAACACACAAAAACCCTTGCATTAATTTGTGGCAATTAATAGTAATATTTATTTTTAAAATAAATAAAAAGTTGGCTTGTTTTGATATTAATCTTTATGAAAGGAGCATCACCGCTCTGGAGTTTCTAAAATGTGACATTTTAGTAAATGGGTAAAATCCTTGTACACAAATATAAAAATGGTCAGGTACAATGTTTTTGATCTACTGCTACTTTTCTTTAAAGATCTAATAGTTCAGTAGTTGTTATCATTTCGCACTGTATGGTCTCATTTCATTTTGGGAATTTATACTAAGAAGGAAGCGTTTTACCAAAACAAGAGAGTCAATAAACTCATTCATTTTCCTTCCGAACAGTTAAGCAATCATCTGAAGAGTGGTTTATAACCTGACCCCTCCCTGTCCCCTCCTCTATCACCCCCCTCCCTCTGTTTGCAGGTGACACCACGTACCTCGACATCTTTCGGGAATTTTCTCACATGGCGTCTCACAACCCCGAAAAACTGAAGCGCCGGAGCGTGCATTTCCGACACTCCTTCAGGTAGCCGTCCGCCCACCCCTGGAGTCCCACGTCTTACTTGAAGAGCGCCAGTGTCACTTTTTGGGGAAGGCCGGAGGGGGTCTCCCTGGACCATCCAACTGAACGCTGTGTGATTTTCCTCTGCACCTTCCTTGCTTTCTGCTAAAACCCCCACAGCAGTGGCCTCCAGGGGGGCGTTTTTCTACTCTCACTGGGCTTGTGCTGAAAAGTCATGGTGTACACTTTTTTGCTCCTTTTTCTGATTTCAAGATCGCCGCTGAAAACAGTAATTGCAAGAGGTGACGCCGATGCCACTGAAGCACGTGAAAGTGCTCTGACCGCTTGTGATGGGACAGTAAAGGCGGCATTGGCTGTATTTCCAGCTTGAACAAAACGAAATGAAATGAGACTGCACGCCACGTTTGTTACTATTGAGGAGCACAGGATGCGTAATCATGCACATATTGCAGGGCTGTAGGGAGACTGAGCCAAAATGTTGTCATAGAAATGGGGAGAACCCAGCAGCCTATTTTAATGCAAATTCTTTGTAACTTGTCCCTTATGTTGTTGTGTGAGCTTTGTGGGGATTTGCAGGACTTTTCCTCGTGTTTTACTTACTTCTGTCTTGAAAATTCCTTTCTCTTACTAAGACAGTTAAACTTTTCTCGGTGGCACTAACAGTTTTACCGCGGCACAATTCTAGCGTCACGGACATTAGACATCCCTCTTCCGAAAGAGGGAATTTCGGCCGCATATCTGGGAAGGGCAGGACGTTGAAGTCGTCCTTCATCGTTTTTAACTTTTCTCTTTAATCAGTCCATCAAAGCTACATTCATTGTACCCAAGAGAGGATAAAATGGGAATCGGAGCGAAATAATTTGGTAGCGCCTTAATTCAGTGGCACAAATGCGTTTTTGCATTTGTATATAATGATTTTACACCTGTGCACTACAATGTCACGTTTTGGAAATTTAAGAACAGTGATGCTACTTTCATTACAATAATGTCAAAATAATCTGAGTTAATTTAAGAAAAGTTTTTAGCTAAATATTACTATTAATATTGCATGTGGAATACAGGTGTCCCCAAGATATGAGCGTTCGAGTTACGTTTTTAACACCCAAGAGTGAAATTATATAATACCCTTCACTGGGTTATGACCAAATATGAGGCAGACTTTTTTTGTACTTATAATAAGAGCCAAACGTGGAGGGAGTTTTCTCATTTATTCATGTAAGCAACACCCAAAGTGGCTGACTGACATTCTTCTGGAATGCACTTGCTTCCCATGAATGCCCCACTTGCTTAAAGCAACAGTTTCACATTACGCCTCCAATTTCTGAAATTTCACAGCGGGAGCCGATTTCCAAGAACGCATTACACTCCTAAGTAGGGCGACACCTGCATACGAAAAAACCACTGACCCTTGGGTACAGCACAGGGGACCAACAATGCGGTATTTACATGTCTGTGAGGGACAGACAGACACAGTATTGCACCTGTCTGTTAAATTAGTTGGTGTCCCAGCATCAACTCTCTGGTTCTTTCTCTGCTTTTAATCTGAAACCTTGCGCGGCAACCTTGTGCGGTGTTTCTGATTAAATAAAACCCAAATAAAGCCGCTATACTCTTATATTTTTAACAAATATGCATAACTATTTAACCAAGTCTCCAGTACACCTTTTATACTCAAGCAAAGCATGCGCTGATTTCTTTTTTGCATGTGTGTTCATTGTCTCTGTTTTTCATGGTGACTATGCTGGTGTAGTCAGTGTTTTATATCATTTTTGTGTAAAAAAAAATGCTAAAAGGGTATATGAATACAATATAAGGTATTTAAACATTTTAGAAGCAAAATGCTAATATATCTCAAATTAATGGTATTTTGTCATACAGATGTTGATGGCCTATTGGCAAGCCTTTGTTTGAGATGAAAATAAAAGATGGTTATACTTGACTTATGCAAGTCTTGTGCATTGTCCAAATTGTCATGGCGATGGGCAATGAACAGATGTGGCCATGTGAGGAGGAGTGAGGAGCTGCTGTTCGTTTATCTGTGTTGGGCCCTCATATAATGACCAAGTCGCTGCAAACATGATGGCATTAAGTACAAACCAAAAAATCATTTTAAAATCAGTTACTTGTTGCTCTTACTTGTATTTCACAGTTCTTAGAATGAGGTAATGTTGTGTAGCACACAGGACCTTCACAGTCACAGAGCACACATATGCACAGATTGTCCGGGTCATCACAACCACACACACAGAGTGACATACATGCCTGACCTGGGTACCCTCGCTGGCACAAACACCTAGGTGCCATGACGCCCGTCTTTAATCTCCGTCTGTCTACTACAATAAGAAGACATCCCCTTGAGCAAGAGATTGCAGCGCACCTTATGTTTAGATTAACTGGGTCTGAGGAGGGAGGGTGTCATCATGGAGGCCTGACCCAAACTTAAATTTATGCTGAATAATTTAAGATCGTTCTGTAACAAAGACGGATATGCTGGGAAGTGCTTGAGGAAGAGAAACCAGATGGATACACTTCATCACGCCGACGGTGGACACAAAATGTGGTCACAAAACACTGACTTTGACAGTTAAAGATGAATGTGGTAATGGTGACGGCAACGGTGATGAAGAAACAGGAACGGCAGCTGAATGTGTGAATTTTATCCCAGACCTTGAATTTGAAGAACAAACTGAAAAATTGTTGTTAGTCGATGAAAAGTTACACATTATTATTTATTTCATTATTAATTTATAAAAGTAACAATTCTGGTCAGTTGAGTATTAATTTGTTCAGTCACAAAGGAAATCCCTAAGTAACAGCCATGAGCAGGACGGGTGTAGTACACTTTGCCTCCAGAAGGTGGCACTACAAAACTGCGCTCGCTAGCGGTACCAAAGATGCCGTCTGTGCTAACATTTTCCCATATTATAAGCATTTCAGCCACCACTCGCGGTGTGCTGCTTGATCGTTATATAGTAAACTGATCTTAATAATAGGAATAATAAAAATAAAAAAGTTATCACTGAAACACCAGCGTTGAAAACGGCCGAATAAGCCACTTAACGGAGCTTTATGAGCTAAAGGGTCCATGTATGTAGGGATCTATAAGTTTTTCCGGGTCACGGGCTTCTGTACCCTGGAAGCAGTAGGTGGTTGACTCCTCCCCGACGCACGGCGGCCATGTTGGATCAGAAAGGGGGAACGAACCGAAACAGGGCGAGCGCTAACATTTTCCCACATCAACGCACTCGTTTTCCCCACAGAAGTCGCCCCCAGTCGTGACCGGGACACGCCATTTGAGCCCTAGATTTGTCGAGGGTCGCTTCATCGGGCCGTTTTAGGAGGTGGAAGGACGGTAATGCTGAGGCTTTTTTTAACGGCAGTCTTGCTCTGTCCGTGTTGTGTGTCCGCTAGGATCTGCGACGCGGCCGCTGCTCTTCAGATCACTGCTTAAACTCAGATTAGTGCTGGTTCCGCCACAACTTCTGGAGCCGACGGTGACTCTCAAAACGTTTGTTGCCGGTGGCTTCCGTTGCAACGAGCGCAGCGGCCCTCGAGGTCTGACCTCCGGCGACTGCTCCTCCACTTCCCCGGTGTTTGTTTACTTCCACTGACGGTCACATTTGTCAGTATTGCTGTGCACACAGTAGCCCCCACGCAGGGAGTTTTGGGTGATCCGTGTGTGTTTGGCCAGCCGGGCCAGACACCCTGTTGATGGTGCGTAAATACCGTGTAAGCAGCAGTGGACGGTGTGTAAACAGTGTGCAAACGGTGTATAAGCGGTGTCAACAGTGTGTCATGGCTGAGCAGTCGGTAAACGGTGTGTAAATGCCATGGAAACTGTGTGAAGTATGACCGAAAGATGAGCAGCCGTTGAATGGTGTGTAAACTGTGTGTGTGGATTATGTATAAACAGTGTAAATCCTGAGCAGACAGTAAGCAAGCAGCGAGTAAATGCTTTCTAAGTTGCTGAAACAGACTGAGAAAATGCTATATAAGCTTAGATAAAAGTGTGTAAATGGTATGTGTGCAGTGTTTGTTTCTAAGCTGCAGGTTGTAAGGATGTAGACAGATATCTAACTATTAAAATAATTTGTCTGACTGCTTTGTCCAAGAATACTTGGTGTTAATCATCTTAACAGGGATTTACCCATTTATTCTGCTGTGTATGTTTTCCACATCATTTAATAGGAAATTCCACACTATGTTTAGCCCCGTGACTGGCTCACTTGTCTGAGTTTTCAGTTTGTTTAATTTAACTGCAGTTATATTTTAAATGTAGAGAAAATGGAGTCAGTTTGACTACGATATGGATTCCATGGCAGTAAATTTGTTGTCGTTTCAGATGAGCAACAACAACAACAAGAGGGCACCAACAACGGCGACACAGAGACTCAAGCAGGACTACCTTCGCATAAAGAAAGACCCCGTGCCTTATATTTGTGCAGAACCTCTCCCCTCTAATATTTTGGAATGGTAATGTTTGATCTGCTCTTGTAAGCCTGTCTGATTACTGGCATTGTGTGATGGATTGAAATGTTACATTAAGGTAGAGTGTCATAAATTTTTTAAGTAAATATTTTAAAATATTTTTCTTCTAGTGGAAATGATTATAACAAGAAGTTAAACAGTGGGTCTTTGCTATTTAAACTTGTGTTAATATATAACTTACTTTAGTCACTGAAGTGCAGAAGTGTTGACCATTTAGACTGTATAAAATTTAATGTTACCAATGGAGTAGATGTCAGTGGCCATTTTCTGTGTAGAATTAAAGGCAAGCACTGTACTTGTGGTGAGTAATATCCTGCGTGCACCACTAAGTGCAGATAACAACTGAAAAAGGAAATTGTTTATTCGTGGTGACGCATACCTGGATTTGTACCTTTTAGATGGAATTGTTGTGATTGAAGACATCAGTACACAGGATTCACATCTGTACTCTGAAATTTAACCATTCTTTCTTTTGCATGTTTTAGGCATTATGTTGTTCGGGGACCAGAAAAAACACCTTATGAAGGTGATTATTTGTTGCAGTTTTACTTTCACTTACTTGTGATCTGACATCATGTGGGTAACTGTAGTTTTTGTGGGCGTTGCTAAGAGAAAAAAATTTCTCAATGTTGAGAGTACAGGCATCCCTCGATTTACGAACTCTCTCTATCAAAAATTTTGGTGCAGTGGCTTCTGAAAGCCAATTTTTGACTTCCGGAATATGGAGAAGCAGTGTTGTGTGAGCGAAGTGTACCATCAGCTGTTTCTTGTCTCTTGTTGGTTTTGTTTCAATATGTTTGTGCAGTGTCTCCATTTTAATATACATTAATATAAATGTAGTCTCCATTGTAAATGAAGTGTAGTCCTGCTAAATAGGGACAGAAAGGTAGAAAAGCTTAAACTGAAAGTAAGAGGCCTAGGAAATTGCATACAGTAGAAGTGGAAAGGTGTTCATCACTGTAAATTGTTAGTTGTCTTCACTTTTTAAATAAAATTCATTGTTATTAAACAATTTTTCTTGTATATTAGGAAAACTGATTTTGAAACACACTGCCTAGAAATGTGCACATTAATTGAAGTAACATGCACTGGTTCAGAGAACAAGAGGAGCAACAGATGCAGGCTTTCGTTCTTCTCAGTGTAGGGTATCAAGGGCCGTTTGTGTGGTATTGGCGAGGTGTGCGGCTGGATGCCACAATCGCATCATGTTTTTGATAATTAGGCATTTATTTTAAAAAGTTTTATATCGTGCTTAAATCAGGGTTGATAGCTGTTATAGTCATAATTGGGGAAAGTGTTTTGGGGTTGTTGAATGGACTGTGAACGCAGTGTTATTCCAATTTAAAATAATGCGGCTTAGCTTTCAATATATTATTTTTTTTTCTTTTTTTTATTAAACATTTTAGGAACTGATTCATTTCGCAAATCGAGGGATTGCTGTATTAAGAGTTATCACATTCATAGTGTGGAATATCAGGTGCCAATTTGTGTTTTCTCTATTTGTGAAGGTGGTTATTATCACGGAAAACTCATATTCCCCCGAGAATTTCCATTCAAACCTCCTAGTATCTACATGATAACGCCGAATGGGAGGTTTAAGTGCAACACAAGGTAAGGACAGACGTTTTAATACTACATATAGGGTACAAGGTGGCATAGTAGCTATAAATCCATCTTATGCTCGATAGCTCCAGGTCTGAAATCTTGCTATAGTGCCCTCAAGCAAAGTACTTACCTTGAATTAATGCAGTAAAAATCACCCTGCTTTATAGATGAGTAAAACACTGTAGTAGCCTAATATTATGAATACATTTTTCAGAAAAGTATTAGCTAAATGGATGTGTGTAAATGCAGGGCTCCTCATAATACTTTGAATGTGCGTTTCATCTTTTAACTCATTTCAGTAGGCTATTATGTGTCAGGAATCATTCACTTTTATTCCCAGGCTCTTATGGAGTTCCTTTGGGTTTTTTGATTAACTTAGCCTTGACACATTGGTTTCCCTCTTCAGGTTGTGTCTGTCTATTACTGACTTCCATCCTGACACGTGGAATCCTGCATGGTCAGTGTCGACCATCCTCACGGGCCTCCTTAGCTTTATGGTGGAAAAGGGTCCCACCTTGGGCAGCATTGAAACTTCTGACTACACAGTAAGAATTAAAATTTCAGGTTCTTTGTTCAGCTGTTTCATTCCAGAGCAGTGGTTTTATTACAAAAATGCACACAGACTTCCCTCATGTGTCAAATGGTCATTGTAGGAGAATTCAAATTTAGGATAACGTTATTTATATAAAAAAATTCATGCGACAAGCTATAAAGTCAAACTTGCATGAACATAGTTTTTAGCATAATACACACGCCGTGTTAATATCGAGCAGCACTGAAGGTGAACAGCGTCACCTTGCACGTGTCATGGCTTTTGCCACACGCCAGTTTTCATATCTGTGGCTGCACAAGCATCTCTAAAACATCTTGTGATTGTGTTTATCACAGTGTACAACCTTAATCTCTCACAATAATGAGCCATTAAGAAAAATAGTGGTAGGAAAACAGGAAAAGGAATGCCTATTTTTTCATTGCAAATGATATTTTACAAATAGCAGAGACCAATCACTATTTTATATTGCTCAAAAATATAATCTTAATGTAGCCTCTTTCAAAAGCAGTTACTTAGTGTGCCTTAAAATAAAGAACAAAAGAGTTCAAAAGCAATTTGCAGTAAATGCCAACAAAGGAACAATGAAGAAACCAAAGTCGGAACAATATGTTCATCATGGGTGGGATGCCAGTTCCCGTCTATGCCCATATTGTGCAAGATCATGTGTTGAAGTGCATATTCGTATCTCATATAATATCCCTCTTTTTCTGCCCTCAGAAACGCCAGCTTGCAGCCCAGAGCCTTGCTTTCAACCTCAAGGACAAAGTTTTCTGTGAACTGTTTCCTGATGTTGTTGATGTGAGTGAAGCCGCCAGCTACTGAGTGACAAATGCATACACTGTTGTCACAGTAGAACATTCAAATGTTTACATTGAAAAAATCAATCCTAGACTTTACTTTAGCATACCTAGCAGGCAGTGTTCATCACGTCCAACCCCAGTCTTGAGCAGGCAGTGTTCATCACGTCCAACCCCAATCTTGACCTAGGTTTCATTTCTTAAGTTGAGTTTCCATATAGCCAGTGAAGACTTTTACTTTTTAACCACCCAAAATATCCCTGCATCGGGTACTCTGATCACTTTGTAAAACCTATAATCCGCTAACGTGTGAAAATGCCCCCCTCTGCTCTGTGGTGACGTTGCACCGACCCTTCCCTGCAGGAGATCAAGCAGAACCAAGAGGCTCAGGAGGAACTGAGCACCCGACCTCAGGCTCTGCCACTCCCAGATGTGGTGCCGAATGGTGAGGCCCACAATGTTCAGAATGGGCTTGCAGCCTTGAACGGGCACTTGCCTGAAGTTGCTGGTGGCAACCACGCCGTGCTCCAACAGGCCAACCGCAACCACGGACTCCTAGGAGGAGCCTTGGCCAACCTGTTTGTCATTGTGGGCTTCGCAGCTTTTGCTTACACGGTCAAGTACGTACTGCGGAGCATAGCACAGGAGTGAGAGGAGACCAAAGCGGAGGGGTTGCCCCGTTCACCCAGAAGACGACAGGAAACCAACAAACCAACCAGCGAGAGGGTGAACCTGTGAGACTGCAGGGAGGAGGGGACTCGTACAGGGGAAGCCCTTCACAGGTCCTTTAAACGTAGATGAAGAATACGGCTACACATCCAGCTCGTGGGTATGGAGAGCACCTCCAACATGTCATGGTAGCGTCACTGTTTTCATCTTTGCTTAGCTCATAAGTAAAGGAAACACGACGACGTCCCACATGCTAACTCCCAGCCAGCTCCAAATTACCACATAAATTTGTGTTATTTACTTCATGTGTTGTGCAGAGTGGAACAGGATGTTTGTCAGGCCACTTTGGAACATGGGGTTTTTTCAGCGTTACATTAGCATTAGCGATTTGTTAGCAGGGCGCCCCTCTGCTGTTCTGAGAGATGAATTGTCCTAACTAACTATCCATTCCATGCTTGGAGTTATTGTGCTTTTTTCCCTTGTTACTTTTTTTTGGATTGTGACATGGTTGCAAATTGCACAGTTGCAGGTTGCAACTAAAAATTGGATCACAGAAACAAACAAGAATGGTTTGTGAACTTGTAAGACTTCCCACATGTGTTGCATTATTTTACATTTCGAAATCTGAAAAACAGATTCATTGTCACAAATTAGTTTACTATTTTATCCTATCCTTAGCCAGACAGGATGCCATATTCTTTCTCTTTGTTGTGTATCTATGGTAACACCTGTTTGAGATGTGTCATAACAGCTCCTTTTTTAGTTCCATTGATGATAAATTGAGTATGCACTCAGATAGACCCCAGAGGAAATGCTTTCACCTCTACTGCCCCTTTGCCCTTTGATTCAGGCCACAGCAAGTAAGTCCATTGAAAAGGTGTTTTTTTTTTTTTTTTTGGCATCCCTGATAGGGATGCTATTGTAAAAGCCACCTAAACACTAAACCTCTAAATTCAGATTGTTATGCACAGATGAAGTGAGATCTGTGTAGTTGAGATGATTATCACTTTAGAAAACAATGCTTGACACAGATACATTAGTGTTGGAGTGTTAAGGTGTAAACCTTTGTGCAATATTCTTTGATGGTTTCAAGTAAATATTCATACGGTTTTAGCGTCTTGTATATTTTCTGTTGTGGGTTTTTTTTTTTTTGCTTTTGATACCCGTATGAGGACCACTGTGAAGTGAACAGAGGGTTTATCGTTTTCTGCCACCCCACTGAGAAATCAGGGTCAGGAACAGATGCTTGGCTCAGCCCCCAAATGGTCTGATCATTTTGGAAGAAGCAGGGTAAAAACCATGGCTGCAGCTTATACAAGCAGTTCCTGTCTTGGTTGCAGTAGGAAACTTATATAAAACTATGTTTAAAATGGAGTCATTACATAAGACTGCACTAAAAGTTTGTAAACCATTGTCATCAAATCTATTTCTGTAGCAAAGACAGTTGCACTTAACAGCTTGCAGCAGTGGTCACCCTCATTGTCTCTCTGCCCTGCCATATCATTGAATGAAATTGGAGTTAACTGGAAGGTGCTACGGTTACATGAGCTGCAGTGGTGTAGAGGTACTTTGAGGTGTCAGAGGCCAAAAGAAGCTGTACGATTGCTAGATGCCAAGAGAGCCAATGCCTCAGTTTCTCTGTTGAGAACATTTGGTTTGAGCTCATCAATGCATGTTTTACAGTGGTGTATTTGATCCCTCTTTTACTTTGGTTACTTGACTACTCTACTCCAGTTACCTCAGTTACTCTATGCTCCCTACTAGACGTGGAAGACGGTTACTGAGGGATTACTTGTACGTTTGGCCCTGCTGTTGTACTCTGGTGAAGGGTGGTCTAAAAATTACAACCTCATATTCATCGGAACTGCTTGTGAGCTTTGCAAATCTTGGATGAAACCATGTCCGCTAGCAACAGTAAGTAACACTCTGGAGGGTAGAAGACACTACAGTCAGTGCTGACCAGGAGTAAAATCTGAAATATTTTAACTTCAGCCCTAATTTCAAGCTTGCTTGTCCTACCTAGATTTCAAGAAAAAGGCCCATATCAACATATTAATAAGCCAGAGTCCTTGTTCACACTTTGCCTTCTAAACAAATTATTGAAATCTTTAGTTCAGTTTTTCAAACAAGCTTTCAAGTTTAGACAGTATTTCTTCACAGTTTTGGATTTTACTCTCTCAGGTTACTTTGTTTTTCAATTCAACATGTAAAAGGGTAACTGGTGCAAAAATGTGCACAGCCTCTACTCAGAACTCATCTTCCATTGGTTCTTAGGGGGGGGGAAAGTGGGACATCATCTGCTAACAGGAGTGGAGATAAAATTGGGTTTACGTATACCGCCTGCCTTTGACGTTGTTTTATCCTACAACTTTGGAATTTCTTATTCAGTGGTCAGTGATGACATTTCTGAGGTCTTACCCTGCAGTCCCACAACAAGGAGAATCTGCCTCTGAAAATGAGAAGTGGATATTGGGAAAATTTCACAATTTAGGTAATGATCATTGTTAAGAATGACAGTGGCTGAGGTGGTAAAGAGGTCTCCACCATCACAACTGTCCTGCATGGAAGACTCCCACACTTCTCAATACTGTAGAAAAAAAAATGTACTGCAGGGAAATTTTTGTGGATGATTCTACATCATGGTTTGCAGTCATTGGAGACCAGTCAGCCTCATCACCATATCTTAGTGAGTTTCTGAGAAGAACTTTGTTTTCCCAGTGACTTCTTGAACAACTTTCACAGAAACACATCAGGATTCTACAAGAAAGCCATCAATGGCAGCTCACAAAGAAAGTGGGTCAAAACATTTAATCTTATTCCTCTTAGTGACTTCGAAGAAAAGTTATATGAACAGCATGCCTTACATCTGAGAAAAATAATGTTCCAAACCTAGCATTCAATGTTGTCCTTTTTTTTGTTTAATTGTATTTTACGGGTTGGGCAGCATGCTAGGCCAGTGAATAGTCCTCAGTGCCTTGCCTCTTTGGGTTTGGGGTTGAATTCAGCTCACTCTATATGGAGTCTGCATGTCCTGCCTGTGTCTGTGGATTCCACAGTCCAAAAATGTGTGTTTTGGGTTCATTTCTCACCGTACACTACAGAATTTTCCCAACCAGTATGTAGTTTCACAGCCTGGGGTACACTGATTCTGGGATACACTCCCAACTACCATGGCCCATACAGCATTTAAGACCATGAAGAAAAAGCGAAAAATGAATGAAAATCAGAGCAGCCGCATAAGCTGTAAAAACAGTTTTCCGGGCTCTGTAGACACTGATATTGCAGGACTTGTAGAAAAAAAACTTTATATTTAACTGCTTATGAAGAATTTGACAGTTAAATGTTAATTTCTGAAATAATATACTGTACCAATATTAGTTGGCTAAAAATGAATCAGTAAACATATAAGCAATTCGATGTCTCTTCTGTTGGCTGCATTTGTCGGTCCTTTGAAAATTTAACGTTAATTTAAAAAAAAACTTACGATAAAAACACTTCTTTCGGCTGCTCCCGTTAGGGGTCGCCACAGCGGATCAATTGTTTCCACTTCTTACGATAAAAACACTATGTCTATAAAAAACTAGACATAACTTGTATAAGGAGCATAACCGAAAATTAATTTCGTTAAAAAACATCAAATACAATAGCATCAGTCATTGTTAAATTAAATTCAGTTCGAGTCACCCTACGTAAACAAAACCATTGTTTCTTGTTTTAACGGATCAGAACGCATGGAGCGGGGCAACGCGTAATCTCGATTTTATATTTTAAAAACAGTTATTTAATAAAGCCCGTAAATATTTAAAACTTCATACAATAAAGCTGTCAGATACTTATAAAACCGACTTCCGTTTCATGCTGTCACCAAGTTGAGGCACACCCATATTTGGACATGTAGGTCATGTGATTTCGACGTCACAGTGCGTGTCGCGGTAACTAGGCGGAAGTGCGCTCTTTGACCCCGAGAGGGATGTGGGCTTTTCCTGTTGATGGTGTCGTTTCGGTTGTTTTACTGTGGTGTTTTTAGCCTACCGGTTTGTTGTTTTTAGTCTTAAAAAGCGCCGCTCTTGTATTGTCATCTTACTTCGTTTTTTGAGCGTCCGTACGGTTTTTTATTGTTTTTGCCGTTTTTTACCGGCGTTGTAGTAGGAAGACAATGAGGCCTGACGGCGGAGTATGGAAACCGAAGGACTGGACTGATGTACAAGGTTAAAAGGAGTCCAGGTAGCTGACTGAACAAGTGGCAACTCTCAGCTTTTACACATTAAATGTTCTTTTGTAGAACCAACGTTCTACTTCTGTCTTCCTGACTATTTGCTCCGCTGCCGGACTGTTGCTTTGTTAGCCCTTCGAGGGTCGGTAGCCGTTAGCTAACCAGTAGTTACTAACCAACTATGTCCGATGCCATATTGTTTGCGTTATTCCTCATCGTGATATCGTTTATTTTTTTTTGTTTACCAGGAGAAGATGCTGCTTGCAGAAGGGCTCTTTGCTCGCCTTAATCTGGCATCCATCTGGAGATGAAATGAACTGAGTCGGTGAGCAGTTTAATGTTTTTTTTTTTTTTGGGAACCATTCGAAAATGTGCGGTCAGATCTCGTAGGAATAAAATTCAAAAAGGTGATTTATACCTTTATTTGTAGTGCTGCCATGTTTTCACTTTTAAGGTGTTTATGCTGCTGTGTCTGCTGTACATAATGATAAAAGTAATTCTCTTTAAATCTGGCTTTAAAAAATGTCTGACCAATGGGTGTGAAGATCACAGGTCTGACTGTTAACAGGGTTCTACACTGTACAGTGGCTACACATTTACTAAGAACCTTTGCCTTTGTAGTACCTTATGTGACAGTACATGTATCGGACCTTATTTTGTGCCGTTGAAGGACAACAAATAGTTTCTTGTAGTAATTTTCTTGGAAAAACTTTAAATGTACCTATAAAAAAATTAATATTAGGTTTTTTTTCCCCGTATCCACCTATTTCTGTTTGCTGTAGGTATGGCCTCCCAGCCTCAGGTGTTCTCATCCCCTTCGGTGTCCTCCAGTGCCTTTTCCCGTGTAAAGAAGCTGAAGGTGGAGAACTGCACGTGGGATGTGACGAGCCAGTCGGGCGAGAGCAAATATTACTTGCCCAGCCCCACTCAGGGAAATGCCTCCACCCCCACCTCCTCCAGCTTCAGCGGCGCCTATGGCTCATCTGGTGTGGCCCCCCCGACGATGGGTAGTTCCCGTGGGCAGATTGTAGTGCGGGCTGCAGACAGCACCGGGAGCCTCCCGGGGCCCTCGTCCTCTGCCTCCTCTTCATCCTCTGCAACATCCTCCTCCTCCAGTTGCCGTGTCAACGAGGCCGCCTCCTCCTCCAGGTCCCATGGCCTCTATCAGAGGCAGCATAGCCTGAAGCGTAAAAATGAGGAGGCGGACAGCAGTGACAGTGTCCAGATTCTGGAGGAGCTCTCTGCTCCTGCCCTCTCACACCGGGCTGGGGGTGACGGGACTGCAGCCCAGTCCATTGCCCACTCCACCTCCACCACCAAGAGCAGCAACTCGCACAGTGAGGGGGATTACCAGCTAGTGCAGCATGAGATCCTGTGCTCCATGTCCAACAGCTATGAAGTGCTGGAGTTTCTGGGTCGAGGCACTTTTGGTCAAGTGGCCAAGTGCTGGAAGCGTGGAACCAATGAGATTGTGGCGATCAAGATCTTGAAGAATCACCCATCGTATGCCCGTCAGGGTCAGATCGAGGTGAGAGATTGAGGTTATTTTATTCACCCGACCATATTCTTGGTCTACAAAGCTTGGCTCTCTGTGTACAGTAATTGCAAAAGAAAACTGTAAGGAAATTTTTCACATTCACACAACCCATAAATACTTCCTTGTTAATTGTCACAACAGCTTACAGGTTGAAAAAATTTTCTCAAGCTTACAAAACACATTTTACAATAGTTTTATTCATTATAAAGTTTCCAACTAGGTAGAAACCAACTTGCAAAAACAGCTGGGGGCAGAAAGCTATTTATAACTCCTTTTTGCTGTGAGTCTAAAGTCACTTTTAGTCACCAGGTGAAAATTGATAAAGGATTCATACAAATGTCTCAATCACATATGTTCCATAAACATCTATGATAAAAGGGTAGTGAATAAAAAAACTGTAAAACGTCTAATTTGTGTAAATGTCCAAATTATGTTCAAATTAATAATTTAAAATGACTAGAAATAAGCTTTCAGCATGTGAAGTTTATTGATGAAATACTCAGTAAGATATATATCCCTGTTTATCTGGAGGTTTTGTTAATCCTCTGAACTCCCTGTCAGGTGAGCATCCTGAGTTTGCTGAGCACGGAGAATGCGGACGAATTCAATTTTGTGAGGTCGCTCGAATGCTTCCAGCACAAGAGCCACACTTGCCTCGTGTTTGAGATGCTGGAACAGAATCTGTACGATTTCCTCAAGCACAGCAAGTTTAGTCCGTTGCCGCTCAAGTGTATCCGGCCTGTGCTGCAGCAGGTGGCTACAGCTCTCAATAAGCTCAAGAGCCTGGGTCTCATTCATGCTGACCTCAAGCCAGAGAACATCATGCTGGTGGACCCAGTGCGGCAGCCTTACCGGGTCAAGGTTATCGACTTTGGCTCAGCCAGCTACGTCTCCAAAGCAGTGTGCTCTACATACTTGCAGTCGCGCTACTACCGGTGAGCCTAAAGCCTCTGCAGGATGTTCTTAGCAAATGCAACTGATCTTTTGTGATAATCAAATTGGTGAATTGTGTTATATTTCTGTAGGGCATGTTTTGATAGGAAAAAAATTAACACATGAATGCAGAGATGTAGCAGATGAGCCTGTGGCAGTGACCAGAGTCATTTTAAAATGTTGTTTTATTGTATTCTTTTTTGTGAACCCAGTGCCCCAGAGATCATCTTGGGGCTCCCGTTCTGTGAAGCCATTGACATGTGGTCTTTGGGCTGTGTCATTGCTGAGCTCTTCCTTGGGTGGCCACTCTACCCAGGGGCCTCTGAATATGATCAGGTGAGTATTTAGCCCACAGCAAAAAAAATAAAGGATATTGCATATCTATTTGTTTCCAGATAGTGAATTATCTTTCGGTTTTCCTCTTGAAAACTAGTCATCTTATGATTACCTCATATATAGATGACACCTTTGTCCAAGGCAGTTAAAAATTCTAGATAGCTACCCATCTACCTGACAGAACAATTTAACACTCACACAGGCATAGAATTTTGCCAAATTTATTGTATCCAATTCACCTGAAACACGTCTTTAGTCTATGGGAAGAAACCCACATAAACACAAGGATAACATGCAAGTCCACATAGACTGAACCTACAACCTAGGAGCTCTTGAGCATCTGTGCTACCTGCTGAGCTGCCCAGGTTAGGTGTAGAATTAGTTCAAAGATACAGAAAACAGCCTTGAGTTGTTTGGTACAATGGGTGTTGGAATGACTATGGTGGTCTGGGTGAACAGAGATGTCCTGGTTGTGTCTTGCTGCAGATTCGCTACATCTCGCAGACACAAGGGCTGCCTGCTGAGTACCTCTTGAGCGCTGGGACCAAGACCAGTCGCTTCTTCAACAGAGGCCCTGATTCCAGCTACCCTCTCTGGAGACTGAAAGTAAAAGCTCTATCAAACAGCATCAAAACTGTCAATTGCAATCATTTCCACTGAAATTTCACCAGTTAAACTTTGTATTTGTTGTTAATTCAGTGTTATGTGTTTTTTTTACATTTAGACACCAGCTGAACATGAAGCAGAAATGGGGATAAAATCAAAGGAAGCTCGCAAGTACATCTTCAACTGTCTGGATGACATGATGCAGGTAGTTTATCATCACACAGTACGAGTTAATGCACCATCATGCTGATGAAGTTGTGTAAGTGAAGAATGATTCCAAGTTGTTCTCTGTCCACTTGGTCCTTTAAGCATGTTTTTTCTTTAACAATGTCTCGTGGCTTAATGTTGTATGGATGGACTTTTACAGGAGCCACACCCCCCACTCCATATTACTTAAACACCGTTACCCAGGACTTGACTTGGTTGTTTCTTCTCCGGTACATTCTGCTTTCCTTTTCCAGGTGAACATGACCAATCTGGAGGGCACAGACATGCTGGCAGAGAAGGCGGATCGACGGGAGTTCATTGACCTGCTGAAAAAGATGCTGACCCTGGATGCAGATAAAAGAATTACACCCATGAAAACACTGAGCCACTCCTTTGTCACTATGGCCCACCTGCTCCACTTTCCACACAGTTCCCAGTAAGTCTACCGATGGTCCCATTGGCTGAAACTGCTTCAACCTCCTGAAAGGGAGTGTTATTGCACTCTTTAATGCATTATAATTAATTCCAAAGATACTACTGAATTGTTTAATTATTATAGAATAAGCATCTATCTCACTGTACACTCTTGACCTATTGCTAAGTAGCCCATTCCCTTTGACTGTATGCAGTGTCAAGTCCTGCTTCCAGAACATGGAGATATGCAAGCGCCGGTGCACTGCCTTTGACAACGGGAAGAATCTTTTCTCCAACAACAATGGCACTGGAGCAGCAGCCAATCTCACAGTCACCTTCAGTAGCCAACTGAATCAGCATAGTCAGGTGAGCCCTGTGACCCTTTCTCCTGTTGCCGCCATGCTGTTTTGTGTTGTACTTTAACCACTGTCTCTTTTGGAATCGTGAGAAGGTGTCTGTCCACAGGATAGGGTGTTGTTGAACTTTTTAGTCTCACAGGTGTCGAATTAGTAGTGCTGGTGTTTGCTTACTTGAAATTGGTTAATTTTGTCTTAGTTTGCATCACAGTCTGCTTTATGTAACTTTCAAGGATCCTTGATAAATAAGTGTTTAAATCATGAATTCTTAACTTTTTACCAAAACACCTCACTTGAAAGATAACAATGTTCATACCTCCCTTCCTTCCTCAAATGAATTGGTGAAAGAGTCTGGACATTAAGTGCAATCAGTTTTCTGCAAGTCACCTCCCTTGGTTAGGTGCAACTTTAGGAATCTTTGCTTTAAATCGTACTGATGCCAGTCTAGTTTCCTCTACTCCATGGCCATGCAGAGTCAAAGTGTGTAACTGCTCATGCCAAGCAGATGATGGTTTACAGTGTTTTCAGGGTTGTGACCATACCTGTTTACAGGTGGCCCCAGCTGGAGGCCCATCCCTCTCACTCAGCAGCAACGTTCCCTTGCTCAACTATCAGCCTGCCCTCTACCAGCAGGCCACCATCAACATCCCGGGCTTTGGCCAGCAGGGTGTTCCACTTCCAGCTCGACCAGGCCAGTTGTGTACCCAGACAGAGCCATTCCAGCAGACGCTCATTGTTTGCCCTCCAACCATCCAAGGTAGGGGATGCCAGCCTGCTCTTTCTTTTCTCTTTATAGCTCCATTGCTTATCTGTCCTTATAAATGTACATGTAGCAAGTTGAATTTGGGAAAGGAATAAACAGTGGTTTTAAGTAGGATGTTTTCTTTTTATTGCTAAAAATGGATATCCTTGATGATGACAAGCACAGACTTCTGTGGTTTTAAATCAGATTATTTTTGACCCCATTTTGAGTATGATGTATTAAGAAGAATTCTCTTTGTACTCAGGTGCCAAAATTACATTTTTTGAAGCTAATTTTGGCTTATTAACCTAAAATTTCTTTCCGTTTGTGTTCAGGGCTGCAGTCCTCCAATAAGCACTCCAGTTTTCCTGTGAGGATGGACAACTCGGTGCCCATAGTTCCACAGAACCAGTCCACCCAGCCGCTGCAGATTCAGCCAGGCGTTCTTGCACAGGTGAGGCTTGGGAGGAACCTATTTTCATAAAAAAATCTGTCTGTGCCTATGTCTGTGTGGCCACTCGCTGTGGTCCTTCTTTGCTGCTGAATGTTAAACATTGCTTTGTTGCAGATTTTAAAGTTTAAAAAGCCTCCAAGGATTTGCTCTGTAAAGTCAGCTCCAGTGGGTGTTGACTTAACCTATCTAATTCTGAAATGATTGTCTTTGTTTTGTTTGATGATCCTTTAGACTGTGTAAACCTGAATGCCTTTTAGGATTGTGGAGGAGATGCTCTTATCGGGGAAGGAAAGAGGTTTCCTCTTTAACACTGGGTTGCAGCTGACTTTGTTTCCTTTTTGAATATGACCTCACCTCGGAGCACCTTTTCATAAAGTCTGTTTCTCTGTTTAAAAAAAAAAAAATTTAAAGCATCTGTTTTTGTAAAACAAAACTGAATGATAAATATTCCTATTTTATGTACGCTGATTTTGCTGTGGTTCTCATTGTCACAGGAGGGAGATTTTGGACAGTGGTCCCTCCCCTCCTTCACCAAGGATTTACCTTCATGATCGTTGGTGTGTTCTAACAATGAGATGAAAATAAGTTCATATTTTTTTATTTAAAGGCCTTTATTGTAGCATCCTTCAGTATACTGTTTCATCAAACATAAAATGTGAACTTTAATTTACAGTTTACTGCTGGATGTATTTGGTACAATGTAAGTGATTATCTGTGAGATCGCTGGACAACATTTCCGCAGACTTCTGTGTACGAAGTGCAAATACGGAGATGTTGCGCATACGCTTGCATCTGCATGCAGTACGTGTTGCAGATAACCAAATATTTAAAAATTAAAAGAAACAACAAAATGCTGAGAATAATACTGATGCAAGCAAAGCTACATTCTGATGGGCGTATTCATAAAGAATTGCTTTTCTAATGAATATCTGATCTAAATTTCCAAAAAAGCTCAGGGCAACAATATCTAACAATTAACAAACAATGTAAAATTCTGATGTTTACAGTGACAATCCTTTATGAATAAACCTCTGAATGGCATGCATATTCATCAGAGAATTTAGAAGAAAATAATCACAGATTTTGTTCACAGGGTTATGACTTTTTTAGTTGGCATAACTGCCAGGGCTCTGCTGAGGAACCCTCCCTTTCTCCCAATGTGGCTGATTGGGGGGGCATCGGAAAAACTGATTTTACCCTTCCTGCCAATCTGTTCCAAGTGATTTAATGCCCAACCCCCCCCCCTCCCCCGTGCTCCCTGCCCTCCTCCTACTCCTCTCCACCATGACCTCCTCCCCAGGGCTCCTGCACCCCAATGATGGTTGCCACACTCCACCCCCACGTGGCGGCAGTGGCGCCCCAGTACTCGGTCCCACTGGCGCTGGGCTGCGGGGCCGGAAGGCCTGCCCTCTTGGAGCAGACAGCCACCATGCTGGTAAAGCAACACCCTGGTGTCCTGTTCCTCCCACCTTCCGAACCCCTTTTAATCCCACCCCCTCTTCCAGACTCCACCCCCCCAGATGGCATGGGGTGCATGTGCTGATCGGTCTGCGCTTTGCTTGCAGCTTCTCATGTCCATACTGCTCCCCCGAAACCGCTCCCTTGCTGAGGAAACCTGCTTCTGCAGTTATTAGGCCACAATCAAACAGCCGGTCAAACAGATACAAGTACAGTCTTGCCCTTGGCCAAATTGAAAAATTTGTGTTCCAGTGAAATCCTGTGGGGGAGGGGGAAAATGACAATCTTTGTGCACTTCCCCTTCCATCGGTCTGAAATGATGGCTTCTGGATTCCTCGGGCATCTTTGTCAGAGCTCTGTGATGGTTTTCACTGTGATGTTTGAAACCTCACTTTAACCAACCCATGTCTCTTTCAGGCCTGTCAAGACAGTGGAGGGGGAGAAGCGTTTCCTCCCTGTCCACCTCTGGTCTAATTCATGAGCCTGACCTGTGTTCCTCAGCTCTGATTAACCCCCTCCCTTTCCCTTCCCAGCAGTAACGCTGCACATTTTATCCCTGCAGGTTGAAGCTGAACCTTGAAAGGTCCATTTTGTTTGTGCATTTGTCAAATAACCATTGAATCTAAACTTTTAAAAAATCTCACTTGAGGTTAAAAACAGAATATTAAAATATATTAATATATATCCTTTATAATTTTTATTAATGAACCATCTTTTTTTAACAGATGTGCCTGTACCTTGTGCTACAAAACATCAGTCATGAATTTTCAAATATGCAAACATTTCCAGTCTCCAGTCTTATTTATTCTTTTTTTTTTTTTTTTTTTAAATAGCATTCTGTTTAACATGAAAATTTCTTAAATTTATTTTAGAGTGAAAATGGCCACTAGTTGATGGAAAATTCAGTAGAGGGAGAGGATGGGAAAGTGGGTGAAAGAGGGGCAGGGGAGTGTGAAGGGAGATTGATTTTTCTCAGCAGGTCTTGTTCAGGACATTTTTAATTCTGTTAGCTGTACTCAAAAGTGTAAAGGGAGCTACCTTTCGAATAGAGGTGTACATTTAGTGACAAAATGCCAATTACCAGTATAACTTGCTTACTTGTTAACAGTAAAATACATTTGAGACTTTAAGGTGAAACACTTTTTTAATATTTTCTACTTGCACTGTTGCATTTTCATGTTAAGGTTGAAGCCAGTGTGAACTTGTAACAGCATGCCTCCATCTTGTATGTGTAATGCAGCTGTAATATTAAGCCGTTATTGATCGTGACAGTGTGGGAGGACTTCACAGAAATCCCAATTTGGAAACAAATTTCTGATCCCAGTTGCATTTGTAAGTTAAGGTGTAGGTTTATCTTACTGTGCATTAATATTAATACAAGTGTATATTTATGCGAGCAGAAAATCCAAGTGTGTAAGACTACTCATTGCCTCTGAAAACTGCTGTTTTTTGGGTAGTCCTGGAAATATAAAGTTAATTTAAAAAAATATATATATTTTTTTTTTTTTTTTAAATCTCCACTTCCTCCCACCCACCCTCACTTCCTCCCATGCTTGACCCATGAGGTCCATCCAACATGTTGGACAGCCCTTCCTTGCGTTCTTTGTCAAGAGAGGACTGTCTTCTCTGGGCAGTACAGTGCATGCGCGAGTCATGCTTGCACTAACCAGTGGCTCATGCTGGGGGGAAAAATAAAGAAGAAAAAAGTGGCTTTGTTACTCACATCTTGCATCACATACAGAAATAGAGACTTCACAATAAAAAGCTCTCCAAGATGTACGACTTATGGTATTATGCTGCGTTGAGCTACAGAAAGCCTGAGAGTTGTGGCTTATTTGTTGCCATCTGTATGTGGCGCCGTTCTGGCTGCTGACTTCCTGTGTGTTGTGTGTGCCTCCAGCAGACGTGGCCAGCTGGCACACAGCAGATCCTCATCCCTTCAGCCTGGCAGCAGGTGCCTGGCGTAGCCATCCACAACCCCTCGCAGCCTGTCATTGCAGAATCACCTCTGGGGCCTCTTATCTCAGACGCGTCTGCCCAGCAGGTCTCCAACTGGAGGTGAGCAGGCACTGCAAGAAGGCCTTTAGACAAAGACGTCAATATGGAGCCCTGGCCAAATTCATTAAAGTTCAGAGACCTGCGTTAACGGTTAATGTAAAAAAAAAAAAAAAAAAATGCCAGCATGGCTCATAACTGGTTGTAAAACTACGAAAGAGCGTGATCCCATTAGAGATCGTGGCCAGTAATGGTTATATGGTTTCTGACTGCAGGGGCTGTCACAGTGGGCAGTACAATAGTGTGATGCAGCAGACGTCCGTGCTGGGTGGTCACCTGGGCTCCTCTCAGCCCCTCAACATGGGTGCAGCCAACGGCAGGTCCCAGCAAGGTGGAACTGTAGGGTCCAGGTCCAGGGTCCGGCACACTGACAGCAGAGCAAGGTAACCCTCCCTGTGTTCCCCTGCTCATGCTGGTATGTTGATCTACAGCTCTTAGAGTTACAGAAATTATTTTTAATACTGTTTGCATGTCACTAAATGACATGTTTATATAAGGCCCTTATTTTTCACAATTTTAACCACTTGATTTGCTTACATGTTTTTTATGACTTTTTTTTTCCATGAAGATGTATTCTAATCTTGATGACAGATGACCTTGATGAAAACACCTGCAAAGGTTTTAATGTTGGCCTGGTCTAGTTTTCCTTTTGCTTTGTAATTTCCCATTAATGGAGCAACTAAAACTGAGATTCTTGATTTGCTACACTTTTATACTGGAGTCTCTTTGTTGTTGCTGATTTACCTGTTTGGTAATGTATTTGCCAATTGTACGATGCTGTGGCTAATGTGAAAAAAGAGGAAGGTGAGATGATTTAGCGCCCGCTGTCATGCATAGGCCCATGTCGCTGCTTCAGACCAGTGCCTCGGTGGTGGCCAGCAGCCCTCTACTGAACTCGCCTGCATACAGTGGCGTCCTGTCACAGCCAATCATCATCTCCGACACACCCAGTCCTGCGGTCAGCATCATCACCATTCACAGTGACACAGAGGACGAGGACGACAGGAAGTTTCCCCCAGTCAGGTGAGCTAACTTCCTGCTGCCCTCTGAGACCTTCTGCATTTCCAACCAGGCTGTGTTACGTTTGCTTTGTGTTCACCTTTTGCTTCCAAACACTTTGATGTCATTTGCTCACCTTGTGAGCTGCTCAATTACACCCCTTCCCAGGAGTGCTGGGCAGCCACTGTTACCTGCACCCTCAGGTTTATTTTTCTCCCATTTCTTCAGGCTAGGGGTTTTGTTTTCCTTGCCTCAGTTTCCACTTGGCTTATTAACATCATAACTGCAAACTTTGATTGTCTTCCATCACTTTTGTGTCACTCTTGAGAAGAACACTTCCTAGAGGCGATGAGCTTCAACAGGCTGTCATCACTCATTTCCAGTACAGTCTGCTTCAGACACTCGTGGTATTTTGGTCACGTAGTCAGATCCTTAATCGCTTTAGCAAGTGTCACGCCCCCGTCTGACAGGAGCATGTGAATGCAGCTAAACTTGAGCCCCTCTGTGCAGCAGCTGTGGAACCAGCCAGCGGACAAACGTCATCAGCTGCGTCACCGTCCATGACTCGCAGGATTCGGACTCGTCCACCAGCAGCCCACTGAGCCCCCGGCGGCTGCCGAGCTTTGCGGAGACATCGGCGCCACTCTCGCGCTCCATGGCCATCATGGTCCCGCCTGTGAAAGCTCAGCCTGCAGAAGGAGCTCTGCCAGGTCGGCGAAAGCCTGCAGTTTTATTTAAACAAAAAAAAATGTTTTTACTTTTGTCTTTATTTATTTTAGCAGTTAGAAAGTGGAACACGGAAGTCAGCTGTATTTTCCATGTTTTATTTGTTTGTTCTGATATTTATCTGGAGACACACTTCCCGTTTTGTCAAGTTAAAAAAAAAAAAAAAAGTCTTTTGTTTTAAATGTGAATTTCCCTTTCATTCAGAATTGAAAACAGGGCTTGCATTTTTTTTTTCTTTCTTTTATTGGTGTTATTTTAGTCTGGCTAAGGTCTCTAAGTAGAGACTGTCTGTCTTTTGTTATAACAAATATGTTCCTCATGGGCAATGCAGGGCAGCCTCTGAATGCTTGTGGAAAGGCCAAGAAGGGTTCAGCTCATCAGCCTTGCAGTGTTGGGGCCTCCGGGAGCAGTCGACACCATCACGCTGCCCCCAGCCGGTCCCAGCCTCTCAACCTGAGTCAGGTAAGAGCCTGCACGCTTGAGCTGCTCCCTGTGGGAGCACTCAACACATTACAGGAAACAAGTGAGGATCTTTAGGTTTGGCACAAGTTTGAGCCCTGCAGCGAGATGACTCCGTGCTCAGTTTGTGTGTGAAACATGATGGTCGTGCCTGTGATCAACAGTCCAGGAAGTGGGCCTTCCCTCAATTTTAATTAGTTTATTTATTTTTAAAAATGTATTTATTTTGCATCTCTGAGTAGTGCCATTCTGGGATAGAAGTGCAAAGGCAGTGACATGTTCAGTGAAAGGTGAGGTTGGAGAGAATGGGGTCAGACTGTAATATATTTTGGAAAATGTCGTACACAGGGTCCCTGGGAAGCTTATTACTTATCTGACTGCTTGAGTGTTGGTACCTGGCGATGCAGATGAATTTATTCACAGTTTGATCGCGGTGTTGCCACCGCCACTGCTGCTGCAGTCTGTTGGGCTCGCTGCTGTGTTCGTGGTGTCTGAGTGCCAGTATCTCTGCTGTAGGTCCAGACGCCTGCCACAACATCTTCTCAAGACCGAGCAGCAGGCGGGTCCCTGCGACGGCAGCCCTCATACCATGCTGCTGCTGCCGCCGCTGCCGCCGCCGCTGCTGCTGCCTCCACACATGCCCCCTACAGCCTCCAGGAGGCGCCTGTCTTCAGCTCTGCACCCGGAATCTACGCCTACCCCGCCTCTGCAGCCCTGGCCTCCGTGTCACAGGCAGTGGACCACCTGCATGGCTCCAGCACCACCTCCTCCTCCTCTTCGGCCGCTGCTGCTTCCTCTGGCCGTCATGTTGGCGGGCCTTACTCCTCCTCCTCCTTCGGGCTCCTGCCCAAGGGGGGCAGCATGGGTCGGGCCCAATACCAGCAACAGTTCGCAGGCCAGCCGTACTCCCGCTCCGGAGGGGGCCAGGGCACCTACCAGCTGGGCCACCGCAAGCTGGGCCAGTATCCCTACCTGTGAGGTGGCAGGGCGCGGCGTCACCACGGCTGCAGCTTGCGTCCAGGCGGCAGCTTTCGGACCGAGACAGAGCTTTACTCCCTACTTTCTATGTTTTTATCCAGATGGTTTGAAAGCCTGTGTCAAAGTAATCTGACCTTTCTACATTTTATTTTATTTTATTAATTTTTTTTAAGCAGACCATCAATGTTTTAAGCCTTATTTTATTCCACTAATCTAACATTTAGCACAAATATTAGTTAAGTAAGAAAAAAAAACTGTTGTTTGTCAGTGGCTTGAATGCATTTTCTGTTTGTTAGACGCTTGTTTACCTTTGAGTGTGAGGGGCGGGCAGCTCCCCCACGGAGCTCAGCCCGTCACCAGGCGGACGCCGCTGTTCTCGCGTTTCGATGTTTTCTTTGGGGTACAGTAGTATCGTCGAGTATCTTAAGCAATTATTTAAGGTATTTCAAGGTTGCATTAGTACCTTAAGGAAGCCTCGAGTAATTGGTTTGTTCCGTGTGTCTGTCCTGATAGGTTTTACCCGCTGCCCTGCTTTCATGTGTTTTCCTGTCACTCGTGGTTTTACTGCTTGCTGTCGGTGTGTTGAGGACCCGAGTCCCTCCGAGCCCCTTTCGTTTATCCTTTCGTACGGTGTGCAACCTATTCGGTCGCGTTTTTAATTAGGTTTAGCCCATCGGTTTTAAGGAGTTAACGGTCACGCATCAGAGCGGCCTGCTGCGGAAGCGTTTAACTCGTGACAGTAGTGAGCATTGAGGTGTTAACTTAGATTGCGGTAGTAGGATCATTAAAGGAGTGCGACAGCAGGATCTCTGACCTGTGAAACTGAAAAAAATGTAGAGGAGGCTGGAAGGTGGCGCGTCTGGAGGAACGGGCGAAGGGGCGTGGTGGTAGATCGGTGTTGTGTCTGTGTGTGTGAGAGAACTGTTGTCAGTGTGCAGAGTAGAACTGGGCGTGGGTAGCGGAACGTAGCGGAAAGTCCTTTAGACCTCACGTGCTTCTGGAACTCGTTGATGTCGATTCCGTTCAGTAGATGATTCACGATTAGGTTACATCAGTGTAGACCAGCAGACCACTTCCTTGCGCATTGGCAGGCAGCACGTCCATGCGTGATGCTTTCGGAAGAGCAACACTGTGGAAGAGTTGTGTGTTACGCTCCCATGACGGTGCGAAGGAGAAAAGCAACACAAAACGCATGTGAACACCGAGCACAGTAAAAAGAGTAAATGTTTGATGTAAAAGTGTGTAATGGTTCAGGGGGTTACTCTGCACTTGCGGTGTTCTTCAATCTGCTGTACTTTGTAATAAGCCGGAAAGTGGTCAGGCTCTGACGGTAAATATTAAATAAACCCGTTGTAATCATGTTGTATCTGGTCTGCATTTGAGTACTCCTGTGTGTGTGTGTGTGTGTGTGTGCGCGTGCGTACGTTCGCCTGTCCATTGGCCCGTTTTGTTTTTCATGCCAGTATGTTCAGAGCTTCCTGCTTTTTAGCCCAACTGCTGTTCAGTGCGCACATTCATATGCAATCTTCTAATCCAGGTTCTGCACCTCGCTGCTCCGATGTGAGCGAATGTGTGTGTTGTGACAGTAATGACACCCCGGGGTGAGTTGCAGCGAACCTCTTACATAAATGGACACCACGGTCTGGAGGAGGAAGTTCTCCAGTCCCTTTACAGCGAGTGCCGGTGAGTGTCAAATCATTACAGGTGCAGTGGGCACAGCCTCTAGCTTGTAGGTTCCAATTCCTGCTCCTGGGAGCGGCTTTCTGCAAGAGCTGAGAAATTTAATTTTTGTACTCCCCGGCATGCATGGCCCGATTGTGTTTTGTTGCACGAGGAGCCGCGTCGCCAGCCGGCCACTCGTTTTCTTTGCCACAGCCCATGTGACCGGTGTTCAGATAAAAAAACATGTTGAACCTTTCATAATGGTGGCGCTAAGAGGATCGGATGTGGTCGTGTTGAGCAGTGCGGTTTTATCGCTCGAATGGCCCACGCTGTGAAAGCCGGTTAAAACGTGTTAAGCTGGGGTCATAATCTGATTGCTGTTGAGGTTATGGTCACGATTCTGGCTGGCCCCCCGTGCACTGCAGCCATGAAAGGAGAACGTAAATCCACTCTACGGTTACACCAGCAGGTCTTGGCCTTTCCCCAAAAGTGTTTCAACAGCTGGACAAGTGTGCCGATGAAACCGAGTAAAAGTCTCATGGCCAATGACCGGAACGCTGAACGCTAGGCTGTGACACTGCTCCGGTTGCTATGGCAACAGTGCTTTGGTTAAAAATAAATGACGTTATACACGAAATTATACTACAAAGCTAGAAAAAATGTCTTCTAGGGAGGGAATGCTTTGCTTTCACAGTGGGGTTTGACAAAAAGCCGGGAATGAGGTGCATTGATTATAAATGTTTGTTTATTAAATTTCAATGAAATGAGGCATCGTGCTCAGCATACAGGTGGCAGCAGTGGTTTCAGCTAGCCCGCAGGACGGGAGACCACAGGACGGGACCGAAGGCCACGGCGTAAAGCCAACACAGAGCAAGAGGGAGGGATTTTTGCTTCATTACAGCCACTGCGCGCGGGGGCAATGACAAAGTTTTGCTGGGGAAGCAGGAAATGGGGGCTGCTGGCTGAGTGCAGAGTAAAACGGGTGGCCAGGAGCAGCTCCACTGTTTACAGGCCCATTAAGCAGAATTAAACTCTCATAAACGTTAACTTATCACAGTAACATGCAGTGAGCAAAAATCTGGAAAAGTTTCTGGAAATGCCAGTTTGGTGCCGACTGCATCTTTGTGCAAAATTGTTTTCTTCCTTCCAGTATAGTTTGTGCCTGTAATTCCACCCATATTTATGTCCTAGAGACCATGCAACATTGGCTGCCATTTACGGTGTGGATAGTGCGCGCTCTGGCTGCTAAACCCATCTGGACAAACTAAACTTTTTCATTTTCACCATCCAGGTCAGAAAAAACCCATTTCACTGTGGGTTGTGGATTAGAATAAAATTATTTTCCTTTAAGCTTAAATGGAAGAAATAATATTTCATAAATTAGGAGGGGAAAACAACCTTTACCCCTATGAAAAAGTTACTGTTTGACAAAAAAAAAAAAAAAAACTAAGCTGTCCATGTGCCAGCTTTGGCCAAACAACAAGTGGCACTAAGGTGAACATCCTGCCTTTGCATGGGGGGAGAGGGGGGTTTAGTTTCATACAAAATCTTAAATCCACGCCAGGGATGCCTGAGGAAAATAATTGGGCTCTAGATTTATAAGCATCTTTTTAAACAAATAACTTTAGCAGAGGAGCAGCAGCGTGCATTACAATTGATCCAATTTAGACAAAAATAAAGGAATAAAAGCAAACGACACTGAAATATGTGCAGTACAGCTGAATGTTCCACATTTTCACTACGAGTCCAGAACAGATGCTGCAGCCAGTGCTCATTTGCTGGTTTTTGGCGATTTCCACTGCTAAACACTAAGGCTGCGGCTCAAGGCAATACAGTTACTGCTGCATTTTGCTTCTACAAACACACACACAGACAGGAAATAAATTAGAAGTGACCACGTGTGCAGGGCACAGAGTCACGGGGGGGCGCACACAAGTCCGACAAAGAAAGAAGGCAGCCAGTCAGAGGGATGGACACGGGACAGTGGGCAGGGGGCGGGCGACTCGACATGCAGCCCGAACCCCCATCCAGCAGCTGGACCAAACACGGGTTTTGATGAAAGTAATAACAGAAGGTGGAAATAAGCTGAGGGGCTGCATCAGAACTCCTCGTGCACGTTGCGGGCGTAGTCCATCAGCTTGCTACCTGTGAAATATTCGCTGTACTTGAGGATCTCCTCCAGCTCCAGGTTGCGGTTCTGGTTCTCATCAGCAACGGCGATCATCTGCTTGGCCTCATTCAGGGCGTTGTACTCGTTCATGGGGTCCATGTACTCCTGCAAGGCGGAGCACACAGTTTTCTAGAACTTTACCCCAGAAATATCGCCTGGACGTCAACGGTCTTACTCTCGCCATACAGATGATCACCTGCCCCCACCCACAAGTTTCCATCACGAACATCTAACTTACCAGCTGTCGACCATTTAAACAGCTACTGAGCAGGTTGGCAAAACTGAGATCCTGTCACCCTCACCTGTCCACCTTTGCAAAGCCAAATCAGCAAAGGACTCGAGTTCAGCAGTAATGGCACAATTCAAAATGAATCTCGCTGAAAACATTTAAATGACTGCGTGTACAGTAAACTGCAGTCATTTAAATGTTTTCAGCGAGATTCATTTTTGAATTGTGCCATTACTGCTGAACTCGAGTCCTTTGTTGATTTGGCTTTGCAAAGGTGGACAGGTGAGGGTGTTAATGCTGTTTCCTCAGAAGAAGCTGCCCCATGAAAGAAGACTGCCCCTGTTGACGCTTTAAACTGTAAACGTTTATCTTCCACATGAGTTGGACACAAGCCGCAGCACAATTGGACCCACCTCCAGCTCCTCCATGGTGACAATACCGTCCCGGTTGGCATCAATGACCTCCTGGAACTCCTTCTTGCGCTCCTTCACCCAGTCATCATCAATCTCCTGCCCATGCTGGTTCTCCACGGTGCCCATGGGCAGGGAGATGAACTCTGGCAGGGTCAGCTTCTTGTCACCATCTTGGTCTGCAGTATCACAACACAAAAGCAGGCCGACTGCCCTGTTTTATACGCCGTTTTAGATCACGGTGTCAGACATTTGTAGATGAGCAGGTCGCAGTGGAGGAGGTACCCAGGTCCCGGACGATCTCCTTCACCATGTACTTGAGCATCCCGCGGCTGTGCTCCGGGTGCAGGAAGGAGAGGAACTCCTCCTCGTTCAGCAGCTGGTCCACAGGGGGGTTGTCTGCCTGGAACCAGCGGTCCTTTAGACTCTCCAGGACCTCCTGGGCTGTGGAGAACACACATTGCAACATCACGACCTCCATGTCTCCTCTAATTGATGGTTGTTGGTCAGGGCGATGACCACAAAACTCAAAATTACTGTCAATACCACAATACTTATCCCTTGAATTCTGAAACAGACAGCCTTTTAACCAGATTCACTACAGCTCATTATCATAACTTCTACATTTTTTACAGTGTTTGGTCTGTAGATTTCATTTAGGTGAAACCATTTCTGTGTGTCTGTCTCCTGCACTCTTCATTGTTCGCTACAATCTCAGCCATTCATTTTCAGCTTTGACCACACCAAAAGTGAAATGCACTGAGTTAATTTTGTGTGTTCATGTCCTTTGTGGAGGACATAGCAAAGTCTTGTAACCATCCCATTTAAAAAATTAAAATTTTTTTTAAAAAATCATGAGAAAATTTCTAAAAGGGTCACATGATAGAAAGAACCCCTTCGACTCACTCTCCTCATCCAGCTTCAGCTCCTCGTTGTTCTTGATCTTCTCGGCCACCTCCTTCTCATTGAAACCTTTGCTCGCCAGAAACTTCACCCTGTACTCATCCCATGTTACGTGTCCTGTGTGGGAAACAGACGCATGGCAACCTTCTGGCAGAAGCAGCTTCTCCACACAGCCTTCAACCTGCAAACAGCTCTTGCACCAACTAGTCAACCTTGTCTACTAGACTGGAGCAAACCGTGGTATTTTATTATATACCGTTAAGTCGAGAACAGTCTATATATTTCAGTCGCACTGCACAGCAAGCTTAACACCCTGGTTAAGTTGCCATCCTGGCCTTTCGTCAAAAATGCATGTTGGTCAGACATGGGAACATAATGAGGTAAGACCATGCTGATATAACGGACACTGCATAGCAAGCAAAGAGTGCAATGAACGTCACAGATCACAGTTGAGTTACCCCCTCCCCCAATTTAACTGTGCTTTACTGATTACACATTTCAGGTTATCCTTAAACTAATAAACCCACATTGAACTTTAACCACAGATAGGCATAAGCTATCTGCAGCAGCAGCCTGAAGTGAGCCACTAAGCAGGTTAAAATCTTTATGTGGTGCTTGGACCAAAAAGGTTTCATTGCGTAGTAGCAGGTGAGAACGGCTCTCACTGACAGGATTCAGCAATACGACCCCATGGTGGAGCTGCATCTGCAGATGTGAGTCAGCCATTTCTCAGACTGCTGAAGAACCTGTGAACGCCTCATAGAAGGATCACGCTTAAGCCAGGATACAGCCCAGCACATTGACCCCAACTACATGTTTCTACTAGCCCTGGGTCCCTTGGCCTCACCATCTCTGTCGGGGTCCACAGCACGGAAGCTCTGCTTGTTCTCCTGCACGGCTTCCTGAAAGTGCTCCTCCGTCTTCTCCATGATCCAGCGCTGCATCTCCTTTGCGCTGATGCTCCGGTCGCCATTGATGTCCACCCTGTGTTAGGGTTTGGGAAGCCTTTACCAAGCTGCATTGACAACAGTCATGTTTTCGCAAACAGAATCCACATTTATTCATTCTCAGCTGCAAAATATGTTCCATAGCTCTTATGTTAACATGGTAATACCCTGGGAAATGGTGCCCCGCTTGATGCCATTTTGTTATAGCGCTCGGGTGTACCGTGTCCTCAGCATTGCACGTCTCCTTTCTGTCTTACTAATAATGTCCTGATCCCCAGTCTCAGGCCTCTCTGGTGCCTGTGCCTCTCCCCAATGCATAACCCACTGCACACAGTACAAGACACCTTTTCTTGGAATGCACAGTCTTTACCGGTACTGCTGCACACAACTTGGGGACACACTCTCACGCACGACCAGGAGAACATTCCGGCACCTCCCCCCCCCCCACACTTTTTACTCTTAATTTCAACATTTTCTGACAATTGAACATTATTCTATCTTTGGATTTTTCTTTAATTTTTACCAAAGAATTTGTGCCACTCTCCCACTGGCAGTGACAAGCTCATATGTCTTTTTTCAATTTATTTATTAATTTTTTTTTTTTACATTTGGGGTTTTATGAGTGTATGTTTCGCTAGACTGGAACAATGCTTGCTGGGATCAAGTTGACAGGAGGAGCTTAGTATGAACACAATGCTTTTAACTGCATTTTCACGGTTTTTTCAGCTTTCTGTATTTCACTACATATTTTCAAGGGTTTGTACAGTTACAAAGGTAAGAAACAACTATTTATGTGGGTCCGATGAGAAAATATTAAATGAAAGGTCATTGTTGTTGGGCTGCATTTATATTTTCCATCTAAACAGACACACAGGTACACAAAGGTATTCAAGCTCCTGGTTTCTGCATTCCCTATAAAACGAGTGGTATATTAACACCCAACTCTGTACCGAGTCGAAAGTCCCAGCATAATAAGTGAAATATTTGAATGAAGCTAATGTACATCAGAGAAACAGCCTAGTGCGATGCGGTTTCCACTTTAGCAATTTCGGTCACTTCAGCTGGGGTTTTGGATGAACCTGGCATGAGTCATAATTATCCTCACAAGAAATAATGGAAATGGCTTCCTGATATTCGAGCTTGCAGCATTCAAGCTGTTTCTTGTGATACCGGGGTGTAAGTGTAATGTTTAATCAGCCTCAACCCATTTAGTCCTGTTTGCTTAGTACTGACCTTTCTAGGAACAAATTCTGAGAACCGCTGCATTGCTGTACTATAAATTAGATCTCAGCCCCAAACACTTTTCAAAGTGGGGTATAATATGCTGTCTGGCGAGGTAAACGCAGTAATTTGCGGTATAATATTCACTCTGTTTGTATATATGTTGACCTGACAGAACAAAACACGACTCCTCACAAAGTGACCTTCAAACCCCAGCACTATGATAAAAAGTATAAAGGCAATCAAGTTCTCCTGACAGCAATGGGTTGCTAGATCACCATGCTCTCAGCTCCAGGAATCTCCCATCAGCCCTCTCTATGCATCCCTGCAGGCCGACAAACAAGGTGTCATACACCAGCAGCAGAGCTCCTTGGCCCACGATAACTGCTGCAGTAATAACCAATGTCTTACTTAACACAAAAGAACCAGGTCAACAGCAGGGGCCTTGAGGTCACTGCCCACACATTTGTGAACACCAGAGAATAAAACAGAGTGAAAGGGGACACCATTTTTGCTCCTAAAGCATGCTCTACACTCATGTTTTACATATAAAAATAAAGTGTTAAAGATCAATGAGGGAAGTAGGTGCCATAGTGGTTACAGATGTCACCTTCCATTCAGAGAACCCGGGTTACAATCCCACCTCCTGCTGTAGTACCTTTGATCAAATTACCATAAACTGGTACAGAAAATACTACCCCGCTGTATAAATGGGTAGTCAGTGCAAGTAGCGTAGCACAGAAAGTTACTTTGGATGAAAGAATGGGCTAAAATAAATAATGTTACACAGCAACAACCAAAAAGCAGCTTGCGTTGTAAACCAAAGAATTTGTAATAGTCCACCCTGTGGCAAGTAGGAAAGAAGCATGTTTGTACACAATGCTGCACGTTCTGATGTAAAAGGTCACTTCCTTGTCCACAGTTACTGAGCTGCTGCCTAACCCATCCAGACATTTGCAATGTTTTGCATTCATGTCATTTATTTAGCCGACTCTTTTCTCCAAAGCTACAGAAAACGATTCGCCCATTCGTCCTGTCATTTTTGCTGCAATTTCAACTAAAGTACCTTGTTAAGGGGTTCGACAGCAAGAGGCAGGGATCAAACCTGTTCTTCAGGTGCTTCAAGTTCAAGGCAGATAAAGACGGACATCTCCTGCGTCTGCTAGGTTCACGTAAACAATGCCGATGACCGCAGTGAACGCCCAACCCCCCCCCGCCTGGAGTTGAAAACACAGCAAAGCCGTACTTGCTGAAGATGTCGATGAGCTTTTTCCGGTTCTTGCGCGGCTCCGAATCCTCCTCGAACTCCTCCATCTCCTTGCCCAGGAAGACCTCCTGGTGGAAGTCCTTGTTCAGGTGTCCATCCATCTCCATCTTGACTGCGTTGAGGTGGTCGGGTGGCAGGATCTCATTGTCTTCCTTGCTGCCCGGACTCTTGTCTTTTAGGGAAGACATGTTGGCTGGGCGAGCCTGTGTGTGTGTCACCAACATCAGTGCCACCAAGGCCAGGCATGCTGTCCCCTGGCACTTCCTAGAAGCTCTACTGCCCATCGCGGTTTCCGCAGCAACACGTCTCTGGCAGGTTGTTGTGTCCAAACCTTGAGGTGAGGAGAACACAAGTCTCACACACACACACACACACACACACACACGGTAAAACATGCTCAGTGTTACTAAGAGACAAGGAGCCACAACACCAACGCCTGCTGTTGAAACCGGCCTTGTACTGGAGCCAAAACCGATGGTGCTTCGTAACACGAAGGTAGCTGGTTCGAGTCCCATTCCTGCTGTAGCACCGGGTACTCACCTCCATTCGATACACTGGAAAAACACCCTGCTGAACACATCGGTAAATCGATGTAAACCGCGTAAGAAAGGTGGAGGTCCGGTACTCAAAGGCTGGTCGTGAAAAAACACACGAGTCCAGACCTCGAACCCGAGTCCGTCGCTGCAGTCGCCGAGCCCAAAGAGTGGGCCGCAAACGGTGTAAAACAGTGTGAACGGGGGTGTAAAGGTGACCTACCTGGGCCCGCCGCGGGGCGCGCGCCGCTGGACGACGCGGCGCGAGCCGAGCGGAGCTTCCTGTACACGTGGCCGGCGCGAGACGGCTCAGCTTTCGGGGGCGCGCACGTTGGCCACACCGCGGGCTGAGGCCGCACTGTGGTGCGCGGTTGGTTGTTTGTTTGTTTGCTTGCGTGCGTGCGTGCGTGCGTGCGCGCCACAGAGAGGCCCACAAACACACTGAGCGAAGCCGGAGCCCCTCGTCCGGCCGAAATCGCCGCGCTCCCACGCCCTCGGCACCTGCTTACTTTCGCTTCAACACCTCCTCTTCCTGCAGACACACCGCCCTCTTGTGGCCGCATGCCAGAAACGCAAGCGCGCTGCCCCCTGGTGGCTATAACCCCCAGGCAATACAACCGCAAAGAACCACTTCGATGGTTTAAAACGCGCTGCTTCGCCATATCAACCGCACTGTCCTGCCATTTTTATGACTATATTTGGCAAAAGCCGAGCCCGTTATTTTCACTAAGTATGGTTTAGTACTCTTACTAAGTAGTTTTTTCCTAACGACTGTTAATGTTAAAATTACTCTAGTTTACCGTTGGTTTGAACATAATTTGGCCGTATTTGCATCAAATATGTCGTGCAGTAATAAAGAAACAAAGCATTTTGCTCCTCCAGCCAGCAGGGGGAAACCGCCGTATCAAAGCTACTCTTTCATACGACTGTGCCTCTCTTTTCCAGTCGCCGCGGTTTACAGCTGAGTAAATAATATGCCAAGATATGAAATGAAGAAAGTGGATTAAAGCTGAATAATGATCAGCGACATTAGATTAAAAAACTGACTTTCCGTATTGCTGACATTAGTCTTGAAACACATTACAAGTCCAAGGTGGTCATTTAATATATTTCTTTTACATTTATTAGGTTTTTGGTTGTTGTTGTTCCTCCCACAAGACAGAATGGGTCTCACAGAATGAGAGTTTCACCTTTGAGCAAAATGCGGCCATCTCACACTTAAAGGGGTTCATCTGTTCCATAAAATCACCCCATTAGGTGGGTTCTAATTCTGAGAGGATCGAATTAAAATCATCAGTTTCTGGATGAAAAATATGTAAGTTCAAATGTTTTCACCTTTTATGCATTTAAGCACTATAGTTTCATTCATCTTCAATAACTGCTTGTCAAGCGCCAGGCCCTTGAGGTCTGATCTATTGAGGAAGCATTGGATGTGGGACAGGGTTCACCCTGGGAACAGAGCAAAAGATCAAAAGAATTTATTAGTCACATACATGGTTACCAAGTATACCATGTAGTGAAATGTGCCCTGATTCAGGAGACTGTGTGTGGTTCCGTTCCAATGAGTAAAACAAACAACAACAGAAACAACCAAACATCAAGAAGTCAACAAACACAAATAGATAAATAAGTGGTAGATAAATAAATAAATAAAACAGATAAATAAAACCTTAAGTTTGACAGAGAAAGATGCAGAGGACAGAAAGAAATGGAAACAGTTGATCCGCTGTGGCGACCCCTAACAGGAGCAGCCCGAAAGATAAAGAAGAAGAAGAAGAAATAAAACCTTAAGTTGCAGTGTGGGGATTGATGTTTATGATATGAATAAAAGGAAGGTCATAAGAATAATGTCTTTATCAGTCACTCTGCAGAGCACACAGACACTATGCTGTTGGAAGCCCACTGCAGGGTTACAATATCTGATCCCAGCACCTGCTGTAGTACCTCTGAGCATGGTACTTACTGTGAATTGACAGAGTAAAAAGGACCCAGCAATGTAAATGAATAAGCAGGTCTTTATAAGAAGCTCACCATAGGAGAAAAGCATTAGCCTAAATGAATTAGTAATAACAATAGGACTGAAGCTACTATTTCACTTGTGATGTTATAACTTTAATCAAGTGTTTGGTTGATATTATGAATATGATGAGAAGTAGGAATTATGCACAGTAGTTAGGTTTGTTATGAGAGAAATATGTCTGCAGGCTTTGTGGTCAGTAAATAAAGTCACACCTGTTGTGGAGGTAACATGAATTAATGCAGTTGCAAAAATGCTGAATGAAAACTGCTGTAGCAGTTTTAGGGGATGAATGTCCTTAAAAGTGCAGGTTGAAGCAACAAAATGTTCAGTTTAATCATTGAGAGAATTATAACCTGCATGAAGTATAAATTAACCGGAAGCTGTGGGGCTTGAATACAAACAGGTACTGCAGTGCCACACATTTGTCTCGCTTCTTGCCTGAATCCTCCACATGGGGATGCTGCAGACCACTAACCTCAACTGCTGTTACTGCAGCAACTCAGGTTGGAGGGATGGGGAACAGCAATCTGAGTTATGATCTGAGGGGAAGCCTTTTGTGGTAATTTACTGTAGTATGTACCTTATGTTGCTCTGTCTGAGGAAAATAACTGTGACATTAAGTCCTGTTATCTTGGTAAAATGTACCCTTTAAAAATGACAGATATGCAGAAAATGTGGTATACAACTGTGTGTGTGTGTGTGTGTGTGTGTATGCATTTGCACTGTCCATATATATATAAATAAATATATGGACAGTTTATTTTTCATTGTTGATACTGCTTGTGTTTAACCCAGGGCCATACTTAATTACCTCATACTATATATATATATATATATATAGTATGAGGTAATTAAGTATATAAAAATAAAAAAAAATAAAAAACTTTTAGCTGCTATTTATTTATTGTGTCTGATTCATTCTTTTAAAGTGGTATCACTCCGGTTCATTGTTGAAATCCAGTGGTGGTGTAATGAGGTGAGGAATGATTTCTTGGCATACAAAAGGTTTTTTTTAGTATCATCAGAACATCATTTGAATCTCACAGAGCACAGGCGTACCACTGATACTGACCAGGTGTTAAAATAATTTCACGGCCAGTCTGGTCTTTCTCAGACCAACATTTCCAGCAGGACAACGTGTTGTGTCACAAAACACACAACATCTCAGGGTGTTTGCATAACTGTGACAGCACCTTTACTTCACTCCAGTAACCTGCACAGTCCCCACCCCTCAGGCCAGTAGACCATCTTTGGGTTGAAGTTGGAATGTTAGCAGAATGAAGTTGCTGCCAAAAAAGTCTGTAAATACTGTGAAAGTTTCAGTCCAGCATGGAGTGGGAACCCTGTTGCTGAATTCATGCAATGCCCTGGGGCAAAAGCGAGTCAAATCCTTTACATATGAAGTATACCTGGTAAAGTAGCAGGTGAGTGTAACATTAGAGAAGGTTTTGGCATTCTGTAAGCACTTATTATAATAACAGTTATTATTATTAATTGCTATTAGTATTTTCAGCACTTTAGCAGTGACCAATGATTCTTCAGTTAATTTCAACAATTTCACTTGAAACTGCTTAGATTTGATCATAAACTTTCAATCAATAGGAATGTTTTTGATGAATTCTGCAGCAGACCAATCCTACGTTTAATAAGATAAAAACTGCTTTTTTAACTGTTTTATTTGTCTGTTTCTGTTGGGTTATTGTTATTTGTATGCTGCTGGAGCTGTTACGCTACAACACACCTATCTTCAAATCTCGTACAACACACAAAAACATGGACGAAGTGGGCAGAAATAAAACAAAATGGGTAAAAAGCATCAACAAATGTTTGAAAAGAACTGGATTACACATTTGAAATAACCACTCTGTCCCAAGCACAATCTGATTTATAACCTGGCTGTCGGTCTCCAACGCAGTAATTCGAGGACAGCCTGGATAAAGTTTGCAGCTGGCTGTGAACTAAACCGCTAATGGATTTGTGGAAAGACCAACAGGGGGCATCCCTTCCCTGGCAGTCTCTGCACTTATTGTCTCGGAGGGCGGTTTTTACTGGGTGGGATGTGCAGCCCGCAGTTTAGATGCTTTCGTGATGCAAAGGACATTTTCCATGCAATGTCAACATTTGTTGCACAAACGCAGCAAAGCGGCATCTTGACATTTCAGTACTAATGTCTGTCAGAGAAACCTTTCTTTACTGCGCACCATTTTCCTTTACTCTGAACGTCATATGAAATTCCTATGAACTCTATGATTGTCTAACCGTTTGTTTGTAAATGAAAGGTATGGAAACATGGCAGACAGATCCTGGGTTACTAATTCACACACTGCTGCATTTAATTTGCTGTATTTACGTGAAAAAAGGAAGAAAGAACAAAGGAACTATATACAAAAATCAAAATGGTTGGCTTTTTTTGGCCATATTTCTTATTTTCTATGTTACATTTTAAACATATATTGAGTTAAAAACACCACTTTTTACCTCATTTGCTTTATTTATCATATATGATACAGAACAACAGTTTTTACATTTCCTAGTGCATGTTAGCAATGTGATATCTCAATGCATTCGGTGTGTGGTCCTTGGGAATGTGAGGAATTATCCTGTGCTTTACAGTCCTCTGAAATAAATTATCAGAGATGATGCGTAGAATGCCTACAGAGGACCTGGTATCAGCAACGCAAACCATTTATTAAACCAAGCAGACTTTCCATTATCAGCTCCCATAAATCTTCACTCTGTGTGAGCAAAAAGCCTAATTTCATATTTATTTTTGACAGTTATGAATAGTCTAACCTCACAAACTTGCCTGTTCTTAGCATTAATGCTGGAAACAACGCACAGAGCATAGCAGCTTCTGTGTGATGGTGCCGACTGTTGAGAGACCAGAGGCGCTTAAAACCCTATTTAACACACAGCCCTTCATAAAGGAGTTTCAGCTCTAGGCTGACTGTGGCTCAGTACTGATGCTGTGAATAATGAAGTGAGTGAGTATTTCTCAGCCTCTTCTCATGCTGGATGTTTTCGCTTCTCTTTGCTCTGCCCAATGACCCCACAGGCTTTCATCAGTGGCTTAAATATATAATAAAACTGATCCATCTTATATGGGAATATGGGAACAAAATGTAGAGAGATGTTCTCATCCCCAGTTTCAGTGGTCTCCTGTCCCCCCCTCCATGCTCACTCATCCATGGTTTTTAATCCTACAAGCAAAGATCACTGTCAGACATGTCATGTGCTTTAAAGGACAATGGATGCCACACCAGGTTAAGCCCAGCCTTGATGTCAGAAGAGGAATGGCTTGATGCTGTCAGTCTATATGGCCCCCATTTGCACTGAGTTGTACAAATGGTCCCTGCAAGCACACAACTTTGTGGAGCTGTAGTCCTCACCCCTATGCCGTACTGTGAACAACGGTAATCATAGGAGGAGCACAAGAAGCTAAAGATATCTATCCATCTAGCCATCCATCCATCCATCCATCCATAATCATTAACCTCTGTGGCCTTGTCAGGATCGTGGAGGTTCAGAGTCTAAACTGGACTCACAGGGTGCAAGGCTATGAAACCACACCCCGGATGTGATGCCAGGGTAGCCACACACACACACACACACACACACACCTTGAAGGAAATTTGTTAAATACCTTGAACAGAAAATACTGGGGTACAACACCCTTAAAAATATGGAGCATTACATTTTTTAAATGTTTATATACACAAAAAAGGACAACTCTTTGGAAGCTCACCGTGAAACTCTGTGACTCATTTGTTTATGTGTCTATTCGTGTTGCCTTCACTTCTTGAGGCGACGCTTAGTGAAAGCAGGTTGGATTTCAACACCTCTTAAAAACATCACAACAGATACTTTTCTGCAGCCAACCACATGGGAATCTCAGAATTCCTTTGCTGGCGATTTGTCAACTGTGAGATTACACAAGTGGCTGCCTGAGGTCTTTTTCTACAGGTATTTTGGCTCCACTACTCGAGATAAGGTTGCAAGTCTATGTCAAATTAAATAGAAATAGGCAGCATAATAAAGGAGCATAGACCTACACACAGTAACACATACTTTGAGTTTAAATATTTCATTTGTGAGATAAAACAGCATAACAAGGCAATTGGGTTGCCAAAGCACTGATGAGAAAAGTAGAGGGTGGAGGAAAAGAGAGACAAAGAGGGAGAGAGCGAGAGTGAGAGAGAGAGAGAGAGAGAGAGAGAGAGAGGCAGAAGTGATAAAAGTGTGCAGAACTACTCTGCACGCTTAGTCCGGTGAGAGAGAGTTGAAGCGAGTGAGGCGAAGCAGACCGTCAAGAACCCCCCCCACAGATGCAAAGAGAGAGCGTGGTCAGAGGTGCAAACCGTCTGTGTTTTTGTCATCATCTGGTGGAACCAGGACACTGTGGGGAAGCTTCGGTAGCAGCTGACCAGCAGGCAAGTGAGTGAGCTGGACCCTGGAGACAAAACTTCCTCAGTCATATCCCTTCCACGGCTCCCGGCTTTTTGAAGTTTACTGGAGGCTGCTGTAGGGAAACAATTTTCCCCTTCAAGGAAAAGAAAGAAAGGGGAGGCCAGAGGCTAAGAAAATTGGACCATCTCCAAGTCACGACTATCAGCCATCCTCTCCTTCCCCAACACAACCTCCATGCCCCAAAGACTTTTTGCTTTTCTTTCCTGTGGGAGCCACGTGTGAAGACTGACTGACTGAAGACTGCGGTCCTCGCAATTCCTGGTCTGCCTGGATCTCCGGTCGACTTCAGTCGGCACGCAGAGAGAGTTTGGTGTTTTGCATCACTTTCTCTGCATCAAACCTACCTAAAAGTACAACCCTCAGCTCAGACTCCTTCTACCTTTGGCCCCTCCTCTCCACTTAGGCACCCCCTTATGGAGCAGAAAGCGTGAAAAATCTCACTAATGGGTTTATTTGCTGTCAGACCTGCACTGATCTGTTATTCCCCAGGACTGTTCAACTTGACGTGTTTTGCAGCTGAGTGAACCGCCTGGCTGGATCTGGAGTCAGAGTTGGTCCCCAGAGTCACCAAGGCTTCCCTCTTCCTCACTCCCTTCAGAGTCCCTCCCTATATCAATTGCTGTACGGCCAACAACTCCTCATTCAAGAAGAACTTCTTGTTTTGCTTTTTTGGGGTGAGGGCGCTTGTCAGTTTAGTAGAATACCATTCGGCCTGCCCCTCAGCTATTAAGTGGTATTTGCTTCTCAGTTCTCCCTTCCCATCGGTGATCTCCAGAGGTCTGCCCCGTGTGGCTCAAGATGAAGTGCTGGCCTCTAGCACTGGCGGCTGCTGTTTTTTGCACTCAGTGCCTTTTCCTTGAAAAGGTTGCAGCCAAGAAGGAGAAGAAGAGACAGAAGGAGAGCACCCCTCAGCACACAGAAGGATACAACTCTTCTATGTCCAACAGCGAAGAGGTTGGAGGAAGCTCCAAGGTAACATTTCCAACCACTTTCCTCCCTTTTTCTCAATTCCTCTGAGGAGTTCATCACTCTTCCGGAACCTGCTTGCTTATTATAAACCTTAAAAACGGACTTTCTGTTACCCTTAAACCATTTTAAAGTCTTGTGCACATTTGTTAACATATTTCCATTACGGTCTTGTAACAGGCATGAAAAAAGCTGACAAACACAATACACATGAAGGCGTCAGCCCTATGATGTATGATGAGAACTTCATGTGCTCCCTCGATTGATTACCGGCTCTATTCAGTCAGAAAGTCCTGCAGATCATCAGAGCGCAATGAATTACCTTTAATATTTAATATTTTTTGTGGCTGCTGGCTTATGCACCCCATAGTGGGTCAGGCTGAAGGGAGAGACTAGTGCGTGAGTGTAAGGATGCAAGGAATGTCTTCATATAGTTAATGATTGGCTCCTCAGTTAACTTTCCCACCCGGTGTCCCCACCGGTTTGACAGATTGCGGAATTAAATCTTCAGACAGAGCTGCTTCGCCCTTCTTCTTCTGTACCAGATTATTTTCCTCGTGTACATTTTCCAGTTCCCAAGCCATTAATTGCCACCGTTTTTGTTCCTTCCCAGCCCGTCCAAATATGCAGTGCGGAATGCGTGGGTTATGCGTATATGCAAATCTATGGTATTTTCTATCGTGCTATTGGACATTTTTGTCAGCGTGCTCTAAACCATTTGCCTAAAATCCTTAACTAATTTATCCCTCAGTCTACTTCTGGTGAGCGGGCTTCACGCGATCCAACCAAGTAAAACTGGCACCTTCCAGTTAAAACAAACAGGGTACGGGGCATTCTGAGAAGAGAATTTGGGATGTAATATAGCCGGTTTGAGTCAAAGCCGTCGTAAGTGGCCACTGAATACGTGGTTTACAGGATTATTTAAACGCCGGTGCACTGTAAACACGCTGTGTGTCTGCACATGCAAACAGGCACCACGGTGAATGCACGAGGCAAGAAGACCTTTTTTTTAATTACAGATAAGTGCTCTTAAGTTCGCTGGGCAGTCAAAAACAAACACTGTAATGGTTGTTTATTTTCTCCTAAAAGGGAGTGTGTGGACTGTGCGGATGGGCAGTTTTCGATGCGAGAGATTTATGGCACTTTGCCTGGGCAGAAAATATTTTCCACTATGAATTAAGCGTGCATTTAAATGCAAGCGACGAAGGCAGTCTTTTGGAAGAAAAAGAAACAATGGCAAACCTTTTAGTTTTTTTTTTTTCTAGAAATTCCTATTTTTGTTTATTTTTCCGATATTGTTTGTGCTTGGGGCTTCCATAAAGCTGTTTGCTTTTCTTTCAGCCCACCCATCATGTTGGCATTCTCAAATGTCTCCTGTTTCCCCTGCCACTTGGATACAAGGCCCCTCATTTCAAGTTCTAGCCCACTGCTTCAGAGAGCTTGTTGGCATGGGCTGCTGTCGCCTTTTTGAGGGAGGAGAGAAAGTCTTTTTGTGTCCAAATGCTAGGCCGGGAGTGAGCTGGACCCCTCCTCATTATGAATGGCATTTATTTTATTTAGTCTTGGGACCCAGCAAAGCCCAGGGAGCCTGACCTCATGTCTGCCCCCAGCAGCAGGAGGCAGTATCCCGGGGGGACCTCTCTCTTTGCCCCCCAGTGGTGCCTTTGAATCCCCCCTTTGCCCCCCATCCCATCCCTCAGAGCAGGCAGCCTGCCATGATGTCATTCCTGGGAAAGCGAGGTGGGGAGGTATTTAAGGACGTGGGGCGGTACGGTTCCCAGCCCATTGATGCTGTCAGTCAGGGGCCGGCTTGTCTCCGCCATGTCTGGGACATCCGATAGGAGCGGCTGCAGCTCGGAGAACCGGGGGCAGCAAGCCCTGGTAAGCCGTTCACAAAGCCCTTCAGAAAGGGACCTGAAAGAGGACACTTTGATGAGGATTATGGGCCCCTTACGTCTTAGCCTCCTCTTCCATTTCTCTGCAGTCTGATGCTAATGACATAATCGCTTATGAGGAGCGCTGTCGTGCCAGATAGCGTCGCCTCAGTGAGTGACTGAGGGTCTAAGCTCCAGGTTAAGGTTTCTGTGTGGGGAACTGTGTGGCACAGCTTGTGGGAATGAGGAAACAGCCACATGGATGCATTACTTTGTTTATATGGTTTGTTCATCCAGTGTCATTATCCAGAGCACAGCCTATTTACGACATGTTTCTCATTCTTTCGACTGACTGCAGTACAGTACAGCTTGTGATCCATTATTTTACCAGTTGAGATCTTTGAAAGGGCTGTCCACACTTGGGATGAGCTGGTCTTGCCTTGCGTGTTCCCTTCTTGCACCTCTGCACCCATGACTTCGTGTTTGTTGAAGTTCACCCTCACTTAGTTTAGCTGAGACTGGAGATGAACTCTACAGGCTGGAATGTGGTGGGGTTCTCCTTGGTGTGAGGAGGCTTCGTGCATAACCATATGAGATAATGATGACATGACACACATGCTATAAAATAAACTCCTAAAAGTAAAATACAACTGCATCTATGTTAGCAGCCATAATTGGTTACATAATCGGTTCCCTGTTCAGCACAGCAATCCTCTGACTTTATGCTGGAATTTCTTATCTGTAAAGCAGTGTACAGTAAAGACAATTTGCTTTACATGTTCAGATTTATATTTTTACTGCACAGTATATGTACAGGTCATTCTAGAATCTTTATTTTGCCTTAAGCTATGGTTTAGACAACATCAGATACCACAAAACATGGATGTGGACTAACCTCCAGGATGAGACCCTCAGCATGGGCTCATGGGGCCATATTTTGGACTGTTTAGCCATGCTTGGGCTCCAGGTTCTGAGTAATAGCTTAACACTACCCCCCAGGGAGCGATTCTGTTTCCCTCTTCCGCGTCCATGATTAATGGGCAGGAGCTGAGGGCCGAGGGCCACGTGCTCCACGCCTTCCCACCTTCAACAGCTCTTTCCATTTCTTCTGTCTGCAGTAAAAATGTGTCTCCCAGCTGAATGCCACAGGGTCCCTGGGGTTTGGACCATAACAGGCTCTTGCCACCTCTCTGAGGAGCCGTGTGTGAGAAGCAATAAAGATATCTGCGAAAAGGCCCAACCCTCTTTAAGATCTGTCCAGTTAGTGCACGGAAAATGCTTTAAGAGATGTAAAAATTGTCCTGTATTTCATTCTCCCCAGTGGACTGTACTGCTCCATGTTACCTGAAATGTCAGATCATTATCTTTCCTGAGATTTGAATCAGTGACTTTTGACTGGAAATTCAACACTACTACCTTCTATGCTATTTGGATACTACACACACACACGCAGCCTTGAGAACTGCCTCTGGGAGGACAACCAAGAACACTTGAGCAACGCTCTTATCACGGCTCCTTTACTCTGTGAACGGGGACCGTTTGAGGCCTGAAATGTGAAATTAATGTTTTTACATTTTGGTCAGTGAAGACTATTTTATTTGGAATTATTTTCACTTTAATGGCCCCTGATTGATGCCAGATTTATGGAAATCCCTTAATCTAGGCTGATACTTATCATGTGCTGGTCATGTTCCTCAAGCTCCAGTTCGCACTGGGGCAAGAACTGTGGAGTAACATGACTTTGCTGTGGTGCTAGATCCTTGGAAATCCATCACCATGCAGAAGGGTTTGTCTTGGCTGGTGAATTAGTCATAACTAGATTAAATTTATGATACCTGTCTCCAGATAGTTACTCTCTTTGGCAGAGTAGCAGGGAATTGAAGACCTCCACTGAAACGTTACTGCAGTTTTCTTTTTCAGACTATAACAACCAAAGGCTTATTTCCATTTCAGTTACATTTCACCTTGGTGTGACATCACTCATTGCCTCTGTTGGTGTATTTCCTTGCTAAGGAGTCCTTAGGCCACAGCCATGCTGCTAAAGGAGACATGAAACTACCTAAAATGCATCGCCAGTCAAAGAACCAATCTTTCATGAGTGCTGTGAAGACGAATATTATTCGATGTGTATTTAAGCAAGGTCTAGGCAAGTCGCAGCAAAGTTTGACTGGTTACAAGACAGCTCTTAAAGTTTCTACCTGTCTTTGCTGCTCAAAGATACTTAAATAACCGCTCTGTTGGTATTTGTACCTGCTTGTCCACGTCAGGGCCACCATGGTCCAGACCCCATCCTGGAAGCACAAGATGCAAGGCTATGCAGGGTGCACCTTCTATGGGATGCTAATACTGAAATACATGCCTGTGCTGTTACTTTTTAGTTAATAAATGACATTTCAGTGCTACTGTGCCGAAGCTGTAGCAGCTGCTTTTGCCAAGAGTCCCCCCAAAAAACCAGATCAGATCCGTTTGTGCGGAACGCTACAGGAACGTGAGCAGAATTAGAAAGTCTCCGTGTTCCTGACCTACTCTAAGTGCTGCTGGCGGGGACGACGCAGGCGGACGCCTTTCAACAGAGTCCCGACTCTGCTTGGACCCGGGGGGGAGCGGATAACGGATACGTTTGCCAAAGCTCCTGGCTCACCTACCACAGGCAGCAGGGCAGTGAGGTGTCCTGGCCCTGCGACCCACATGCTCTCATTTGTGCACAAAGCAGGTGTTATTCTCCATTTGGGCTCTCTTTGCTCGCTGCCTTTTTTATGGAAAGAGGAAGGCAGGATAATCCCCCAGAGATTTCATTATAAATTTTACGACTCGCACTCTCGCATGCCTTTACAAGCATGGAATGCCTGTGCGATACACACATAAAATATTCAAACTATGTTTATGCTGCAGCTGCTTTGCGGTAGGAGTGAGAGACTGAAGAAGCACAAAAACTCATTATTGGGACGTATTTATGCTATCGAGGTGTCTGCCGTCATATTGATTTCCTTTAAAATAAACATTTGTAGGTAAGCACGGGTGATAGAGGGTGACCTCCCGTAGCTTTCATGCCCATTTCATGTGTGGCAAGCTAACAACTCAATTGCTTAAATTTAGTTAGTTAACCTTGCTTGCCTTGTTGCCCCCTCGCCCCCCAAACAAACACACACAAAAGAGAGGCACAAAACAATGGCCTTTTCCTTTAGAGGGTGGCCTTTTATATCAAGTATTCTGTTACCTTGACAATTATCAGGTTTTTAAAAATCTTCAGAAGGACCATCTTGGCAGCAGCAGAAAACACAACCTATAAAATCTGGGATGTAGAATCTAATACATTCATGAAAACCCAATATTCTGTGTACATTCTCATGTGAACTGTAAGAACTGCACAAGATAAACACTTGTCACGACTGCTTCGTGCCGAGGTCTTCTTCAAACAAACCAAACGCTTGCTTTTCAACTACAAGCGTTCTTTTTTTTTTTAATTCCCTGTGGGATCCCCTTTTTTCGCACAAGCACCACCTTTCTTTATGGGATGTATGATGGTGACGCACATCTACCACTTTAAAAGTACTTAATAGTCTTCGGTACTGTGGGCTTTATTTACTCATGCCTGCGATGTGTTTCTCCGCCTTGGGAGGGTTCGTCCCCTTCAAAAACACAATGGGAGTGAAAAATGAACTTATGGCGTGCTCTGCCACTCTCAGCGTTCAGCTCCTTCGAACCCGCAACTCGGCAAATCCGCGCCTAAGCCCTAAGTGTGTTGGTGCTCCGTGAAGTGCATCCAGGTGAAGCGGCGCGGAGAGGCTTCACATTGGGGAACCCAGGTTCCCCCTGCGCTGAAGGGCAATGGGTGGTGTCTGCTGGAGATTTACTTCGTCAAACTGGGGGGTTCCTAGGCCTCCAGGATGGGAGGATGCCACGGTTAGCGCACCCATTCACCCATGCATGGATGACTGCACAGATGTCTGTGTGGGAACGAGGGGAGCATCCAGATAGCGTCAGTGGATTGAAACACAGAGGGTGTTCCTCAGGACTTCACATGCAACCATCAGAAGATGCCTCAGCTGGAGACAAAACAGTGGGGGAAGATCTACCTTAAACCAGGGCTTCTGGGTCACCAGCGATGCAGGGCGTTCGTACAGTGGCACCAGCACAGGTAATGAGTCACAGCTCAAGAAACCGGTTTAAACGGCCAGCTTTATGTTTCCTCTTTATGTGCATCTGCAGAAACATTTTCCAACTTCTAGAATCGAAAATAAATGCTCGCTGTTTTTGATGCTCATCGATATGACAGAGACCTCATCGATCACAATCCAGATGTGTATACACAGCCATAACTTACCGTATCCGAATAAACATAAAAGTACCAAACCTTGAATCTCCTCAGCAACACGTCAGATAGATTCTTTTTTAATTTCTCAGTAAAGTTTTTTATCTGAATGCCTTTCCCCACACGTTTGTTCTTAACCGTGTTCATTTGTTACGGTCATTACTTGCTTTCTGCGTCGCTTGCTTCCCCACGCATTCGGAGAAGAACGATCATGAGCGACGTTGTGTGGAAATAAATCGCACAGAATGGGGGATCTTTGAATGGTGTTGAATCCGGCACTTTCTTCACTCGGCTGCAACATTTACTGAAGCAGCCCGGTGCCGTATTTGAAGGTAAAAACAGTTGGGCTTCTGCACAGCTCTAGCTTATTGCTTCTAATCTCAAAGCCAGTTCCTTATCCACTGCACTTCCTGCAGGCTGTTTTACAGGCAAGACTGAGAAAAATGTCATTAAATGGCCATAATATTATATCATAAATGTAAGGTAATTGGATTTAGTTTTCATGCTAAAGAAACTCTTTAAGACGCAAGGGTCATGCCTGTTAAAGTATCTAGGCCCCATGTGCCGATTTCTACCCACAAAGAGCACAACTTCATGTTATACGTGGGCATGTGGAAGCAGAGATTTTTGCAATGGTAGTGAAATTATTACAGTTATGTGGCTGCCAGAAATTACAATGCGAAGCTGAGATTTGAGATGCTGACCCTGTGTTCAGCAGGACTGTTTGGTTCTCTTTCAGATCTGCTGATCTGATAAGCGTGCCCAAAAAGTGGACTGGGCATCACTTCTGAAGAGCCAACAGGCAAACTTTACAAAGATGCATAGTTATTTGAATGCTGTGCTCTACTTACGACACTTTCGTGATGTTGACTCTATAGCCCCGTGTGTGTGTGTGTGCGTGCGTGCATGTGTGTGCGTATGTGTCCGTCCACACTACTGTCAGGCTGTCGGGAGCGATGGCAAGAGTGCAGATAGACACCAGCTCAAGACTAAATAAAAGCCAATATTGTCGACCAGGGGAAACCGGCGAACCGCGGAATTGTTCTGCTGTCGCTGTTAAAACAACACAGATGCCGCACTGCTCCAGTGTTTTGTTGACAGACAAGACTTTGTGTCATCTCAGTGCTTCCAGCAGTCACACCAGAGGGAAAAACAAAACAGCAGCCGTCGATTTCGCCGCCAACGGCAGGCTGACACCTGCGTCCGGCTCCAGGCCGAAAGGAGGCGTCCAGACTTTCACCGTCTCTGTGTGTCACGCATGCAGAGCCGGGTGAGGTTCACGGAGGAGCACGCGATCCCTTTATGGGGAGGGGCTTCTGCCAGCGCATGCCAGCGTGCCGACAGCCTCTTCCCGCCACCATGCCCGTCTCCCTGCAGCGGAAAAACACGTCCCTTGACAGACATGCGCTAAATTCCCTTGCAAAGGATGAAATCTGGGGAGGGGAGTGGGAGCCCGGTCAGCAGGGTGGGGGTTTGGGGGCCTGAGTCAGCGGCTGCCCTGCCGGTCCCTGAAATCTGTTCTTTAGGGGAGGCACACACCACCTGGCGGGGTCCTTTTGGATCGCTTTCTGATGTATCTGTTCAGTGCTTTCTGGGAACGACGAGGAGCCAAGACTCGTCGCTGTCCTGACACGTTCCTCGGGTTTTCCTGCGAGACGTACACACGCACGCTTTTCTCAAGTTGGAAATCCAGCATAAAACCCACAACCTGATGACCTTTCATCAGTTGTGGATATACTTCTAGACTATTCAGCCACTTCTCAGTGTGAAGTCAAATGGGTTCTTTCGGGCTTTTTTGCTGTGTTTTTGTCCGACAGGGTTTAATTGAGGTGTTCCACAGAGAAAGAGGGAAGCAGCTGTCATTTCACTTGATTCATACTTGTAAAGCAGAAGCGATAATAACCTGGCCTTGGTTGGAGGCTGACTTCCTATGGTGTAACAAAGTCCTCGAGGCACCGTATTAATCTTTTAATTATAATAACATGTGCAAACAATGCATGTTGAAAACAAGGAACGAGGGAACGCTTGCTGGCACAGGCTTGCAGGATTCTAGCTTTATTTCCAGCAGCCTCTGAAGAACAGATCTATGAATTATTACCAGAAAGCCACAAGGCCAGTAGAAGCATCCCTGAGCTTTGGGACTGCTGCTGCTTCTCAAAGATGGGCAGAGATTAAAATGTATTAACGCATAGATGGAAATAAAGGTCCACATGATCTTCTGGTTTTGGAGCTCTTTGTAAAACTTTCCCCCAGTGTTTTTCGTATGAGGTGCTTATTAGTAAATGAGAAGCTCCCCAGAATTTAGCAGATGGTCTTTTAGCTGCCAGATCTGAAAATGTCAAATAGGTTTCTCAAAATTATTGATCGATCTTGAAGACTACGTGATAAAGGATGCCTGGACGTAGGCCGCATGACAGAAATGAAATGTTTCTAAAACTCCCTGTTAGTGACAGGCACATTTTTTTTATCGCATAGCTAACTTAACTCCTCATGGTTAATGAACTGCAGTGCAAAGGCTTGCTTTAATATTTGCATTTATTTATTTTGCAATTTACTGCGCTTCACCCAGTTATATAACAAGCCAATTTTTTACGGCTCGGTTATTATTTTGATCCCAGGTACGGAAACTCGACACTTACCTGGAAAAAACAGGAATTCTTTGCTGTATCTATGCTAAAAAAAAAAAAAATTGTCTCCTTTATTTTTAAAGCGCAAACATCAGAAAGGTTTTATTCTTGCTTTTGTTGGTGTAGACCTGCTGCTAGCTGCATAGCAATGGTGCTGCTCTTATTTTCTCCACGCTGCCTCCACGTGTGCTCATTCTTCTTAGGGTTCAGATCTCATGTGCCAAAGTTGAAGATTTGCAGCACACAAGTCTGGCATCAGTTTATCGCCATTTTGTCTTATTTTCTCCCCATGCTCTGAAGCAATAAGGACAATAATCAGATTCCATGGAAGAATTCGGTTTGATCTTGTTCCCCCCTTTCACATTGTGCCCACATCCCAGCGTTATAAAAAAACCACTTTCAAACAAGAGCTACGCTGCTCGGCTAACCAGAACATTCATCTCAGCCGGAAATTGGCATGGTTTTAAACAGTGAAATTTGAAATGTAAGCGTAACTGCCGAGTGGTGCTGCTTACATTTTTAAATATAAGTCGCTTTATTCAGGTTATTCAGGACATCAACATTTACTTATTACTGAAAAAAATTAGCACTGAATTCTGCAAACACAGCGATAAAATATACAAAACATGTCAAGCAGAACTTGGGTGACAACTGTAGTTTTTGGCTGGGAAAACATCTCAGAGTAATATTAGTTGAATTGAATCGAACTTTTATTTATGTGCTTAAATATAAACAACTGTAGCGCAACTTAGAAAGGCAGCGAGCGCAGTTAACTGTTCCACACAACGTGCCCAATTCCAGTAGGAAGACACGCACTCACTGCAGCTCCGTCTTGACAATATTTGCCTCCTCGCCACATCCACCAACGCGTGACAAAACTACATTCCGTCGGACAACATTTAGAGCATCGGTTAAGTTTATTTTGTCTGCGATCAACAAGAAGAGAAATGCCACTCGAAGCACAAAAGTTAAAGAAAGCCCGTTTATTCCAGCAAATTGAAAAGACAAACAAGAAGTGACTTTGTTGCCTTTGCGAGAGACGGCCTTTCAGTGAAGAGCGAGGCTTGTTAGTTTAGCAGATAACTGAGCTGTGTCTTGCTGCCAAACCTAAACAAATTCCATTTCAGACAGCTCACCTCCATGGCTCAGCCCCTATCTCCGTTTCCATCTCGACCGCAGTCAGTCGGACGTTCAGGCAAGGGCCCGGGCCACTCTAGAGCCGTTTCTGCGGTTGCTGGAATCCACGCGCAACATCGCTTTTCCCCCAGATCAGCCAAAAGGTGTAGAATTTCGGAGATAATTCATTACTAGGTTGCGTCGCATGTAAGGCTGCGTCCTCATGTTTGGATGTTTGATCATCTTCATGCAGCTGTTTTGACGAAAATATGACTGTGTTCAGCTGTCAACACATTACAATATTGAACTGCTACCAACTAGTATTTTTTGCAGCAGTACCGTGCCAAAAAACATGTTTTCCGGTGAAAATGTCTTGGCTCTGATTATGTCTGTTTATAGAGCAAAGTATGAGTAGTTTGCATGCACATGTATATTTTTAAACCGTGCACATTCCATACATGTCATTCTTTCAAAGGACGACACTCGCATGGTGTCTGGTTTCTACCAACATGACATTCTTATTGCACATCCGTAAAATGTGGCCAGGTTCACGCAGAGTCGTGTAGCTGGTACCTCGCTCCGGGAGGCGTCAGCATTTCAGAGGGAGCCTTTTTGTGCGGGATGTCGCGACGTGCCACAAAGCAAGGGGCTCGACTGCCCCGCGAGGGGGTCCTCGAGCACCTTTTACCAGTGGAACATTTCGCATGTGGCCGAAAACAGCTTTATTTTATTCAGCACTTACATAGATTGACATGGCAGCTGAGGAAAAAAACATGTCATTGCGCTGTTTAGAGAAAGGGGAGAAAAACATTGGTGAAAAATCAAAAAAGTGACTGTAGGCGCCTGGCAATGTGTGGCAGTGTGCGGCGGTGCGGTGCAGAGCAGAGCGAGCGCTTCGCCTTTCCGAGGAGGAGAGAAACAGAAAGAGGGCACACAGCTCAACCTGCCCCGTGTCTGGCACCATTTAATGGTATCTTTAGGCAAGATTTTCCAATGGTTTGTAAGCAGAAATTATGACTCATTGGATTTGGTTACGTAGTTTACAGTACTTTGCATTCAGGGCCGGTGGGCGAATGACTTCAGACTTAAATATCTGATGAATCTGGTAATTGGCGCTTTACTCAAAGATGCATTGTAATGGTGGCAAAGGACGTCTGGCTTGCTAGTTCTTGTCTGTTTTCCAATGTGAACTCTGATGAGTTCAGATATGAGTGAATATAACATCTCCCGAAATGTCCTCACCTCTCCGTTATGCCAGGTGTTTTAATTTCCTTTAAATGATGTATAAAATCACTGAAAGACCTGGGAGCGGATCCTCATTTTTTAAATGATTTACATTTGGAAGAAAGGTATGGAAGCCTCTTTCTTCTCACTTCTTTCAGGAACATCCAGTTTGCTGTGTGTCAGTGCTGTTCGAGTGTTTTGCCATCCCAGTGTCGGGGTTCAGCAAAAAAAATTCTTTTATTTCATACTGAGGATAGTCTGTATTCGACAAAGGCTGACACCTGGACACAGCGGTCTGATATTTACAAGAAGCGATGTGTGTGGGCCCAAGCATGACCGATTTTTTGACTCCGTGCAGATCGAGAACCAACGTGTGGACCCCCTCGGATCGTGGAAGGTGTTTGTTGAGCGTCCAGTGGGCAACTTCCCCGGGAAATGCAAGAAGCGGAAGAGGCCACTGGTAAGTACATTCGGGAACTCGGTAGTTCTGATGCAGTTTTGTGGAAAAATTATGAGCGATGACTGTCGAGTTTTTAAAGGCTGATTTTAGGTTTATGTCTGGTCGGCTGAAGTTGATATAGTTTCATACTGACATGTGGATTTTATAACATTTCTCATGATCCATGTACATGAGTGGAGGTCCCGCATGTAAACAGAAGGCAGTCAGAGCTCAGTAGTTTAGCAGTTGGTTTAAGTCTGATTAATGTAAACCTTGTGGATCCTGGCCATTTTGTCTTGATTCTACATGCCAGTACAGACTCAGATAAAGAGCATAATTCATTCGCAGAGTGAATTCTGGAAAAACAAACTCTTAATTGGCCTTAAAGTGTGACAAATAAGTAATGTGTTCCTGAGCCACAAACACTAACTCTTTTTTTCCTCCCAACATGCAACATTCCTGCTTTACTGTTTAAGAAACAATCTAATTCAAAACTGAGCCCACCGTGTCCAAGGTGCTCTGGACACCTTTAAATCCAGGTTTCAGACCCACATGTTCAAAATCACTTATGAACGATACGTTTAGCTGCTAGTTTTATGTATTTGTATTTACTAAAAAAATGTTAAAAATGTAGGAAATCCGGGAAATCCTTTTTATGTCTCATGTTCTCCTTTCCTGCTCATTGTTTATCTTGCTATCACTTTCTTTTTTTTTTTTCCTCTTTTTTTTGGGTCACAGCAGGAGCTTCACTGTTTTTGTCCTGTGGGTTCAGAAATGGCTTTGAATCTGGCTCAGTCTATGTGGAGTCTACCTGTTCTCCTAGTGTTCACATTGGGTTTCTTCCAGGTGCTCCAGTTTCCTCCTCCAGTCCAAAGACTTCTGTTTGAGTGTTCAATAAATTCATCTAAATTGCTTGTAGCGTGTGAGTGTGTGTAGCTCTAATGGACCGGCACTCCCAATAAAACTACCTAACAAGGCAATTCTTGGATTGTAATTACTTTAATGGCTCATAAGAATCGCTACCCCTGTCTGCTTCTATTTGTAAAATATCGTGTGAGATTAGTGAATAATAAATAAAAACACATTTTGTCAGATGTAATCACATTGCCTTTCAAGAGAATTCTCTGGATGTCGTCTTGAAATCGTAAGCTTTTTATCGTTTTTGCACTTTATTTAGAACTTTTTACTTTAGATTTAATTGTTGCTATATGTTTTAGAGATGTAGAGCTTCTGAAAGATTTTTCTCCAGCTAGCACTTGGCTACAAGGCAACTGAGATGTGCAGAAAAAGGCACAGCCCACGCAGGGGGAAGCGGTTCACCTTGTTCGGAGTTATCAAGGCTCATATTCTGAATTAAAATTTTTATTCTCGTGAATCACTCCTCATAAATGCAACAGCTTGCTGTGCCCAAACACAAGGACACAAATTACCTTAGCATCTTAAACCAAAACTGACACGAAAGCAGAGACTGTTATATAAGGAGAGGCTGTATATTCCACAGTTCATTGGTTCATCCTGTCCTGTGTGCAAACCTTGTATCAAATGACTTGTGGACCAGGCTTTGACCATCTCTGCCCTGTTGGTGTTGCATTTACAGCCTGGACCCCCTGGTCCTCCTGGACCCCCAGGGCCACAGGGTCCTCCAGGATCACCTGGGGCAGTGGTCACCCAAGAAGTCCTGCTTCAGGAGTTTCGCCAAATGATAAAAGGTATAAAAGGAAGAAAGGGCTTCCATTCTTCAATTCTATGGCACCACACTAGACAAAATATGTAAGACAAGTGTCACAGTTCATCATGTAGAAGGAATTTACACAGCATTTACTGTTAAGCTTCAACCAGTAAGGGTCAACAGTGTAGATGAAGAAGATGTGCTGAGCATGTCGTTCAAGGGTACATTGGATGCAGATACTTGGTTGAAAGCCCATGTCTTCAAAGACTCAGAAACTTACTGTGGATACCGGGCTCTCCAACAGAAGCAACAGAAAGGCGGGCAGCTGCAGAGCGGGAGATCAGCCCCAGCGAGCTGCCCCCTGCGCTCATTGCCCTGGGCGGCATCTCCTATCGGAGGATAGAGCATGCCTTTCACTGCAAGCTAAAGGGACCCGTCGTTGTGGACAAGAAAACCTTGACGGAGCTGCAAAACTTCCAGACAGTAAGTTTCAAAGTGAAGGTGGGGAGTCCATTACCCTTTAGCAGGCACCCACCCAACCTCAGCTGGTCTTATGTTCTACTCATTCGCCCACACTGACTCTCAGTCACAAGGACAGGCCAAATCCCAAACGGCCATTCTGGTAAACAGTCAGGGACATCTTGGCACTCCATAGTTTTTGCAAGTGAGCCGTTCGTTTCATTGTGTTTCCTGGCCATGGAGCATAGCAACAGTAGCTCTGCCTGATGCCTACAAGCTGTGAAACAATGTGTGGGAGATAAAAAGGGCTTCTTCACTAGGGTCCGGCGAAGTAGGCCGCAGCAAAGCGTGGATGAGCTCCTCTTGCAAAAATGTTTTGCTAGCCAGTGCCCCACATTGCTTTCTCGGTGGCACACAAAAGGCACTCTGTCTGGGATTTGGAATAGCCAGCAGAAAAAAAAGGGGGGCAAAAATAGAGACGGCTTGAAACCGCATGTTGGAGTGGAACGGCTCCATCCCGTGACACACTGACGAGGGTGGTGGAGGGTGGTAAGACGCTTACATAAACCAAAAGCATAAAAAAAATAAATACATTAAAAAACAGAAATGAAAATTAGATTTGTGACATCTGCCTCTGAGCAGAGATGGCATAAAGCACCGCTGGTCAGCTTCAGCAGGGTGTGAAGGTTAGTTTTCTGAAGCTTGGGCTAAGCTCCGGTTCCAAATACTAAAATTACAAACTAAAAAATTTCAGTTGTTTAAGTATTATTTTACACCTAGTGTTGCGTATGTTTTGTGATTACATATCAGAATTTTTTCCTCTCGCAATTCTTGTGTAAATCTTAGCATAGTTTGCCTTGCTTTGCCATGTGCTCTTTATTAATAACTGAGAAACACATTTTAGGGTCTCCAGTATGTTCTTCTTGTTTGTCTGTACATCTACTTGGGTACTCATGCATGCGTGTATGTGTAGGTGTGTTTAAACAAAACTGACAATCATTCCCTTTTGATTTGAGGACTGCTGGTCAGGTGCCTAAATGCTAGCTTTGAGCCAAAACAGCACTTGCATGCAAGTGTGTGTGTGTGTGTGTGTGTGTGTGTGTGTGTATTGTTTGGACTTGGCTTCTTCAGAAATGTCTGTGGATGGTCATGGCCTGACTCCAGTAGATTTAGACCACTGAAGCCAGACTCCTGACACAAAGCAAGGACTGATACCATATACAGCAACCCTAGTCTGCAAACAGTTGGCTCTCTCCTTCTTAGCAAGAAATGAATCAAATCTTTTTTGCGTACTTTAAAGTTTGACAACAGGCTGTGGAAAAAAAATTGGCCGTGATGAGTTTCTTTTTGAGCTGGGCCTCCTTGCGCCCTCAGACTTGTATTATTAGCACCCCACATACACTCTTTGGTTAAGAACCTCAAAGTGTTGTGGGGCTGCACAGAAAAAGCAGGCTTTACACTATCCAACATGTTCAACCTGGATAGACTATGCGTCTCTCCATGACCCTGACTTGGACAAGCAGTTACCGATAGTGAGTGAAACTTTGAAGGAGTAAGTTTTTATCTGATAGCAGAGACCTTTATCAAGATTTTGCACTGCTCTTCAGTCTCCGACACACCCAGCGGTCATATTAATAACAGCAAGTTTTTTGACGTGGTGGTTGTACCTGTTTGTCACTAACATATCAGACAGCTGTGTGGTTGCTTGTGTATGTTGTGTGTTGAACATGAGCCGAACATGACTCCTTATCTCAGGTCGCACTGTTTTTCAGGCCTCTTTTTACTGCTTTAACCTTGACTGAGATATCCAGACCTGCTTATTAGCCCTTTTCATGGCATCTTAATAAAAGGGGAGGCACTACATGCAACGTGTGTGTTCCACGAACTATAAAAGGCCCTTTGGAAAACCTGGAAGGCATCACTGGCAACAGTCTCGCTGACGTATCCATCCAGCACAGGGTTCTGTTGACTCGATCGCCACGAGTTTTGAACCAGGTCACGAAATTGCAAAAACGGTGAGGCGAGAAATGAAATGTTTTCACAGAGTGGCTGCGTGCATATGTGTGTGTACATGTGCGTCTGTGTGTGTGTGTGTGTGTGTGTGTGTGTGTGTGTGTGTGTGTGTGTGTGTGTGTGTGTGTGTGTGTGTGTGTGTGTGTGGTTGGACAGCCCTGCTCTGTCGAGTGTATCTAATTAAAGAGATTCTGAACACACCCTTCTCAGAGCCACAACCGTCTACCTCCAGCCCAGCAGAAAACCCCCCTGGCGACGATGAGGCTTGCGGGTGGCTTGATCTGTGCTCATTTACTGGTGCCTTTCAGGAATTAAAGTTCTTCCAGGACCAGAGTGGCTCTACTCCCCCTTGTTTTCATTGCAGAGCTTCAGGCTGTCAACACTCAGCTTCAGCTGGATTCAGTTCCCTCCATTTTTCTAAGGGGCACCTCGCTTGCCGCCCTGCCCAGTGGCCGTCCATCTTTCACAAATCAGGCCCCAGTTAATCCATCAGTAGCCATTGCTGCTCATGTAAAATGGTGCAGAGATGGATTATTCTTAGGCTGTTTTTCAAATCATTGTCCAACAATGCTAATAACCTTTTGTTGCTGTCTTAATACCAAGTATAGAATGGAAACTGTCAGCATTGATCCCCTTCTTATCCTCAGTTGCAGCTTGTATTGAGCAGGGAATTTATACATTGTGAACACACCAAATCCTCAGTGTCTGTGTGTCTTCACAGTGTTTTTTGTCTTCGTTTTGTGTCATGAACACTTTGTGGAATCACATAATAACTAAATAAGCTTAAGGCAATCTCAACCCAAGCTCAGTCCCCAAGGCTTTCTGGAATAAAGGCCCTGGTGAACCCTTCTCCATTTTATTGTTCCTCCAGCCTCCAGCCAAGGGTGCCTTCCTCAGAGGGACGGGCATGGACCAGTCCACTGGCCGGTTCACAGCACCTGTAACTGGCATCTATCAGTTCTCTGCCAACGTCCACATTGGTGAGGATGTTTTTTTGGACACACTGCTCAGAGAATAAGCAGGGGGTGCAAGCCGTTCTAGGAGTCAAGACGTGGGTTTTCACAGATGGATATAAAAAAAACTATATGAAATTGTTTAGTTCTGAGCAACAAACTTTAGTTTGCTTCATTTTCAGTGGGATATGTTATAAATTTTGTTTGTCCTTCAGAACCCTGGCAAATTAATGTGTTCACAAAATGACGTAGCTCCTGAAAGGTTCTCAGCAGTCCTTGCAAAGTTAACCAGTGTCACAACTGAAACTGGACATGGTACCCATCACCAGTATGTGGATGACGTATCTGTAGAGACCAGGGCTGGTCTATAGGACTTCATTTAAGCTTACAATTGAATGGCAAGCATGTAAAATTGCACTAAGCCTCAGTGTTGCCATTGGATATGGAAGTCCACCTGATAGATTCGGCTGAGGAATTAGCTCCTGTGCTAGAAGCTCATGCAGCCAGTGCCATGCAACCAAGCCAGAAACCAGCAACACATGCCATCTTGCCTAAATCCTGCAGGGCTGGTGGTAGTGGCCTCGATCTTATGATCCTTTCCCCGCCTATTACTTCAACGGGAAAGATCAAGCACGTGGGGGTCTGACTTGACCAGCGCACCTCTATATACACCTTATTTAACCTCTTTACTGTTTCTGTGCTTTCTTCAGATCATGGAGAGGTGAAGAAAAGCAAGAACCAGTTGCGGGCCAGAGACAACGTGCGGGTGCTGATCTGCATCGAATCGCTGTGCCACAGATACACGTAGGTATCCAGTTTCTTCTGCCTGCTTCAGGGACCACACAGCTCTTGCGGAGGGCCTCCTTTTGATGCTGGAGGAAGCAATATGGTTTCATCTGGGTTAAGCCGGCTTTGGTATAAAGCTTCAGCACTGACCGAGTGGAAATGATTTTAATACTATCAGTTAGTTGCTTCTGGTTTGAGCAGTGATGATAAATAAAATTTGACATCGTTTCAGACTAAAATAAAGCACACAGATCCCCTGAGACTGTAACACATGTCAGTGTATCGTTGCACATAATAGTAAAAATAACTGCTAGCAAACAGCCAACATGCCAGATGTATACAATTCATCTCTGCAAAAATGCAAAGCATCTTTTTGGACAAATTAAGCAACTGGATTGGTACTGTCCCTGATGCTACCCGCTCAGCAATGTGTTATTCATCGTGCCGGTTCTGTCTCGTGTCGGTTGCTGTCAGTCGAAGCTTTCAGACAGACAGCAATAATTGCGGCAGGAAAGTTAGCAGCCTGGACCGCCATCCACAATTCCTCGGTTTGTTGCCGAATTTCTGAAAAGCCACATCCTCAGCTCCGCAGTGCAAATGTGCATCTGACCCAGTCAAATACAAAGAGCGCGGCTTATGATAATAACAATTATTTGTGTCTTTATGTTAACTTCGCTTAGGGCCATGTGGTACTCATTTGCGACTGCTTGTGCAACCAGTGGAGATGAGGAATACATGCCATCCGTCACCATAAAACAAACAAGAATTGCAATTTTGCGATGTCTCAAAAACAGGCCCTGTGGCACCCAGGCAGCTTGGGGCTTTTAGGTTGTTATTGGTTTGGCAGGTTGGGTTCGCTTCAGAATAGCACCTCTTTGTCCTAGCGTAATGACTTGCAGCAGCCTGTTAAAATGGACGGGTGTTTAATGCCCATTGACTTTTTGCTTATATTTAGGAGCTGTAAAAACCTTGCCTGTCCTCCTTTTGCTATTACAGAACGCTAATCAGGTCTTTCAAAAGACAAATTCTCTCACCTCATGCGCCTGTGACCTCTGGCACACCTTTAACCTGAGAGACACCCTGTTGTTCCTGAGTGCAGGTCATATAATTCCAAGAGGTTTGTTACTGATTTTGTGAAGCATATATTTCACAGCACATAAAAAGTTGTCACACAGCTGTCTATTGATATCAAATGTAACGGAGAAACAGAAAAAAATGAGAAAAAAATGGAAAAACTTTTAGATTCAGTTTTTGGTACATATTTTTCCATTTCTAGTTTGTATTGTTGCTATGGTGACTTAATATGCTCTACAGTCAAAGCCATCCCAACTAATGCGAAAGGTTGTATTACTGGAGTTATATTATTTATGATAAAATTATTTCCAATACCATTTAAAAGTACTGTATGACTTAAGATGTCGATATATTTATAAGCAGGAAAATTTAAAAGTGGCTGAATATTCTTAAACTAGATGAAAAATCAGCATTGGAAACTCATAAGGAATAATGTTAGCCTCGCATGCTCCAGCTTTAATAAATCATTAGTAGTATTTTTACCAGAATATTATTAGTATTTCTAGTTTATTTGGCAAGTCTAGTTTACTGGTAATAGGAAGCCTAACTAAGAGGATGTCTCTCTCGTTCATATACCTGGAAGTCCAACAGAGTGAGGCCACCTCTGTCCCTTTTGTGCCACACATCTAGCTTTTTCAGTCAGTCTGATGCATTAACGCTGGGAGCATGACAGGACATAGGCATACCAGAAGTATTTTCAGTTAAATTCTACACATTTGTTTTTGACTTTTTTTCAAGAGAAGCACATTCTTCTGGGGCTTCACACCCATAGTATGCAGAATAAAAGCAAATGAATTACGCTGCACAAAAAACTGAGTAGATAGAAATGCACGAGGGGGCGGCTTTTCTGTACCAGCTCCAAACCCCTGTGACTCTCCCACGCTTTAAAATGAGGAGAATGTAAAATTAAGCTCTTTGGGATGGCTGTTAAAAAGAAGACAAACATGGCTGATTCACCATAAAAATGTAGTTTTTTCCACTGAACGGGAGCCAGTGGTCTGAGCTGGAAACCACAGTGGTGTGCGGTGATATCTGGGCCTGACCGCAGTGGGAGAGCTGTGCAACACAGCAAGCACCTCCTTTCTTCTGAGACGCTGACAAGAACAACAACATCTCGGAGAAGGCAAGGTTCGGGTAACAGCATTTGCATTTATTTGTTCAGTTGATGCGTTCCTTCAAAGAGGCTCAAAAGCAGAGTAATTTTTCATTTGGTGCAATTTGGGGTAAGTACCTGGCTCATGGGTACTGCAGCAGGAGGTGGGATTACAACCCAAACACTACATCACCTGTCTCGTTGTGCTGTTGTATAAATTCTTCACTAATACACTGAAAAATATGCTAGTGAGGTCACACACAAGGGTGTGTTGGCTGTACGTGACCCCTGGAGCATCATCACACCCTCTTTGCTGTGTTGCTGGTGGTCAGATTCCAACGGTAACCCTCAGATGGGCTTGATGTTTCCTACTTTCACATCTTTCTGAAGTGCAGCACACATATATGCTTGTGTTTTTGTACACGTTTGTACCGTAAGGGCTTCTAGCCTCATTCGGCTATTCCTATTAGTTCCATCGACATTTTAAAGAACTAGTTATCATTAGTCATTTTCGAGGGCAAGTTTTAGCACATAGTTAACAGTGCAAGTTGAGAGCTAATGAGCTGTTAGCTCCATTAGGCAGGTAGATGCAGCGATGAACATGACCCGGCAAGAGCGTGCACCAACGAAACCCCCCAGGTGCTCAAGTGGAAACCCCTACAAACCCCAGTGGCATCCAGTCAAAGGCTCTATAGACTTTTACGCAGTCATGAAACAGTAAGGGATGGCAGCTAGTAACTGTGATTGTTGTGCATTCTGTGTGTGTGTGTGTGTGTGTGTGTGTGTGTGTGTGTGTTGGGGCGCTATGTAGGGTTAGTGCTGATGATGGGAGTGTGCCACGGTCTTTAACGGGAAACAGCTGCAGACCTTTGGCTGGCAGTCGACGGAGAAGACCGGCGAAAGGCCGGAAGTCCTTCAGTAGGATGGGGTCTTGCGTGGAACTGGTGAAATGAACCAGGGGTTCTGCCATCTGCAAATTCTGTCTTTCATTTAATGAAACAAACTCGCTGGCACCACTGGAGTCATCGGTGCAATTAGGTGCCGGTTCTGATGAAGCAACCAAGAAACCACTCGGCTTAAAAGTGGTTAAGGAACAGCCTAATGACCTCACCATTAGAAGAACGGCGGTCTGAATTAAAGCTTTGCTGGGCCCACATGAAGAGAAAATGAAAAAACGACAGCGCTTAATGAATTAGCGTAAAATGCGTTCAACTGGCAAACCCTCGTGAGGAAACTATTAACTACCGAGTTCTTCACCAGAAGTTAAAAATGAATAGCGGCTGGGATTTATTTCATATCTCAATGTAAAAATCATTTGTGTTGGACCTCTGTTGGTCTTCATTGTGAATTTCTTGTGATTTTGCTCTTATTTTTCCATTAGGTCCTTGGAAATGATTGTGGGCTTGGAGAGCAGCAGCAGGATATTCACCGTTTGTGTACATGGGCTGCTGGAACTGCAGGTGAAGCTACTGTGCCAATTTTGTGAAGACACCTCTGACACATAGCGCTTCCACTAGTTTTTCACATGCAACCCTTCCTCAACTTGATTTTATGAACTTTGGATTTATGGACCATGGCAAAAAAAACTGCAGAAAGCATAAAGACCATAAATTTAAAAAAACCCATTTTAATCATAATATAACTGAAACTATAAGTAAATTTCAAATTTGTACCCTTTTTTGGAGAAAATGACAATGCTTAAAATAGTGTTTTTTTTAAAAAAAAAAATACATCACAAAGAAGAACCACCCAAGCATCTCCATACTCAGCTTGATGAAGGCAGCACAGAGCTCCCGAGTCTCCCTGTCGCGAGTTATGGCTGCATGTGTATAATTCACTGCGCTGTTTGTGTTTCAGTTAGAGAATTGACTGTGTTTTACTTTATTGCCCACATTACTTGTTCATTGCATACCACGTTAGGGTACAACAGTGTTACCGTAGTAAACAGTGTGGTACTGTACAGCACCATAGTAAAAAATATTATGCTAACATTAGACTTCAATTTTTCCAGACTTTTGCCATATCAGACACAACCATCCCCATATAGTCAAGAAAGCTGAAGATGGACTGTGGTCTGTTTCTTTGTGACTGATTTGCTTAAAAAGTGTCTGAAATCCCCTCCTTTTGTCCTGCTCTTTCTCCCCTCCAGGCTGGCCAGTATACCTCCATATTCGTGGACAATGGAGCAGGGGCCTCCATCACGATACAAAATGGCTCGGACTTCATGGGGATGCTCATGGGCGTATAGCCTCGCCTGTGCCAGTTCAGTACAGGGTCACCACGGGGTTCATCATGTGTTTGCACGCACTTTTCTGGACCAGGAGCAGCCCTTTGGTGAAGCCCGGGACCGCATGTGGCCATCTGTCTTCCAGCTCTGAGGGGACCACAGTCATCCACTTTGAGAGACATGCTTGCCTTACTACTATCAACCTGGTCATGCATACAGAAGACAACGTTCACGTCACAATCTCCACATTTCCTGCAATAAGATTTATTTTTACACGTTCTCAAGAGTTTGGCTTTCAGTTCTCCACGGACACTCCAGAAGTGTGTAAATAAATCCAAAGCTACTCAGAAAAAAGGTGCCGACAAGGGCAGGGAACGAAGGCGTCAGAACGGCGTTGGCATTGAAACTCACTTTTCTGAATGTTAATGACCGACCAGTGACCAGTTTTGTTTCTCATTTCTTCACATTGTTTCCGTCTACGCATTTTGGGATGTGCAGCAAGGCGTTTCACTTGTGCGGTGTAGCAGTGCCTGCCAGGGGGCCTTGTGGCCATAATCTGACCCTTCTTTTTCAACAGCCAATGGTGCCACTAAGGAGGGTCTCAAAGGTGGGCTGGGCAACCACGAATCGCATTTTCAACCCGCATTAGAAAAAGAAAACGCGCTGGCAAAAAGAAAGGCACAAACAATTAGCTACTATAGAAGGTCCAGGATCAGAATAAATTAAATAAAACAAATACAGTCTGCCTTCCAAGGGGAAAAGATGGGGTGAACTGCGCCGAAAGAAAGAAGAAATTAAGAAATCTGTTTCCAAGACAATTAAACATGGTTATGCTGAAACCATTGCACCTTCCAAAGATTAATGAAAACTAATGACCAAATTATACAGTGCGGTTTCAGCAAAGGATTCCAGAGACTGCAATGCTTGTCCAGTTTTCTCATTCTTGCACACTTTGTAATGACTGGATCAGATTTCATCCTATTTTTTTACTCGGTAAAAAAAGTTTTTGTGTGCCTCAACAACACAGATACATTTTAATTGCCCTCTAAAAACATTTTTTTGTACTGTACGGTTTATTAGTAAGTTGTGCATTTATATATAAAAATGTTTATTAGCTGGTCAATAAATTATGCTCAGTATTCCATGTATGCACATTTTATTAATGCAACAAATTGGAAATTTATAGTATTTATATTTAAACATATCCTAACTTTGATATGCAAAGGCATTTGAACAGTGACTTGTGGCTCCAGGCTTTGGCATCGCTGTTACTGGCGAAGAGTCGCAAGACGTGAGTCCAATGGAAACTGCATCATTGTTGCAAGACAATAAAACCACTTGTATTGCATTTTGATTTGCCTTTGAAGTAGTTCTGTCATGAATTGTAATCTAACAAGTTGACAAAAATGCTAAATTCTATAAATTTTTTTTGTTACTCAGTGTATATGTAGATCTATGGTTTACAATGTCAGATGTCTTATAATAAATGATTATATGCATAAATGTATGTATAAAAATGGCATTATATAAATTGAATGTATATACAGTATATGACATAAAAGAACCATTTATAAATTTCACATATATCCATTAAAAATTGAGATCTTTAACTTTTTAAGAAAAAATTTACATGCGTTGAGACAGACATTTTGTGTCATTATATACTTTTTTATTGTTATTATTTTTTTTACTTAAATGACTGCATTAAAGCACTCCTAACCTTTGTGTTGCTTAGTAACTTTTTATAGATTGTTGATTTTTTTCAAGGTGACTCAAAATACAACAATCTGACTATAGCTTAGAAAAAGGAAAAAATAAGGTGGTAATATTACATAAACTATATCAGTGGAGAACAAAGTCATTCTCTCTCTATTTATTTACTTCTTTTTTTTCCGATACACAGCTTATCTGTTTTAACCTTTATCTTCAGCTGCCGTTATATATATGTGAGTAAAATTCCCGACTCACAATTGGCCAAAATTGTCTGTGCTCCCTCAAACGTAAGAACAACATTTTTTGTTTGAATGCACCTAACAGAAACTGAGTGCTGATAAGTTATGCATAAAGTAAAAGTGAATTTATCCATGTGTCAGATTCAAAGCGGAGTGGGTGGGGTGGGGGGGTCATATTCCAGAAAGAATGCCGAAATCTGCAGCAAACGGGAGCAGCCCTGCTGAACTAGAAACGGCGTCACCCCGAATGGTGAGGCGAGTGCTTTGAAACCCAATCTTCTAAGTGTCGTGTAGGGTCTGATGCCTAAGATGGGGGAAAAAAATTTGGGAATGAGACAATGATTCCTGCACTCCCTGTAGCCAGACTTGTGGGTTTTCAGCCCCAGGAGACAGTTTAACCATTGCGGTTTCGGGCTCTTATCTGGTGTCTCTCCGCTTGAGCCTTTTCTCTCCGTTCTGCTGGCAGTGTTTGCTCACCTTGAATCGCATTGCTTCTCAAGTGAAAACAACAATCACCACTCGAGCAGAGGAGACGGCAACTCTTTTGTCTGTTTCTACTCCGTGTCATGACAGCTGGATGCTATATTTGTTGTTGAAAAGCCCTTTCTTGGGTGTCTGCAAAGTACACTCATTTTACACAGTGACTTTGTATGATCTCTACACCCATCTACTGTACCTCCATTTTGATTCCATGCAAAACAAATCATATTTATTCAGCTTTCAAAGACTTTTAGTCCAACTCAGAGGCTACTTGTCTTCCAATCTAACTATCTATCGAACTAAGGAATGGAACATCCGTCTGGGCCTTCCAGACTTTACCCACATGCCACTACGTTGGCTCAACATACTGAATAGTAGGGTCCACATTCTGCCAAAAAAAGTCTTCCGATTCCACCGTTGGGTCTTGCTTCTACATTAACAGAACAAATGCACATTTCTCGCAGCTGTAATCTGCAATAATTACTGCTCACAAATATTTCTAATGCTCAGAAGATATCTAAGTAAGCACTAAAGTGCCCTCATGGTAAAATGTTTTAAATTGATGCCAGATATGATTACAATAATCACAGTTGTAATAATCGCTACTGAAATGACATTTTGCAGCCCGAGTCCTAGACCTTAAGTCGGAATTCCTTTCAAATTGGAGTAATGACAAGCTGGACTTAAAAGTTCCGCCTCTCTTCATTTGCTCTAACTTCAAAATTACTGCTCTTTCCACTGTTATGGCTCAGGCTGTCAGCTCATCCCCAGCAACGGTTTGATAATTAATAATGACTTTATTTTAGTCTTGGGTGGTCTTTTTGTCGCAAGGCTCTCATAAATAGCTTTAAGCCCTCGCTGCGCAAATGGTGGTTGGCTTTTTGGCATAAACCTGTGTGCGTATTAACGGCAGCTCCTAGCGGAGGCAGACGGTGCAACTCATTATAACAAACACAGCATTAAACAGAATGCCGCACAGTGTGCCATGTACAGCACCAAACTGGGCGCGCAGGGTCCGGTGAGTGACCTGGGGGAACCGAGTGTCGGGTTTTTATTCCTTTTACCCAGGCATCACGCAGACCAAGACCAAGACTAACAGAAGAATTTACTAACAGCGAAAGTACTAGAATACAAAATACAATACACAGCCAAAAGTCCACTGCCCGATGTTACCAATGCTGCCTGGATGACACTATTGCAGCTTGCAGGCCAACACCACCAACCTCAGGAATGGCTTTTTCCAGGCCGTCAGGCTAGTGAATTCCAGACAGCATAAGGGACTGATCACTACCACCACCACCGACCACCTCCCACACTGTCATCTTTACCTTCACCACTCACTGTTTGACTGTGGCTGTGATTTTTCTTACCCATTATTCATTTATACATTCTTGTTTATCCTTCTTTTCTATCTGTAGCCATGTATTTACTCCTTTATTTACCTATAATATTCCTCTGCCTACCTCAATTTGTCTGTGCCTTTTGGTGTTGTGGCTGTTTAGTGTACCATAGTCTACAGAAACTACATTTTTTTCCCTCTTGCACTTATATATAAGTCTAGAACAACAATAAAATGAATATATACATTTATTAGCTGATGAACTGCATGTGTGGCTCCTTAATTCCATCACCTGGTTGCATTCAGGGGCAGCTGCCAAACATGTGGACATTGCATGACCAGGTTTCAACTTGTCGCACTCACATAATGAGACACACAATGCCACCCACGGTATCACACGGTGCCACACACTGGACCCTTAGTGTCAAACACAACTGACAAAAGAGCTGAACACTCAGCAGGATTTTTTTTTTTTGCTCCTCCAGGAACTTCCACGCCTGCTGCTTTGCAGGAAAACATTCCTCCTTTAGCACAAAGTCATAATCTGTTTTCCCTTTCATTTTGTGGACACAGGCAGCACTATGGTTAGGGAAACTATGCTGTAGTTTTATAAATGCTGGGTCGAATCCCTGTTGTAGAACCCACGAGCAAGAGACAGATCAAGAGTTACAGCATGAACTCATCAAACTGTATCGCCAAAGAACCTTGGACAATGTGATGATGATGATGATGATGATGATGATGATGATTATTATTATTATTATTATTATTATTATTATTATTATTATTATTATTATTATTATTATTATTATTATTATGTATCCACTATGGGAGAATTTCATGTTTCTGGATATTTCATGCAGATTTAATCATGACAGTTTGTTTTCTCATGCCAAAGCCACCAGAAGTTCTCGATATGTATTAAATCAACAAGGAGTTTTCAGGAGGAGCGCCTGACATCCTGAATCAATGGAGTATTGATTATTTAATTCATGGTCAGTTGCCTGTTTCAGTTGAAGATCACCACATTTAAGGCTACACAGAATGTCCCAGTAAGCTTTAAAAAAAATATAAAATGCATGACTTTTGAAGACAACCAAAAACACTTTAAAACTTTGTGTCCTGCATATGACTGCAGGGTGTAGTGGGAATTGTGAAAATGACCCAGATGACCAATAAAATATCAAAGCAAACCCATTCATTCTCAAGTCATTGCACTCAAAATGTGCTGAATTTCAAGTGGAAAAAGGGTGTTAGAACAAATAACCTGTACACCTGCCGTGTCAACAGGGTTTGGCCACCGGGAAGTGTAGCCCTGTGCCACAATTCCCAATACACTCTGCAGTCATATGCAGGACTCTTAAAACAGTCATGCATTAATAGAAAAATATGTGCATACATTATTCAGATGCAGCCTGCCCATGCCACACCTCGCCCACGCCAGATACCACAAGGCGTCAGGTGCTATTACAGGTAACCCTTGCAGGCCTCTCCAGTTACGTCTGTGGGTTTATCGTGAAAAACCCCTGCAGTTGAGAATGCACACCAGCTATGCTATGGCTTGTAAAGGAACAACACCTACGCACCAAGAAAAATTTATTTGGCATGAGATGACATCATGAGTATGGAAAGAATGTATTTCACAGTGAGTTAGGTTGAGAAAAGCCAATACTTGGGAGGTTTGTTTGATCAATAACAGAAGGAAAACACACTGTGTGCAGACCAGAATGGTGTCTGAGCCAAAAGAGCAACCTACACACATCTCAAGCATTCCATACATTATTGTGAACTGCACTGTCCTGGTCAGGGTCATGCTGGTTCAGAGCCTGTCTCAAAATCACCGGGTGCCAGGCTATTAAACAAAATCCTGGATGGAGTGCCTGTCCATCGCAGGATGGTCACCTGGGCACACATTCACATACTCACGCACACACTATAGGCAGTGTGGAGTGACCTGATGTCAAGCTTTATTGCTGGAATGCTGCCTTGTTTTTTAAATCCTCTGCTTGAGGACTTAAGTGCCTGACCGAACTGATGATTTTATTAATTTACATTCATTTCTATCTGTTGCATTCCGCCAAAACACCTTAGTGTAGTTTGCATGTTCCACCCACATCTACACGGTTTTGATCAGGCGCTCTGGTTTCCTTCCACACTCCACAGACACATTTATCAGGATAACTGGTGACTCCATGCTGCCCACAGTATGTAGCTGTCCTGCTCTAGACTGGTGTCTCAGTCAGGGTATAGATGTGCTGTCTTAGCACCTAATAATTGCGTGATGGGCTATAGACGGCCGTGACCCTGAACAGAGCAAACTGTTACAAAAATTGAATGAATTCAGTACATATGGATTGATCAAGGATAATACAGCAGCAGGTGAGATTCAATCCAGGCTCCTCCGTGTCCAAGTGCAGCAGCTCTTTCCTGCTGGTCCAAATTTGGTGAAAACCCTTTCCAAAAATGAGGACCTAATGTCTTACTTAAAAACCGCATTTTTTGGAGATTCACCCTACCTCACGTTTTGTAACAGGGAAAACAGCTCCCTGATAAAAGCCACATATGTGGCCAAAGGAGACTATACAATCTAAGCGGTGTAATTATTATTAAAACATTTTATTATTAAACATTTGCTCCCGGCAAGTGTACTTGTGGATAAGTGACAGCAGCATCGGTACAGACTTTGGTAAAACCTGCTTTGTCCCATCACTCTTTGTACCACCACCTGTTTGCTGCGCTAAGCAATGATATGGCAAAATGCATCCATTATGCTGGCACACAGTACTAGTAATTTAGTTCCATAAATACGGTATATGGAGTAACTAAATATAAGAGCTCCTAGGAGGAGCTGAAGTGCAGAGCGGATGGTGACTGACACTGGCTTGTCTGTTATTAATCATGAATGTTTGTCTGTATCCATTAAAATCTTCTCTGCCTCGACCTACCTCAGTATCTAGAAAGGAAAAAACTTATTTACAAAACCTGGTGTCCTCCAGTGCATCTCCATCAGATGTCTTGGGTGCATCTCTACTGTCTTTTAAATGAAAGATGTTTTGGCACATTTATTTAAAAAAATATCTATACATAGATAGTAGACAAGCTTTTTGGAACGGGGTCCACTCAACCATTCAGAAAGTCTTCAGCAAAAAATATTTTTTATTGCTTTCCATCTTCTTGTTTAACAAGTTTTCAGATTTTTTTTACTGAAGTTGTGGCATATACATTGACAACTGTGTCACACTTGACAAGGAAATGTATTTTATTACTATGGTCTACACCTAAAGCCCCCTTCTGTAAGTGTTTAAGTTTATTCTTTAATTTATTTGAAGTGTTTAATGCATGATGGAATGACTGCAAGTCTTTCTGGAACCTCTCAGATCAAACCTTAGACCTGTTGTAACCTTTGGCCCCTGTTTTATGTGCTGGGATGTTACTGAAATTTCTCAGCGCACCGTTTCTGTCTCCGTGTTGCCGCGACATGGTGCTGCTCTGGTCTTAATTACAAAAAATACATTAAAAAACTGACTTAAGCACAAGAACCACTTCCACAGACTGAAGTGAGAACTCCACCGAGGTGCCGTGACTTCTGGAAGGAGCGCTGGTCCTGCTTGTCCCACAAATAAAGCTTGACTAAAAAAGAAGTGTTGTTGTCGTCCTTGCCCGTTGATTTTCAATGTGCTGGTTGTCTTCTTCAGTCAGATGGTGCTATGATGGGACTTCAGGACTTGAGGATTGACCTCTGGACTCCAAGCGGCACCAGTGAGCCACCAGCAGCACCTGGGTCAGAGCGCCAGTCCCACCCAGAAAGCCAGACCAATGGTCATCGAGTTTGCAGCGTCAACGGCACTCTTTCCAGCGTCTTTAACCTCTCATGACAACTATGTGAGCGTGCCGCAACGCATTCGCTCCCCTGGTGTCTGGGCCGCAGAGCCTGCCAGGCGGTTGCGAAACCCGTCGTGCTGTGACTCCCTGACAGGAATTTCCCATTGCCCCATTATCAGCATCAGACAAGCTGAGTGATCGCAATTACATCTGCCCAACTGCTAAGAGCAAACATTTTTCCTTCAAAAAGGGAGGTTCATGAATGGCCCTATTGTGAATGTGTGAGGTTTCTGCCAGCTTCGCACAGTGTAAACCGTCCTGGTTTGCTTTAATAGCACCTTAACTTGTGGATTCCTCTTTCACGACAATACACACACTTGAGGATAGCACCCTGCGCTAACTTACATGTGTTGGGGTTTAATAGCAGAGGTCCAGTTCATCTCTAAGCCACCTATTGACTCCACTCGCGGTTGTGTTGTGTGAGCAGTGCACTCAGCTGAGCCGGGAGAGGGCAATTCCGTCCTTTGATGGGAAGTGAGGAACCCACATAGCCTACTCTCACCGGATGACCTAAACAAATGATGCTGGTGAAAGTTTAAGCTGTGTCTGAACCGAAGACAGGACCAAAATGTGGGGATGTCTCGAACTCCAGATGGATCTCCGGTGGTTTTCTGCTTCGCACTCTTTCTCTGGGTGGCTCTCAAATATAACGTAAACCCAAAGGAGCAAGGCTTTATTTCAAGGTGTCAAGACAACAGGGTGTGTCTGCAGTATTAGGAACTGGGGTATCACAAGACGTATGTGTTGAGGGAACTGTACACGTTTGAAGTATCAGTGACTGGGAGGACAGGGCACATGTCACACCCCTCCGCTGCTGCTGACAAGGTAGGGTCTGGACCCAATGTCTCTGGTTAGAGGGAACCTCAGTGGGATAGGAAGTCCAGCACTGCAAAAGCAAGGCCCAGTCAGCAGATTGTATGAAACCTAGAAGTTTGGAATGAAGCACTAGTAATAGCAGCTAGATTGATTTCGCATGATGACATCCATGCTGGACAGTCGTGGTTGAAGAGGCCTCTCTCTTCCCAACTCATGGGGCCTTGGCATCCCTTTTCTGGGGGATTGTAGTTAAAGTGGCCAGGCACCAGGAGCAGGAAGAGGCATGGGTGGGCTCCTGTGGGTTTGCCCTGCCATGTGTGGGGTGAGCATTCAAAGCTGCTAGGTGATTCTCCTCCAACTTGATTCCCTCGATCAACATTGCCGGGTGGTTACGGCGCACTCTCCGGGAGAGCCATTATGATCTGGTTGAAGGAGATAATCTCACTGGTTCAACGGGAGGCTTTGTTCTGGAGAAGGAGGCAGTAGGCAATCTCCGGCAGGGTTAGTGCAATGTGATGCAGAGGTGTTTCTTCCATAAGAGGCCCTTTACTCTTGTCCTAGGTTTCCGCACCACTGTGGCAAGGCGGATTCGGGACAAGAGAAGTCAGGAGCAGGTCTCTTTTGAGTATTGTTTTATGGAAACACGTAGGGTCAAAAGAGAGAATTCAGCGGATTGCTGGGTCAATATCACTTAAAGTGGAGACAGGATCAAATTCCGGACAGATCCCTGGTGGTGTTGTCTCTCTTGCTGTCCTTTAGGGTAGCTCTGAAATGTAAAGCAAACAGAAGGGAGGGAGGTTTTTATACAGGGTGTCAGGGCAACAGGATGCGGTTGGAAGCATCTGTGGCTTTAGGGAGCAGGACGTCACAAGATGCACGTATTGAGGTTTCTGGATGCGTTTCAGCTGTAAGGGATGGTGGTTGTGGGGCACAAGTCACACTAGTGCTTAGCTAACACCCTGCAAAATATGGGTGGAGTATGCACACTCTATACAGACTGAGGGGAATTGAACCCATGTCCTCTCACACCATTCAGGCGGCGTTTGAAAACACTTCTACCTGTCGCACCACAGTTCCAAAATTTAAGCTATGTCTCTGTGTTTGCATCAGTTGAAAATCTTTTGATGCAAAGGATTTAGGTTTGAACCCTTATTGAAGCTACCTATGTAAATACTAACTGTGTAAATGCGTTAAGGTTTTAGGAAGCGCACAGCTCCATTCTGGTGTCTGCACTTCCAAACAAGGACACCTGTGATGCTGAGACCAGACACAGAGCCCCTCAGCACAGGCGACACCAGGCCTCCATATATTAGGCCTTGTACATGCCCCAAATTTTTTCATGGCAACCCAACTTACTCTAAACAGCTCCTCGCTGTCTCGGGGGCTGTGCTGATATCGGGCACTCCGAAAAAGCACGTTGCCATGGAAACCCCACAACCATTTCTCTCTGAGCTGTCAGGCCATAGCAGACTCAGGGAAAGTGCAATAAACAGGTCACATGTCCTGCGTTGGGTTTTCTCTTTTTTTCTTTCTGTCTTTTTCCCCCTCTGGGCAAGCCTTATTCGGTCAGGCCAGGGTAACAAATGATCCTGACAATTCTTTCAAAGCTTATGTTACGGAGTCCAGCTCTGTGAGGCGCTGGAATGAGCAAAGTACACAGACAGCTCGCGGCAATTGATTTTCCTATAAATTCTCATACACAAGCATGAAGGCAGGAGCAGCTCCACAGACGTAGAGACTCCAGCATGGGTCCAGTCAGAGGGCAGGAACGGCAACTCAGTTTTGTTTGAAACAGCATCCCTCCATCTGTTCATATTACTCAGCACCCAGACAGAAAATTTACCATGGGTGAAACACGGACGTTGTAATCGTTTATAATAGAGTGCATTAGGATGGTGGGGGGGTCAAAGTCATACATGTACCATAAAAGAAACATGGAGGAGACCAAAACACACTGTACATGTGATAAACTATTGTAATGAAGCGGATGACACAGAAAAGATTTATATTATTTTGCACGCTGTTATTTTAACTTGATTCTGCTCATTTTTCCCTCTACGCAGAGTGACACAGAGTGCTGAACAGACAAGCACATATGGCGACACAGGGCTAAACAAGAGCAGAGAGACGATAAACTTAGATAACAGTTTGAAAGCAATCGGGTCCATGCATATGCCAACTGGTGACCGAGTGGAGAAAAGCAAAAAAAAACTTCCAAACAAAAGAAAGGAGAAAAAAATAAACATCTAGGGATGTAAACTCTAGTGGTTGCCCACCTCTAATGGGCATTCTAGTGTATTACAATGGGCTTGTGTGCAGAATATCTATAAAATTATGATGGTTTCAAATGATGGATCCAGGAAGGAGCCGCAGAACTCCAGAAAAATGCATAGAAATAAAGAAGGGTCTGGCATAATGAATTTGAGAAAAAAGTATGTAGAGGATTTTTACACAGGTGATCTGACAACTAAGGCCGAGGGCTTAGTTGCTACGTCATTCCACAAATTAGGGACTCTGTAGCTGAACACTCTGGACCCTAGAGTTTGAAAAAGTCTTGGAAACTGTGGGGAGATTGGCATCTTCTGAGAGAAAGGTATGATTTGGTTTGCATTTTCTTGGTGAGGTAGGACACTGTTAGTCCCTTGAGAACCATTTATGCTTTTGGGATTTTGAAACCACACGTGCAGGCCCATGTGGAGGATGAAAACCGGACCCCATGTTTTTTATTCTATTTTAAGTCAGCGATAAGGCTGGGTTCTGTGTTTTGGAAAAGTTAAAAGTGGGCCTCAGCTTATGCTGGATTGAAGGACAGTTTATCCATCCACCCATTTTTGTTAACTGCTTATCCTGAGCAGGGTCAAAGCAGTCCAGAGCCTCCTGTGGAATCAGTGGGGGCTACACTATCCAGGAGCATCTGGGTGGAACAACAGTCCATTGCAGGACGACCACACACACAAGCATACTCACTCACACACACAGTAACACAGCACGGGCAATTCAGAGTGACCAGGTATCCTGGGACATGTCGTTGGGCTGTGGGAGGAAGCCAGAGCACCCAGAGGACTCCCACGCAGACACAGGGAGAACTGGCTCATGGCTGACCGGCAAAGGTGCTGTGAGGTGGTACCACTACTCACAATATGTTGAAATAACTATCCTGGAGTTGAAGGTATGAACAAATTTTAACATGAAGAGGCAAAGTACTTTTGTTCCAGTGGGAATAAAAAAAGACTTTTTAAATTTAAGCAGGGATCATCTTGAGTGATACACAGCCTTTGGTCAAAAATTTACAGTATGTCCATTTTACAGTTTCAGCTTTACAGTGGCTATACACACAGTTTGGTCTATGCGTTGTAAAAATTAGTCCAACAGTAAAATAAATGATGTGTACAGTGATACTTTAAACTGCAAAACAAAATAATGCATTTTTAACCATGCCATTCCATATGACTTTAAAACAGCTGAAAAGGATGCACTGTGGGTATTTGTTTTGTGTACTACTGTGGTGGTGGTGGGTGGTGGTGATGATAAGATGTCTCTCCCAATTGCCCAGGTGCTCTCCTCCCAAGAAACGGAGGTGCTTTGTTTTGTCAGAGCATCCAGAATGGACGGCATCGCAATTGGGAGCCAGTGGGGATCCTTAGCCGGAGCCAGCCGTGGAGATGGGTATCGTGGTAATGGGTCCCGGGACTCCTGACGCTCCCCTCAACGGCCCTGAGACACACAGGAATGTCGGCTCCAGTGCTGCCCCCCGTGAATTGCTGTCCTCATCAGAGACAACAGCACGGGCTGGTCTGAGACATCATTTCCAACCAAATTTTAGTAGTCTGTTCCATCAGTCCAGTCAATAAGTCACCCGTTTTCCTGAGACCTTTTTAACTGAATATTTTCCCTTCTTATTATAGTCAATTTGTCTATTATTCAGTCACTTATACTCTGTAATTGCATGTCCAAGTCAGGGTCATGGAAGTCCACAGCATGTCCTGGAAGCACAGAGTGCAGGGCAGGTTATTATTATTATTATTATTATTATTATTATTATTATTATTATTACTCACAGGGAAGATTCAGTTACAGTTGGGACAGCGGTACAATAAAGTCACTAAAGACGTTCATTTTAAAACAAACAGTCTAGAAACTCTGACTGAAACATCTCCAAAACATCTTTTTTGCTGAGCAAATGTCTCGAATTAGACATGAGGTAAACGTTTGGATACTCTGAACTTGTCATAACATCACCAAAATACAGGATTTTTTTTTTTTTTAATTTTCAATGTGGGGGACCAATAAAAACAAACAAAGGGATCCCTTTTCCAGTGACTGCGTGTGTCAGACATTTCACACCCGTGCAGCCTTGTTCTGCCTGAGGGAAGATGTCCATGGAAAAGGTGAGCGACGGGAGCAAATCCCAAAGCCCGTTTTGTGATTTATGTATATTACCAGGAATAACTGACATAAGGTTTAAAAAAAAAAAAAAAAAAGCTGACGGTTCCTGGATGTCTGCTTTAGACCACAAGGTGAGGTAATTGCAGTGGTATGGATTCAAATGCGGTACTGCTGATGCAGCACAGATCTGCAGCAACGCACCGACGTCCAGTGATCTCTGCTGAATTAACAAATATTACACTGCACCTGGACAGCATAACCTCAAGAAACTTACACAGTTAAACACTGAACAACAGAACAAAACAAGCCGTACTGCTGATATTCAGACGGCCATGCTGCTGTTAGTACAGCACTGACATTTTAAATGAAATACTGTGCTAAATAAGGAAAAGACCTTTAAAGCTGAAGGTTGCTGGTTCAAGCCTGGTACAGTAAAACCACCAGCAAGATGAACAGCCCATTTTTTAAGAGTTGGATCATATACTCTTAGAGTAGCGGAAGGACGGACAGGCGAGCTCTTGAAAAAGGAACACGTTACACCCGCCACCTGGGGGGATTCCTGTCGCTGCCATGAATCAGTGGACATCTGTATTACCAGCAGTCCTCGATGCTAAAGGCAGTGATTTATTTTTAACATTTTTGTTTTTGTTGCATTACATATAGCGGGAAAGACAGCAATATTAGCATTGCTGCTTAGAATTAATGACCGCAGTGTTTTATGACTTTTTCACTATTTCTGCTCATTTCCCTCCCTGTGTTGGTTATTAGTTGATTCATTATGTTGCTTAGTTGCTAAAAAATTGGTCAGTACTCAACTATGTTAATGTGTTTATATGGCTTTGGAGAAACTGGCCCTCGATGGGAGGAACCACCGCACCGGACAAAGCTTGCAGCGCTGTGCCGGAGCACCCGGTCCCGGTGGAGAAGTGAACGGACACCATCAGCCCCTCCGGGAGCACTAGTTGGGGTTAGAGCTGTTGCCTTGGAGACAGAAGGATTCTTCTGCTTGGTGAAGGTAGTCATCCCAAACTAATATGGCAATAACACATGTTTTACTGCTCAGCGACTTACAGTGCCCGGATCTTCCGATTTATACAGCTGAGAAATTTCTACTTCAATAGTTCGCGGGAGCTACGGCAAGAGGTGTGACTCGAACGTCGGGTCCAAAGGTAGCGGTAGCGACCCGGCTTTATAAATGGTTAGATCTTCGTAAAGCTGGTGATCGGGTCCAAGTCGCCTTGCACAAAGTTATAGACAAAATTGAGAAAAATAAGGTGAGCCTGCATCACAGCACCGGCAGGCCTTTCGAGGGTTACATCCCCCAGCAAGCACTCGCTCCTTCGCCCCAACAAAGAGAAGAGGGTGGGGGCGTCATCATGAGAAACACGTCAGGTATCTGGCCACAGGTATGCGCCCACTTGTGAGCCTTGCGGGCAGACGGCGACAAACAGCGTGTATGGCGCTAATGGCACTAATGAGGCTAAATCCCCCCCTCATTATCTCTCTCTTGAGTGATAGGCGAGGCGGCGGCGGGGACCAAGCGCTGGGGGAGTGGGAGATGGGGGGGGCGTCGCAGAAAGGGGGAGGGGTATGGCCTGTTCGGGAGTTCAGGAATTGCGTGTTGATGGGCTAAACGCTAATCCCCGACCTGGCATAGACAACAGACGTGCAGTGTGACAGTTGGAGGAGGCTCTGGGAAAAGACCGCCGTCCAACACGGAAATAATGAGGATTTATTACAGCATCTATCCACCCCCCCCTTCACTGCTCGGCGCTCTGGCCGTCCGCAAGGCTCCACCGTGTCTCCACCCCTCCATCCCCCACCCCAGACCATACTACCCCACCCTGACACATGTCTGCAGCAGCGCTCCATCCATGACCCACGCGTTGCATTCTCAAGGCAAAAACCAGAAGACGACACCGGGTATCGACTCCCCTTCTTAAAGCACGATGCTGCACCCTGTCTCTGCGGACTGTCATCGGTCGTGCAGTCTGCGGCTCTCCACCCTGAATTTCTGACCTGTTCTACTTGCGTCTCCCCTCCTGTCTGGAACTACGCACTACCTTCAAAATCTGTGCAGTTTTGATCACGGCATTTAGGTTTATGTTTATACAGTTGGCCGATGCTTTTCTCAAAGCGGCACACAACTCGGAGTAAACAAAAGTGCGTTTCGTAAACAGACAAAGAGCTTTAAACATTATATCTAACCACACTTAGTTTGTCCACTGTTTTTGCCAGCGCACATTAAATAAGCGGACGACATAGAAGTGGACGACTGAGCCTTATAGAAAGTGCAGAGGTGATTTTGACAATTGATGTGATTCAAATGCATGGAGCAGTTAGCAGTTCAAGAGGGAAGTGAAAGAGATGTGTTTTGTAGCCCTTCTTGAACTCTGAAAGGGATTTGTCATTTGGTGCGAACAAAGGGAGTCTATTCCACGAAAACATCGCCAAACTGGTTTTTGATTGTGGACCCCTCATGAATGGAACCACCAAGGTGCCAGAGTAAGAGAACAGTGATCTTCCTGGAGTGTTCGAAGTGATCCTCTGGGTATCGGGGTGTGGATCCTTCAACCATCATGCAGACTGTTTTCAGTCTTGAATACGATATGAGCCGCTATGTGGGCCAGTTGTTAACCTTCTCCACGCTGGGGCTCTCCGGGGTTCCAATCTCGCATAGGGAAGGGTGAACAGCTCTGAACGGTGTTGGACTTGGCTCCAATACACCCGTATCCTTCTATCCCATCCGACACCCATACAAACTGTACCACCAGGTCTGGCACCATATAATCCCGTAAAACCGATTAATATGCATAAGAACGGCCTTTCTGCTGAACAAAGATACTAAGCTCTGAGCGAGTCTGCGTTTATTTTGTGAAAGAGTCACCTTTTTGCCCTCAGCTGCCATCATTGCCTCATGGTGAGAGTTACTCAAGGGTCATACAAGGATGAGGTTATGATACAGCTCTGAGACTGAGTGGAATATGACGGATCTGTGGCGGGCAACGGAATCAACAAGTTGCATTTCTCTCATGCCCATAATTTAAGATTGTATGGTACGGGATTATATTTTCTCTTTCCGATTAATTCCGATGGATTTGAGTTATCAGGACACATCGAGACAACGCTGTGTGACGGTTTAAGGAGTCTGAAAGACGTGCATCCAAAAATAGCCGAAAAGGTGTCCAAGGCAGGTGAATAAAACAACCGCTGTGTCTCATTTGCATTTGTTCATTTAGACACTTTTCTTCAAAGCAACATGCAATGATTTTTAACCATTTATTTATGGTGGTTTATAATGTTAAATATAGCGTGCTAAAACTCCCTGCTCTCATTCACCCATTTGTGCAGAAGAGCAATGTGACACACACTTACACACACGCAGAAGGCAATTCAGAGTCACACCTAAGTTCAGCCAAGACACAAGTCTTTGGACTGTGGGAGTGAACACATAAACAAACACACACACACACAGACCCAAACACGGGAAGGACGCTCAAATTCCGTCCAGACCGAGCCGCTTCTGAGCCCACGTTCAAAGGCACAGCCCGAGGCACCAGAATTTCCTGTCACACCACAGTGCCTGGCTGAGATGTTGCCCACGTCACACGGTGGCCATTTTGTGTCTAATCCTTGTAAATAAACCACAGGTTTAATAGAGCCTGTTTCAGGATATGTTTTTATAACATACGCTTCTCCCTCTAGCTTCTGCCCAGCATTCTACACGAATGTGTTTGGAAGAAAAAAGCCAGTCCAGATCCTCTGGCAGCAACATAAAACAATTTCTGAAGAATCCAATATTTGCGGACATAATTCTCCCAGGCTGAGACAGGTTTACAGTGTCTTGCTGGCCGAATAAATTCCTGACATAAACGTTCCAGGCCTCGGGAGTGAAAATAACTCCCCTTCTTTTGTTGCGAGCGGCTGGGCGCAGCCCGATACTCATCAGTGGGGATAACCTTTGACCCTTGGAATCATATGACACTGGGTGGAAAAGATCCTACTGCAGCCAGACAGTCTGACTGTGGCAGTATCTCCCTCTGCCCCCCTCCTTTCTCCCAGCAGCTCTGCAATGTCACTCTTTGTTTGCACTGTACACACACCCCACTATCACCACTGACAACACCCCCACCCCCCAAAAACCCTTCATACACCAGCCCGCAGATGACTCCTCTGCAGCATTCTCTCTATGGCAAGGAACATCACCCACCTCCGCCCAGATGCTAGGCCACGGGGTCGACTTAGAGCCCTTAGCGGCCCGCAATTACCGAAAGGTGGACACTGACAGGGTCTCTCTGCACCGTGCAACAGCCTGGAACAGCTGCTGACAAACTTGTCTCCCTCTTCCCTTCCTCCGCTGTGCTCCCAGCACCCCTTTCATACCGCACGCTGCCTTCAGGCCAGCCGTGCCCAGGCACCACACTTGAGACAGGAGTGGAACCCCCTCGCCTATGTCTACCCTGCAAGGTGGCTCGCCTAAAAAGGCAGACACTTACCCACAAACTAACATGTTTGCGATGGGTTTCATTCTCACCGTGCTTCACGCGTCTCCCTATCGAGGTCCGGCGGAGTCCACCCGCGTTTAGGTGTTGCCGCCGGTGCCCCGATTGACCCATCAGCCGCAACGGTTGAGTTACACGCAAGCTGAACGGTAACAGGCGAAATGAAATCCGTCACCCCTCAAACGGACGTTCAGATCGAGCTTCATTTGTGTGGTTTTAAACTGAAAGCGCACGATAATGGATGCATTAACGCGGTATTTCGGCTTGCCTGTACGACGTCTGCGGAACAAAAGACGGTGTCTGTCGAGATTGCATTACAGGACCGAATATAAGCCTTTTATCACTTCATCAGCTGAGTATTTTGTTTAAGCCTGTTGTCACGGTGCAGTTTGATGCCCGCTCAAAATGTTCTGTTTGGAGAAACGCGAGCACTCTGGGCAAACTGCGATGGTGATCTTCTCACCGAAGATCTGATTATTTTAATTGCCAGGTGCCTTTCCCCTCAGTACCGGTGGCTCCTTGCCTGTTTGTAGTTCTCCAGAATTAAACCTGACATGTTTGCACATTTATTTGCTTCTGTGGCCGTGCTCCTTTATTGTAATCGCCTTTGAATGGTTGAAAATAGCGTTTAATGTGGAACAGGCTCCTTTCGTGCACAATTGTAGCGCTGGATACGTACCTCTAATTCCCAAAGTTATGACTTTACAGCTTTATGAGGATGTGCTGGTGTCTGTCCGGGGGTTGAAGCGTATGTCTGAGGTTTCCGTGACAGAGGCCACACGTTGAAAATATCACTCCTTTACATGAGCTCTGGGCATTAACCAAGACGCTTCTTACATTTAAGACATCCTAATGTTTATTTTGCTGTGATCTGAAAAAAGAAATGTCAAATTTGTGCATGCTTAAGGAAAACAATAATGACAAGTTGTTAGTATTTGCATCTATTAAAGAGACAACTCTTCTGATACCCTTCCAAAATAACAAATGGTACCAGATGTGGTCCATGGGTAATTCTAAACCAACAGGAAGTATGCGGAGGAGTTAAACTCCGTGACCAGGGAGCATTCGTGTTAAATGACCGCAATGCCAGCCAGACTATGCGGAATGCATTGCCTGGCAGCCAAACTTCCAACGTGGAGACGCCCCTCAGCTGTTGGGCTGGGAATTCTCGAAATTGACAGGAATCTGTCTGATTCTGTGTGGTGGGCTTTGCAGCTTGCTGTCAGGAAGGCAAACCGAACCCAAAGGGTTCCTGGGTCCTTTTTCTGTCAAGTGGCAAAAGGTTACCGTACGTGTTGTTCCCAAATGAAACAGGCCTGGGACATCGCAAGGGACGCTCAAATGCTGTCACACAGCAGGGCAGGACATCGAGGGAGGAGCCATGTCAGATGTCCTGCGATGAACCAGGTCCACAGCACACTGCAGAACATCACTGGCCACCTTGCCAGAAGTCTGCAGTGCTGAAACTGCTGCAAAACCACTTGTTGCATGCCGGAGGCGGTTGCCGTGGTAATTCTCTGACAGCACTGCGGCACTGATGCAGCAGGAGACTGTTTCTCTCTGATGCTCTCCACCAGAACCGCAGCCCCTTAACTGTTGTGACACTTTCTTCCCGCACATTGCCTTGTGGCAGTGGCTTGGTTTAGGTTACGAAATTGGCGTGACGCGAGCGGCTAGTTGTACTCAAACAAGAGTCTGTGAGGAACACACTGTGGGGAAAATATGCAATAGAGACAGACTGTGACTTGAAGTTGTGCTGGTAAAGGAGGCTGAATTCAATGACCTTTTTGGTCTTTAGAGCTCAAGCTGTGATACACAGCTGCCTCTTCGAAAGGTTTAACAGCCATCATTCTGGGGCTGGATTCAGTGAGGCCATAGTCATTGTTCTTTGGGTTTCGATATCCTGAATCGATCCATTTTTGGGGCCCAGTGGGACATTGGGTGCTGAGTTCTGGCGCGGCAGTGTTCTTGCCTTCCCCTGGCACCCGAGAAGTTCCCCGCGTGGTGCACGTCTCGAGGCATTCCTCATAAGTTAGTCAGCCCAGCAAGGTGAGCGTGAGGTGACATGTCTGCTGGTGCTGTTGGGACGTGTGTTGTTCTGCGATTTCGGTGCATCATGGGGCAGAGGTAAGTGTTAACACCGCCCCCAAAAAAAACTTTTCCCTGTTATGCTTTCTCTGCGTGGAGCTGGTTGAGGTTGGATTTCTGGGGAGGGCGGCCTGATCTCAGCCCTCTCCTTCCAGCATTTTGGGTTTCAGTAGACAGTTACCCACACATGCACCACGCAACGGTCACATTGCTGCAAAATGCAGCGCTGCAGATGTTTTGCAGGGATTTAACTTGAGTTGGCCACGATACGGCTTTCCCCTGTTATGCTTTCTCTGCGTAGGGCTGAGGAGAGCGGTATGGGGCTGTACAATGCCATGCAGACCTGAATGTGTCTAGGAGCAGGGGAAAAGGTGTAAAAATGCTCTGAACCAGGAACCTTTGGCAGTAGGTGCCAGGGTTGGATAGTGGCAACACGGCCTTAACACCCATGAAGGGTTCGAGCCATAGGATGGAGTGCTTTTCAGGAGCTACCAGTGGCCCTGATCTGAGATACACGTTCAACCAGCTCCCGCCAGCTAACATCCAACTGTTAACATGTGTCAAGCATTATGCCATTAGGCACCCAGGTTGCCCCAGACAATAAGGTAAACACACTGATGCTAATTGTCTACAAGAATCGTCTTGCTGACAGATTCCCGCTGGGGAGGCGGCAGGAGGGCGGCGGAGCAGACAACGGGGGTGAGACAGAGAACCGCAGCCGTGCGGGGGCGCATGTGCAGCAGCTGTGCGATCCCACCTCCGAAAGCCTGGTTGAGGTTTGATTTCTGGGGAGGGCGGCCTGATCTCAGCCCTCTCCTTCCAGCATTTTGGGTTTCAGTAGACAGTTACCCACACGTGCACCACGCAACGGTCACATTGCTGCAAAATGCAGCGCTGCAGATGTTTTGCAGGGATTTAACTTGAGTTGGCCACGTTACGGCCAAACCGACAGGTGTATGAATCTGGGAGGAGATGCAAAGACTCGATAATACTCAGACATCCTTTGCCCTTAAAGCTAACCTTAAATAGAAAGACAACCATGTTTTAAACTGCAGGCTCAGATGATCGTGGGACACTTGGAGGATGGATGAAAAGAAGAAGGGGGAAAATGTGGAGTGAGAATGCTGCAGGATGGGAGCAGAGCTAGGGAGAAGGAGGGCCTTGGGAGGTGTGGATGGTGGTGGGATGGTCACGGGGAGCGCGAGTGTGCGGTGTTATTACTAAAAAGGCCATGGCACCTTGCTCTCGCAGCGCAGCTTATTCAAGTCTTTATGTATTCCTGAAGGCAATTAGCATTAAACGAATGGACATAAGAAGGCGGGCAGGAACAGGCTGGTGTGTTGGAGACTCCGAAATGATTTGGGGGGCTTAAGGTCCTTTGTCCCAGGTGGGATTACACGTGCGGGTGTCCATAGATCCGAAGCCAGAACGAGCGAGCGAGGAAAGCCGTGTGTTTTCCGTCAACCCCGTAACTGTTACTTGCGCAGACAGGCGTAGAATGGGAGGACACGGCCGGCTTTGGGGCGCCCGGTCAGGCAGAAAGCTCCTGAGCTTCAGAGCTAACGCAGGTCAAGTGTTTTGGCGCCTCTGGTGTATTAACGCTATTTACAAGGACCAGAGGATTTATGGCAGCTTGGCCAGGGCCCCGCTGTTTTATGGGACCCGGCCCCACAGGTGGTCGCGTTTTGCCAGCTCCTCGATCATTATTAAAACCTAATAATAGTTCTGCTTGAGCTTCGTGCACGTGGTCTTGTGCCAGGGCCACTGTTATTCATTCAGTGAGATCTGGTGCAAATGCAGCATACCAGCAGACACAGGCAAACACTTCTGACACATTAAACCGCAAAAATAAAAAAAAACAAAAAGAAAAATCACAGCTATGTGACACCCTTGACGTGTACAACTATGAAAAACAGTTATTATTTTAATCTGGATGTGTACAGCTCATGTTTGGTGTAACAGGGAAAACCCAGCACTGTTTTGTTTTATGCAATTTCACCTGCAGGCACATATGGGCATAATAATGTCAGCATGAGAGCTGTCATATCTGAATAGTCTGTATGAAACAGCTGATGAATTAATTTGCTTCTTGTAGCGTTAAAAGGCAGAAATTGGGGAAAACAGCAATACCTGTTGCTGGATACCAACCATGCCTCCCTAACTCTTGCCCTTGGTTACCACAAGCAAACCTCTGGCAGCCATGGCTCCCATTTGCCTGATTAAACCTCTCTCTGCACACCGAGAAGAAGGGACTCACCCGTTTTCTGAAGTTCACGTCTCCGCCAGCTATTTGCCTTTAATTTCCCCCTTTCCTGCATCACGTTTCAATCCTGTGTCCTTGCAAACATCTCTGCAGTCGAGGTCAAGCAGCCTGAGTCCAAGTGACATTCTTGCAGTTTTTCAGCCTTGAGATCAAGCCTGTTTCTGTGAACCGTATACTTACGTATAGGCCTGAGATATATTTTCAATGTGTTTTCATTAGATCTGTTGTCATAATACAGGTCAAGGTTTCAATTATTTTACTGAGGGAATCTTTATTGTAGAAACCCGAGACAGCAATTAGACTGCAGAAGCCATAAAACAAGTTCCTGTAACACAAGCCCTTTAACTGCAGTCTTCATGTTTTATCCTCACTATCAGCCATTAAGTCTATTTCTAATAATAAAAAGCAGAATTACTTTGATAGCATTTGAAATGGACTGAAAATTACAGTTGACTAATAAAATACTGACTGCGTTTGGTGAAGACAAACAATTAAAGATCTTGTGGTTTATTAAACCAAGGCTCAGCGAAAAACTGTTTCCAGCATCAGGTTTACAGCCGTCTCACCTACAGCGCTTGAATGTGACAAAACAAGCGTATTAAAGCAATATGATTATTTACAATACACGTTATTGCAATATTATGGCCACCGCGTGGAAATAATTATGTATTTACAGTGTATTGTTTAACATGCATGGCACAGTGCGATTCAGGGGAACAATAAGTTTCTCCTCATGACTGCCATCACAAAAAGATGAAAGTCTGACCATAAATTAGGCCCCAAACTTATTTAGTGTGCAATGGCGCCATCTCATGGGTTGAACCCCAGTTTAAACCCTGTACCTCTAAAGGTAATTTTTTGAATAATAAACCCGAATCGGGTGCAGAGATTAGTAAAGTGCAGTTTTATTTACTTTGTAGTATTATTACAGTACTCTATACAGCAGTACAGTACGGTATCATTTACTTTGATGAGCTGCTATTGGGACAAAGTGTGTGGTTAGGGATCAGGATTTGTCTCTGGGTTCTTCTGACCTGATATTTCATGTTTGATGTGTAAAACTGTAATATTTGTCTTCCATGCTACACAAAGATGCTTCCTATAAATTCAGCCCTTCTTGCCCGAACGAAAGCTGCAGAAATGTAATTTTCTGCAGATGGTGAAGCAATGCAGCAAATAGTACTGGTGTCTCGGTGCCCGTATGGTGCGGCTGGATGCGGGCTCAATCCTGCTTGATCTGTGCAGGGTTTCTGTGGGTTTCCTCCCACAGTGCAAAGACTTGTGCTTCAGGTGGCTTTAAATAGCTTGTAGTGTGTGTGAGTGATACACTGCTCTGGTGTATTATTGGATGAATGATTGTAAGAAGTATAGAGGATGCAGCACTGTAATTTACTTGAATGTTGGCATCTGGAGATAAGTGTCTATGATATTAATACATATAACAGCAGATACTTGCGCTCCGCTGTTGCTATGGTCACCCAGCACCACTATAAGGAGCACAGTGCTTAAGGATAAGGGCTTATTGCCTTTGGTTTACCAGCTGAAATCCCAAAAGAGGCCTTTGCTCTTGGTCCTTTTATCAAAATATTTTGCCTGAATTTATGCAGGTGTACTGCTGTGTAAATTCCCTGGGGGGAAGTGACAGGCAAAGCACTTAATAAAAGTGTTAAAAATCCTAAAATAAAAACCTGAGCATAAAAGGCAAAGATAAAATTACGTTGCTTTTAACAAAATCGCTAATTGCATAAGGTTAAACAGACACTGGGTCGACCCCCAGACCTATTGCGTTTCCAGAACTGGGATGAGAGATAAACTCCCAGCACGTTGTAAAGCTTCTGAAATATTTGCCCTTAGGAGAGAAGATCACAGCTTCATCTTCTGAAACAAGGTTGTAGTCCCATCACACCCTTCAGCTTGGCCACAGTGAAGCCTGACTCAAGAGTACACAGGAAGTCCCTGACCTAAAAACCAGGGCATCCTTAAACTTTGTGGTGCCTGAAATATTATCAGATGTCCTGTGAAAAATTTCACACAGAAAAATTGTACAATAAAAAATAAATGCATGACTGGCACAAGGATATAAGCAGCTCCAATATCTTCAGAAAACAGTACATGCATGCAGAGTTTAATTTGGCATCTTCCAGTATCTTCCGGAATTTTCCATCCTCTTGTCTCGTGCGTCCAAGTTTTCTCTGTGCTGCCCATAACCGTCCTGCCGTGGCTTTGCTCAACATGACAGAAAAGTGCAAAAATGCTTCTGTTACGGACAATCACAGCAAGAATAAATCGTGTACAAAATGTTCCCTTAACTCTTTCTTAGGCCAATTTTAATTTTTAGGATTTTTAGGATTCCAGAACTTAAGTCGTGAAATTTGCATTTGTATTATTTCAGGAAGTCTCAGCGCAGTGGCATTAATTACAAAATGACCTACTTAGTAAGCAAAATCCTCCGTACAAAAAAAACAGCTCCTTGGGACTTAAAACTTAAAATATTGTGGAACTGTCATAATATTAATTACAAATTAGATCCAGCGACGTTCATTCTTGGGATTTAATGCAGTTTCAGCTTTTCTCATCCATCGAGTATCACATTGTTCACATTCGTTCCCCTCGGTACCGGCAGCACGGCCAAAATCTATGCTTATTTTATATTCTATATCTGAAAGTGTTTGGACTGCAGCTTCTCTTGCTCATCTCCTTATGGCTTAAAAAAAGAGATCTTTTGGAGACGGATTTGGCAATGTTTAAATACGGCAGCGGTTGTACTTGCATTTTCGGACCCTAGAGAAATCTGATTGTCTTACTTCATTTGTGGTCTGTGTCCTTCAGGCGACTGTGATTTCCTGTCAGCGCCACGTTTGCCCTCGAGGGCCGTGTCCCGGTCGGGATCGCGAGACACGCCTGCGGCCGGCTACTTTAATTTCGGTTCTGAAAAACGCCAATGTCACTTCCGCGCTACCAGCGATTTAAACATGTGGTAATGGCCATCATTTCATGTCATCTTCCCTCACCTGGCGAGAGTCACTGTGACATTCCGTAATTTCACAGCGATGTATGACTTTCAGTGACAGCTGAATGTACCTGTTGTAGGAGTGTCACTGTTTCAAATTTAAAAACAAAATTGCGGTAGGTCTGACTTTGACAAAATGTCAAGCTTATCACATCATCAAACCTTGGATGTGGTCAATTATTCCTGAGTGAATTTAGATGCAATAGCGCCTTGCTGATTTATACCCCCAGCAGTAATTTTACTGTGGCCGTCTTGACATCCGCCACCGTGACCTCAGATTCCAGTGTCTTCCAGCTGCTCCACTCTGGTTACTTGTACATCCTCAAAGGTTTAACTGAGCAACTAGTTATGATGATATAACAATTAAATACTGTCCTAGATATTTACTCAGCCTATTTTCACGTCTGTATCCTGTCTCTTGTCTCAAGTGTTTTTAAACCACTCTTACACCAGTCTCACCTGTCAATCAAATTCTGTAATATGAGCAAATTATCTCATCTTCAGAAAATATTTCCTTTCTTCACTGACTTCCACACAAAAGCTGGATTTAATTTACTTACAACCTGAGAGCCTTATCTCAGCTTCTAACCTGAGGTGAACAACCTTTGTGTTATCTTTTGCATACATTAGAGATTTGGAAGCTGGCTGAATAACCTCAGCAATATACTTTGGGTTATGAGAGGGAGGCTAAATCTGCGGTCTAGATTGTGAGGATTTGATGGAAACAGAGATTTTAAAGTGGAAAATTTTTCAGACAAAAGTGCTTCATCATATTTATTAAAAGCTGTCAAACACGTGATAGTATATGTGGCTGTGCTTGTGTACAGATGTATATTAAAAACTTTCATTTAGATCATTTAGATCATATTGAATAAACTCAAATTAGTTAGTAAATGGTCAGTATGGCTGTTTCTGCTTAGTTTTCTAGTCTTTTACAGTTTATTTCCAGCCAATAAGTCTATTTTTGCCACTGGATGTCCTCATATCCTGCACTTTGAGAAGCAGTTATAGGATCTGCAGTGCTGAAAATATTGTCCTTGTAGTAGACTTTGCAGCAAAATCCTTTACATATTAATGCAGAATTGTCTGAAAACACCCAAAGCACAGAGTGCAAGGCCTGACTGCTTTGTTTCATACCCTGCAAACAGTTGCACAAAAATCGTACAGCACATTAGCTTGGGTTTAGCATACATTTAAACTAAAAGCAAATTTGCAACTACAATAACAGAAATTTGTTCCAGGTTCTCTATCTATAAAAATTACTAACGTTCTCTCTGAGCCCAGACTCAATAGTCCACAAATAATGTTTATTGCTTTTTGCTTTACCCATACTGATAAAGTGCATAGGGTGAGTCCACAATGAATAAATTACGCAAATAAATTCTTTCTATCCCGAGTCACACACCGCAAATATGATGAAACCCAGATACAGTGACAATGCCGAATAATAATGTTTACATGTACGTTTACAAATATTTGTTTCAGTAAACATCAGGTCCCCCTCCTAGTGTTACTCTCAGTGATTGTGGGATAGATTCCAGATCTCCATGACCAGGATAAAGTGGTTAATAATGCACACGAGCACGAGTGGCTGCGTAAACGCAAGAGATTTTTTTTTTGAGGGAGACGCATGTTTCATTCATCCAACATAATGACAGCTTATTATCATCTGACCATCACCAGGAGTTCACTACCCACCATCCAGACCACCTCCAACAAGGGGGTGTCAGGAAAGCACAGATCATCAGTGCAAACCCCTTTCACTCCTTCCACCATCTATTTCCACCACTGCCATCTGGAAAAAGCTATGGCAACTTGCAGGCCAATGCCACCAGGCTCAGGAGAGGCTGCTGAGTTCAAGAAAATACAGGGACTGACCACCACCACCACTACCACTAACCATCCAGCTACTGCACCTTCAACAGCGCTTGCCCTGACAATGTTTTACATTCTCACCTTATGCCTTATTTACATCATTATTCATCTATACATTTTATTTATTGATCATCATCATCTCGTTCTTTTTATTTGCCTATCCTGTGCCGTCATACTGCCTGCTAGTGTACTGCGGATGGTGTTCTAGGAGAAATTACACTTAATTCTCTCTATACCTCTGTACCTCGAACCTTGATACAAATTTACTGAAACAGAATAGAGAGCTTTCGAAACAGGGTAAAAGTGAGAAGTGATGTAATTCATTCATAGCGTACAGTTGAGACAATTTTTTCATTAGCAGATGCCAGTGATTACATGAACGTGTGGCAGGTTTTGGTTTGACCAGATGGCGAGGATGTGAAAGAGGGGCCTTGTGTTTGCTGGCAGGTCATCACAGCAAAGCCTTGTTGAAGTGCTTCCATTCTGCTCAACAGATTTTCCCTCACTATATAAGGTGGAAAACAAACTGCTTAATGTAAACAAGAACATTTGGCTCAGCAAGCATCAGAGACTTCTGGAACAAATGGCTAGTTTGTTTTTAACACAGAAAGCGGAAAAGGTAGAAGGAACATATGCCGCGGCCCATGAACCGAGCATGCTACAACCACAGGGTTTTCTTCCTTGGCTGTTTAATCACTCCCAATTCTGAGTTTCTCTTCGCTCATCTCAGCATCCCTGAAGGCATCTGCTGTCTAGCACATAAGAAGCGCTGGGACCAGCATCAGGCCCTCACACACTTACCACTTCACACCCACCAGTCAACCACCTCGTGGTGAACTGCAGGAGTGCCGTGTCTTCGAACCATCAGCTCTCCGTGTTCCGCTATTATCACGTGTCTTGGTAGAACCTGAAAACAACACAGCTAAGACCTTCTGTTTAAGCTGGTCCTACCAGCTTAAAAGCCAACGATCAGATTCATATTTTTGTCTGAGCTTAAGACTTACTATTGAGCGCTTTTATTTTTCAGAGTTAATATTTCCTGCTGTTAGTCTGTTGGTATTTTGTATCTATAGATATTTCTGTTCACAGTGATGATGTGAATTATTGCATAAATCCCTTAGCAAATGTTAAGGAAAAAATATTTGCATTCGCCACATCTGTGGGATTCATTTAGGTTTAAATGCAATGCTAATTCCACCCATTGTCTCTAAGCGCATCCTGGTCTGGGTCACAGCGGTCCAGAGTTTATTCCAGAACGACTGGATGGTGGATGAGGAGACGCCAGTACGTTGCAGGGTGACCACACACTGGTTTTCTTTCCCAGTCCAAAAATGTCTGTGTCAGGTTAATTGATCACTATGAATTGCCTACAAAGAACCCAGAGGAAATTCACAGTCACAGGAAGTGCATTCAAACTCCACATAGAACCGCAGCAGCGATAACTCACATGATGGATTAACACAGATGATTGATCCGGCAAAGTGTGTAGTTAACATATTTTAATATTCTAATGTTGCGCTTTAAATGTTTTAATATTCTGATACTGTGCTGACAACACCAATGAGGTATTTGAAATGTCATGTAAAGTTATACAATCGATCAATATAATTTGACTTTCATATTGAGTTCAGTTGCCTTTTGACAGTTTTCACTTATAATTGACAAACACAAATGTTTATGTGTAATTCAAAGTGCAGTATTGCAAAACAGAGGTTGAAATTTTGGACGATTAAAGAGCTCAACGATCCACTTCTAATTCCTCTATAAGATGTGCCTGGATTACCAATGTTTGCCTCTACAGGGCATAAAGTCTCTGAATAGCAACAGAAACTCATTCTGGGGCCAAAGCTGAATAGAACCGCACGGTGTGCGGCTGTGTTTATGCTCTCCCTGCCTCTCTTACAGCATAAAAATGTAAATTCTACCTATAAAGCCCAGTAAACCTGTCTTTCACCTGGCCCATCATGAGCTTCTGATATGGGCAGCCTTTCTTTTTAATAGATTTCTGTGATGAATACATTTTTAAAACATTTACTTGTTCTCAGGTTTAATAATTTATCATTTGTATTATGTTGATAATTGTGTCCACATGGTGGTTGCAAAAATATTCCCTCCTGTTTAAAGTTATGTTTCTCTGGTTTGTTATCCAAGAAATCAGTTACATTTCTTATGACTCAACATTAATAATAGGTGCATTATAGGGGCAACATGTACAGGGTGGCTCACAGTGCCTGGCCTGGTTGGATGTGGGTTCAAATCCAGCTCAGTCTGTGTATGTTCTCCCTGTATGGGTTTCCTCCCACACTCCAAAGTTGTGTGTTTTGGGGTAATTGGTCACAGTGTGTGTAAGCATGTGGGGCTACTGTGCAATGGACTGGCATCCCATCCAGGAGCAGCTTCACAGCCAAGTGCACACTGCTTCTGGGATAGGGTCCAGAACCCCACAACCCAAAAACCCCACATAGGGTGCATGGCTACTGGATGGATGTGCTGCATGGAAGTATATTTACAACTGTTGTCATTTAATGTTTTTGTTCAATGTCCTGTTATCTTTTTGCGTATGCTTGTGAATTGCGGACATCATTTCACAGATCCGGGAAGACCCTTCCATATGCCTGCTGGCTTTGTGCTTTCACTAGCATGCTATGCCGCACTGTTGTAGTTTTATTCTTGTGCTTCTTTATTTTGTACAAATTAATAAACAAATGCATAAATAAATAAACACCGCAGAAACACTGCATGGGCAATAAAGAAAACTTATGGTGTAAAGTGCTGACATTGCAGTAGCCTTGAACACAACAACACCTTTAAAGTGCCTTCATACTTGTAATAATTCATATAATAAAATTAAGCTGCTTTAAAAGTCAGCTTTGGGGGGGTGTGTCAAATTTACCAAGATCCACCACACATTTTACACTGTATTTGTACATCAGTTGTTCCCATGTACGTTACTCTTGGATTAAACACATTTCACTCCTGCATCTGCTTTTCAAAATGACTCCGTGGTTGCCAAAAACATTAGCAAGGCCACATTTACACAAAATACCGCAGTTAAATATTGAAACGTGGTGATATCAAGCAGCAAACTGTGACTGGCGTCCCATGTTGTGACGCTCGCTTCAGTTCAAATTCAATTTATTTTTTGGAGAACACCTTTGCCAACAAGTTGCCTCCGGGCGCCTAGTGGAGAACACAAATATAAACACAAAAAGCATAGAGAGGCAGAAAAATTAACATTGGCAACGTGACTAACATCCAAAAATGCACATTTAAAAGCTACTGTGGGAGAAAAGCCATCGCTGTGGGTGTTGTGAAAAATGCTGAAAATGTTATGACATTAATCTATTAAACACTGTCCAAATGTTTATGAGAATACTAATAACTTTTTTGTTTTTATTTGTCCCAGGGGGTCCGCAGCCATGTTTTCTGATAGTTCCTATCGACGTGCTGACAGACCAGTAAAATTTCAACATGGGCTTTTATTTTGTATTACTTTGGCCACATCTGCTGTGTTTTTCTTTCAATCATTTGTTCATTTAATGGCAGTTTAGTTGCACCGCGGAGCCAAAACCCACAGCTAAACAGGGGGACGGACAATGAAATTTGTATGCCTTGTTTCATTTTGCCAGCTGTGATAATAAGATGTATTACATTTGTCTAAAGCAGCAGTTTACATCCATCACATGGGCCCCCCCATCTTTACAGGGCGCTGGATGCGTTTCTCCTCAGCTGCTTCAAATCAAAATTTGCAGATTTGCGAGAAACTGCGGACGCTTCAGTTCAGCACAAGTGCGCTCCCATTTATAAAACCAGATGCTCGGGAAACAGGAAACTGGCTTTGCCAAGAGTTTTTCTTCTAAACTGCGCATTCATTTAAAAGGAGAAACCGAAAACCAAAACCACAGAGGCTCGGGCAAGAGAAGGGACTCACGAACTCTCTGTAAGCCACCGCTAATGTAAATGTTTCTTCTCAGCTGTGGGCCAGGAAATAAGTCTCGTTTTGTTGGACTTGCCAAAAAAAACAAAAAGAAAATACCCTTGGCGTCTTTTAGAGTTGAAGTTTTAATGTAGAAATAGTAATAAACAATAAAAATTAATTTCCTTGCTTTATTGCTGGGTGACATTGAAATGGTCAGGTTGGGGTTCGAATGCCTGCTGCTGCCAAAGTCAAAGGAGGAATGAGGTATTCAACAGCAGAAATGTAAATAATTTAGAACACTTCTGTTTCTGTCAGTCTTCTCTCAGCTGACAGCCTGTCCATTCTGCTTCTGTTGGTTTGTACTTGTCAGTCTTACGTCCTGTTAGTTGGTTGGCGCTTGTGTAAAGTGTCGACATTGTTCCTCCCTGCAGTCTGTAAGTCCAAACTTCGCCGGCAAAGATATGCGATTATTATCTGATAATTATGCAGTCTATCGAGCATCACTGTTATTTGGTACAAGAGTGGTACAAAACACTAGTCAGAGCAGTTTAAATGCAAATAATGCTGAATGCAAAGAACTACTGTGAGAAAACACACGCGCGCACACAGAGCGCCCAGAAAGGCCTGCAGGAGGCAAGGCAGGAAAAACCCCTCCTTCAAGTCCTGTCAAAACATTCCTTCCAAACAAGTGGGCTGGGGATATCCAAACTCCAGAAGAAGGTTCCACAACCCTCCCTCTTCACACTCTCTCACAAACACTTGCACACAGCACCTAGCAGGACAGAGGGACACACTGCAGCCCTCCAGCTCCAGCAGCAAGCTGCCTGTCTCTCAATCCTGTCATGAGAGCCTTCTTCATTGTGATCTCTGTCACCTTGGGTGTCACCAGTGGCCAGAACCAGGCTCTGATGGACTACATGGAGCGCAGGATGCTGGCCATTGAGGTAAGGACCAGTCCACTTTTTTTCCCCATATGGATGGGGGGATTTGCAGAGGTAATGATGGGACACCAAGGAAATCCTCATAAGCCAGTATAGAACTAAATAGTATAAGTAATGTGATCATCTACACTCTCGGTTTAATTTAAAGACCTAAAACTTTTTACCTGCTCATAACAACTCAGAACGCAACAGTTTTGTTGAACATGTGCCACAAGATATGGCATCCAGGCAGCTTTGCAGAAAACTGCATCATAATGTGACCCCCATTTCAGTTTGGTGGAATGAAGGTTGGTCACACTGTCACCCAAACAGAGTGAAAAGTTTCAGCTCCAGGTAGCTACATACCCCTCACCATTCTTACCAAACATCAACTCAGGGAAGGTTTTTTTATTCCTGGTGGTGGCTCGGGCGACTTTTTCAGGTTGCAGTGTCTGAAAAGGTGAGGCCTTCAGTGCCAGGAAGGAGACACAGAAGGAATCATGAGGTAGTTGGGGGAGGAGGGGAGATGTCTGCAGATGAGACACGGTGCTCCCAAATGTGCATTTTAACTCCCAAGTTTTGTTTTAAATTTGGATTTTCATCACACAGCAAGAGGATTTTGGCAGCAGCAGCTGAATTAATGTAGCCTCTGAATGACTGTCAGTCTCTCCGATACCTCTCTAAGGGGCACTGGCGGAGGGGGGCGAGCCCATGATGCATCTCTGATCTCTGCCTTTCAACACCCCACCCCACCCTCATGCTGCTGTGTTCAACCTGCCTCTCTCCATGCTGACTCCACACTAATGTTAGAACACAAAGGCTGCATCTGAGCCCTCCCCCCCAGGAGATCGTTGTTTGAATCCCAAAAGCAGAGTGCGTAAACAGCAGGATAGAAAAATCCCAGCAGTGCTCCTCAAGACTCTTCCTATAAGCTCTGTAAAGCGATGCTTTTCAACACATTCGGAACCGCTGTGCGCTGACAACCAGATAACTGCTGCACACTGTAAAAGCATTTTGATGTATTTCCCAGAAATATATGGATGCTTCAAATCAGAGCTTTAAGAAAACAGCAGTCTTGTTTTATCAGTGTCTTTTTCACGACGCCACCGCATTTTCCATGACAATAAATTACTCCTGAGATCTTATGTGTGCTTTGTGTCAGTCCTGAGAATAATGTCTTGCCAGCAGTGCTTCTTCATACCAAACAAATGAATCCAAATGATCATTCTTGAAAAATATGTTTCGCATTGCAGTACTTTGCACCGCAGCACCGTTCCTCAGTCGCAACCAGTGAATAAAAGATAATAGGAGATACTGTTATTGTTCACAGGATACATTTTACAAGGGCACAAATTTCAAGCAAACAGTAGGAAAGCAGAAGATGAGCTGTCTTGCAGCGTAGCTTAGTGCACCCTGGGTTATGAAATGTAGCTATGAGGGCTGTTATGAATATTGGCCATGTGTTACAGTGGTCTTCTGGTGGGAAGGCACCTCAGCCAGAGAATCAACAGGGGGCAGAAAATAGCAATGGGGAAGAGTTGACACATAAGAAAAAGTCATGGTTGTTTAAAAAGCAAAAAGTAGCATTAACTTGCTTTAAGCACTGATGTTCTCAGCTGATTTAATTGATGAATGCTCAGGTGTTAGCCAAGATGTCCCCCTTCTAAAATCTGAAAGAAAGAGTGGGAGATATTTGCTTCTTGGGCACCTGGTTGGAAAAAATGGTATTTATATAGGAATGCTGCACGCCACTGGTGCTGATGGGAGCAAATGGATTCACAAAAGTGTTATTTTTTAAATGTGGTCTTCGTGCAATGAAGATATGAAGTATTCTGTCTGAGATTGAAGCCTTTCGCTTGGCAGCAGGGACCTTGCTGAAAGGGGGCTACACAAACAACATCAGAAATAGCCAGGAAGCTCAGAAGAGAGCCACTGTGCTCAGTGGGGGCATTGCTGGGATGCAGTTATGCAGTCTCAACATCTAGGTTTGAATCCTACCTCCAGCTGTAGTACTTCTGACCTTTGATTCAAGCACACTGAATTGTTCCGGTAAAAATAACCTAGCTATGGGGTAAAATACTTTGGAAAAGTTAGTGTAGGTTGTGTATTAACAACAGAGCAAAACAGATTCTTATCTAAACAACTGTTATGCTTGCACACTATATGATTTAAACCCTGTTAGTTCTACTTGTGCACTTTTCAGTGGACCCTCATGTTGTGCTTAACAATAGAACAATAAACGGTTGAAGGAATGGCAACAATTGACAAAATAAAAGAAGTTTGAGCATCTAGCCTAAACTGCCTCTTACAGCAGACTATTATTACAGCCTTTGTCCCTTTATATGATAACAACTCTGTGATTTCCTGTTTGCTTCTGGGGTTTCCAGGATCACATAGCTGTATGGCAGGAGGAGACCAGCCACTATGCCTCTGAGTTGCGAGACTTCCAGCGCCAGATGTTAGATTTGGCCAAAGGTCTGAGGAAGCAAAGGGACGACCTGCAGTCCAGCCTAGTTGCTGTGGGCTCCCGAGTGGACTGGATTGAACGGGAGATGGACTACTTGGAGGCTCAAAACCCACCACGGCCTTGTGAGGGTGCTGAGCAGCCAGCAGTCATTGGGTGGGAGGGGCGTGAAATTAAGCCCACCAAGTTATCAGGTGAGTCAGACCAGAACCCCATGTGGTTCCTGAGGACACACAGCAGGATACAGCTTGGAAGGCATCTACACCAGGGTATATCCAGTGTGTCATATGGGTTCCACTCCTTCTAGAAGAAGCTGAGCAGCCTGTGATCATAATTAGAATAGGGAATTAAAACAGGACTTCTCTCCTGATGAGGTCCACCTAACATCCACCAGCTGGACCCTACAGACAAACTCTTTCAGTTTACTCTCTCTAGGTGTGCTGTGACTTTAAAAGGCATTTGCTGGCATCATGAGGTGCGCTGATATTGTTTTAACCATATAGGATATTTAAGTAACGTCCTACTGGGTTTTCTTTGAACCCAACAAGTGTTGGTACTGATCAGCAGCACACACTTTTCACGCCTTAGCTGAGCAAACCCAGGATCTGGAGGGTTCCCAGCTGTGCCACAAGCCAGGAGTCTGCCAGGTGTTGGGAGATGCTGTAGATGAACGGGTGAAGGTGCTCGTGATTTTTCCTCAGGTGGCAGTGACCACCCCTCAAATTCTCCTCAATTGTGAGCTTTCATTTTGCTGTACATCACATCCTAGTTTGATGCATTTGAACTTAAGGTGACAATCCTGTGCTCATATAGAAACAGGCTATTCACATGGTGCCAATATGAATAGTTAAATGTCATGTGAACTACAAACTTTCCAAAATTGATCAACAGTACAGTATTAATACATTTTCTTCTATGATGTAAAATGATAAACAGCAAAAGAGGTGGATTTAAATTTGGGTGCCCCGAGTCCAAAGACAGGAACTAACCACCACACAACCTGCTGCTCTTACACAATTTTTTATATTTCAGATCCTTTTTGATATTTCAGATCCTTTTAATTTAGGTATAAGTTCTGTATCTCAGCTTAAACTGAACATTGCTGGAGTTAGTGGACAGGAGATCCTCATTACCTTTGTAGTGTAAAGAATGGATTATAAAACCCCTGTTTGCTTTAGTGTGTTCATTGTTGTCGCTATAATGCACCAAACTGCAAGTCAGGTAGAAATATGTAAAGTGAAGCTCCACTGCAGCTCTAAAAGACCTTTCCATGATGGCTTTCTGTCTCAACACTGGACTGGATTTACCTACCTGGTTGGCGCCATTTCCACCGTCTACTCCTTCATTACCAGCTTCTCCTTTTGCCGCCAGCTGCTGGGCTCCTCCTTTGGATTTGTCAAGCTCCTTTTGATTTCTTGGCCAGTGAAAAGGGTCGCTGCAGGCTAAACCATGTGTGCCGCATACCGAGCCACAGCATCAAAAAGATCTCAGGTGAATGCAGGAAATGCTAATGTCGCAAGAAAGGCCAGAATGTTCTGCCAACCAAGACCTTTGTGAGATGGTAAAGAACAAGAAAAACACAGCCCATACTCTGGCTTTGTTCCTTTTTGTGTCACTGTGTCTTGCACTTTGACCTTTCTGCTGGCTCAAAAAAGGGACACAAAGCAAACACAGACAGCTTGTGGGTGCTGACCAGTCCTCTGCTCGCTCTACAGACTGCACAGACATGATGTCCAGCATCAAAGCCATGAAGATCCTGAAGAGATCAGGCAGCCCCCAGGGTGTGTGGACCAAGGATACCACAATGCCCTCAGGGAAGGTCTATATTTTTGACGTTGCTGTTGAGGACACCCTCTATGAGTTTGACTCGTTGCAAGACTTCCACTCCTCCTTTGGACTGACACATGGATTGCCAGTCAAACTACCCTCTCCCTGGAGTGGCACAGGGTTTGCAGTCTACAATGGCCATGTCTACTACATACAGGATGGGAGGGACCTTCAGGTGGTTAAATATGACCTTCGGAACGGCACTATAACCGACAGCACCTTTTTCCCAGTTGAGAACCCTGTGCCAGTCTATAGTCTTACCCCCAAGACCTACATTGACCTGGCTGCTGATGAGACAGGCCTGTGGCTTCTCTACGCCAACCACAGAAGTGACTACATCTGCCTGGCCAAAATAGACCCAGACACACTGGACATTGAACAGATGTGGGACACACCGTGTCCCAGGGCCAATGCAGAAGCTGCCTTTGTCGCATGCGGCACAGTGTATGTGGTGTACAACACGAGGCCAGCAAGTCGTGCCAGGGTGCAGTGCGTTTACGATGTCAGCAATATGGTTTCCAACGATATAGCCCCATTGCTCTATTTCCCCCGGCGCTACAGCTCCCATTCGAGCCTAAAGTACCATCCACTGGAGCGGCAGATCTACGCCTGGGATGACGGCTACCAGATCCTCTACAAGCTCACCATGAAGAGAAAGTTGGAGGTGTGAGCATCTGCTACAGACTCATGTCAGTGATCTGTTGAATTTGTAGACGCTGACCACACTTAGCTAGACATGTTATTCACACACTGATTTATCAGTTTGTGGAAATACAGCCCGTGTAATTTATTTAATTATAGTTCACATATGCTTCAGATCACATCTTAGATAAATTGTTTTGTCAAGCTTCACATAAAATAGCAGCTGTATGAATCCTCAACTTCAGTGTTTACCCAGCCTGATGCATTTTTGCATACAAAACACAATTTCATTTCAAAATGGTTTCATTTCCCATGTGCTCAAAATATTTCTCATTGCAAAGGGTGCTGTTTGTAGTGAAGTGCAGGTCATGAAAGCTTGATGCAATATGCATTCCATTTTTATGTTGCCCTTCAGTAGCACCTACTATTTCTGCCTAATACAACAATGAAATTTATAGGATTCCCAGATACAAATGAGACCACAACCAAAAAATTGCCCAAAAGGCAAAAACAGAAATTGATAGTCCCAATATGTATATGTACAATATTTATAATGCACATGTTTACACCAGTATCTTTGTAGGAACATCAAAATATGATAAAATCATTCTCACTACCCATCTTGATTATAAAAGTGTTATAAAAATGCACAAAGCTCTAATCTATACCTTCTTTTAATGATTTTAAAACACATATTAGCTAGACTTCCTGCTTCTGTACAGTTTAGGTGTGACAGTCACATGACTGACCTGCATCAAACAATGCGGTCAGATTTGAGACAAAAAGGAACATGAGAATTTCCATCTTTTAAATCACATACTGGCTTACAAATGATTTATTTTGGAACCTTGTAAAACATTGCCAAAGACATGAAGTCATTTTCTTATGTAAACAAGTGTTGTCATGCATGGGGGGAAGGAAAAAACTATGTTTTTTTGGTTTTTTTTTTTTTTTAAGTCAGAGCCATATTTTTCATATGGATCTGAAAAAATAATTTTCCTAAATTAAAAATTTAAATAAAACCCAAGCACCAAAAATTTTAGAAAATGTACCCTGTAAAGATGAGCAAATTGTTATATTTTCCTTGGCACCACTTCAATATTTGTAAACGGAAATACAAAAATATTTGGCATAATAATTTATATAAAGATGTTTGCAATAACAGGAATGTAATAGACTTTATATGTGCTTTAGGGTAACAGCAGCAAGACCTGTGGTGCAAAACTAGTCACGAATTTCTAATCTGAAAAATTGAGTGTTTCCATGACCTGTTTTAAATTTAATGCAGTTCTACTTATAGCCACAAGCAAATGTAACTTGACTTTAGATAAGGCATATCATTATGTTTTAATGACAACTGAGAAAAAAGAGTAATAGTAAGTAATGCAATATCATGTGTACAACAGTACAAAAACATGTAAAGAAGATTTTCACAATGCTGCTAATATAAAGGGATTCCTAAAAAAAGTCCGTTTTAATTTTGTGCATCAGACTCAGTGAGATGTGGAGCCCCATTGACACAGTGACTATGGGTCATGTGGCTACTAATGACCAGCTTAGTAACTGAACCATCATTTAAAGCCTCACACACCATTTCATAGAAGTACTCATTAAATTTCATCAGAAACCAAATGATCCTTCAATGCATCCATTTCCTGTAACCCTTCATGCAGTTTGGACAGTGGCATGGCCTAGAGCCCTTTGCAAAAAACCTGGGGCTTGAGGTGAGGTACCCCCTGGATGGAGCTCCTGCCATTCTTTGATTACTAAAGGATCTCATTCAGATGTGTACAAAATTAGCAGTTCAAAAATTTCAGGTCTATCAGACATCTGCAGTAGAGCAACCCTTAAAAGATATTTTTGAAAATGTGGATTGGCCTTCGGAAAGTAATAATTTTGTGACACTCTCGGAAGTGTTTTCATTAGACATCTCAATATAGAAACATGAGCAACTTACAACAGCTGTAAACTTTGAAATTGTATTACAAATATATTGAGATATTTGTCTTGTGAGGACAAATCCTACAAGTTGATCAATAGCAATGAAGATTTATTATTCATTTGATTACATGCATTCGTTCATTCATTCATTCATTCATTCATTCATTCATTTAGGGGAGAGTCAATTTCTCCAAAGCAGCTCACAAAACACATATCCTGGTGTTCATGCTTTGAGTTTCCAAATTCAGAACAAGCACTGTTTATGACACTCACCCCAGTATCTAAGTCAAAAATTCCCAGCACAAGTTCTACCCAATTCTGAGGAAATCGGTTAAAATTTCTCAGATGAAGCCAAAAGGAATCTTGGGTTTTCCTCATAGGAAATAGCTTCATAATGTTCTAGGAACCAGTTAAACTCACAGAGCACAGTACAGCTGTAAACTGAAAATTCATTGACAGAAGCAATTATTTCACCCGCACATGAAGCAGTAGATGCGGATGTGAAAATGGAGGCCACCAGTGCTACTCCTTGCCCAGTCAACCACTGAATCAGGTGCTGGTGGTGAAGGGAGGGTTACTGTTTTGTTTTTTTTTTTGAAAAAACAAGCAGGTATGACGTTCTTTAAAGCTTAGGTAAAATGATGACATTTGAAAGGGCCGATTTAGGGGAGAAGTGCAGCAGCTGCGCCCCCCGACAGGCTTCAGCTGTGATCGGAAAAGCAGCTGCGTGATGCAGGTGTGGGTTGTTTAGTGCCGTGTGGGTTGTTGACTTCACCTTTTCAAAGAAACGTTTGGAAACATGTTTTTCTGTTTATGTACCTCCAGCTGGCACCAAGCCGCGGCTGCTTTATTCACTTATTGTTCGTTGCTGTAAACAGGTTTCCACCCCTGTGGTTGCCTGCGATGGCTGATCGGGGATTCGAATCACTCAGGCATGCGTAGTCCTTGCCGGGCTGACCAGCTGGCGACGCGCAGTCCGACACCGGGAGCAACGGTGTGATTTTTGTCAAAAAGAGATCGTGAAAACAATCAAGAAAAAAATTTATTTCAGTGTCATGGTAGTACTGGGGAGGGGTTGGGTTGTTGAGTCAGAGGGAACATAATGTGGGCTGTTACTTCAACGTTCACCAAAATTGTAAGGAGGGAATTACATTGTAGACTTAATGTCATAAAAGTCAGCAATTATGTCATTAAGTCTTATTAATATTTAGTATAGTTGAGTGAATTTGTAAAGCTACACCTAATGGCAGTAACCATATACTTACATTTACACACATATTGTCTAAATAATCTTTACGTGACACATGAAATGCATTGCATCTGAAACAGAGGGGTCTCATTTCAATCTTCATCCTACAAACATAATATGTATGATTTGACAAAAGGGTGCTTTTGTTAGCAAGCCTGGCAACATGCACAATTCCTCAGGCTTAATTTAATGGATCTTTTCCAGATTCTCTTTCTACCCAAACCCGGCAAGCATTTCAAAATGCCTCTTCCCCTCCAGCACACTCTTAACAAGGTTCCCTGTCAGTTACAATAATGTGCTTTAGACACGTTTGTTTGTGCAGTCACCTAAAAACTTAATTTAGGCCAGGCATCGCTTCATTGCCTCCAGACATTTTCCTCCAAGATGCAAAACATACACGAGTGCATCAAATACGATTTTCAATAACGTATCAATTGACTGAACACCTCACTGTAGTTTGAACCTCCATTCAGTTTGCAGACTGATGAAGAAACGCAGTGTTTGCTCCCATTGTTCTTTAAACTGCCAGAATCTAAAGCCTTTTCAATTAAGCTGCACAAATTACCTTTTTTTCCTCATCTGCTGGAAAACAATGACCTTTAGGTGGCAACTGCTCAGATCGGAAGGAATCGATTGAAAAAGTGAGTTCCGCTCACCGTGGGCACCGTCAATTTTGGAAGCTAACATTACATTGAAAGGAAGTTCTCTTCATTTATAAATGGTTTTTACAGAGCGCTCTTCACCCCTGGGTGGCACAGAGCGCTGAATAAAGGTTCAAGGAGTGATCCCGTAGAGCATGAACTGAGGAATGCAGTAGATATGCTTAACTATTTGGATTAGCCAAATATCAAAAGCTATAAAAAAAATCTAATAAAAATGTGCATAAAAATAATGTAATAATAATAAAATAATACATTTAAAAACATAATAATAAAATATTAAATATCAAATAGCCAAGTGGGCAACCAAGGAGAGGAAACAAAAATTTCCAAAATGTGAAGGGAGATAAGTTCACCAAGGTTGGATTTGCTTTTATTTTTGTCAGGGTTTGTCATGCACTGAGATTGTATTTCCGAATCACCGGCATCACTAACAGTGAAACCCACCGCCGCAGACTCATTGGGAACGCACAGCTTTATTGTGGCTTCGTCAAAACACACAGACAGGCTTCAAACAGTTATATTACAAATTCAAATTCTCTATACAAAAGTGGAAAGTCGGTTTGCATGGTAAGTTCATGGAACACACGACTCCTATTAGGAAACACCACACACAATGACAGTTGAAGCAATAAACCATCCAGAGTGACTCGAGGTGAACTGGGCCAGCCAAGCCAGTCTACGACTTGACGTTCTCTACATCTTCCAGACAGAAGAACCACCACCAAACACACTGAAGATAACAAAGAAAGGGGAAACAAACTATGCACAATCATCTCCGACTGTTTTTTTTGCCCAACTGCAAAAAGTAGATCTGAGATATGTTTACAGTTTTTTTTTTTTATATATATATATATATATATATATATATATATATATATATATGGTAGTTTTAGTGTCAACAGTTATGGTGAGCCAAATTATTAGGGGTGTAGAGAGATGTTCCCAGCTGTTGTGCTTAGTTCCAAACCCGCAACTGCCAATTAGTGAAATGTCACAGCTGTCAGAAATGCAGCTCTGTCTACCGGGTCGGTTGCCCCCTGAAGCACAGTCTTTACATCTCGGGAGGTGGGTCGGTAGGGGAGACATCCAAGGCTCCTTGCCTGGAGCATCTGTGAGGATGTCTGGAAACAGGAGCGGTTCTGTGAGTTGTGTGGTTCTTCTCGTAGTTGATATACATTTTTATTTATGTTTTTAACCACTCCTGAGAGGAGATCTGAAGTCCAACTGTGATCATTAATCCTCCCACTGCTGCTGTAACGCCTGACCTCCCCGGTCTCCCCACCACAACTGCAGCCTTCACCGGCCGTTCGAACCTCTGCCCCAAGAGTGATCTCATAGCAGTTGCTGGGACTGACGGAGGAGATTTGATCCAGAACTTCTACAATCTGCAGTTTGACACTGAGAAGTGTTTGGGGGTTGGGTTCAGATATAGGGGTTCCTGGTGCAAGCTAGAGCTCACGGTCAGTTCAGGACTAACATCTTGATGACCAGTTCTCAGATTTTAACCACACAAGTAAAAGGCTGTGTGAAATCGCAATACCAGATCCATAGATATGCAGATGAGATGTTGCCTTCAGTGGTTTCCCTATTGATGGATTCCCATCTGCAGTGGGATCTTTCAGCAGATCAGTTAGACCCAGTTACCTCAACTGTTGTCCAGTACTGACTATAGTTTGCTTCCATTTCTATTAATAAGGGACAGGAAGGGTCCTCACTCTCAACCAGGTAATGCAGAAACAAACACCAAACACTCCAACCACACACCAAACCAGCATCCTGCTTCCACACTCCAATCCCTAGGTGTTTAGTCCAAATAGTTGTTTCCTTTGTGCTTTCATTACAAAATGTTCTGCAAAAAAGGTTATTTTTTTTGTATTTAAGTGTGCAAAATGGTTACAAATGGTTGTCCGTGTTAATTCGTACCAAGCCATTGTTTACAAAAACATATTTAAAGAGGATTAGAAATACACTGCTTGTCAACATTTTTAAGCGTTAGAGTTCACACAATGTGCAGACGACAACCGCCTCAGTAAAAAGGCATCGGTTCTTACAACCGATCGATGATGATGTCAAGGGGGAAAGATCACGAGGGCTACGTTATTCTTAACCTTTAAACAAAAATGTCGGAGAAGGACGCCAGAGGATCATTAATGCAATTTTTGCACAACGCCGATTAAATTTCCCTGTGTTCTGCAAATCCAGCTGTTGGGAGGACAAGGGCAATGTCGGGTGCCGACGGCAAACACAGGTTCCTCGCAAATGAAGCTCGGATTTGTATTATGCAATTTTTACACGGCAAAAATTCTTTACCGAAACATTCTATAACAAAAGGAAACAGCTGGATTATAACTACATTCTTGAACTGTTTATTTAAATGGTCGCCACGGTCATTTGGAAGGAGCACTGTACTGTGTTTATGTGATTCCATAATGTTTCAGTATTCGACATATTTTCCCAAGAACGTCAATAGAAGGTCTTAGCACACTGTATGTGCTTAAAAACTGTCACAGAAAAAGAAGGAAGTGAAGAGCTTTCCTTTTTCTACACCGGTTGATATTCAAACAGTTGTTCAGTCTGTAAAAAACCATGGTCACAGCTTTGACCGTGGGGAGTGTTTTCCCCATTTTAAAATCGATGTGTAGGAGGATCTGAAGCTCACACTTGCAGTTCCCATCTTGCTGATCTTCACAAAATTGTCATCTCAGGGTACACGCAACTTTTCTATGTCTGCCCAAAACTACGACAGCAAGACCACCACAGATTTAAAGTGAAAAGTAACACAAAGTGTAAATGGCCATTAAGAACAGGGCTGCTGGGGGTGAGGAAACAGTTGTACGCAGAATACAACAGAGCTCAGCAAGTGTTTAACAGTCCAAAGCAACAGGGAAGAACAGGAGCTTTGGCAAAAAAGACAGAGGTAATCTGCAGAAACGCCACATGAAACTTTCTTTGCGCACAGCCTGCGCTCTCCTGTCGCATCAGCCAAAAATAAACTGATAAATGCCAGAAGAAAGCCATTTTTAAAAGGAGAAGTAAAACGTTCAAGAGAGGCTTCTAAATATATATTTTTGCATTTTGGATTCAAAGTGCCTTGTGCTAGATGACCAAACTCGGCTTTGTGTATGACATTTATTTCTATTCTGATGTAAGTCTCAAAAGGCCCAAATTTGTCATTAAGCTTCACATGAAATTGACTGTGGCAGTTTAGCTTGCTCACTTTTCTTGCATTATTTTGGGAAACTCAGCTCCATTCAGTTTCACTTTCCTAATAAGTTTTACAACCTGAAATCTTAGAGAAAAATCTAAGAACCACTGTGTGATGTTTTCTGAGTGCCCCATTACTCCTTCACGGAGCAACAGGGTGATTCATTGCGGTAGAGTATACGGTTTTTTCCATAAAATGTTCAGGTTTACAAACTCTGAGGTTTCCTTTTTTTTTAATCTATATTTGGCAAAAAAGTTTATCTGTATACCTCTGTTACAGTTGCACTGATGCTTCCTTAGATTCTTTGCAGTATTTTTCCTTATTTTCCACTCACTACTGCACTACAAAAAGTTGACGTCCTTGGAAAAGGCTTCAGCAGCCAGACCCTCCTTTTGAATACACATTTCTTTGTCTTGTTTTTTGTTTACTTCTTCCTTCCTCCAGCCATGCCCATTTTTCAAGTGTGAATTCTGAGTGCTGTGCCAGTCACAAATTTGTGGTACTTAGAAAGACCCCGAAGGGACTCCTTGAACTGATCGTTGACAGCTTCTGTTTGGAAATGCCCTCAAGATCCTAAATCTCCTGCTTCACCAAGATGCTGGCGGCTCCTGGAATGCTGAGATGGCACTTTAAGCACGGGGAGGATCACGGCTTCAGTAGCTGTCAAACCCCAAGAGGCGATGCTGGATCAACCGGCCTCACATTAATATCAGTCCTAGCCTCTTTTGGCCAAAACAAATGACACGATCACTCATCGAGAATTAGTTGCTCAGGAGCACTGTCTGTCCACCCTAAAGACGTGCAGACAAGGGGGTGGCAGATTTCTCAGGTGGATACACAGACACTGGGTCAGTGGCCCCCAAAGTGGAGCTGATGGACGTCAAGGGTTGGGAAGGAGGGGGGTCCAGCCCGCTAGCCAATCTTAGGGGCTAGAAGGAGGCTTTGGGGATGGACAGGACCCCTGGCTGTCGAAGCTGGCAGTGCGAGTCTTCCACTGGAGAGGGACACAGACAGAGAGAGGGCCAACACTGTACAGGAAGCATCCGTTGGACCCTCCTTTTAATGAGTGGATTTGCACATAGCAAACAATGGGTCGCGCTCAACAATGTTCACATATACCTCAGTCAGACGGCTAGTGGGGTCTAATATGCAGCTAACACAAAATGAGGCAAACTGCAGTAGATCCCTTTCTGGTCACTGCGCAGTGCTTTGTTAACCACACATACATGTTACATATATCATTATGGCTTTGTATGACAGAGATTAGATAACTGGTTTAGCATGATGGAGGTGGAGGGATGAGAGGGAAAGTCGGAAGGCGAACAAGTAGCACATGGACAGGAAGTCATTCCAATTCACCCTTACCACATGGGCCAACGAGTTTGTGGCCTGGAAAGGGAAACATTTGTTATGAAGTTGATGAATGAGCCATGAGAGGCTGAGTAAAAGCAAACATCAACATCTGAATCGACTCGCTTGTGACTTATTTTTTTGCGCAAAAAAAAGAGTTCACTGTGCAGGTAGAACACAGTGAGGGCACCAACCTCCTTTTCTGATTTCTTGGGCTCCAGTAGGGGGTGCCAGTGAGCGATAGGTTTGCGGGGATACGCGAGCATCTCGTTCCAGTGGTCTCTGCCCAGGCCTTCAGCACTGCACCCGACGCGGCTCACCCCGATGATCTCGTTGTGTCCAACCCTGGAGGCAGAGACACAGGCATGGGAGCCCCGAAAGGTCCACACATCTCCCAGGTGCCAGCATGCTGCACTGCAGCTGCCTCCCCTTCACAAAAGAAAGCTTCAGTTCTGCACTAAGCTTCACGGTTATTTCAAAAGCGACCGTGAACAGTTACTACATAATGGAAACTCTCTGCAGATCAACACTGAAGTGACAATGTCGGAAAAATAACACCGTTTAAAGCAGCAGGCTGGCATTTAAAGAGTCACTCGTGAACCGCTGTATAAGATGCAATATGCAGGGAGCATAACTGTAGGATAACAGCATGATAACAGCTCTGTCAGAGTGTGATGCATGTTGGTCCCTCTGGGTTCTGAGGTGCATTCTGGGACGCAGCCAGTGTTCTGCCTAATTTGGCGAGCGCACAGAAGGCTTCAAACCAGACAGACTGATGAGCCCGTATGCCATATATATATATATACACCTTGCTGGACTGGTTATTCTCATAGCTCAAAGAGGAAGCATAAAGACGGGGATACACACATGTCGTAATCCATGACGGAGATGTGCAGGGTGACCTGGTCCATGCTGTCGGGTGGTATGTCGAAGATGATGGCCTCGTTGTAGACAGGATTTAGGGTGTTCTTTTTGATGGTGGTCTTCTTCTTCTTCAGGCGCCTCCCATCGCATATCAAGGAGACCTTAACGTAGGGGTCTGCACATTGGAAAGGCCATTAACGGTGAATAACACTTTGGATTCCCACGCAACCGCCTCAACTGGAATCGATTTCAGCTCATCCACGCACATTAGTTCGGTTTAATCAGCTCACTTTGGTCGCAAGCGATAAAATGCGTTTATCGTAGGCATGCCAGACAGCAAACGGGATAACTGGCGAAGGGATCCCTTGGGCTGTGTCATAGCGGCGTTCTCGCCAGTTCAAGCTTGGGCAGACCAGCTGTGTCGAGACCTTGCTGATTCCTAATTGCCTTTGTAAAAGCAGGCTGTTACCCTGCCAGTGATATTTAGGCGGATGTAGTGGGAGCTGCGAGCTCTCAACTAGCAATCTGGTTCCACCTCGGGCAGCTCACCCTTTCATTAACTGTTGAGCTCTATTAATGGCACTGGATTTCATTCGATGATATTAAAACGGCATTAAAAATCCATTTTTTTGCTGCTCGTGATTAGTTTTTTTTCTACGTCGCCTAAGTACAACATTCCCTTTGCGGCTTTGAAACGTTTCCCTACGTACTTGCACTTGTATGAGTCCGTACTTAGCATTCCGGGACCTTGGCAAAGCCCAGCCGTTAATAAAAAGGCCGAAATCCGAGTCAGCTCACTAAATGCTCGTATCGACTCAAACTTGAGCCAGGTTTGGAGTTGGCAAGGTCCATCGCGCCATGTGACTGCGAGGAAGGAGCTGTGGCGAATTTGCCGAAAACCAAGACCGAGAGAACATTTGCCAGGGAAAGCGGCGCTGTAGCTACGGATCATCGCTCATGGATTCAGTCGAGGCTGTGAAGGCTGCGGCTGAAAGTGCTCGGCCGCAGGCGTTAAACTTTCCGCAGAACCAAGTCGAGGCAAATTAAGACAACCACAACATGTGCCAGATTCAGTTTGGCTGACATGTGACTCAGATCTGATGGCTCTGAGCAAAAGTCTTCTGTCATTTTGTGCTGAATGTAGGATTGATAAAGTATTAACAGCCTGAGTATCAATGGCATTGTTACATTTTTAAAACAGACAGAAATCCCCAGACAGGACTGACACAAACAGCTCTTTTGAATAATTTATACCTAAAACAGTGTCTGTCCAATATTTGAATTGGACAGATTATTTACTTGTGTATTTGGTTCAGTCACCAAAGTCCGGCATGTGTCATCCTCTGCCATCCCTTCAGAAAGACAGCTGTGAGCCGCTGCAAAACCTCAGACAATGAAGGCAGTTTGTCATGAATCCCTGATGAGAAGTCAGAGTCAATCCAGTAAGGCAGTACCAAACATGGTGTGTGTGTGTGTGTGTGTGTGTGTCTGGTGGGGCATACAAATTAAACACTGACATTATATTAGATGGTGTCTACTTTGGCCAAAAAAATTATTCCTGGGTCTTATAAAAAATTAGTGATGCTGAGCACCATAGTGGAAACAGCCATGCATATAAATTTCTCACTTGGCTTTTTTTTTCTGCTCACTTGCACTTGAGTAAATAGATTTAGTATTAATTACAAAGGCACATGGGATGAATGCATATATAATTTACAGGTACTTATGAATTACACATGATTCTCACAATTCTGCAACATATAAAATAAGTCTATTGCAAGCAGAAAGCATGAAGTTATGGTCACACATAGATAATACACACACACACACACACACACACACACACACACACACAGACAGACAGGGATACAGTGAGCCTGTGGATGCACCTGAGTATCCTGTGATGTCCATGGCCTTCAGGTTCCTGCACTTGATCACTGTGAGTGTGAGTCTCCCCGCAGTAGGAAGGTAGCATAGTGAGAACATGATCTCCCCCAGGTCCACACTCTCCTACCAGAACGAGAGCACAGTCTGTCAGGTGGGTATGAGGGGGGAGCATCAAGTAAACACAGCCAAGCAAAGAGCAACCAGGGCAAGAGGCAGGGATTGTCCCTCCTTGGAGATTCATGTTGTGACAAATTACAATGGAAGGTTTAATAGGCTGGAAATTCATGAACGCTTACTGCAGGAGCCCCTATGTCCTCAGATCGGGAGGCGACAACTCGGTGACTACACGTGAGCAAGACGTATAACCGAGCAAAACGAGTAATAACATGAAGTGAGCAAAGCCTTTTTTTATCTTTAATGTACAATAATAACACGTGCGACTGTGCCTCCAGTTTTACAGTTTCATCTTTGCAGAAATGGATATAATGACCATGAAACAGCTGGATGCGTGCAAAGGATGCCAAGTAATGCAGCAAAGGTACTCTGATCAGTGGCAGCAGGTGGAGTGGTTAGAGCTCAAAAAAGGATTCAGATTTAAATCCCATCACCTGCTGTAATACCCTTGATCTGTGTGTAACCTCTACCTTAATCCGTATTTTCTAGTAAAGTGCCTTGAGTTCTGAAAGTATAAGATTATGAGTCACCGTAGACAAAAAAAAAAAAACACCGGTAGATGTGTTGGACTAGTTGTAGTTTTGTGGTTTGCACCTTGACCCAGGTTCAAATTCCAAATTTGTCTTGTAAAAACCTGGGAGAAAAGCTAAAGAGGTGGTGTAGAAAAGGGGGGGAAGTACCCTGTGTTATACATTCTTTATTTATATAAATGCATATTAAATATTGCTCCTGATATTAATAAAGGAATAACTAAAGAGATCTTTAAAAAAAGTTCTGATCTGCCTAGTACTGTGCAACATTAAGGCGGGCACATGTGTCCCCCGGGGGACTGTATTGGCCAAAGAGCACCACAGGTCTGATCGCCCTCTGCTTGGGTTTGAAAAGCTAACACCAACGATCATCTGCTGATCTCTGTGTTTCAGCGCTGCGGTCCTGGAGTCCAATGCCCAGAAGTGCCTCCTAATGCAGTCCCTGCTGTGGACACCCTGCACCCTGCTGTTCCTCTGCCCGTTGAAGCCCCTCGGTGCAAACAGCACAGCCCGAGAGAAGGAGGCTGGTGCATGGGAGGAGGGGGGGTGTGAACCGCCACCGGGAAGTTGTGGCACAAAGATTCGCCGACCTCGACAAGAGTGTCTGTCATGTGAAGTATCGCAGCGCAAGCGGCAAATTTATGTGACGGCGGACCTTGAGGCCCCCTTGTCCGGCCATCACGGTCGATGTTTGCGCCCCTGATGCCGATTTCACATGCCATCGCTCGATTCGAAGCCTGCCGAGTGCCAACCCATCAATACAGTTCAGGGCTCGTAGGGTTTTTCTTTTTTAATCGCCCAAAATGAGCTCGGTAAGTCCGCTCTCTGATGGATAAATCCTACCGCTCCGTCGCTGTGGCAGCTTAATGGTCCCAGCAAAGCTTAAGGCGATTAAACCGAGTAGGTGAATTGCAACTTTTTCAACACTCCTCATTCAAGCCGCAGGATGGAATTGTTGCTGCGAGGTACCGGCGCCGTGTGTGGCTGTAGTCCGACACAAAGCAAGCGAGTGCGCAATGAAGGCCAACAAAGCCACTGCGTGCATAAACACTGCGAAAGGGCTAAAGCTTCCATGTATATTATGAGACTCCGCATCTTTATAACAGCAGCTAAATTTGGGTCTTTTCATGTCTCGAGGATAGCGGAGTTTGTGATTATTAATCGTGCGATTAGCCCATTATTTTATCTAATTACACATTTTTCAGTACAATGTGGCTGTTTGCGGCCCAAATCCCACCATTGTCTGCATCCAGCAGGACCCCGAAAGGCCTGTTCTGCTATGGTCAGACACGCTGGTGGATTTCTTCAAACGCTAGAGGTCGAAGATCAACGCATGGTGGAACTGTACCGGTTATGCTAGGCTGCTGTGGGGCTTTTGGTCAAAGCGAGACAATGATGCAGCTGAGAGTGGGACCCCGGTCTGTAATAGTGGCCTCAGGAAGGGCCCCCGCAGTGGTAAAAACCACTCTTTTCTGGAAACAGTAATTATGTAGACCATTCTTTTTCAGCATTTTTCCTTTTTTGCCTTCTGTAGCACTTGTTTAGGGGAAATCTTGGCGGAGCACCAAGACAGGCTCGAGCCTGATGGATTATCGGTTGCATTTGAGCAGTTTCCAGCAGGTACCAGAATGCTTTTATACACATTTGCAAATACATAAATAAAAATCATAGATGGAATATGTGAACGATATGATAATATACTCAGGGACTGAGAAGCATTTCAAACCATCATTTTAACCTGTCTTTCCGACCGTCAGCAGGTAAACCTCAGTGACTCAATGAGCCTGCAGTATGTGACTCACAGTGCTGGGAGAAGTGGCACCGTCTAACCCTGGGAGTGTTTGTCATACGAGGTGGAAGAGGACAGTTTTGCAGATGCTGAGTCAAGTTGGGACGGAATTTCATAAAAAACACTCAGGGGCCTTTGATGAACAGGGCGCAGTCCCTCTCCAACAGTTTGGACAGATTAACCACGTCCCATCGAGCAAACTCCCAGCAGAGATCCCTCATGCTCACTGTTTGCTGGCGTTGGTAACAGATTAGTCTTTCAGATGCTTTGCCACATTGATATTTATATTTATTGATTTATCTGATACTTTTCTTCAAAGTGACTTAGAACATTGAGCCACTTACAGCAATTTACCCATTTACACCACTGGGTAATTTTTACTGTATAGGTTCAGAGTAAGCACTGTGAGTAGGGGTATTACAGCAGGAGGGGGATTTAATTCAGTTCCATTAGTTTAATTCATTTTAATTAATATACTGTATAGTGCTCTTCTCATCAGGGTTACAAAGAACGGTGAACAAAGTTCAACGGAATTTGAAACTGTACGTGTTTTCCTTTGTTAAGGTAAAGCAGCTACCTGTTTAGATAAGTCAGCGGGCAGCTGAAGAGAAGAAAACAAAAAACTCCCAGCGACAAAGCAAGATGAATAAACTCCAGGAGGCCAAAGTACCTTGTGATGGACCATGCAGGGGTTGTTTCATAGCCCAGCACCCTATGATTCCAGGATAGGAGCCACACTGCACCTTCATGGATTATTACATTTAAATACACTTACCTGACACTTTTTCAAAGTGATTTACAGTGTTTTACGCATTTATACAGTATGGTAATATTTACTTGAGCAGGTACCATGATCTATTGTACTACAGCTGGAGTACAGTTTAAACCTGTATCCTTGTAGTGTAAGCAGGCAGTTCTAACTACTAAGTTAGTACTAACTACATTATTATTATTATTATTATTATTATTATTATTATTATTATTATTATTATTATTATTATTATTATTATAGGACAGAACAGGACAGGATATAACTTTTACTGGCTGCAGGGAAATTCACCTTTACAACAGCTAATTATTATTTCAGCAGATATAATTTTAAATACCTCAAGTACCTCAAAATTTTGCTCATGTAGACCTCAAAATATTTAAGTTTGTGAAGGGATTGTTCAGTCAAGAGAGGAAGGGAAAGTTAGAGGTGTCCAGGCAGGAACTGGAGAGGTATTTAGAGTGTACGTATTCAAGTGCAGGGGAGGTTGGGGAGAGGGGCCTCCCAGTAGATATGCCACCATTGGGAAACATAACTGCTGAAGTAGATGTTAGTCCACCAAAGTGGAGTGAGGTGCAGGAGGTGGTAAGGCGTGCAAAGGCCTCATCCGCCCCAGGGCTGAATGGGGTCCCCTACCGGGTTTATAAAAGTGCGCCAGATGTACTCAGGTTTCTGTGGAGGGTTGTTCAGGATAGTGTGGAAAAACGGGTAATTCCAAAGGCCTGGCGTGGGGCAGGATTATTTCTTCGAGAAGAAGGTATCTAGAGAGATAGGGGCAGTTTAGGCCAATATGTCTGTTAAATGTAGAAGGTAAGATTTTCTTTAAGCGTGGTGACACAGAGGTTGTCAGATTACTTATTGAAAAATATAAGCTAATCGATACGTAATTCAGAAGGCAGGGTTCCAGGTTTCTCGGGATGTTTTAGAACATAGTGTGATCTACGGCATCAATTCAGGAAGCAAGCAGAGAAGGAATTTGCATGTGGTGTTTTGGACTAGCAAATGCCTTTGGCTCTGTGCCACATAGTCTTATCTGGGGTGCGTTTGACTTTTTTAGAGTACCAAGCCAGATAACTGGCTTGGTGAAGGAAATACTGGGACATTAGGATGTTTTACAAGGAGCAGGTTACACAACAGCCTGGCAGAGGCTGGGAATGGGGATTATGGCGAGCTGCACCATTTCCCGCTAGCATTCACTGGCGTTAGAGTTGGTGATTAGGGCATCGATTTGGGTGGTGGGTGGAGAAAAACTGAATGGGCTTCGTCTTCCCCCAATTAGAGGCGTTACATGGATGACATGGCGCTGGTGACAACAACAGCCCGGCCTGTGCAAAGGCGGCTGTTGGGAAAGCTGGGCGAGAACCTGAAGTGGGCTGGTTTGAGGATTAAACCAGCAAGAGTCCAGACATCTAAGCTAGTTAAAGGAAGATAGAAAGTTAGCTTTTTGGTGGAGGTGAGGAGAATCCTGCGTCAGTATTAGAGAAACCATTAAGAGTTTGGGGAGGTGGTACCTAGGAGTTGACTGATGTGGGGCAGGTGGGCAGCTTAAGGAAAGTGTTTAGATGGGTTACAGAGGATAGAGAACTCAGGGCTGCCGGGTAAGCTGAAGCTCTGGTGCTTGCAGTTTGGCCTATTCCCAAGGTAATGCGGCACTGACTATGCTTTTGAGATATCAGTCACAAAAGGTGGAAGCTGGAGAGGCTGATTAGCTCCTATATCAGAAAGTGGCTGGGGGTTCCTCGGTGTCTAAGCAATGTGGTAGCTGTATGGGCAAGAGTCCTGCAGTTGCAGCTATCAAAATAACAGAGGAATATATAAATGTTAGAAAGGTGCGGTTAGAGTTGCAGCTGTCGAGTGTAGTAAGGATGACGTTGTAGAGGCTTGGACCTAAGGATAGGTACCTTGAGGCAGGAAATGGGTTGCAGGCAGGCGGTAAAAGGAAGCGAAAGCGGTTGAGGCAGACTGGAATTGGTCGGGAAGGTACAGCAGGGGCGGAAGGTCACCGAGATTGCGGATGGGAGACCTATGTGGAACAAGGCAGGCCCGATGAAAGGAGGTTGGTGATAGGGCAGGTGCGTGGGCAGGAAAGAGAAATAGGTGTGTCAGAGCGGTCTACTTGGAAGCAGGGACAGTGCGTGGGGAATTGGGATGGGGTGGAGAGAAGGAGGCTGAGCTGGAGGGAACTGTGGAAGATGGATGCATATCAAATAAGGTTCCTACTAGGAGCGGTTTATGATGTGCTGCCATCACCTCAGAACCTGAAGCAGTGGGGGGGTGAGGACTCCACTTGTACTCTGTGCTCGGAGGTTGGGTCGCTGAAACACATTTTAGTGGGGTGCAAGATTAGTCTGGCGCTGGGCAGATTTACATGGCGGCATAATCAGGTGTTACAGTGCCTGGCGGCAACCATTGAAGATTGGAGGAGGCAGGTATGTTTAGAGCAGGAGGTTGAAGGTACAGGGGTACAGTTTGTTAGAGAAGAGGGTAGGAGTAGATATAGAGGTAGGAAGGAGTTGGGTGTAGTATGGGGGCTAGAGATTGGGAGATTGCAGGTGGACCTGGGAGGAAGATTAGTGGTGCCCCAGGAAATAGTCAATACAAGCTTGAGACCAGACATGGTGCTGTGGTCAGCAAGCCAACGGGTGGTGTACTTCATAGAACTCACGGTTCCGTGGGAAGGATCGGTGGACGACGCTTCGCCAGAGGAAAAACTGGGCCTGGCGAATTAGCGGCGGAAGTAGGGGGCGTGGCTGGAACGCGAAGGTGAGGCCAATTGAGTCGGTTGCAGTGGGTTTATAGCGATCGACTCTTGATTTGCTCGCAGCGAACTCGGGATTCGGGGGCGGGATTTGCAGCAGGCAGTGAAAGATTGTCACAGGCTTTCTTGAACCAAGGAAGTCTCTGGATCTGGAATAAGAGGACCGAAAGCGCGGATGGTGGCAGGCGGCAGCGATGAGCAGGTGGGTGCAGCGAAGCATTGGCGCGTAGGTGTCATGGCGGCCTAGTGTATTGGCGTATAGTTGTTAGCGAATAGGTGTGATGGCGGTTAGCTGTTAGCAGGCGGTGTAGTCGAAGTAAAGTAGGTGGCGAGGGGCTTCTTCCTTTGAGTCGGCGGGTAGAAAGAGCGGTGAGGGTGAGGACGCTGAGGTAAAGAGTCCGTAATGTGAGAAGCGGGGTGTAGTGGTGCGTGCGGTAATGGAGGGCAGCTCCGGGACGCCTGAGCCTGGTTGAGCCTTCTCTGGAGGTGTCGTGGGCCTGCTCGGCGGAAACGCCGAAAGCGAAGAAGGTGCTGCTGCCAGTAACCCGATGAGATGACGCGCCATTGCTGCGCCACACCATAGTTGGCACTATGGTTGGTGGGCTAAGTTAGCTGGTGGTAGCGGTTGGTAGCGTGCAGGGGGGTTAGATAGGTGTCAGGATCCCCTTATAAATCAAGCTCCTGGTATTTAGCACTGTGTGTGTTATATGAACCTAGTGGAGGAAAACAAATGAATTTGCTTGCTCAGTAGTACGGGAGATTGACAATAGCCTTGAGGTTACAAGTGCAGGTTCACAACTACGCTGCCTTCCACCGAGTCAAATTCAGCCGAGTGCCGCAGTCCTCTCTTTTTCATCCTTCTTTATCTTCTTTATTTTTCCATCCTTCTGCCTGAGGCTATAGAGGATACCAGAACAATGATGCCAATGTTTAGATGATGATACATAGAGCTCATTGAGGCCGTCTAGCTTGAGTGTCATCTTGCTTTAGCAATTTCATCTGAGACTATAAACAACTGAATCTCACGCTTACTTTGAAGCTTCTCCTAATGAGGGGCAAATATTCAAAAAACAGATCCAATTTTCTTTCAGATATTAACATGCCTTTTAAAACTGTAATTATACTAAGAGGTTATTTCACAAGTTTCCCTTATGAGCAAAACTGGCAAATGCCCTTGTAATAATAATGTACATTTTCAAGGGTCATTTTTTTGTTACAGTATTCAAACTATAATTTGATCTAAGCTGGGATTTTATCTAACTTTTTTATCAGTTTGCCTTGGTTTTAAAGATATAATGTTCTCTGTTAGAGTTTAGAAATTCACATTATCGACAGCACACGTTTCAGATCTATGAGCAAAGTAAATGTGCGCGGTATTTTAAAACCTCGTCCAAGTTCAAGCGTGGCTTTTCTGCATCTGAAAAAATCGACCACCTCTGCTAATGGTTAAATCATTAGCTCTGGAATACGTTTGCTTGGAAGTTTTCGGTTTTTATGCTTTTCAGCGTATGTGTGCGCTGGAATCTAAATTTTGGCGTATGATAGAAATTGTAAGTCTTTTTTATTCAGTTTCAGAGATACGTCCAGGTGTTTTTGAGGAGGTCGAATGGAAAGCAAGATGGGTTCAGGTCACTGCGGTGGAACACCAGCGGTGCCAAAGCATGAACTTGCATGCACAGTTGGAGGTGGAAATGAAGAAACATGATTTCTCTTACTGTGGTGGCGTATTGAATGTCCTTCCAGATCGACGTCTCCCTGGACAGGTCTGACACCTCAAAGAGGTTGTCCAGTATCACCTCCCCAATCATGTCGTGCCGAGAGAAGCGGTCAAAGTCGAAGACGCTCAGGTGGAGCTTCCGGCTGGCCAGTTCATCGTAGGGCACAGGGAACTGGAAGGACTCGTTGAACGTGGGGTTGAGCGTCTTCCGGTGTACGCGCGTCTGGTACTTCTGCTTGCGGTCAGGCAGCAGGTAGATCTTGACGTAGGGATCTGAGCTGCCACACAAGTCCTTGGCGGGCAAGTCAAAGGCTTTGAGGATGTCAACTAGGAGGACCTCGTTCTCGTAGTCGTACCTGAGGGAAAAGTTGATCTTGCCGCAGGTTTTGCCACTGGCCTTAGAAGCCTCCTCGGCCTCTTGCGTCTTCTGCTTGTAAAGCTCGGGTTTGATGCGCCCGATGCTGGTGGGCTGTTCATCCACATCCACATAGTCATTGCCCAGGTCTAGGCTGGAGACTTGCATTTGCCGAGGGAGGTGCCTCTTGAAGGAACTGTGTCTGCACAGACAAGGAGAGGGATAAAGATGGCGGAAAGTAGAAGAAGGAGCATCAGTGGGTCATGGGAGAACAAAGGTGGATTATGATTTAACATTTTGGATTTATCCATTTATCTATCCATTGATCCTTCTATCCATCCATTATATTCAACTGCTTTATCCTGGTCTGGGATGCTGAGCACTAGACTATGAAACCAGACCATGGATGGGATACCAGTTGATCTCAGAGGGGTTCCACACACACACACACATATACACACACACACATAATGAATGGAGAATTTATTAAATATGAACCAATCCCATTCTACCATCACCAATTCTAATCCATTACATCCGAGTTTACTGTAATTTGTTCAGGGTACAAACCCGCAATGACACAATTTCATAGAAACATAACAAAAGATCTCTGTAAGCTACATAACTTTCAAATTGAATGTAGGGATTTTTTTAAGACTCTTAGATGTACAGTAGCCTTTGATGCCCTTGTTAAAAACGCAGCAGTTATTAAAAATAATATGTCGTCTGTAAAATAAATAAATAAATAAATAAATAAATAAATGAACTGACACCGCAATCCAGACCCTGCTGGGTAAATGCAGGTGTACAGTCCTGGTGATTAATGTTTAAACATGACTATGAGGGCCAAATGGTGATGATTTGGTCTCAGCCTTATCTTCTACTTGTCTGCATGACTCTCCATAGAAATGAGCCACTTACTGCCACGGACGAATTAACTTTGTACCTCGACACGGCCACTGTTCCACATCACAGCAAGCGCGTGTCTGCGTGATACCAATCTGCAGCAGTTTTACTGATGATTTTCATACACTTTTCTCGCGCTTCATTACGGCTTCCTATCATTTCTCTTAATGACCGTGTAAGTCACCGCATGCAAGAGGCTTTTGCTAAGCAAACAAGCATCTCTTTAATGCACGCTGACATACTGGAGCTGCAGTAGGCTCTAAAGGGAAGTGATGTACTGTGACAAAAACAAACGTAGAACTTCAAAATCCCGCTTCAGTGAGCGGAGCAAAATTTGGGAAAAATCGCGTCGGCCATCTGATAAGAGTTAACCTTGCAGTTTACAGACGCTGCTAAGCACGTTCGTCTGGAACAAACCGCTTCTAGAAAGAACTACTCGCTTCCCCAGAAATTTTTATTTGTGTCATTGGTTACATTCGTGACGAAATCCCTTCCCTTTGGTTCTTCTAAAGCTTCAGAGCTAAACGATCAAGACGACGGCAGAGGTTTGTTTGTTGGCAAAAAAATATATATATATATAAATTTTTCCAGTTTTGTTTATGTATTTTTTGTCCTCACAACTACAGTAAGTCTAGTTTCTGTCAAACAGACTTATCTTAAATCTTCAAAAAATACAGACGTGATTTTTCAAGTCAAGTACAAGCGGAACATTTTTGTTAAACAGCTCTGTGCGAGTTTTTTTTTGAAAAACGTGTTTGATGTATTTGCATTTAACTGTAGAGCACTGTGGTGGTGAGGGCTTGTGAAACGCTGGATGAGTTATCAAAACCGAAATGGAGACCAACGCCTTGGTGGGCATGCGGGGCAGAGCCGAACCCCTGTCCCCCGCATGCGTGCCTGACCTGGTGGATGATGCAGGCTCGGTGGTCTGCCTCTGCATGCGTTGCGTGCGCCGCAGGATGTGGTCCCGCATGGAGAGCTGAACCTCAGCCGGGATGTCAGGTGACGTGTGGCTGATCTTCACTGCTGCTTCCAGAAAGCCAGTGGATTCGGCAGGGTCCTTGAGCTTCTCCGTCGCCATGGTGTCAGCCGGGAGCTGGTGGACTTGTGGTGACCAGTTGTCAGTGGCTGCGGCGCCCTCGGGAGGGCAAGCTGGGGGGAGGATGGAGGTGGCAGCAGCAGAAGGCGGGGCTTTGCTCCTCCAGGGCACCCAGCACAGCTTCCAGGAGGCAAAGGCACAGAGCGCCAGCAGGGCCAGGCCACAGGCCACAAACACCACAAGCAGGAGGCTGAAGGAGCGCTCTGGAGCACAGCCAAGGAGGAGCGCGGTGGGGAGGGAGCACAATATGGACACACAGATGGCAAGGGGAAAAACAGGGACAGAAACAAACGAGAAAAGGGTCATGGTACACGAAAAGACTAAAATCATTTACTGTACAACATTTTAAGGTTGTAGTAGTTGCACTCAGCAGTCACTTTGTTATGTACACGTGCGTGTTTATGCACGCAGTTCGCCCAGCACTGTGGCTCTGCACATGGTTGTGTCTCAGGACATAAACACACAAACAAGATCTAGAGGCCCAGCTACTCTGTGAATGGCCATCGGATGAACAAGACGTGGGGTCTAAGTGGCTGAACGCAGCCTGACCACCGGTGTCAGCTGCTCTGGTTCCAGCATTTCAGACGCAGCCGACCTCAAAAGGTTTTTACACGCTACAGTCCCAACAACATGATAGTACTTTACCTTGCTTTACCACAGTAGCCTGTACTGTCCCACCTCTCAGGCCAGTTGAGCTTCTGTGAGATGAGTTGGAACGTGTTGACTGAATCAGACTGTGTAGAAACAAGTCCAGCACCTTGATCCTGAATCCCTGCTGCTCTGAAGTCAAAATAGAATCCTATTAAAAACCTGTACCTAATAAAGTGGCTGCTGCGTGTAGACATGCAATAGTGTTGCATTTTTCACTGTAAAGCTTGGATAAAAGTGGAAAAATATCCCAACAGATGCAATAATTTGAATTAATAACAGGTTTGTCAAAATGTGCACCCATTATATAAAAAAATAATAATCTCGCAGTGCTAATAGCAAATATTATTAATGAATGAATTAATTGGCTTTTTCCAGCCATGGGATCTGCGTTTCCAGCTGCATTTCATCATTCACAACGGTGGACTGACAAAGCAGTCAAACTACGCGCTGGCCTGCTTCAATCTGGACTCTGCCACACGCTGAGTCGATCTCGATTAAATCCGCGAACTGAGTTACTCGAAGACCGTGCCTTGGTATTCTACGGAGATACGTTTCCTAATTTAATATATTCATGAAGGAGTTGGAGAAGCACCATTTTAAGTACGCTTGCGCAATAAGACGTAACCAAGCTATACTCATTTTAATAGCATAGCATGTATGTCTCAATATTCTATGAAAGCGCAGTTTCATCCACGGACTTAAACTTGATAACTTTTGCCCTTTCAGAGAAGCCAAAATGGATTAGCAGCCACTTTAGCTCAGTGGAGTACCTATCTAATAAAGTGGGTGCGTATCAGTTATTAACTGCACTTTTGTTATTAGTTTGGAGATGACGTACTGAGGCCCGGAGCATCACTTTATAAACAGAGAGGCACACGTGAAAATGAAGAGCGTCTCAAATGTCATCGGCAGCTTCAGACAAAACCTGAGGTGAACGATGAAGCGTGCTTTGATAAAGCAGAGGGATACCTGAAGTTCAAGCACAGGCAAAGGTTTGCTTCTGAGAACCGGGAGCTTTCTTTAAATCACGCTATTGATTTACTTTTATGTAAGGCCTAGTAAAGTGACTACACAGTTAGCCCAAAAAATGTCTTCCTCTCCATCTTGTAAATATGTTTGGTTTATAAAGGCCATTTAACTGCAGAATATCAGGTGAACGGTCTCATAAAATGGTAATTTTTAGATTTGACTCTGGGATAAATGTTGTGCTGCAGTACTTACATTTGCGGTGTAGTTTCGGCTTTTGTTTTTTTTTTCATATTTGCTCTTATTTAAGAGCAGATTTCGACAAGTTAAAATTCATAAAAAATGTTTTGCTTGAAAATGAAAAATACATTCAAAAATTGTCTTAAGCTATTGCTTTGGATAATAATAATGCATTTTACAAAATTTCAAAAAAGCTGTAGACAGTGCTGAAATATTAAGAACATTTTTATTTTTCTATCCAACCACATTTTACGGATTTTAGATTGTAGAACCCTATTTGCGAAAGAAACACAAAAGCAAAAACAAAAACCGAAATTAAATGTGTAATTCACCAAATTTCACTTTCCGACCTCATATTTACTATTTCGGGGTTGCGCGGCCTCCAGGGCCTCAAGGATTAAAAAAGAAATAAAAGTTAATGGAAAATGAAATGGCAAATCCATGTGTGCAGCTGGTGATGGTAACACCTTGCTTTACGTCACCTACACCTAAAAACGGCGTGGAAATTAAAGTAGATGAGAAATAAGGTTTATCTGAGTCGCGACAGAATGCACAGCTACACATTTACACAGAGACGGCGCGGATTTCATGCACTGGCTGGGCGGACGGAACCACGGCGACATTTGCTGCGTTTGACTTGCAAATGTGCTCAAACATAATTCCAGTTAGGCCTGGCAAATGAAAAAATAGCCACATAATCTATTTTCAAAGCCCCCCAGTTCTTGTGGGGAAATGGCAGTAATGGGCAAAACCATCACCAGACATTTTTATGCCTTTGTTGAATGTTGGGGGCGGGGGGGGGGGCGCTAGTTTTATTTAATTTCATTGCAGCTGACGTGTACTGCAGGGTCCGGTTGGACTACGACATCAATGGCCACTAAGAGAGCCATCTGGCACTGTAGTCTTCGGCTGAAATGTAGAAATGCCGCTGTTGCTGGAATCACCCGGAGAGAACATTACCGAGGCTTTAAATACATTTCCCCAGGAAACTAATCTGAGAAACAATTTTCCCACATGAAATTTATTACCACTGAATGTACTTTGTTTCCGAGCTTCTCTTATGGCCCTCAGCCATCTCTGGCCCATCATCATTTTGTGCCGTTTGCGACTTTACATTTGGTTCTGCGCTGAACAGTAAACTCAGTTCGGAAAGTCCCAGCACAGGCCAGTTCCAGACCTTTATAAATTCCGTTGCTCTTCCTTTTGTTATTTTTTTCAGGCTTTTTAATGAAATACAGAGTGTTAAGCATATGTTGAACACCTACCTAACAGCCAAGGATGTACCTCCTAATTAAATGAGATCTTTGTACTTTGAATTGTTCAGCACCCATATGGTTGTGGGCTCTGTTTCTCCACTTCGCAATATTTAGCTCCACGGTGACCCACTGACCTGCCTCCATCCTTCTTCATGGAGTGGTTCCTCACATTTTTGGATGGACATTAATATGATAAGCACCTGTGGCTGTTTTTACTTTGCAGCCTCAATAGAGAGCGAGGGACCAGCAAAGCTTGGGGGTTCTCAGGTTTATCTTCAGGAACAGTGTCACCACTGTGAAGAAAGAACTTCAACTGGCAAGCCCAAGGCAGCTCCATATTTACCCCTTTTAACCCACCAGGCAGGACATATCTACACCTTATGATGATAAACTGAGTGCTTTTCTTCACTCTGGATTTTAGCAACTGGCAGTACTTTACCCACTAACAGCCTGCGGTTTCAGCTTATACAAAATAATGTTTTTACCCATCGGGGATTCGATGGCTGACCGAAGCCCTGCGGTAAATTGGGCGCCTGGTGTGGAGAATGTGAGAGATGCGATTTCACACTTTGGGGATTTTACAGCCTGATGGATATGCTGCCCATACATGTTCTCAATGCAAGACTTCCGCCTGCTGATAAGAGCGCGACCCTTCATGCTGTTACCATGGTCAGCTGTGAACCAACCACCTTTTGTCACGTGGCTGTAGGCAGGATGGTGGTAAAAAACAATGTGTGATGCTGCATGTGAGAGTGGTGGAAAAAGAGAAATCAGAGCCCCTTGGTGCCATTCTAACACCTTCTTCATCATTGCAGCGTGACAGTTTTCCCCTTGGATGATAGAGGTATGTACTAGGAGGGATCTTGCTCTTGCTCTTTGTCCTCTGGGCTTTCGACCATAGGTGGGGGACCACTGACGGTAGCAGAACACAAGAGACTGTGGTAAACTGCTGAAAGCTGGGCATGAGAATCACTTGTTTGCTTACTGTTCCTCTAAATGTGGGTGATCATGCAGTCAGCCATCATCAATAATGCATCACCTGCGGCTTGAAGTTACAGCCGGTTCGGTGCGGCCCTCGACGGCTCACAGCAGCGGAGCGGAGGACACGAGGGGTGGAGGGGAAAGGAGAGAAGAGAATAGCGGAGAGGACAGGAGAAGATGTGATTTCTTACACAGGCATGTGTAATGAACCAGAATAATGCAAGTCCAGTCTCTCCCTTAATAGACAGCGTGGGAGAGTCCTGCACTGACATCCAGAAGTCGGTTCACGGTCGGTCGGCGTAAGAAGAATCTAGAACTTAAAATTAACAATGAGGGATTTTCAGGGAGCTTTGAATGTGAGGGAAATTATAGGACAGGTTAATACTGCTAAGATGAACCTTTCGCATCAGTCGGGGGGGAAGGATCTACTGGAAATAAGAATAAACAAAAGGTCAACCACTATTTGTCTATGTGCACATAATGTGCCCGAGTTATGGCCTTTCCACTGTTGTGTAGTCCTGTCAGATCTTTATTTTATTAAACCATGCGCCAGTAAACTCCAAAGTGAATGCAGCTTCGGGCGCTGAAATGCTTCTTGACAGGTTGTTGGGCTTTCATCAGTGTTTATCATCAGAGATGTGACAAAGCCAGCAATCAGGCCTTGACATGGCACGCACTATTTATAGGACCGAGTGGCAAGACTGAATCTTTTTTTGCGAGCTAGCGAAAAACCATTAGTGTGCCAGGGAATGCTGCATACCGAAACACGCTGATTAAATTGAATAAACCCAAATTATGAGAAAATTGGGCTTCCGTATAATGGACCGAGACGAGAGACTGTCCAAGGGCTCAGCGCCTGTGTGTCGAAAAGGAAAGTTAATATCTCAGCGCTCCTGTGACGGAATGAGACCTGCGGAGAAAAGGCAACACCAACATGATTCCCACCCCGCCCCGACTCCCATTACATGGAAACAGCAATTGCTAGAATCTTTCAAATCAAAAATGATGCAATTTTATGGATCAGCAGTCTGTCGCAGCATATGCAAGCCTGCTCTGATGGTTGGTTCTCCTCTGGTTTATAAAGCCAGATTAAATATAAATATGCTGTTGGCCCAAAGTCCCACCAACAATGCTCAACTGTGGCTTTTATGTTCACTTAATGACCTGTTATGTTCTAAGGCAATTTGCTTTCACCTGATGTGTTAAAATGGTCCACAGAGGTGCCAGCAAGCTGCATTTCAATCGGACTGTGAGCAAAGAAGCAAGAACAGGTTTAACTCTAAGCAAGAGACATCCCACATTCTTCACACCTGTCCGATGTGAAATAAAAGCATCTCATTTTTCATTTTTCCTCTCCCTCCTTCTCATAAAGCGTTACCACATTAAATATTTTGTTGGTCCAACAAATTTAATTAAGGCTTCAGTGAAGTCAAGTCAGGAAGCCTCAGGGTTCTGTCTTCAAATGCCAAAGGAATCTAACCTGGTTTCCATAGAAACGCAGCCACGACACGAAAGATGTCCAATCTGCCGTCCGATATAAATCGTCTCATTTGGATAGTGGCCCATTGTTTGAACATCTGCAGCAGAGCTGCCACAAGGAAACAAGGCGCAGTGGCTGATGTCACCTGTGTGTAGTCCTGGTGACAATGCAGCGTTATGAGAAGCAAGTCCAAATTAAGGTGATCCAACGACTCACGATTTCAGCCACAGAGGGACAACTACTGCAAAGAGTTGTCTCCACAGACCTCCTACTCACTCATCATTGGACTTGAATTACTTTACTACACCTGTCCCCTGGTATAAGTCCTTTCTAATTTTATCCTTCCAATTAAACTCCTGTATTTTTATTTAAAAATCTGGTTTAAGTTCAGAAGTTGCAATACAACTTTTCTTTAGCCTAAGCAGTATATCTCGTATATATTCTTTAGCCCAGTTATATCTCAAAGTAAAAGTTTTTTAACACAAAAAAATATCTAAAACAATACTTTCAGGTGGAAACAATGTTACGTTATAATGTTTTTCAGCTGAACTGTGTGCAAAAACTCCCCGTGTGTAATATACTGTTATTTTGTGTCTTGTATTGTCTGCTGGGTACTCATAGCATCTTGTCTGCAATAAAGTTTAACTGCACATGTGCTCATCCTGTGCAATATATCGCACCATCTACCTTCCAGAAACCAATCATAATATCCAAACCACAAGTGGAAAAATGCTGACTAGACCATCGAGCTTGAGTGAAGGAGATCTGCTGTGACTTTGTGTCCAAATCTCTTTGCTAAAAGTCCATTGCTATACAAGGAGGACAGAGTGTGAAAGTCAGCACTGGGAACAATGTACTTTTTTCTTTAGTCTTCACAAGAATACCTGATACCCGACAGCTAAAGATCCAGTGTCAGAACAGAAGGGACTATTTCACTACCACTTGGATGCCAGTAGTTATGGACCATACTGAGGATCTTGGACTGTCATTCGACAGTGCTGGGATAATTCCATCAAGCAGTGAGTAAAAACAGAAACAGGAAGTATAAACAGCTCTGCAAATATGTTGCAGTCATTTTTTATCTATAGAGGAACCTTGATTTGGCCCCTTGTCCGCAATGGTACTACAATTGGTCCATGGGATGCACAGATGTGCACTTTCCCATTTGTAAGCATGAAGGATTGCCCCCTGCTGGTATCCTGAGGCTACTGCTTCACCAGTGTGACAGTGACAATAAGAGTAAGGGTGCTGCTGTAAGCCAAATAGCACTTTGGGGTATTACTGTTAATTCTACCCTCCTCTGGCACCAAGTGCTTATAAACGCCTCCATGTGGCACTGCAGCCATTTTTAGATCCGTTCTGTTACACAACCCCTAAACATTAAATCACAAATCCTCAAATTGCCCAGTCCTGGAGCCTGATGGTTCAGCAGGTTCAGAATTTATGCCAATTTCTGTTATGGCAGATTGGTGAGTGAGTCTGGTGTGTGAGATGAGTCTCCTGGCACTAGAAGTCCACTAATCGGGCTTTGAATAGTTGTCAGAAAGACCATCTCAGAGTTACTGTGATGCAAGCAAATTTAACAGTCAGCAACAATGACAATGCCTGCATAGCTCAGTAAGGAACTGATCAAAATGCTAATGCCTATTGCACCATTTCAACCATGAACAGGACCTTCTGATGTTATCTCATAAGGAATCTGCAGTCCCGACTCTGAATATATGGGGTATCGAATTTGTCTCAAAGCCAGAGAGGGTGAAGATGTGGGCTACTATTGCTTCCTTCCACCTGCCTTTGGACTGCAAACATGGGGAAGTATGCAAGCAACCCTTTCCCTGATCTGGTTTCAAATCATGCTCTTGAGGCCCCATGAGATACCAGGGTTTCGCACTGCACTACTGTGTTGCCTCACAATCAGAACCTTCATGAAATGAGTTTTAGAAATGACAAATCAACAAAACTTGATAAGCAAATGTTTACTCGGCCCAGGAATAAAGAAGTCCTCTACTGCTAAAATCAAAAGAAAGTTTTTCCGTCAAAATTAAGGGAGTATGCATGTCCACGGCTGTCCCTCAGAATGTCACTGAGCCCCAGGCAACCTACTGTATCTCCCAGACAGCAAACAAGCACCATCAGGTCCTCTATGCTGTCTCTTTCATAGCATCAGGATGCAGCTTGGCTTTATGTCAACACTACTAAAAATGATACAGCCCTTTGATGTTAACTTTGATGTACCATACAGCGTCTTGTGTCCACCCAGTTGACTGAAATTCAGGCAGCGGCGTGAAAGAGGACAGAAGTGAAGTAAGAGCCCCGATGAGTTGTGGAGCATGTCCTCACCCCAGCCTTCAAATTTCAAAGGCTGCAAAATATTTGCCTGGAAAGCTCGACAACTGAATGCAGGGACAGGTCCAGGTTTCTGAAAAGCAATTGCAGGCTCTCTTAGACGGGCTCCAAATTCTCAGAGAGCTTACTGTTATTGTAAAAATTTTGATGGAAAGCAGGTTATTGCATCCACCGGAATAGCTGTTAGTCTTGCTAGCCTCCCCAGGTAAGCAACCTGCAGTACCAAGAGCCCTGACATTTTTTCAAGACAGAAAATGTCTTTATCCTGTTTAACATATGTATATATTTATTTTACGTTAGCAAACACGATCCCCTTCTGCAACTTTCTGCAACTCTACCCACAGGTGTGCAATGATAAATGTTATCCCAGACACAGTGTGACAAGTCTATGCTTTGCTCAAGAGTACAACAGTGGTGTTTCATCAGGCTTTAAATCTAACACCCTGCAGGACACCTCTCTAAACTTGTGGCTGTTGCTGCTGCTGCTGCTGCTGCTGCTGTGTAGCGTGCACAAACTGTGAGATTTCCGTGTGAATCCGCTAAGCGTCCGTCTTCCGGGCATTATCCGTGACACATTCTGCATCTTTGGTGATTTCCTGAGTGACTCACACAAAGCTGTGATTCGCGGCTTCTCGGCTCCCCGCTTTAGAAGAGTGCCAGCTTATCCCATGCGTAGACTTTGCTGGGGTCAGAAGTGCTGCAGCAACTGATCTGTCAGCACTTGGCCTTCATAGTATATCAATGACAAGGGGAGGACATAGTTACGGAGGAAAGTCAAGTGTCTCTAAAGTACAAATGAGAGACATGGGGTAGATTTTTTTGCCGGGTTTTTTGCCTCTCAGACAGAAAGGTGCTCATGTCCACGTTGTGTCTTACAGTGCACTTGTGTTGAAGCTGCAGATTGTGTTTGTCATATGGGTCCCAGGTGGTTTAAGGTGTAAATGCGCTTCATCTTGAGCCCCACCCAGGGCCTGTAGTATGCAGATTTTTCTTGGTTTCAGTCTTGGAGACCCAAAGGACTCCATGTTTTACCTTCTACTCCTGTGCTAGCACATCTGATTCATCCAGTCATCTAATCGACAAGCCCTTGGCTAATTGAGATGAATGTGTCATGGATGACTGCTGCGAAAATGTGCAGGCCCATGGGTTCTCAGGACTTCAGACCAAAAACAATGGCCTAGATGTATAACAAATTCTACCGTTCACCTTTTCACTAGTCACCTGATCATGAGCAACAGAGGGTGGAATGTCATACTTCAAGCAGGGGAGGTATGCTTAGCTGGTGCCTGCTATCCACTCTGAAAGCTCCGGTGCCTCTGCTGTGCAAGGTATCCACTGAATATTAAAGATGGCACTCTGAGGCTCACAAGTGCTTTATAAAAGGTATAGACGATGACTATGGACAGTGTAACGTACAAAGGGATGGACCGCATGGTGTGGGTGGGGCAGACTGACTTATATAGAATGCGCATAGAATAGAATAGAATTGTATAGAATGGAGGAGGAGGAAGGGGTAGATATAAGTGCAATTTCGTTTTGCTATCCCTTATAAAGTATGGGTTACCCTCGAATCCCAGACAGAGGTGTTTTGCTGTGCTATATCCAGTTCCTTTTCTATCGAGGGACATGGAAATGGAAGGACAAAACTGGAAAGCCTTGTATAAGAAGATAAGAAAGACTTAAATTCCAAGTCATCAACAAGCCATCACAGCAGTCCAGTGGAAAGTAGAGTTATGAAAAAAGAGGAGGACCTGGTCCTTAAACACACAAAGCGTTTGTCACTTTGCATCGTCGTATTCACTGAAGTAAGTGTCAGCCTTTGTCTAGCCGACACGGGGACCATCTGCATCCCGAGCTAGAAATTTTCCAAAAGAGGTTTGCTGTCAATATCCCCCTTGTGTTCTGACACCTGTCTCCAAGCTGCCTCTGGTGTGGTCCATCATGCACAGTGAGATTACCAGTTCCTGTTTGGTCATTAAATGGCGCACTTATAATTACAATTTGTTCAACTTTGTGAAGATCCGTGGACTGAAAAAAACACCTACCCTGAACCAGTTAATCTGTTTAATGTTTCGGCTTTAAATGCTTATTAGCTAATGTACAAAACCTACTCAACTGTCCTTTTTTGTGTGCCTGGGGGTATTGGCGCTTTAATTATTCAGCTGCTTTGACATTGTTCTATTCATATGGGAAGTGAAAAAGAAAGCAGGATGTATAATGTAATCCCCCAGATGGGGAAAATAGGGTTAATTGCCATCATCTCAACACTGGCATATCTGCGGTGCTTGTAATGAGAATGTCCCAGAATACAGGACTCAGCTGCAAGAATTATTTAGTGAATTAATTTTCCAATTGCAGCAAACGTATCTTCACAAACTTTTCCGATTATGTGTCAGCACAACGCACGCAGCAGCATACTTGCAGGCTAATTCATCATGCGGAAGAGCTTCTGCGAGTGGAGCCGAAGCGGTTGCCTGGTTTCTGGGTGTGTTTTGTGAAAGGGAAAGGAGACCAGAAGCCATGAACCCATCTACTTGAAATTTCTTAATTGATTTACATCCCAAAGGTGACGGTGTACCAGTGAGAGAGTCCTACAGGAGAGGAGGAGCTTCTGGCCTTCAGACAGATGAGAGCAAGGAGTGGATGATTCGCTGCAAATTATACAATGTTCAGATTTGCTTAGCTGCTTCTTGGCTTCAGATCTCCCCAGTGGCCAGAGGTCTCAACATCTGATAGCATGAAATGGAGTCAAATGCAGGAAAAAGGTGTCCCAGTGCTCTCCTCCTCTCCCCGCTCTATGTCCTGCTTGACTACAGCGCAAACCACCCACGTTCTCACTGTGATACAAGGCAATTCAGCTGCAGCCTGCCCACTGGCAATTACACCAGCTGCATCAAGGCAGTGGCCCATTGTCAGGACACCTTTTTCCATCATCACACACGTTTCTTTGGATTAGTTGCATTACTGCCTGTGAATCCTTCCTTATTTTCAAATTACGCTAGCATTTTGGCTTGAACATGCATTTCTTCTTGAATATTCTAGACTAACCCAACCACGGGTGTCCATAGACCCTTGTCTTGTCAGAGATGGGCTTGAATACTTTGGTAGTGATCTATGCCTAGTGATCTCCAAGCAAAGTGCACCTCAGCAAAAATAAATTCTTTAATTTAAATGCTACTGCCTCAATATGAGACGTTGCAATAAAGTCCCAAGATCCTATAGAACTCTATGCAGAATGTGCAGATGCTCATGCTTGGTTTCTCATATTGCTTTTGTCCTAACTGCTGAAATGAACCTTTCCTTCTACGCCTCAAAGAATTATGGAGTCAAGCATTCTAGCGAGTGACTGCTGTCATGCATCATGCAAATTGTTGATGGCACACATGGTGTTGCTCGGTGAGGTGAGTTCTCCGCCCATGCGGAAATCCTCTGGGGTGTGGTATCAAGCACCGTTCCATACCAGTGAAGGGGAAGAAATGAATGAGGCACCATGGCAGTCTTTGCCCCTGCAAGTAGCCTGATCACTGAACGTCAACCCACGGAGCTACAGAATCCACATGGAGCAATGTTCTTGGCTTCATATAGAAACAAGAAGGTCTTGCTTGCCAGATCTCCAGGTGCATCTTAAGCTTACACCCAAAGACATACGGTAAAAGCACAACACTGCTGCGACAGAGTATTCTGGAAAGTGCACCACCCTTAGACATGCTCTTTTGTTTCCGGTACCAGTCTGCAGGTTAATATTAGAATCAAATGCCTCTTCCAGACAGTGTTATTGCCAGTTCCTGCTTCCTGAGCACACCTTGCAGGTCTGTGTGAAACGCAACTCACAGGCCCCACATCCTTCTCCACCCGCTAACTTTCATGCTCACTCAGCTGCAATTAAAGCTAACAGCAGCGGTTCCCTGCATATATAAAGCTATCAGAAAGTCTCAAGGATGAAGAATCAGACAAGACAAGGGTGGCAGATGGAACCGAGTCCTGCAACTGCCAAAAATACTGTGGCTAGCTGGACAATGACGGAAGTTTGATGCGTGTGGCCCACGCATCGCTGTGTTAGCTTACTGTCCTTAATATTTGAAATGCATCACAATGAAATTGAAGGCTTTCCTGTCTGTCCCTTTATAAAACCCATGTTTAATCTCTGTTGTTTGTCGCAGTGGCCAGGCCAGGAGGGACAGACGTTAGCAGTAATAATAGTGAGGCAGCTACGACCGGGTCTAGTGCTCATCCTACATGTTTATCCCATGCGAGTGTGCAGACACTCATAAATAATGAACAAATGCACAGCCTGTATCAGATTTTAAGATGCTCTGAGCATTCTGCCTGATGCTCTCATTATCATTGACTGGAGTGGAAGAAACAGGTGGGTGGAACAGACAGAAAGGGCAGGGTCTGTTATGATTCACCATTAGGAAGTTATTAGCTCATTTGCCATTTATCACAGTTCTGAGGTGGTAGAGAATGTGCACGGAACCCAGTGAAGTCCCTAACCCCTTACATCATTCCGACCACTAACTACTGGTTGTCTCCTGCCTAGTGACAAATGCAGGGGTGTCACCTAATGAATGTGCAAGTTTGCTTTCTTTAGCTAAGACCTAAAAACCTTGTTGTCGTTCTCTGGTTTCTTCCAGGGAAATGGCTTGCTGTTCGATCTTCCAAGCCATCATCTCCATGGTGTGGTCAGGGGCCGATTAGCATTTGTAGCAGCAGACCGTAGGGGGCAAGCTTGGAGGAGTTAAAAAAAGCCAGCTGGATGTGATGAACAGTCAGTCGATGGCTTGCGGAGAAGAAATTGGCCCTAGAAGAAGAGGCGGTCATGGAGAAGCTTGATTAAGCTGCACGTTTGAGTCGGTTCTGTCTGGAAGGCTGTCCTCCATTTTTTTTACAGAACCCTTCAAAAACTCAGGAACGAGTCCTACTTTAAAACACCTGACTGTGCAAACTATAGCTTTTCAGCTGCAATTTCCTCACTTATATTGTTCGCTATTTGTAGCGTCTTTGGTTTTTTCAAACCTCTGTATAACAGTTGAGTTTACATGCAGATATTTCTGATTTATCTACAGTGACATTTTGTGCGCTCAAGGGCAGAATAACATTCTCTCCGCAAAAATCAGAACTCGCTGTACTTGTTACCGGAACCAAGCATCCCTCTGAGTGGCTGTGGCCGCTTTTCCGGAACGGTGGAGCTTAAAATCCAAACCGATGCAACCTTTGGCATGGGCAGCGTAGAGCACGTAAAGGCTGCACGAGGAGGACAAATCAATGCAGGTCACTCTGTGTTGGCCTGACAGCAGGGAATTCATCTGAGAATGAAGATCATGTCAGTTCACGTGGACCCACTGCTATCTGAACATATGCAGTGCAATTATTTCCGTTGGCCTTAATTTTTATAAATGACCATTTCCTCTCATTATGGTCCTGTGAAGCAACCATTTCTCCTCACCGTGCTCTTACTGCACAACCTTTCCCCCTTATTCTAGTCCTACTGCATGACTATTTCCCAAAGTACCGCTCTTACTGCTACAGAATGTCTAGAAAACTGATCCTACCTCTAGATAATTTTCCATACCAGTCATACTGTATGATCATTTCCCTTCACAGTGGTCGCACGACATGACCCTGAGATTCCACTATATAGACGTCCTTCCTGAAAAGAAACCAAAAGTTGGAAAAAACCCAAAAAATAAGTAATGGAAATAAAAGTGCACTTGTTTGCTTAATCACTGCGGTTGCTGTTTATCGATTTTTGTTTTATTTTTAGTACAGAGCTCTCCCTAAGTCCGTCATGGACCACAGCACACCTGGTCACTACCGAAGCAGCCACCTTCCAGCAAGTGACGCAACCACTGAAGGTGTGAGTGTCCATAAGGAAGCAGGAAAAGCTTTTTAAACCATCGCAACCGTTCTTTTAACCCTTAACTCGTCCCCACCCCTTTGCAAACAGCATAAAACAATTCTCATCACATTTGTTCTGTGCCTTCCCTTGCCCACGTTCATTAATTCTTCTGCCATGACAAATGGTTGTTTACTTAGCAGTCCTACAATATGATCTTTTCCCCTTATGTTAGTTCCAGATTTTCACTGCACTTTCACATAATTTTCATGTGATCCTCGTGTGATCACTGCTATAATAAACGACCGTCTCCCCTTGTAGTGTTCCTACCATTTCAGTGTTTCTTCATCTGTGGTTTTCCACGTACTGGACCTGCTGTATAATCATTTGCCCATTGAGGTGGCCCTACTTTCCCTGTTTCACCTTGCAGCAGTCTCGTGGATGAGGGACAGTTCTGCTCTGGGCTTAAAGCCCTCCTGATGCCAGCAGCATCAGATTTTTCTGCCCATGCATCCATTTCACTTAAAGCCGATCCATAAATAATTGATCAGTCCGCATTGATCACAGCAATGCAAATATCCTTCTTTGTATTCCCTATGAAATTCCTTCACATATGCTGACAGGTGCTATCTAAGCTGGTTAATCATTTTTTTGTTGGACTGTAGAGTACAGAAGCCCCAGTGCAGCTCAGACAAATTTTCGGTTCGGGAAAACAGTACTCCAGAGACTTTAGGAATTAGACACCACAATCATATCAGCCGAGCATCTGCGGTGATAAAGTTCATTAATAATTAGCTTCCTACCTCACACTTTTGTCAAAGGCCTCCTACAGTTTTTACCCATTTATACAGCTGGATATTTTTACTGTCGCAATTGAGGGCAAGTTCTTCTCAAGGGTTCCACAAAGGTGGTGGGACTTGGGACATGAACTGAGAAACTCCAGGAAGCACGTTCGTGTCTTCTCCGTTGATAGTAGCATTTCTTCTCATACACCTTATAGTGTAAAAAAATGCACGGAAAGTCTAAAAATCACTCAGAATGAGCCAACAAAAAAAACCTTTACTAACTCGGATTTTCCTCACGTTGCTCTTTTTCCCCTCTGACAGCGTTATCTTTAATTTTGTCGAGAGTGAATGGCGATCGATCAAAGTGGCACCACCGTCGGAGCACCGCGCTGTTCTCTTTACGGCCGTCGAACAGATTGTCTTCTGAAGGTGCATATGAGCGCTCACATGTGCTTATTATATCTGTAGAGCCTGTGTGATGCAGTGAATTTTTATAGTCGAGTTTAACCTCTCCATCGTGCCCCGCTAATCACCCATAAGCCTTCGCAGTCAAGTGCGTGACATTTCCGAGAGATGCTGTAAAACGTGTCAAAGAAAAAAGACGACCCCGCCTCACCATATCGCACACATACGCGCGCATGCAAACTGAACATCTTTTCTGGACTCCTGTGGCTGCACAAGCTCAGCAGAGATCATGTCAGCTATGTTGCTGCCAGGCGAATGACCCCCGTGTCACGCCACCAGAGCCAAATCCCAGGATGGAGAACAGCAGAAAGCGTATAATGTCTAATTGGATTTGGCCCAAAAGGCCACCGCTGCTTCTGCTCTCCTATTGCTGCTCCTGGTGCTACTACTGCTGTTGGGAGTGGGGTGATGGGCAAGATGCGACTGCACCGGAGAAACAGGTGAATGCTGGCAGATTCAAGATTTCTCAGGTGCTTTCTGTGTCTCAACAGTGTAAATGAAGGAAACCCGAAAAGGGTCCAAACCGGAACAAAATGAGAAGTAAATAGAGGTTCCTCCATACCGTAAAATTAATTTCCCTTCCCATTATCGCTAGGCACTGCTAGAGTGAGTCAGAAAGGTGGCTTTAAAGAGAAACTGAACTGGTGGACTCCATATGCAAGGTGATTTTGGTACAACCTGTGAGAAAACCAAAGTTGCCCTAAGATGCCCCTCCCACATCAGTGCTGCAGCACTGCATGTCCAGCACTGGAAGTCCACAAGGCTGGATGCCCGAGTGCAGCCATCTCATACAACACGTGAAACACGGGGCTGTAGCACAAAGACCCTGAACGCACCAGGACCCGTCTGTATGCCTTCCGGTCACCAGACTCCTTCCTGGTTACATAACTGAACCAGGATCAAAATCACACGACTCTGATAGCCACAAAAGACTCGGCGAGCTGTGATGTTCCAGCAAAAACAGAGTAAGTGCACAAAGAGGGCAGAGAAAGTGTGAAAGAGGAGAGGAGAAAAGGCTTTGAAGAAATATTAATACATCCCCGCATCCGCGAAGGCCACCAGAATAAATCGGCTCTTCAAAAGAAATTCGTCACTTTTTGCTAAATGTGGCTATGCTATCAGATGTGTCCTCATGAAAGTGAGAGGCGACCAGTGATGAAACAAATTTAGAAACACTGAAAGAGCGTAGGGTGGCACTGCAGAGAAAGACAAGAGGACCGGCATGCTTTGATGTAGTTGGAAACCTAACCAAAGAATTAAAAAAAGCTACACAAAATACAAGTAATTAACACAATAATGAAGTTCGTCCATTGAGGATATGAAAGCCTTTGAAAAATTGTCTTGTGCTCCCAGAAGCGCACGCAAGCTCTGCCTCTCCATCTCTTGCTGGTGTTCTCCTCCTCCCCGGACAAGCAACCTGTTCCCAACCGTGCGACCAAGCGGTCCGAGGCTGGAGTGGGTGCACGAGGAGCCCCAAGAGTCCTTTGGTTGGACGTGTGCGGGCAAACAGAGGCGCGGAGCATCAAAAACACTCACCGGCGGCTGGCTGCGTCGCCCCCCTCGCTCTTTCTTGCTCTCTCTCTTTGTCTCCCTGCTCCGGCTGCTCCCTGTCCCCTGCTTCGAGGCGGAATGAGCTGCCGCTGCGCTCAAGACCTGGTTTCTATGGCACTGTGAGTGAGAGGCAGCCAGCGAGGGGCTTATTCTGCTGCTGCTGCTGCTGCTGCTGCAAATGTCTAGAGGCTGCCACTTCAGCGCAGCCCAGAGTGGGGTTGTACACACATATCCAACATAAGCTCAGCTAATCCCTGCTAGTGGCACATCGCAGTGCCCTGTACTTTACCCCCTCACCATTTCCCCAGCCCGGACCTCCTCCTTCACCTTCCAACGCTCTTCATCAGAGCTTTCTCATGCTCACCGGCCATGTGTTGTTCTTGTTTTGGCAGTGGCGGAGTGGAGTGGTTGGAGGGGGGTAAAAAAACAAGTGTCACTGATCTGATGTTCGGAGCGAAAAGAGAAACAAAAGAGGCTTGCTTGTAACACGGTGTGCATTAATATTAATAGGACCTCCCCATGAATATCAAACAGAGCCGTGGTCAGCTGGCCCCATTGTGCATCCAAGCTGGTTTGCTGGTTTATTTAGCAACATTTTTATTAATGATGGAAGGAGGTGGGATAAAAGGAAGAGGAGGAGGTCTTCGTACATCCCAATTGCTTTGTTCCTACATTGTGACTAGAGGCACACCCTTGCGCACACACATACACACGTGCACACACACACGCACGCACGCACACACACATACACACACAGACAAGTGAGCACTCTGATCTGCAAAGCATGTATCTTTGGTTTAATGATAGGACTGCAGGTGAAAATCTGTCTTCATCTCAAGCTCAAACCAGGGGTCACGTGACACGTGCACACCTTGCAGCCACCCCCCACTTGCACCACCCTCACCGGTCACCCTCTCTCTCCTGTTGCAGTGCTATCAGTCCTTTGCAGCCCACTTGCAGCCAGATTAGAATCAATGCATTGTGCTGCTCACTGGATGGGTGGGAGATGGCCGGGGAAAGGAACAGACACATCAGGACCCTCTTCACTTGTGCCGGATGTAAGAAGAAGAGAGAAGGGAAACGTGCTGGGTAAAGTCAGAAACGACCTGAGAGACCAGGAACTGATTTACAGGAATGAAAGTACCAATAAGGAATGATGCAAACACACCTTTTCCTCAAGGTGGACAATCCCTCACTGCAGGGAGGCTCAGCAGGACAGGCATGATAAGTTGTTCCCAAGTAGAAGAAAGCTGGCTGTGGTGCATACTAACATGTGCCTCATTGCCTTGAAGGACCTGGATCAATAGGTCTGTTATCAGTGAACTTCATCGCTGGTTTCTGTAACACCTCATATGATGTTTCCATGGAAGCGGTGCAATTGACTGAAACGCCAAATCTGATAAACATGATATATCAGGGAGTCTGAACCCGCAGTGCTGTACACATTAAAATTTATACGGAGAGCAGCGGAACTAACCAGCGACGTATGACACGCTTATCGGCAGCCGCATGTAAGAGATAACTGGTTGTGGAAAAAAGTTTTTCAGAATTTCTGCTTTGAAAGTTTCCTCGCCGCGATATGTTGTGTAGCAAGCTAATTGCCCGGCCTCCTTGTTGAGACAAATATTTGACTAAACGGGAGTCAGGGTTTCTGCTTTACAGGCATGGTACCGAAATACCACTTAGTAATAAAACGGTGACCCACAGGAATAACAGATGCTGACCGTGTTTTAATGTGATCAAACCTGTGGAAAGGCATCGTACAGGAGGGCCCAATTCCACCGTGCACACCGAGTCCAGCGGCCAGAGCTGAGCCATTCCTCTGTACACCAATAGCTCCTGTTTGCAAGTGCTGTGTGGCCCGTAACATGCAAAGAAATCACACAAAGCTGTGCAAACTGAAAATTTCACTTAAATAATACATGCACCGTTTCAGTGAGTCAGATTTTACTGTGACCTGTGTCACTGGCTGTCAAAAGGTTAAAGCTTTCCAGCTTCTGTTTTGCAGGCTTACTTTGGTGGGAAATCCCTGCTTATTAAAAATGCTTCCTCATATTAATTCATTTAAAGAAGTCATTATTGGATTTCCTGGGAGGTTATTGTGTGACACCTGTCTCTGGACTCTGTCTCAATCTGTGGTCAGAAAAGATTCCTCTTTTGAGGCATGAGTGTGTTCAGCTGAACACCAACATTACATTGCTGGCAAAATGAAAACTGATTAAATGAAACCCTTGGCCTGGTGCTTCATCGGAGAGAGATTTTAGAGTTTTAGATCTCAAACTACTTCTTGTTTTGTTTGAGTTCAGCTGATGTGGCCCACTGCATGACAAAACTGTGATATTGTCACACATGTGAGAGTATTGCTTGCACACTACTTGAAAAAATTTCTCAAAATTTTCCCTGCTGTGCATTTGGCAAAATTAGACCTTGCGTGATTGATTTTCATTTACACTGGAGTCGCGATGAGGCTGCAGTGTGAGTTGCCCTGATGTAAAACGGCCTTGACACAAAGTGCTTCAGGCGGCAATGTTAACAGCTCTGCTGAAGATGTTGACATAAAATGGCCTCCATGCCAAGTGTTTCACATTTTTATTCTAGGTTGCCAGCCAGATTCTCAGCCATCAGATAAACATTTGACTCGTCGGCCCACCAGATTTTACCACAAGCAATAAATCCAGCACTGTGCTGGAGAAAGGACCTGAACTGGCAACAAGGAGGGCTAAGAAATTAAGCATGACGTAAGGTAATGTAACATAAACATAAAAAAGTTTGGACTAGGACTGCTGTGCGTCCCCGTCTGCTACATCCCCCTGTTCCACAGCACTAACAACACGCAACTGCTTTTAAGGGTAACACAGTTTGGTGTTATTGTTGTTGACCTTTCCATCTTTCTTCTTTCAATTCCTTGATCAGGTAACTCAGCTATTAAAAACGTGGTGTCACAAAATTTGTGTTGGGGCTGGCATGAGTTTGGGGTTGGCATCGAGTTCTTTCACCTGAAGCTGTAAACTCAGAGCACATACACCACAAAATGTAATATATTTTCTTTTGCCCTGTTGCTGGTGTGGCATTAGAAAAAATAAATGACTGGAAAAACAGTACAGGTTCGTCGTCCATCTTTCTAAGGGAATAAATAAGTCTGTGTTTAATGGGTGGAAAGATGACACTGATGAATTCACTCTTTTGCATATGATGCAGTTGCCCGTAGTGAAACCTCAGACAGCATAACATCAACTTAGCCTCCAAGTTATACACTAAATGGTGTTTTTAGGCACTTTTAGAATTAACGTCCATGTTAAATTTACGGTGGTTGGTAAGGATCAGATAAGTAATGGTCAACTACTGATGCGAACCTGGGCCATAATAATTTGGATTAAAAAAAATTATTTTAAAAATTATTTTTATTCTTTATTCTTTTACGTTTTCGAACAGGCACAAAAAGAGTAAAATTGCAAGACCAGACGCAGGTTCTACAAAAAGAACATTTGTGGATTTTGCAGCCTGACTGAGGCTCACAAGGGCCACTGGTCAGACCACCGGTATCTAGAGTGTTATCTTGATGGGGAGGAAAGTTTGGCAAATGTTGGGCTTAGGAGAGGTTGGAAATAATTCTGCAAAGCTTTTTTAATTAACTGATGCATAGGCATATACATTAAGATACTTTCTTTTACCGAGGCCAATTGCCCTGGGCTAGAAGGTCTAATTGAATTTAGCAGCCACTGGGAAGCTTAATCTGCAGCTGGCTTTGTTTGGGCCTTTGGCAATATGGAACTAGCACTAATACAGGCAACCTGGGAGCTAAAGAAACTGTTGAGTGAGGCTTAAAAAGGATGGAAAGTTGTGGCGATTTCAATCATGCATGACTTTTTCCTTCTGAGAGGCATCCGTGCCAGAACCATATCCCAGCCGTCATTTGTCTTCAGCTCAGTCTGTCCTTCCGAGGGGACCTTCTCAAGACAGCAGCTCTTTCTGCTTGTGGCTTCTGATGCCTTTGTTGGACTTAGAAGTCCAGCTCTTGGCCAGTCTCTGGACTTTTGGGGCAGATGAGCCCAGAATACAAGTTAACATCGGCGCGTTCATCTCCATGTCATCCGTTGCCATGGGATACAACTCGCGCCATTCGTCTTTCGAGTGACTAATCCATCACTGCCCTGCTCCAGTCCCATCTGTGACTAAAGGACTACAGCTCTCTGTACCTATTTCTTCACTGATGCATTGTTGGAAGAGCAGTTTTTGTTCAGTAGAATAACCTTTGAAGGGTGCCAGATGACAAGAACAAATCAAAATCATGTTAAGAGAGACTTAACAGTGTTGCTTCATGTCATACAATTCATCAGCAATGTTAAACAAAATGGCTACATATCCATGAAACAGACATTGATTCATGGATTGTGAACTAAGAGCACAGGGCAAACACTGCATGGAATTGCAGGACCTGCATAATTTGTCAGCACTCACAGGTTGTATACTTTTGCCAAGGAGGCAGTAGGTACTATAGCGGTTAGAACCTCTGCATCTCAACCCTAAGGACCCAGGTTTGAATCCCCCTCCCTCTGTAATACCTAATGTACTCTTGCATTGGGACAGGAAAAATTGCCCGGGGTAAACTGTTGTAATTGGCTTTGGACAAATGTCTCAGCTCAGTAAAAAAATGTTAACTTTTTCATTCCCTCCGGTACTGCACTGTCCTAACTTTACTGCAGCACTTTAAAGAAACACTTCCCCGCACGCTCCATGTTAGAGGAAAACAAGTGACGTGTGGACAAGTACGCACTCGTTCTTCCCTGCCACTTTGCCCCAACGCACTCCTCAATGTATGACACTCATCCAGCTGAATTTAGCACTTGAGCCAGCAGTGCTTTGGGTACAGACCTGCTTACTGGCCCACATACACAGTGAATTGATGGCATAAATAGGCTCGACACTGTAAACTACTGAGGTGCACATGAATAAATATCTTGAGTCTGAATCGCTGTGATTTTATGTGACATGGTGGCTGCACTCCTGCCTACAGCCCTGACGATAACAGCAGTGTGATTTTTTTTTTTTTGCTTGTTTTTAATGACACTATTTTGGGTGCCTGAACACCAAGCAGTAATGTTTTCATAAATGTATCTGTTATCTTTTCAAATGCACAAAACGGTTCCCATTCTGCTAAAATCTGCATGAGGCTGGCAGACAACAGAAAAAAAATTTTTTATAATAATACTCTTTCTCTTCCTTTTCAAGGGTAGCAGAGCTTTGCACAAGAGTTCTGGTGCTGGTTAGTGATGACTGGAGGTTATTGGAGGTAAAGTTAATAATGGTCGGGGACTAATAATTTGTACGAGAAGCATTAATGTTGAAGTCTATCTGGTTGGAGCTACATGGGGATTATTCCCGGTTGTATGAACTTTTCCCAAGGTTAGACTGTACAAGTCTAAACATTCTGGCCTCTATTTTCCATAAGATTTAATTCATTAATAAAATGTGTTGTAGAAATTTCCAACTGTACGTGGTCACCATGGTTTTAAGAATAACAGAGAAAACAGTTTACTTTCCAAAGAACAAATGTACCGGTAGTTAAAACAATGCATTAGAAATGTGTTTGCAGTTTGTTTCAGAATGCAGTGAACTATTCTGATAAATTACTGAAAAAGATGAGATAAAACAGTGTTCTAGCGAAACAGCACTATAGGTAGTAGTGCCAGCTGACATATTGCTGTAATTTATATACACGCTCATACACCTACATATTTTACAGATGAAATATTTTTGCAAACTTTCAGATTCAGTAGTGCCTGATGGACAGGGTTGCCTGAGGTAGGATGTACATATGTATGCATGATCATTTAGTTGATACCGTGCTGTGCCGTGCCGTTCCACGCCGTGCTGTGCTGTGTCGTGCTGTGCTAAACCAGTTTGACACCTCCTGCTTTGGCTGCAACAGGGAGGCCAGTCGTCTGTAAGAATTTGCCACGGACGTCACTATTGTAAATTACGAGCTGCTACCCTTTGGGACCTTGTTGTTGAAATGAGTTTATGCTGTAAACTGCATTTTTAAATTATTTTTCTGCTGTAGTTGTTAGTAGAGTGCACTTGAGACCAAACGCTTAATTCACAGTTCCATTATGTAGAAAAGGAGTGGAGGTGCGACAAATATGCATCCCCAGCAAAGCACTGGGCTTTGGTTTGAAGAGAGCCATTGTTGAGGGCAATTTACTTCAACAGTACAAGGACACAGACCAATGCAAGCGCAATAAAAAAGAATACAAACTAATACATAGCATTTATGTAAAAATGCCAGCGGAGTTAACAATTTGAGAAAAAGTGTGTAAAAAAAAAAAGTGATTCAGTGAACAATGTCATAGATGCTGTGTGAACACAGTAAGCATTAGATCAGGGTGCCTTGAAGGCATTGTCTTTGGTCTACAACTTGAATATTTTGTTCAAATCAATTTGGCTCTCATTTCTTCAACTCTGAAGCTTATGGCTTCCGATATGTAAATGTCGGCATGTGGCATTCATGGAAGGAAGTTTTCGAAAAAGCAAAGGTCAGGGGACTTGCATTGATTTGCTATGTGATCAGTTTGATTGATAATCCATTTTGCACTTGTCTATGTGTAATGCACAGCTTGTCCACATAAAGCATTTGGTAGATTTTGTATACTGGATAACAGTATCATTTATGCAGATAGTGCTTAAGAAAAAATAAGCATTTCTATCCCTGTCCTCTTTGGGTAATTAAAGTTGACAAAAAATAAATAAGCCATAAATGGGGTTTCTGTTCTGTCAGATTTTTAAGCAAGGTAATCTGCTTCTTGTTTTTCAGCACTGACCCCCATTTTTAGAGGGTCAGCCTGTAGATGGTTGTTGGTCCAAACTTGCTTTTGGCACCATGGGCCACCATTTCAGCTGCTGCAGCAGTGCACCAGGAGGGTATTGTGAAATATAAAGGAAGGATGAGGAAAGAAGAAATCAGCTTGGAAAATCCATTCAACGTTGCGACGTTGACAGCGACGTCTAAGGTTTGCTCATCGTGAGATGTTCTGATCAGCAAGGAGTCAAATGCATCAACCACATGACCAAGACAATCCAGCTGCTTTACATATTGTTTTGTGGGCCGCAGTTTGGTGGCTAACAAAATAGACCCTTACATTCAAAGTTAGAAGACACCAGAATGGGATGGATTTATTAGCATGTAGAAGGTAAAGGTCAGAACATTAGCCAAACAGTTTTGACATAATAAAATGAACGATTAGAATAAATAAACACAGTACTTTTTCAGCTAGGGTTACAGGACTCCTCCAGCCTGTGGCGATATAATGCGTCTTCTGTTTGGGGCCCACAGTATTCCTTCAGACCGCAGCAATGTAGAACTCCTGTGCTACAGCTGCATTGCAGGTGCATACTGAGTAGGTTTGCTCAGAGATAGCACATAAAAATGACACTTCTAGGAGAAACAGCCCATTTCTGCCAAAAGCATAACCTGATCTTAACCTCCATCTGGTAGCCAAGGCCCCACAGAAACACCTCTGCAGGTCTTTCTGTGCACGGTCACTGTGGGGGCAAAGCCGCAGTGCAATTCCTCACATTTAGCCAATGCATGCGTGCCCATCCCCCTCCCCACCGCCGCCTCTGTTTGCCTCCGAGGCGTCAACCGAGGATTCTTATTCAATTTCCACACCACGTTCTGGACGTATTCTTCCATCCTCCCCTTCTTTCTTGCAACTTGCCCTCAAGGGAGACGTCCGTAATGATGTTCTTCAAAAGCAAAGTACAATAGATTCCAGGAATCTAAGACGATAGACTGTTTTGAGATACTCATGGTTAACCTTCGATCCTCAGGTTTGTTATCTGTTTGTCCCGCGCCAGATTAAGAAGCATTTCCAAATCTTTTCCAAAGATTCTTTTAAAAATATGAAGCACCCATGAAGATCCTATGGGGCATTCTAGGTTATAAATATCTGCATCCACAAAAAATTAACACTTCCAGTGAACATAAATCTGTGCAATACAGTTAGCAAATAGCTCTAAGCTTTGTTTAGGTTCTGACCTGCATGGGAACGGCTCCTAATGCTCTTGATATGGGTGTTTCACTGAAACTCTGAGCTTTCCGCACCGGAGGTCTACGGCAGGCAGCTGTGGATTAGGTTACTGACACAGGTGCAGAAGCACACCGAAACCCTGCACTTGCCCACGGCAGACAGTGATATTTGTCGCTTTCATGAATGCAGGCTTCAGTATTAAGTACACAAGGTGCTGGAAATGATTCACCTTTAAAAAATAGAAAAAAGGAGAGTTTTTTTGTACATTATGTTTTCATGGCAGTTTAACATATCTGTGAACATCCTTCATTTCAAAAGTCAGTAAAGCATAACTACTGCTGCTGAAAGACTGACACGGCAGTCATCGGACAGAGGACGCACGCGGCAGTGGGCGCCGTCTTGCAGAATAAAGGCAGAACAAAGGCGAATTGTTCCCTTTGGTGCGCTGGAAGTCCGTGCTGGATGCCAGCAATGTGTGCCAAACATGCTCGCTGCTGAGGGACTCGGGGTGGGGATGGTCAGAGAAGGTTAGACCAGGTCTACTGAAGTATGCCTTATGGCAAACACAGATAAAGATGGCCGCCTATTCAGGAGTTGACAGTATTGGACTGGGGTACGTGTTTGTGTTTAGTGTGCTGGTCCATCTGGGCTGTTGAGCAAGGTGGTCGAGCCCCTGAGGGACTCTGAGCACAATAGAAGGGAGGAGATGAGGTGGTGCAGGGTTGCTAGGTGCTAGGTTTACAGCGCCTGTATAGTAAGCAGCATGATTGACGGTTTTGTGGGCATGTCCCAGGCTAGTAGTTTCCTCCCTAAATTTGATTTTTCCAAAATTCGGTAGATGCAGGTAGTGTTGCTGAGCGACCATTGCTGACACTTTTTTGCAGTTCAGTTTCTCAGGAACTTATCAGTTTCCCTGGACCTGGGGCTACCTCCTGTATGCAGCTTTCCTTCAGGCTACCATCTTGCTGTATTTATTTCATATTAATTTGACTGTCTACGCACAAGTTTGTGTGTGTTGTGGCCTATTATGACATTTCTCATAATTCCTCAACTTGCTTGGCAAAACGTGTGCATTGACAGAAAAGCTATTTTTTTTTTTTTAAGTCTGCTCTCTTTCTTGAAACAAATAACAAAAATGTATGTTTAGCTAATAACTTCTTTACCTATAAAGACTGCTTAATATTTCAAAGCATATGAAAAATTAAATAAAAGTATGACTGCTTAATCTAAATTAAGAATATTAACTGGTAATATTGGTAATACTGCTCAAGGTGTGGAAATAGATCAGATCCAATTAAAATAGCACATTTTGCCTTTTCTTCTCAAAAGTGTACAATCTGCTTATATGATCTGTAGCTCTTAGAACCCAAGTGCTAGGTCATTGTTTTCTAACAATCCAGGCACCTTATTAGTTAAGATGCTTGTAGGCAATCTGGCTTTCACAGAACACTTGCTGTCTATATTTTTTCAACTGGCTTAATATACAGATGGAGAAAGCTGAAGAAAATCCCTTTACTGCAAATTAAGTGTCAAGAGAAGTATACATAAATAGCTGCTTTTTTTATAACTCGCCTTGGTTTTATCCAGCAGCCCAGTTCAGATCAAGGTTCCATCAATGCACCTATAGCCCTATATAGCAAATTAAAGATCCCTCAAGGGCTTTTTTGTCTTTGCTATGCAGCTGGGATCGATGTTGGGTTCTTTAATCCCTTCTCTCGAGACCTATTTGGAAAGCACTTCTCAGTGTCCCCTGTTGTCACTTGTTGGGCTTTTTCCTATCACTCCTGTGCACACATGGGCAGTGCCTCCTGAACCCCCTGAAGCCCCCTACAAGGACCCCAGGGCCACTCCACTGTCAGGGCATAGTTTGGTGCCCTTCATTTGCCAGGGAGGGTCTGCTCAATTATTCAGGCATGATCCTGGCGGGTCCCCGCACCCCCTATGATCATCAAATCCTGACAGCAGGAAGCAGTGAGCGCTGCTACCGCTCCCCACCAGACAGAACACAGGCGGAGCATCCGGTGCCATTTATCTGTGCCAGCCTGGCGTGGCAGACCATGTTATTTATTCACTAGGGCAGCCTGGTGAGGAGTTCCTGTCTCCGTGGCTTTCCGTCGCCACCAAAATGTCTCCCCCCCCAGTCATTAACAATGCAGAAACATACTATCACGCTGGAGTAGTTTGAATTCTTCCTGAGGGACATAGGCCAATTTGTATTCCGTAGGGTACGTTTTTGTTCGCCTGTCGCCATTTCTGATGAAAAATGGGTTCTGCGTGAAAGCCCTTCTCTAGCACACCACCCTCCCAACACCATTCCACGCACTGACACCCTGTCATGACCGTGGGTGGGGGGACGGGCGCAACCACAGTGTAACTCATAGTGTCATTATGCAAAACCCCAGGTACAAAGACACACCTTTTCCCCAGGGCAGCACTCGTTGCCCCAGTTACCGCCAGTTTGGCCCAGAATGCACTGTAAGTTGCATGTGGATTCACAAAAGGCTTTGTTCCTCGCTTGCACCTTCCATTTCAGTGCATGCCCTGTACCACGATAAGAGTACCTGTTACTTTACCTCATCAAGCAGACTGAGTCTCAACCACCACAGGTCTTGTTTAAAAAGATTTTGTTTTCAACATAGCCTTGTGCACACTGACCTCCGAAGAAGATCAGTATTAACTGAAACAAAATTTAATATTAAATTAAGCCTTCCCACCTCTAGCAATGACATTATTCCACATTTTGGATCTCACTTCCTTATTCAGCTGAAATTTTGACTCTGAATTGTCCACAGTGTGTGCAGGAATGTGTTACACTGGTCTGCTGTATAAATTTGGGAAGTCTGGTGTAGTGTCTCTGGGATGGAAAGTCACCTTGAACAAAAGTGACAGATAAATACTAGTTAATAATCACTGTATTTCACTTTTAGAGGAAAATGGCAGCTAAATGAATAAATGTGGTTGTAAATGTTATTCGGCAAACCGATAGCTGTGGCGCAGTAATTCTTTAATGCTCAAAGCTGTCTGTTTCCCAGTGTTTAATTTGACTTTTACAGCCACAACCAATGAGGGAAGACACCTGCTCAGCACTGGTCTACTTTTCCGTTTTTGGCTCTCTGTGTTGCTGGCCTGGTGTCACGCAATGAGTTCTCCTACAGGCCATGCTAATGTCAGAGTGGACAGGAGAGCAGTGGGCAGCCTAATGAATGATCCACCGATGCTAATATCCTCTCTCAGCGAGATGTCGGCTTCAATAAGATTCAGCAGACGACAGCGGGGGTGACACGTGAAAGGATAAAATAAGCCCTGTCTTTTTAAGATGATTTCTTCTTCATTGGCGGTCTTGGGAAGAGGGGCGAGTTTCTGTCCTGACCTGTATGCAGGTTTATTATTTCCGCAGGGGGTGAAGTGATTGTTTGGTAGCGTGGAATATGTAAATTACTGAGGTTAGGCCGCCATGTGACAAACATGTCACAAATGAAAAGTATAGGAGGCGATGGGGGACAGTTCTTCTCTTATTCAGTCTCAGCATCTCATCCCATCCCTAAAAGAGAGGCAGCAGGTGCCACTCTCCGCCATATCACAGCTCCGTTGCTAATTGAAACACAATCAATACAAGCAAAACCTAAATGACCTCCCTCACCCAAAGAGCTATATGCTGTGAGACAAATGAGCTTCCCATCTGAGATGGAATGCACCTTGGGCATCCCATAATGCTTTGATGTTTAGAACATGAATACAGGAGCCATGGAGCACCATTAGATGTTCTCGAAGACCAGGAGCAAGATTACATGAAGGACACTTCTCTGCAATCTTCCAGGCATCACAAAACTGTGGGATTCCAATCCGAGCGCTTCCTTCAAGCTCAAGGCGGCAGTAGGATCTTCATGGTTGGAGCCACCAGCAGTTCTGAATCCTACCTCCTGCTGTAATGGCCATGTGCAAGCTACTCTGAAAAAAAGAGTAAATCGCTACAAGTACCTTAAACTTCTAAGCTAAAAGGGAGGAATAAATCTGGTAGCTGAATAAATGAAAATAAACAATATTAAAACTTCAGAAGTACTGAAGAACAACAAGGGAATTCAAGCTGAGATCCCAGACTTCTTGAACTGATGTTTCCTTCCATGAACGCTTAAGATGAACACTCTAAACACTGTAAAATGCAGGTTTGGAAAATAACATGAGCTTCATGTACATATAAGAGACGCGTACAGGTTTGGGGAATATTTGCACACTTGTCCACCAACTTTTTAAAATGAGCAAACAGCTTCTCGGCTGTCACGAGAACTACGAAAATACACAATTTAATCAAAGTATGTATTTTTAGCTGCAGAAGCTTCAAACATCTACAGCGTAAAGAGGAGAAGGAGACCTTTCATGTACCCGAACGCAACTAAACAAAAACAAAAACAGTAAAAAGTAGGGACAGAAGGGTTCTACACTAAGCTTGAAATGTATGCAAAACTTTTTAAAACTTTTAAGTACATAACAAGACGATGCCCTGCTTCAGGTGATTGATTCTACCTTTTAGAGACCCTGTTAACCTTTTCACAATATGTAGAAAAAAAGTTTAAAAATTTAGAGGCAGCTTGTATATGTGATCCATGAGGCTGTTTCTGAGTGCGGATGGAATTTCCTTTGTCCAACAGCTCCAAATTCAGGAAGACCTGACATTTATTACAATCTCAGGCATTTTATGACCTGAAAAAGTCAATCCCTTTTGTGAAAGCTCTCCCAACAGTAAAAAAAAAGCTTCTGTTCAGCCTCCGTCTGGCAGAAAAGATTCACTTCGATGGCTTCATAACACACAGTGACATTTAATGTCCCAACAGCTTACCCGCAGAGGCTATTGGCACAGGGAAGTTTTTTTTTATTTCTCTCGTGACAGTAAGGCAAAGCGACATGGGATTTTGTACCTAAGCGTCTGTCGAGTTCCCTCTGACCATGACTCCATCCCTCTAGAAGCATCCCTGGATTGCAATGTCAGCATCCTCCTTCAGTGAGGAGCTGCTGCCCTCAGAATGAGATAGCGAGACCGACGAGACGTTTCTTTGCTTGTTGGACCGATCCCTGGGTGGCGCAGCCCATGTGGAGCCGCTGCACCACTGCAGTACTATCTGATCTATCGCTGGAATTTGTTTATCCATCTCAAATCTTGAGACAAAATATTGAACACGTCCTACCTTCTCCTCCGCTTCTCTGCTACAGCATGAAGGTGCACACCGTTTATGGAATGTGAAACACGAATGGGGGATGTGCTGTAGCTCTCCATGGACGTGGACATCGGCAGAGAGAACAAAACTAATAAACAAATGAATGGTGTCCTCTACAAGTAACCAGCTGAGAAGTCAGAAAGACCTGTGGTGAACGAGTTGTTTGTGGTGAGTCCACCAGCTGACATGGGGCACGTGGGGTAGGAAGCTCATGTCAAACTACATGTGATGTCTGGGGGACAGAGTGTTGGGGTCTCTAGCCAGAGAAGAGTCTTTAATGGACAGATCACGTCTCATTAGAGGGCATGGCCCGTGAGGACTGGTGCTGTCAGTGCTTGCAGTATGTCCTGCTCTAGCTGTGCCTTGGTTGTCGGTTTCATGCCTGCCGTGTCAAAACCTCTCAGCCAGTTCTGGACGATGCACCTTGCAAACACCTCACTTTACTGTCAGAGTTGACGTGGTTGTCCGCTGGGGGATGAGCTACGGAAAAGAGCGCACTTCTAGTACGTTCCATTGTTCTGTGGAAATGGAACTGTCAAACTTGTGCTCTTTTCCTTCCCCAGACTGACACAAAATCCCACAGAATAACATCAGTGGTGTCCCCCGCAGTCAGAACACTGGGTTTGTCCGCTTTTCAGGAATCACAAACTAGTCTTGTAGCTATTTCATAGACCAAGGAGGGAACATATTTTGCATTTCAGCCGGAGTGAATCGGTCATCCGTATTTTTTAAAGATACGCAAAAGACTCCCGAAACGGATCACGTTCAAGTCACCTTAAAGGAAAACTTCAGTGAAACGGCACTTTTGACAATACTACTTCCGAGAGGAAAAGACGACAGCAGCACAAAAAGGAAATCTATAAATTTAGATCAAGCTTGTTTTTGAGTCCCCGCTGTGCTTTGCCTCGTGGTTACAAAAACTCATTATGGTTATTTCTCCTGATTTTCAGGGACAACCAAGACCTCCATCCAGGCAACCGTGAGCTAATGTGATAAAGGAGTACAGCAGGAGTTTTCAAAGAGCCACAATAATACTTGGGCTTGTAGGCTTGTATTCCAAGCATTGGTACAGAAGTGTGCGCTGCATATATGTTATCTTTGAGCTCTGATCACCAATGGAATCTGAGCTTATGTGCAGCAAATTTGGAGAATATTTAAATTCTGATTCAGACCTTGACTTTGCAAACGCTCTGCTTTCAGGGTTAACACATTTTAGTTGTGATACTCAAGAGTCACAGCACCAGGCAGGCATTAACTGAACCTACTTTGAACCCTGCATCTGTTCACCTCTTTTAACAGATGACAGCACTTAGACAGCGGTCACATGCATTGTTGACATTAACAGCAGTTGGACCTACCTGGGTTGTCAAGGGTGGAGTTGTGGTTGGTCAGCAGTAAGAGAAACTCTTGACAGGTATCTGAGTCCAGGAAAGGGCTGTTTTGAAGACAAAGGTCAACAATCAGGGCCACGGCCCTTTGACAGAACACGTCATGTTCCTCCGTGGTTGGATTCATGCTCCCCAGCGCATCGTCCCGCGTTCCTGTCATCCAGCGGTCTACCCCCAGAGAAAAAAGCCGTACATTAGAAACAAATGCCACTTGCCTTCCGCTCCACCGCTGTTGCTCGCGAGCTGTCTCTTAATGTGTATGTGCGCAAGCGGGAGAGGAGACCGCGCATGTGTGTTCTGTGTGCCGGAGTGTGTGTGTGTGTGTGTGTGTGTGCGCGCGCGTGTATGAGATGGGGGGTTAATGAATCATGGGGTGCCCCCAGGTATACCATAGATTGAAATACTGCATCGCATTAAATCCACAAACGAAACGCAACAAATGAGGAACGACTCCATTCGACTCCCCCTCACGCTCCGCACCCCACAGGAGGCAGATAATTTCTGCCCCCAAAGCATGTCTCATTAGAAGTGGCCATTTGTTTTTCTTAAGTTGTCCAATCCCATGGGATGAGGAGAGTGCAAGGGGCCTCAAGAGGATAGGTCCTTAGGGCTCAGCTCCCATGTGCCGATTGTCCCACTGGTGCACTCCTTCACTTGTGAGAGCCAGATCCTTACAGCTGAGAGGGGTTTCTTATAGAGCAGCTTCCCTGCGTAGGCTGAGCGTGTGTGTGTGTGTGTGTGTGTGTGTGTGTGTGTGTGTGTGTGTGTGTCTCTTTTGTGAGAGAGATGGCCCAGATCAAACAGTAAAGGAGCACTGATTCAACATGAAGGGAGAGAGGATAGAGATCACAGTACCGCCACTCTCACCTCATCCACCCATCCAAAACTTTTTAAAATTCCCCAAAGAGACTTGATGAGTTTCAACTTCAAGACAGCCTGTTATAAGTGAGCACAGAGGGCATTTACTTTAATTTTTACAGTGAATGATCATGTTCCCTTTTGTTTTTTGTGGACAACTTGATGCCATGCACTAAAATAAATAGCAATTTTGCAGTACATAAAACGCTGCCTTTCTGACAAAGTACACTGCCTGGCCAAAAAAAAAAAAAAAGTCACCACCTGGATTTTACTTACTGTTATGATGCGGGATTGCTTCAGTTGGTCAGGTCTAGGTTCACCAAGGTTATGCGCCCAAAAAATGAGGTGAGCTGACTACCTGAATATACTGAATGAGCAGGTTTCTCCATCAATGGATTTTTTCTTCATATTGCAAGATGACAATGCCAGGATTCATGGGGCTCAAATTCTGAAAGAGTGCTTCAGGGAGCATGAGACATCATTTTCTCACATGGATTGGCCATCACAGAATCCAGACCTTAACCCCATTGAGAATCTTTGGGATGTGCCGGAGAAGACTTTACGCAGCAGTCCCACTCTGCCATCATCAATACAAGATCTTGGTGAAAAATAAATGCAACGCTGGATGGAAATAAATGTTGTGACATTGCATGAGCTTATCGAAAAGATGCTACAGCAAATGCGTGCTGTAATCAAAGCTAAAGGCACTCCGACAAAATATTACAGTGTGTGAATTTTTTTTGGCCGAGCAGTGTAGTTTGTATTCTAAGTTATCTGTAAAATTTAAGTAACACTTTTGCATTAAAGTAAATTTTTATGCATTTCTTTAAATAAAGTGTAGGGTTTGAAAGATGAGAACGGAAAGGTAACGCTACCTTCCAGTAAGTGCAGCCAATCTTCCGTTGGTTCAGTTTTGGAAGCTTGTCTATCTCAAGCATGGATCATTTGGATTTGTATCACTACGCTGTATATAGAAAGTATAAATATGCACATAAGTACATAGTGTGTGACTGGATCTGGCTGTTAAAAAATCAAAGAGACTCTCTTTGAATTTAAAACCTTTTATGCCTCAAACATATCTTTGCACAGATCACCATAGAAGAAAGCTGGAGTTAACTATTAAGTTTAAATGAGAATCATTTTGCATAATGAACCGGCGGGTTTTTAGGTTTTTGCTCGACAAGAATTAACAGGGTCTGAATTTTTGATCTGCAGGCATTTCTTCCTGATCATTGGGCCTAAGCATCTCAGAGACAAACCACAATATCACCTTCAGAGCTCCTTCCCAATCTCACAAAGTGCTGTACTTGTCACATTTCCTGCCTGACACAGCAAGGGCCAAATATGCCCATATTTTTTCTGCCTCAAACAAACACAACCTCTTCTTGCTTGACAAAAAGCTGCTGTCACTCATAAACTTGCCAATACAAGCTTGAAAAATTAAATTTGATCTGAAACATAAAGGTGCTTGGAACATTCTTTGGGAATTAGACCAGACAGATGTGAATATCTGAGTAGAAAGCGCTTTGTACTTTTCACAGTATTATTTATTATGGGTGATCATTGATGAGTTGGCCCTTAGTAGCCCAGGAAGCAGATGACAGTAATGAGGACCTTCTTAAAAGGATCATTTGCTGTCTCAGGGTTGTGCCACTGACACAACACAAAGACGCAAAGATGCTTTTAACGTTTTGTGATTTCTTTTTACCAACTTTAACAAGAGATCCTTTGCCAGCTTTCCACCGCCCTTCTGTTTTCAAATTCATCTCCTTGCTTGGCAGCAGATAAACCAGTGAGGACTGGGAGTTCTTCTCCACCCCCTGGGCTCTTGGGTGACACCCATTAGGGAATCCACCCTCCAGCACTATGGTGTCCTTGCTTGTTTTGTTTGCCAGGTTGCGTCTGGACAACATGTATAACCAGTCACTAATACTCTCCTGTTTCTTCCATCTTTATCATTCAGAATATCCCGAGCTCTGTGCTTTCCAAGCAGAAGAACCCTATAGGCTGCAAACATGTCAAACATGTCAAAATTATTGTGAGGTTCCTCCAAGCAGCCAGACCCCACTGCAGCTCTTCAAATACCCAAGGTTTACACTGGTGACCAACAGATGGACAATACTGACCACCCAAATTATAATGAAACTACTGGACTGAAACACATCATCAGCAACATTTCATTGCCTTTAACAACAGTTACAGTTGGCTGACACAGAAACAGACTAATGTTTGGTTTTGAAACTTTCTTACAGTCATAAAGAAACAGGTCTGCAAGGTGAAGCAAACCAGAGCTACCATTCGGCATTTGGACCTACATGGGAGAAGCTTCTCTCTGCTTTAGCCTGCTCATCTGTTCAGTTGTTGCGCAGTGCTGCTTATAAAAGTTCACCTCAGATTTTTAATTCTCCAAATGACTCCTCACCATGGCCTACAAACCTTGAAATGCCCCCTTGAAACTATTAGAAAAGCATCTCCATTAATCTTCCTTTTGGCTCTCATTTGTTGGCCTCTACTGAATTTTGTTCTGTTTTTTTCTGTTGTCCCTGCTTAATACTTGTTGTTTGTTAAATGAAGTATAAAATATATGTAAATTTTTATCACCAAAATGCAATCATTAGATACTTACTTGTGTCTTATTTAAGCGCTATTTTTTTTTTTTTTTTTTTGGGAGTAATAACAGCTTAAGGGTATTCGAATTTTCCTTGTTTGTCTCCTGTTAACCCTAGGGTTCTGGGGACCCAGACAGATTGCACAGTCAACTGCATGCTCTTTTCTGGATGGATAATGTTGTTTGCTGGAGATCTGATTAATCCTGCTGAAGATTACTCAATTTTAGAAGAAAGCCCACAGTCTTTTGATGCCCCCAAACCCCACCAGTGTACATTTGTACCGTCTGAAACAAGCCTGGCCGAGGACCTCTGCAGGAGTCCAATAGAATTTCTAATCAGAGTATTGATTTGCCATTTCGCAGTGTTATCTAAGGCGAGCAGCCCTAGGCGCCTCTCTGACCCTGGGCCAGCTTCTTTATGACTCTCCAGAACACCTGGCTTCTCTGCAGCTCAGCCTGCACATCTGTAATCCCTTCCAAATTTCCAGAAGGGTCATTCAGTCTAGCAAATCTTGAGGGCGCTGGCACCAAAGCACAAAATCCTCGAAAGTTTTCATGTATATTTTGAAGCAAATCAGCACCACTGAGTCACAACAACATGAGCGGTGCCATGGAACAGTTGTAGTTATAGCAAATCAGACAAACCATTTCGGCTTGTTTTCTAAAAGTGTTGTTGTTGCCCCCCAGTTGCTTTCTCTTTCTCTTTGCTTTGCTGTCTCTGGATGAGATCCAGCACTTGAGTGAATTTCATGTCTAGGGAAGGAGTTTAGGGTCCTGATGGATTCTTGCTGGAGCAATGAGCTGCCTTTTTCTGCTGCCGGGATGCACTGTGATTGTTTCGAATTGGTTTGAATTATTAATACTGTCATTTGCTACAATAGCTTGACGTTGTAGTTCATCGAGTCCACAGGAGCCTCACGGATCTCACCCGCAGCACACAGCTGCCATCAGCTCAGAGCCGTCTTTCTAAATTTCTCTGCAGAAATAACACTTCGCTGCAAATGTTTCTTTTGTTATTTGCTTAGCGAACACTTTTGTCCACAGAGACTTCTGACCGGCAAAATCTCAGTCATTTACGCAGCTGGATATTTACCGAAGCAATTCAGAAATGTGCTGACAGCATTCGCCCTCCCAGGAGTTGAACTGCTCAACCTTTCAATGACATGTTCTGTTCTTAAACTGTCACGCTTCCCGCTGGCCTTATTATTTTAATTATAGTCACGATTACGTTGTCAATCTCTTTGAGGCTCGTATTAAATAAAGTTAAATAAAGCCTAATAAAACACAGCTGGAGTAACAGTTGTCTCAGCAATGTCCATATAGTCATATATTCTATCAAATTTGCATCGAAATCGGGTTGTTTTTTTGTTTTGTCAATCATGCCTGCGAGTCAGTCAGAGCAAAGGGCTCCGCTGAACACATGAATTAAGCTATTTGTTCCAGCCCTTACATGCGGTCCATCACTGCCTGTTAGTTGAGCATTTATCAGGAGTAACCACACGTGTCCATAGGAGTAGATAATGTAAACCCAGGCTGAGCTTTGTGATCAACCCAGTGGGCAGCCATGGTGGGAATAGGACTTATGATGGACAATAACAGAATAATGACCACCAGCTGCTTTCACTGAGGGAATCGGGCAGGGCTACGGAGGAGCTGGTCTCAGAACTGAGGAAGCCCTTTTCTTTGGGAAGTGATGTCAGGGAGAAGGAAGGCTGCCTGGATCTGCCGTGGGTTTCTGTTGTGTTGGTCAGCTTTCTTTTACCTTATGGCCTGTGTCAGATTGTCTATTTTGTTCTCCCTTTAAGGATCACATCTGAATTTTCCTTGTTTGTTAGTGAAAGTCTGCTGTTCTGTCCACCTCTGTGGCCACCTCCACCATCACCCCATGTGAGGCCACAGAGATCTGTGGATTTTTTTTTTTACCTGGTCTCAACCAATGTAAGTGAAACAGGCAACAAACAACCAAACAAAAGGCAGTAATTCTGACATGACACCTCTACCTGAGCTTAGTGTTATCATATTCCTGTGCATTAAATTGTCAGTGCTAATACCGTCATTTTCAAATATTATATTGGGATGCAACTGCTGCCAATACATCAATGAAACAGTCATTATATTTTTCAGAAAAAAACAGAAGAAATGTCATATCAATGACCACAAAACAGGCTGCACTGAAAGCAAAGAGTCAAAAGTCAAAAGAGTCAAAAGAGTTTATTTGTCACGTACATGGTTGTATACCATGTAGTGAAATGTGCTTTGATCCAGGATAGACTGTGCATAAAAATTTACAATGGAAAATAAAACAAACAAACAACCAAACACCAAGAAGAAAAGAAACAAACAGCAAATAGATAAATAAGTAAATAAATAAATAAATAAGAAATACGGTAAAGAAACCTTAAGGTGCACTGGAAGGACAGTGACAGTGACAGTGAGGGGAGTGGTCAGAGAATATTGAAGACCCTGGTCTGTGAGGATTGTGATAACATGTCCGGGTTCAGAGAAGCAAACCAAACACTGACAATAATGCAAACACTGACTATGGCCTACACTCTGACTACAGCTTTTTTATTGCTTCTTTTTGTTGTGTCCCCATGTCAGGTAGATATGATGATATCAGCATATCAACAGCAGAAGGTATGAGCTGTTCCATCTCAAATGGCTCTACTGTGGTTCAACACAATTCAAAAATAAAAAAATGCTTATGTAAGCATCAGCGTAAGCGTATGTGAGAAATGCACACAGAGTAAAAACAGGGCTTGAATTAAAAGCTTATTTCTTTGCCCAGAAATTTACATAATAAAAGAAATTATCCCAAGTCACCAACATTTTATTTCTGTTTCCAGTCCAGATTAACACATCTTGATAAGATGCCTGTGCTGTCACTGGGTCTTCACTTCTACAAGCACATTTTGAAAATTGTGTGTACACCTGTACCCCAATATCCAAATGCAACTGGTTCCTAAAAGCAGATCAAACAGTGGCAAGTTGAATATCGGGAAACTATTTCCGTTATTTCTTATAAGCACAGTTCACGATATATTACAGGTTTATCCAAGAAACCCAAATTAATTTCTGCAATTATCCACTTTAAACACCAATTTCAGCATGACACACAACACTGTAAACACCAGTTAGTTAAGTGTCAAACAGTTAATGACATAATTCAAATGCATTTGTCTGTTTATATGCAATTGCTTATTTTAAATTTAATGTCATACATTACGTTCCATTCCTTATTATAACTACTAACACCAACAAGCATTTAATAGCCAAATTTATTTAAAAGAAATGAAAACAATTTATAATAATAAAATAATAAACTGCACCCACTGTCATGGACTGTGACAGTAATGAGCACTTATTGGGATACTGACTGAACACAAGTGAACAAAAATCACAGAAGCGCCAACTGCGTTTGAACGCGGGCAACATGAGACAAAGCATGAGAATATAGATGCTGTGTAGTGCTGCCACTTGGCATTGTACTCATCCTCAAGTTAGTTTTGATTGTTTCCTTGAGGGGTTTCAACATCGTCTCGGACAGCAAACACTTGGATCCTCTACTTTGGTGAACTCATCCGGGAAGTCTATTTCCATTCAATCCCGCTGTTGCGCTACAATATTCAGTCCACTCTCTTATTTATTGCTAACTTCATTGTTTCTTTTGCACTCTTGCTATTGTCTGAGATGTTCTTTAGTCTGCACACTCATTTTGCACAGTTTTTCATTATTGCATCACTTTGCTAGCTGGTTCCATTCCAAATGCCTTGCTTTTGTGTTGTGGTTTACATCCCACTGTCTCGGTGTGTACCACTTCCACCTTCTGTCACGTGCCATTGTTCTATGCTGTCTTTTGAATCAGACTCACTGTCGTTGTTGCCATTTGCTTGCATGCCTGAATTCACTGCAACACCTGGTGGTTCTTACCTGCGTGCTTGTATTTTAAAAACATATATGTGAAACTTTTCGGCTAATCCCCTACTCGTGCTCAGCAACCTTGCTCAGTATGGTGCAAGCCCTGCAGAGAACCAAGATTTAAAGTACAGCAAACATCTGCGCAGGTACAGTACATGACCAGTCCAGTGCTTTTCATTCCAGAATCACTGTCTGGCAGCAGTAGTATTACAGTTATGGCTGTACATTCCTTATTTTTGTATGGGCGCACATGAACAAAAAGTTTAAGAAACCCGGCTGAGGTACACTTCAAACAGTTCCAAAAAAAGTCTAGCGCTTTATTCCAGGATGGATGCTACTATACTGCTTTTCCAAATGTCCTCTCCTTCTGCCATTTCCAGCAAAGGTCAGGATTAATCAATCCTGTTTTAATTTAGCTTTGTTGGTTTAAAATGATTTGAACAGTTTACACAGAAGCAACTTTGCCAGAGCCGCTCCAATATTGTCACGTAAACCAGATAAAATTTCTAGTCAATGAATATAATCACTCTTATATTTAATATGTTTCTGGAAGACCTCTTTAAGATTTCTGCTATATTTATCCTGTAATGGCTCTTTGTTTGAATAAAAAATGAAAGTTATTCAGTCATTTTGCTGAGCCGAGTTCAAATTTAAAAACAAATACAGCCCTGATGTTCTTATATCCACTAAGGCTGCTCGTTGCTATGCAGAGGTTTAATAATCTGTACACCTCCACAGAATCTCTATGTTCAATAAGTAATTTTTTTTCTCCGTCTGTGACTGAGGATTGAAAACTACTAATATATATGTTTGTCTGAAACGTAACACCTTACTTGCACTGTACATTCAAACTTCCCTGGAGTGGAAAACAGCCGGATTTAGATGATGAAATTGGCCCCATAGAAGGGAGAAAAAGATCGATAAGGTGAACAGGTTAAGAAAAATGCTGCAAAATTTAGACCAGCTCTGTCTGGCCAATCTGGCCATTTTAAAAGATGAATTGTACGGCTTCACATCTGGTGACCCAAGTCCTATTCTATCACTCCTCTCTCGCTTATCCCTCTTACTCATATTAATACTTGATTTTTTTTCTTTTCCCAAGAGGAAGCCTTCATTGCTGAAAAGCTGAAGATGGAGTGTAAAATAAAGCGGTGTCTTTTTCTTTTTAAAAGGGAAGTAACAGCAGTTGCTTGTGTAACACCAACACACCTGAGGGATTTGGGCAGCAGATTGCCCTTCAACAAGGTTTTCTCCTCATCTCCACCTTTAGAAGTTTACTTTCTTCTCCTCTGTTCTTTTCACCATTTTCCCCAATACTTTAAACTTGTAGCAAAACATAAATTTCACTGGCTCTTCTACTGTGCTTAAGCATGCTGCACAGGTCAGCCTTTTTATATATAAATTGAATTTATCTGAAGTGTTCATGTAAGAAAGGCCTGTGAAAGTGAAAAATAATGAGAACGATCGAAATGCATGCTCAAGATAATGTATAACATTGTGAAACCAATTGTTCCTAATTCTTCACTTTTTTCCGTATTCTAAAAGGCAGGATGAATAACTGACAGCTACAGTAAACACCAGAAAATACGGTGTCAGTTATTCAAATGAATTCCACGGCCAAAGCTAAGAATGAAAGTTGTCAGTTTCATTGGATGTGTGTGAATTTTTTGCTTTCTGACATTATGTCTCACAAGGCAGTCCATGGACTGCAATTCTGAAACACGCATTCATTATGATTTATTGCCACAGCAAATGGCAAAGAGTTATATTTAGCTCCAGGATCTGTTGCTGGATGCAAGAAATATTTTTTCAGCGTGGCAGAGGAGGTCACGGAAACGAATGTCATGGTTGCATGTGCAGATCCACGGACCTGCCAGCCCCCTCCCACCCCATGATGAGCATCCCTGTGGCGATGGCACCACAGCTGTAGGTGCTAAAACTTGGTCTGGAGTGATGGGGGTGTAAGACAAAGGCCCTCTCACCCACAGCAATGTTAGTCAATCATTGTGTGCTCTTCAGCCTGCAGTCAAATGTATGGGATTTGTGCGTGTGTGCGTGTTTAGGTCCATGTGTGCTCTTCTGTCTTCTCACTGCAATTCCAGATACTGTCCACTTATACAAAATTAGGATGTACAGCTTTTTACTTATAGGTGCTGTAGTGAAGAATTGAATGGCTCATTACAACTGGCAAGACATTAACTATAAATGACAGTTTAATAAAACACGGGACATAAACTTAAAATGCAGAGCATAAAACATGGATGATAACCTAATATTGTATTATACATTTAACCAGCCTTGTTTCTGGCCATTATTGCAAGTTTAACACTTCTTTTCAGAATTTATTGTCTATAGACATCCTTTATCTGAAACTATAACACTTTTATTTGTGAAATCCTCAGTTCTGCACTTGACACTCTTTTTTCTTTATGATCTCAGCTGAAAAGATTTGACCTGAGACTCAACAGGGGTACAAAATTTGCATAAAATTCAGTAAAAGTCAAGTTTATATTTTCCTCATCCTGTTGGTTGACTGCATTCCTCTGGACTGTTCCTGTGGGTTTAAACACTCCTAAAACATATTTATTGTACAAAGGAGAATGTGAAGGCAACATATCGCCTCTTGTTCTTAAGAAGGTACCTACTGTCTTCTAGAAGTTATGATATCTTTCCTGGGTGAGGTCTGCTGCTTCCAACTGTTACAATTCCAGGTTCAGTTCTTGCTCGCGCTCTAACTTAAATCTGTCTTTATTTCAAGACGCTGGGAGGACATGGGGACGGACTGGCTTGTAGAGTCAGATGTGTCCAGGGAGCTCAGGAGACATAGCTAAACCAGTTATGTAAGGCGGCTTCGTGCAGCTCATTCCAGCCATCTACGAAGCCCAGGAGTTAAGCTGCCAAAGGAGCTTGAAACACTAATTATGGAGGTTCGGATGAAAGTGCATTGAAAGTTGCCGCAAAGACCTTTAAACCCAGCTAACTTCTCGAAGGGTATTAATGAGAATGAACCATTGCAAAAAGAGCTGAGTCACTGGACTTCCACCTCTAAAGGTACTTTTCGGGTTTGCGATGGCAGCTGAAGGCCGGAAATCTCTAAATTAAAGGCCACTTTGGTGTCCAAATTTAAGCTCCCAGACATGTGAACAAAGAAAGGAGGAAAATTTTTACGCAACAGGAAAGTCCATCAGCACAGGTTTTAATCTCACTTGCTAGAGATGGTATTAATCACAACTTAGACCATACCACTTGAAGCTAAAATTATTTAGAAATACGCAATTGTGACGTATGCGTTTTTTGAGTAACCTCTTGAAGAATCTCTATACGTCTAATTTATTTTTTATTTTTGCAGACTTTCAGTGGACGGTATTTCAGTCCGTTGCTTCGAAAATTAAGTGAAAATAATGCCCTGAAGAAGCAGAAATTGCTTAACTACAGATATGTTAGATAGTTACTTAACCAGATGGCGAAAACCTTTGTGTGTATTCTGTATTTTCTTCTGTTTGAAAATAATATTTATGTAAAAGTGCATTCTTTATTCGTGGTTGCTTGTTTGCCTCTTCCCATATGCGCTGTCACATATCCAGCCAGCAGCAAACAGGTAAAAATAACATTTGTAGATGCAGAATTGCCAGGCAAATGTTCAGAATTACAGTCAGGTGTCACCTCATCTGTTCCAACACCAGTTGCTCAGGATGTTTTTTTATTCTATGGTTGGTTTATTTGTTGTTTATTTTCTTTTATATGAACGCAAGTAACAGCTGTAGAACCTAAGAGGAAACTTTTACCATTTTTTTTGTTTTGAACTGATAGTTCAGGGCACTCCGACAACATGTAATTGAAATGGGGGGAAAAAAACTGTTTATAAGTTAAACTTCCAACTGTAAAATAGTTGATACAAACATAAATTACCCGTCAGCTCTTCAGTTCTTTGTATCTGCCTGTGTTTTAAGAGACCTACACACCTGGACAATTTACCACAATTTATCAGTTCTCAGCAAGTCAATGGTTGCACCACTGACCTCCTGGTTGTGTACCTTCTGTTCATTCTGGTGCCATTCGTGGTTTTACATTTGCTTCCTTCCCTCTGCAGTGCTGTCAGCGCTTAAGACAGCAGAAGGTATGGAAATTGACAGTAAGAATATTCATGCCTCTGCAGCACTGGCTTCTCCTTACTCCATAAATAAAATGGAAGGCACTCCCGGGGGGCACAAGTGTTGTGTCATATTCTGATGACGGCACCCCCGCAAACACGCCACAGAAAGAACACCTGGACGGCTCCCCAGCAGCTCTTTGACAACATATCCCAAAGCGCACCACAAAAATGCTCAGACAAAATACACCACTTTCAGGGCAACCTCCATATCCACAGCCTTGGCCCATCTTCCACTTGAAGTACTAGGCACTACAGACAAAAGCATCCAGAGTCTCATGGAGGTTCTGTACCTGATATGCAGGCCGGAAAAGCATTTTTAAAAAGTACATCATTTTCCTGTATTCATTGACCTGGCTGCTAAGTAGACTGAGGAGTGAGTAAACAAGAGGGGCAGCAGGTGGTGTAATTGTCAGAGGTTCTGTCGCTCACTTGAAGGACCCAGGTTTGAGTCCGACCTCCTACTGTAGTACTCATTAACATGGTACTTGTGCTAAATCTCCCCAGGAAAAATTACCTAGTTGTATAAATGTGTAAATAGCTTTCGGAGAAACCATCAGTGAAATAACTTAGTGAATTAAGAACTAATGCACTGAGTTGTCAGTTCATTATGGGCATTTTTACCTTTAATTAATCTTCAGATGAGGATTAGAACGGGCAAAGCGAGTGACCTTAGTGACTCTAAGGATGGTATGAGAGTTGGATCTTGGCGTGCCAGGTCTTGCACCTCATCAGAATTTGGGGGAGTTGGTGTGAACAGTACAGGCCAGTGGTGGCAGTGTGATGGTGTGGGGAATGTTTCCCTGGAACATGTTAAGACCCCTCGTATCAGCTGAAGAACATCCGAATAGCACAGTGTACCTGAACGTCGTTGCCGACCAAGTTCCCTTCATGGCTAGAGTTTATTCACACTTGGATGGACACTTTCAGCATGATACGAATGCACCATGTCACTAGGTGCATTTCATCACCGAACGACTCCAGAAACATGACAGCCGGTTTTCATTGCTTCAGTGACCTGAACAGCTCCCAGATCTCAACCCTACTGAGCATCTTTGGGTTGAGATGGAAACGGCTGTTCGCAGCAAGACTGTCCAGCCATCCAATTTGTCGCAACTATGCAATCATTTCTGCATGGCATAACATTCCTGCATCTAGTAGAACCCAATTCCATGTGAATTCAGTCAGACTTGCTGTTCACAACACACCATTGGGCAGGTGTTTCTAATAAACTAGCAACTCAATGTAAATAACAAAAGGTGCGGTAAAAAAAATTACAGTCTGTGTTTACCTTCCACACTTATCACTGCATGCTTCAGCATGAACACCTATGACAGCAGTGCTCAAATTCGGAAGTGGAGGGTCTTGATGGGGATGCAGAAACCATCTGTTTATAAATGTTGAACTTTCCTGTAAAGGTCATCTCATTAGGGCCAAATGGAAAAAATTGCCTTGTTATCTCACATCCCCTCCCATTTCCTTGGGAGGCCCTGCCTTGCATGATGTGACTCATGGCTTCATCACCCCCAGTTGTCTTTTATTAATTTAATGGGGGAAAAAATGGCCTCAGCTGCTTACATCATTGCTCCTAACACAAATGCACCAGTAAGCCAAAGGATTAAGTCCACAGGAAATGTATACAATTACAGTGTAAATACGAAGCCATATGCTTGCCTGGACGTACTGAAGTCTTTTTTAACGTTAAAAAAGATGTGGAAAATGTGGTTATCTGTGCTGTCAGCAGAAAAGCTTCCTTGTTCTAATGCTGGTCATATGAATTTAATCTAATGGACCAGTGATTCGTAGGGAACCGAGCGTAACCTCTGTCTGCATGGGATTCGGTCAGATTAATTTCTTCCTTCTCGAGACCCAGATATCTGCTGCTGGGGCTGCCGAAACTTCATCCCTGCGTAAGAATGCATGTTTGCCAGCAAGGGTCCAACCCACCTGAGGGTATGAGAGTCAGGAGCTCCTTTGACCTCCACTCCCTTTGCAGATCCATCACATCCCTTCTAAAAGGGTCCAGGACAAGACGGAGCCACTGGAGACGTGTGAAGCACTTTGAGCACTTTCTTCATGGCCCAAATAGAATGGGAAAGTCGTACATACTTAAAAGATGCTTTTATCTAAAGTGATATGCATATCTTAAAATTTTGCACCATTTTACCTGCCCATAAAGCTGAATGTTCACCCAAACTGCAAACCCTTTTGGGACTTCATTTCAAAACCTTTTTGCCATGAGTCCCATTCTTGTTCCTCAGCCTGAATCTAATTGATTTTATTTTGCATTTCCAATTTAAACTTGTTTAAGGATAATTTCCTTTTTCATTAGAAATAAAAAGTGAGAAGTGGTTTCACCGTGCAAAAAATACTTCAACACTTAATATCTTAGTCTGTCTAATTACTCTATAAGGTTTGGCTGCTAGAAAATCTTGGGTTATGGACTGAAGCTGCACATGTACAGACCTCCAGTGTGGACTGGACAACATTTTTCTGACAATTATTTAACATTAGTGTTTGCCAAGCGTGAATTTAAGAAACACGTTTTTTCTTAATGACTAAAACAGAAACTGCAGCGGTTTTAAACCATCCCTACTCAGCCTACTAAACCAGTTTATGCCAAATGCATAAATGCCCCAGAATCTCTTTGGATCCTATGGAAGAAGAACAGTAAGACCTGGTCGAGTCCTCTACATCCCTTGTTGAGAAATGGGATGCAAGAGGACATTAATCCAGTATATTGCATAAATAGAGCTTGAAATCTGTATATGAGCAACATAATTCAAAATAGATTAGCTGTACCTTTAATAATAGCAAATGGATTGATACACAGAAAACAATCCCTTTTATGGCTGACGAATATAGCTTTTGAAATGTTGTACTTTTCTATTTTTAAATATGGCAAATTATTAATTAATATTACAAAAAGCTGAGACAAAAAAGTGCTGCCACAAAACAAAACTTTGGGAGGTATTTTGAGGTGTTACTCTATATGTATGGATCCCAAGCCAGCCTCATCAAGGTTCACATTATTGTCTTTCTGTCTTATACAGATGAACAAGAGAGAACAAGATATATTTCTCCTGGACGCTGGTGCCCAATGATTGTCCGACACATCGAAACTGCACTGTGTGCTCACGTTGTGCCATCCTAAATCAAGGCATCATTTTGTTTGCATTTAATAAACTTCTAATACTCCCAGGGTGGTCAAAAACCTCACCGAAACACATGGTGCAATTCCCCCTGCAGCCTCAAAGACAAAGCACTCTATCTGCCCAACATGGAAAGTTGTACAAATGATAATGATAAAATTCTGATAAATGTCCTTAACGTGTTAGCATCCTGATGCATTCCTGGTGTTTAACTATTCACCACAAACAGAATAACCGCAATAAGGACCGCAGTGATAACCTCAGTCTCCACCGTCTGATCATAATTGCTCAGCAATATAAACACGGTGGCTGTTGGCTTGAATAAATCTCAGGTTATTGTAAAGGTGCTGCTGTCTTTGCATGTTTTGATGCCTAATAGCATCTCCATGATTGCATATGCAAGAAGATTATCATACAGTGCATAAAAAAGTTACCCCCTTAGCATATTTGCCCTTGATGTCCACTGCATCCAACGGTGATTTTCAGCAATGCTTATTCATAGGCCATTCCATATATTTACATTAGTATTCACATTAGGACGTTGGGAACACTTTGTTGTCCTGATGGTAGCATGCTTGAGTAGCAGAGACCATATGAATTAAATTTGCTGTACTGGGGGGTATTTGTTCAGGTGGTATTGAATGTACCGGTGACCTAGCATTAATGGATCCGAGGACCCTCACATGAAAGCTGAAAACATTAATTTGTCTTTTTCATTTTCTTGCACCTTTGATTTATACTCTAGTCACCAAGGCTACGAGTCTCATGAGAGACATTCCAAGCCAATAACTCATAAGCTGGAAATCCTCTAATATGGTCAAATATATAAAGTTTAGATATGGACTCTACAGTACTTTTGTGATTTTGTGTATGGTTTCCAGTACGATATCGTGGGGATGTTATGGCCCGTTTTTAAGCTCTTGCAAGCACAAAGAAATTATGAGGTGGTCATATTTGTTCATTCTAGTGTTGATTTGAATCTGACATTGAAACGGAGATGTGACACAACCCCTGGAAACTTCCTTGCAGGGATCCTCACACCAAACAACCTTCCAGCCTGGGCAAACCTGTTCTCAATCGGGAAGTCAGGACTGGTTTTAAACAGAAGCTGTTTGACAGTGAGTTTTGTGGAAAGTCAGCCTGTGGTTCTGTTTTTACTGCCCTCTGCTTGGCTACCTGCTCCTTGTGTCCCACACTTCTGTGCTATCTTGCTATCCAAATCCTTCAGTGATCATGCACCTGAGTCATCTGTTTGCTCATCACACCCAAGTTCACCTCCTTTTCACTTCCAGGGCTAACTCTCTTGTAAATAACCCTACACACTTGAGTCCACCATATCCCCAGTCTCTTACAGAAGTGTTCAGGTAGAGCAAAAACAGTGCAAATGTTTAAAATGTGCTGAGGTTCTATAGCTGCGTTTTATGAGTTGTTCAGTAGCTAACAGTTGACAATGAATGACAATGGCATGATGAATGTGTCATCAAAACATCTGCAGAAACAGCAGAGGTGACCAGCCATCGTGGTGTGGAATCAGGTGCAGCACCTGCTGTTCTGGTGCCAAAGGAAGATCCTAGTAAACATCTAATGTTATATCTAATATAGCACCTAATTACATATAGGCCGGTGGTGGCAGTGTGACGGTGCAGGGAATGTTTCTCTGAACATGATAAGGCCCCACATACCAATGGAAGAACTTCTGAATAGCACGGTGCACCTGAACATTGTTGCCAACCATGTTCCCTTCTTAGAAACACCTGTCTAGTATCTAATAATGTTCAGGTGCACTGTACAATTAACAGGTGTACCTGTTGTCAGTCTGTAGCCTGGATTCAGAAGTATGTACTCAGAGTTGTTCCTTGGCAAGTACGTAAATATACGCGGTTCAGTTCCTGAAGCAAGCAGCTCTTTGAGCTCTTCCAGTCTCCCAGGTGTGCTATATTCAGTCTCCGGATTCTTGTGCGAGCAGTCGCTCAAGGAGAATGATGCTCATTGTAGATGAAACTGGTTGAAGCGTGAAAATGTGTTGTGGCGTGTGAATAAACAGCCGCCTCCACTATGGGCTTAACATAAACACGTAGACATGCTTTCATGTAAACTTGGTGTGGAATAAAGCACAACGCTCCCGCAACTGCTCTGCATTTTATTTGCACATATTTATACCATACCACTTCTGTCCCCATTAAAGATAATGCACAGACATTTCTTACACTTGGCAGTCTGAGGAATGATATTGACAGGCTGTTTGCTACAGTCTAAATTTGCACAACAATTGCTAATTTTTTAAGCCTGATGTGACTCAGAAATGAAATGTATATAAGCAGCTAATACATGTTTACTTCTTTTGAAAGGACTGGTAATTTCAAGGATAAACTATGTGACATCTCAGTAAGGGTATGCAATGGAATTATTTTATTATTTGTTCATTTCAGCTGACACTTTCTGACCTCCGAAGTGATTTAAAATGTCAAGCTACTTACAGTGATTTATATCTTTATTTAAGCAACTCAGAGAAAGTACCTTGGGCAGGAGGTGGGATTCAAGCCTAATTTAGTCAAGCAGAAGGTAGCAGCTGTAACCACTACCCTACCTTCCCTCTCCTTCTGCCCTCCCTTCCATGACTAAAATACTGTGCAACACAAAATGTTATTTGTTTTCATGAATGCTACATTACACAAAAATGTAATGAAAATGCTGTACTTTTTAAAAAGAAACTTTGGTAAACAAAACAGTTGTCAACTATTTGATCTGAATAATACACTGCCCGGCCAAAAAATGAGGTGGATTTAACTTGGTGTTATGATGTGGGGTTGCTTCAGTTGGTCAGGTGTAGGTTCAGCAATCTTATATGCCCAAAAAATGAGCTCAGCTGACTACCTGAATATACTGAATGAGTAGGTTTTTCCATCAATGGATTTTTTTCTTCCAAGATGACAATGCCAGGATTCATTGGGTTCAAATTGTGAAAAAGTGGTTCAGGGAGCGTGAGACATCATGGATTGGCCACCACAGAGTCCAGACCTTAACCCCACTGAGAATCTTTGGGATGTGCTGGAGAAGACTTTATGCAGCGGTCCGACTCCCATCATCAGTACAAGATCTTGCCGAAAAATGAATGGAACTCTGGATGGAAATAAATGTAGTGACATTGTTTATTGAAATGATGGCATGGTGAATGCATGCTGAAATCAAAGCTAAAGATGCTCCAACGAAATATTAGACTGTGTGACTTTTTTTTGTGTATTATATCATGCCCAGAAGTAAAGCAAAATAGGTTAAAAACATCCATAAATGTATGAAAAGGTGATACCATATGGTAGACTGCACACTGTCATGAGCAGGATCCGACTTCACTTCGGGCGATTGTTGGTCCCTACCCTGATCATAAGGCAAGGACAGTCTGTATTTCAGTGCACCTTTACCTGTTTCTTTCTTTCCTTCTTTCACTCCTTGTGAAAATGCAGATTTTCAGATGGCAAATGTCTTCTCCTTAACTCCTCGTTGAGTTCCAAATGTTTACACTGAAAAAGGGAAAATAAGACACGTACAGCAAAAGATGGGTGCAGATTGCTGAGGTTCATAAAAACAAAAATTTTGTTCAGTGACTGTGTGCAAACTGGGAAGACACATAAATCTTTATATAAAGCTTACATAATCCTTACACGTACTGTGGGACCGGTATCATGAAATAAGAAAAGGCCATTGTAAGCTTCTTAACAGAATGCACAAACACACATTAATCCTATCATGGTGATGCAATAAAAGTTCTTTAAAGTCGAGGCATCTGTGTGAGACATACATGCATGCATTTATGGATGCAGACAGAATCCAACTTCTCCAGCTTTCTGAGATTCGATTTTAGAATTTTTTTTTTTTCCCCTCTAAAATGGAAGACATTGTGGAGACAATTTAACCGCACTATTTGGTGCTTTTTCAGAGTGGTTGCAGTCCTTGAATTTAAAGTCGTGTATTGTTAACGGCATAAAAAATTCAAAGGATAAGGATAATAACAATACCTCAGACAGTGTGGCTATGGCCTAGCAGTTCCGCTAAAAAATTACTGTAGATTAAAAAAACATCACCAAGTGATATAATTGTGTGCCAACCAAAAGATTTCAACGGAATAAAACAAAGATGTAAGCAAAGTTATTCTTAACTAGTTTTCTATCCATTCTAAATGCTGCAAGTTTGAAATTTGATCACAGGTACAAGGGGGGGTTCAGAGGTGACCGCATCCACTGCTTTGGTGCTTGGGTGCAGAGAGCTCACCTTCATCCTTCTCATCGAGTGCTGAACCACAGAGTAAAAACGGGGCCCTTGTGTTAACAACGCAGCTGCACGTTAGCACTTTGGTGGCAACGGCAGCTGAGAGCTTCTTCAGCCGCAGCGGCTGAGCTGTTCTTACAATAGATGGCCTGTGAGCTGCATAAGGAGCAGGAAGGCTCTGTAAGTCCGATGGCTCGTCATTACTAGCAGATGGGATTGAAATGAAGGCACTGGCAGCGGGACATCGCTGTGGTGGCGTCATTGGCTTAGTGCACCCGGCGAGTTGGGTTTTTTTGTTGGAAAACAGTGAACTTTTCATAGCTGTTAGAATTCCATCACTTGGCAGACCATCTCATTCTCATCCACCCAAACTACAGTTTTACATACAAGCCCAGAATCTTGTGAACGAAAAAAGTGCTATCAGGTGATAAATAACAGTTAACTGTCCCCCAGCGATAACCAAAAAGCTATCCGATTCTCTTAGCAGATATAAAACCTTACAGATCTGAAAATGTGATAAAAGTCAGATTGCATTTTCTGGCTTATCAGAGCTGGATGCCCTGAAGCGCAATGTGAAGATGACATTCCTCAGAAGGTGAAGACGGACGGGAAGTTAGACATTCGGCCTCTGACAGATGTGCTTAGGGGGACCATAGCTGGGATCTTCTGTGGTGAACAAAGAAGGTAAAAAGGTAAAAGAACCTGAAGATTGACATACTGTAGGAGCTGACAAGCCTGTGAAGAGAGATCACTTTGAGGTTTTTATTGGTCTGAAGGACAGCCCAGGGATGTCAGCAAGATGACTTTGGGGTATGGTTTCATAATGAAGATGGCAATGTTATAGATTTCCTGCATTTGTAATGTACAACAATAAATTAAATGATAGCTTGAGAGTTGTGGAAGACATTACGAAGCCGCATTTCATGTCAGAAAAATCCAACCACATCTAAAGCATCTTCAATGGCCCATAAAGAACAGATGGGCATACGCCTCACGTCTATGTATAATATACAAAGAAACAATAGAAATGTTGTGTACGTGTTTGAAAAATGTGGAGGATTAGAGAGGAAATTGCAGTAAAATCATTGCTGGAGTGACAAACACCAGATTGAGAGAAATTGAATTATAGGAAGGCAAGGAAGTCAGAAAAAATTTGGAGATGAGGCCAGCCAACTGTTGCCAACTAATGATGAATATCACCTCCATCAGCACAACTTCTAGAAATAGAGGAACACTTATGTACATCTTCTCATTTAATGCCATTTTTGTACAAATTGCATAAAACGCCGAAACCTGTGGTTTTGAGTGAAACATTTCACCCGGTTTGTTTTGCATCTTTTCTAATGAAAACTGTGAAAAAATTCACATAGCATAAAGCAAGGAATGAATCATTAAACAACCATCACATTTCCATCATCTCAAAACGTATGGTTGCAGATGTGCAGGCGTTGCACGGAAGGTACGACTCTAATGGATCCAAACTTAATATTCTGTGTGCATTGTTATTTTTAAACGCAATTAATCGGTTCGCGTGGCCACATCCTAAGAATAAAGTGAACGCGCCGAAGAGCGGTGACAAGTGAATTTGAGCTTTTCTTCCATAAATCTCATTTGGATGGTGAACGTTCTCTATGTAGCTCAGTATGCATTTGGATTATCGCTAGCATTGCATGATTATTTGTAGCAGACATTAAAATAGGACACTGCCGCGTACTGGTGCGGACATTGGTGTGATATCTCTGCATGCTTCCTGGAGGACTGACTCCTGCCCTGGCTTATCAGCTGTTGACTACAGCTTGCATCCAAGCCAGTAATTCTGAACTGGGCCAAATCCCTGCCTTGTTAAAGGTGAGTCATCTCGACCCCTCGCAGCTACCCTCACGCCCGGCTGCGCTGGACTCCTGCCCCAGCCCGAGCTGTTTCAACATCACCGGTTCCTTAATGTCACTTGTTCGCCTCATTTGGCTCTGCTCTTGGTCCTGCTTCATTAGCATGACCTTTTCACAGCACTTGCAAAGGGTCACAGAAATAAGGCCTCCTCCTATGCTTATTTTTCATAAGCTCTCGACACAGTTTCTGCCCTCCTTCAAAAGCCTGGGATGTTCTTTTGTTTATAACCACTCTGGCACAAGTGAAGGTGTATTTTCATAAATACGGTCATTCTTCTGGAGGGGCTCATGTACACTATGGCATTGTGAAGTTTGACACCTTTGACATCCATCTATCAGTCCATCTATCTTCAACTGCTTGTATAGTTCAGGGTTGATACCAGAAAGGCAGAACGTGATGCAAGGTGTTGAAGACGCAGAACTCCGCTCCATCACAAGGCAGTCGCACACATTCATTCATTCACACTTAAACACACTATAAGCCTTTTAAACTCGGAAATTCCCATGAAAACACACATCTTCGGACTTTCAGAGGGAACCAGGGCATTTAGTGAAAAAACACAAAAATGTAACCTCCACACAGACAGAGCTTGGCTCAAAACCTCAGAGACAGCAGCACTGACCCCCTACACCATCACCAACAACTTTCAAGCGTCAGAAAAAGTCCCTCCGAGTCCATTTTGCCTCACCCAAGAAGCTAAGCGGAAATGGGCATTCTGACTGTTTCAAGGACTCCAGCATGCAGACGAATCTGGTTCTCGTGCTGTTTCATAAGACGCACTGAACATTCTGGGGGGTGCAGGGGGGCGGCATTTGCATAGGCCACAGTGTGCAAATGAACCTTTACAGCGGGTTACTCTTTAGCTGCAGTTTCAGTGGTGCAGAAGCAGAGCAAAATATCCCTTTAGCTCCTCATGGTCATATATCAAATGAACAGCTAATGCAGATTCAAAGTTGGATTCGTGTTGTTAGGGATCTCCTTTTCTTCGAAATTATTGCATTAAAAATCTCTTTATATAATAACCACTGAGTAAAAGTTTCTAAGCAGCTTTCCAGACCTGCAGTGGGACTCCCTTCCTCCCTCCCTCCCTCACTCTCTCCTCCGTATGGTGCGATATTAAAAAACGTGTGGAAATTTGGCACACGAGAGAGCTGCAAAACTTGTGTTTTTCAAGGAAAGAGCCCTAACCACTACACCATCTACTGTTCCATAGTTATTAGTGGGGTGTACTGGTTGTTTTTTGTGCACCAGAAATGTTTGTCTGGGTTCGACAGCAAGGACTGATGCTCTGGGCTGATGGTCAGGAGGGTGTTGCTGCTGCTTTTGCATCAGTTGATAATGGGAGCCTCTACCGCTGACCACAAGCTATCCCTTTACACCCATTTTCTGACAGGATGATTAAGTCTGGTGGTGGCAGCACGATGCACGAAGCGGTGCGGAGGCCTGCTGAGTGTCCTTTACAGCAGTTTTCGGGGTGGGGGGATGCTACGGAGCGGGGGACATGTTAACAGTTCTTTCATATTTCCAGCGCATAACAATGGAGACCGCACTTGAAAAATGTCTAAAAAATAACAATATGCTGTTCAGCGCAGGGGACACAGAATGAAGGAGGTTTCTAAGGGGTAAAAAAATGCATTTTCATGAGTTTTTGGCTTGAATGTTTTATTCATGCTTTTGACGGCAACAGCAATTGCGAGATAATTTTCCATGGGCTGAAATTGTCTAATTCAAGCACATATATCGTGGCCAAACATGCAAAGGCGTTCTGCTGAAAATAGCACCTAGTGAGAATTGAAGGAAATGGAAAACTCGCAGCACAAGAACTTAAATTCCCAGATCTGGGCAATGGCTGCAGATTTGGCAGCAGAACGAGAGTTTGTGAGTAGGGGTGCAGAAATTGGCTGGTTGTAACTGGATTTTCTGCGTGCAGCAGCACGCGTTCTTACTCGCCTTGTGGGTCTCGGGGATCGGCACCGGAATCGAGTTTGATTAGTCATAGCAAAGTGAACGGCGCTCAAACGCTATCATCCAGAAGATGAGGAGCACGGCGGCATCTTGGGAATCTTCTCGATTTTCCACAGTGCCAGCAGTTGGGTTTGCCTTATGTGCAATCCGTGAGTTTCAGACTGGAAGTGGATGAGACTCGAGAGGAGATAATTATCTATGATCCTGCAACAACGGTTTGGCACAATGTTTTTGGTTGCACCTGAGGGCACATCAAGACAGCGAAAAGCTTACTTCGTGCAGTCGCCACTTTAGATGCAGTGCTGCGTTCCCTTATCGCACTTCTCTCCACACCCCTGAATGGAGTAGTAGCTGATTTTATCATTGTCGTTTATTTTATTGCTATTTATTATCATTTAATTCGTTTTTGCATATGTTATTTATTTATGTTTATGTTTATTATTTTGAGTGTCTTGTATTATGTGTCCCATGTGTTCAGCCAACATACAGAGAATTTCCCTGTGGGCATCAATAAAGTTGCATCCCATCTTCAACTTTCAAAATCTCGAGTACTGCAAAAGATAAGTCTATAAAATGGAATAAAAAGTGGCATTCAAAGGTGTCTAAAAAGCTATAAATGTCCAGCAGAACTCGCAATAGATATTTATACAATATTATTAATGTTATGTACAGTAGCAGTTGCTTGAAGAGTTATTACTTTCCATTGCTAATTTGCTGTCTAGTTCCCTTATCCTGAGAAATGGTCACCCCAAGCACAGTTATATGGTAAGTCATATAGCTTGATGTTTGCAAATTCTGTTTGTGGTATTCTTTTCTGCATGACCTCTGATGGAGGACAAGAGAGAGCCAGGACACGTGTGATCACAGGCCAGTGGGAGGGCCGTGTGCTCCTCTCAACCCAAAGTCCTCGTAGCTTTGCCTTACCTAAGATCCGTCGCTTGAAATGCTGAGGGCCAAAGCATAAACTGGCAAAGGACAGCCTTCTTCAGACAGACAACAGAAATGTGGTGCTGGTGCTGAGGAATGACAAATGTTGTCAGCAAGGAAGATCTCAGCTCACCCTGGAGCTACTAAGCTCTTCTACAGCAGACAGTATCATTGGCAGTTGCCTGCTTATTGTATTTCTTGAGTCCAATACACCGATTGTCAGTCTACCTGCTGGCATCTGACGATAGAAATGTCAAGGGAAATAAAGCATTCAGGCCTACAAGTACAGATCAACAGTTTGGGAAATGGCGGCAAGCCCATTAGTCCTGCTGCAATCTCACCAACAACGCGTATTACTATGGAAAATAGCAGGCTTTACCTACTGTTAGCTTATTTCAATATTTCTGGTACTTGATTGATGATCTAGGGTGACTGCGTACCTATATTGAGTCTGTAATTGGTTTTCCTTTTGGAACAGGAAAGATATTTTTGCATTTGAAACCACATTACATCAGGCAGCCTCCAAAGGGCACCTGGACAGGGGATATCGCTCCCCAGCGAAGGCAAGCAGTCCTCCTTGCATACATTCACTCCTTTCGGCAGATAAATGATAGTAATGCTGTTACGCTGTTGGATGTGATCATCGCTAAAGGTTATGGATGCCTAATGGCTGACACTGTCGAAATTTCTGCACGGCTTCTAATTTATTACACAGCTGATCGCGCCTCAACAAGACGCCGCTGATCATGCTCACGAAAAGGGGGCGCGCCCACCAGCATCGGTCTCACAGAAAGGCAGGCAGGCGTGCGTTGCAGAACAGCAAAACCGTGAAATCCAAACCTCTGCCTAAAACAGTGAATGTTGCGTCCAATGTTTATATGAAGCATAGATTTATATAAAGTATGTTCGATTTTTTAAATTGTTTTGATATGTTCATTCAGTATGAAATCATAAATATTCACAAATGGAGCATTTGATACCAGGGGAATATTATCAGTACTTAATAATAAATGCTATTTAATACTTGATGAAAACATCATTTATTTCTGGATGCTAATCATTCTCTTAAAGCCCCCCTCCCACAGTGTGCAGCACGAATGTGTGTGTGTGTGTGTGTGTGTGTGTGTGTGTGTGTGTCTATCTGTCTGTGCACGAATGTGCAGCCTCAGACACCATGGATGCCCCTGACCATGCAGCTCTCACCTCCTGTCAGCAACCCCTTTGTATCCAAAGAAGCAGCAGGTGGCGCAGTGGTTGGGCCCAAAGTTCATACTCAACCCTCTGCTGTAGTACAGGTACAGGTATTTTCCCTGAATTGATAGAATTAAAATTGCCCTGTTGCATAAATGCATAAATTCCTGCAAATAACCTAATCATCGATGAGTCAACTGGGAGAAAAGCATGAGGTTCACAAGCAAAAATAAAATGAAGCCAGTAGATGGGAACCTGCTGAGTGTGACACCCCCACGTGTGTCCTTCCCACAGCCCCCACCCCATCACGCCTTGCGTAGTTTTCCTTTCACCAGAATGAAGCCATCCATGGACTTCTGTAGAACATCTGAGTGGAGCTGCTGGAAAAGGATTTCCGCCAAAAAGATGTCAGGGTGTCACGGTCAATTTATTCGACCCTCCACTGCCCCAAGCGAGACTCCTTCCTTCATTTGGGAGAGTCACGGACATGTGTCATAATAACATGGCGGGTTCTAACAAGATCACCTAAAGGGGAGGGTTTGAACTCACATACAGCTTCTCTTGTGTCATTCATGCAAACTACAATGGGCTCAAGGGGTTTCTATCTATATTTTCTGTTCCTATAAAAAAATAGATTAAAAAACGATAGGAATGCAGCGTGGAAAACGCAGCTGTAATAGCCTGATATCTTGCAGACCCCCGTCAAAACCAGCGGGACCATCTCCTCCAAAGTGCCCTAACATGAGCGTGCAGTGACATTAGTGCCGATGAGTGTCCCATCAAGATCCCGTCCCCTGCGGAGATGCTCGATCCTTCCGGGAGAAGCATTTTGATCGTTGTCAACGCTTGGCCGCAACAGTGGGGTGGGGGGTGGCTTGGGGTCAGTCAGAAAACAATTTTGTTTATTTATCATCCGTTCATCCTCTTTTGTATGCCTTTTGCTGCATCCCATGTTAAAGGAACGAGTTCCGAACCAAATTAACTTCTCTCAGGCCGACTGGGTTATTCTGGCTCGATTTCAACAGACGGTCAATAAACACACAAATGCAAAGGTTTTCTCCTCTTCTGGAAAACCCAATAACTGTTTCCTGGGAGACACCCACATGCTTGTTCTAATTTATTCCCGACTCATGGCGCAAGGAAGGTATGATCCTGCAGAACATGCGCAGACTGGCGAACGCAGATGGAACAGAGGAGATGTAGACGTTCTCCTCCTTCAGCAAGAACACACTGCAGTGGATTGATTTTCCTCGCCCCTCTCTCTGCGATTTAGCCTTTTCTTTTTTAACTACAAGGTGTTTATTGATATTCTGACCCAAACTCCGCTTTAACCATAATATCAATAATTTACACTGGCTCGGCCAAATTCCTCTAGGTTTGTAGGTTGGCAGACTAGCAGCAGAAGCCTTTCACCATTAATCCCATTTACCGGTTCCAATGACAAATGTGTTATAACCTACTCGATCTACATTTACACTTTCTGTGTTAATTTAAAACATCTATATTTTCCCTGATAATGATCAGAGTTTTAGTTTTTATTAAGTTATTTAGCATTCACTTGTGCAGTTTGAGCGCTTTCTTTTGGTAGAAAAGACATTACATTCTGCAACAGCAATGAGCCAAATGTTATGTTAACTTATATAAAAACATATGAATGGCCTAGACATGTTAGCAATTCTGATTCAGTGTTTTATGTATTTGCATGCTTAAATATGCACTGAACAGATGATTTTGATAACTGGGGACAAAGGAAGACAGAAATGTCTGAGGTTAGTTAAACTGTGATGTTTACAGAGCTTGAATCTTTGGAAGGGATAAACTGGGAACGTCAGGAAGAGTTAAGTTCATGCAGGGTGGCGGTGCCCACAGTGTGGTTTGTTTTTGCTTAGAACGAAACTGGATTGAAAGCACAGAGCAGATTTTGCATGTGTTTGGGTATGAAGCGTAGTCTTCTTTTCATTTTCTGGGTAAATTCTCAATTTTTAACCTCCGTGCAGCAATTTTACGTAAGCATATAATGGGGGACGTTTTAAGACTTGCTGGACGTGAACGTATTTGTTCTACATGCAGGCTTGGGATTCGTAGTTTGTCCCTGTCAGTGACAGCATTTATTGATTTCTTTCCACCGAGTGTCTGTTTCATGGGATCTCAAGTGTTCTTTTCCTGCGAGAGTCTTTGATCTGTTTTATTTCCACGTTTGGCTGCGCTTTGTCAAATACTGAACACACATTTCTGTTATTATGATTGCAACCTCTTTTTTGTTGCAATAGAATTCAAAGCAGTCGAATATTTTCCGTAAAGCAAATCTGATCCAGTAAAACCAAAAAAAAACTTGTTTTCCCTTCATTGCACATTGTGCACTTGTCTGTGTTCTGACCGCAAATTTGATTCGAGGCCTATAAAGCAGTCAGGTATGTGTGTATGGCGCGTCGGTGAACAAGGGCTGTGCTCATTATGCTCCATGTTTTCCACCATCGGAAGGGTTCTCCACTGCATCAACTCCAGTCTGATGCACCCTTGGTATCTTGGGACTGTTCAGTGGGCATGAAAATGATTTCCGGTTGCTTGCTTGGTCGCACCAGGGGATCGAAGCGGTTTCGGTTCATGGTGCCTGCCTGTCTGAGTGCGGTACAGAAGGAAGGTGAAGGAAATGACCAGGTGCTGCCAAACGCCGCTCCTCTGAGTTTATTTAGGGCTGTGGCCACCCTGTTGGAAGTTTAATATGTTAAAACACAGACGCTCCTTGTCACTAGAAAGGGTCAAATGCGCCGTCTGAGGTCTCGGCCCACGCCGGTGTCGTCGGTGACACAAACGAAATGGACAAAATGATGGCAAGCAAAGAACAGAGAGAAGTGCCACCTAGAGGATGCACCTAAAATTGCAGGTCACTTTCCACAGAGCTTAAACTTTGCTGATGTCTTCATTATGGTTATTATTAGAATTTATTTAGCTAATACCTTTGCTCAAAGATATTTATACAGATAGTTGAGTAATTATATATACAGCTATAAACATATTTTTAAAGCTGTGTATTCTGGCTGGAGAGATTTAGGGCAAAGTACCTTGATAAAGGGTATTGGAGTAGGAGTGTTAACTTTACAAACTGTAATAAACAATTAAATCCAGATCTATTTTTCTTGTGTGGTGCACTGAATAATGTATTTTGTAAATTGCATTTACTGTACACTTGATCTAATAGCCTTGGAAGCAGAACGACCCAGGCTTGAACAGCTCTTCTGTAGTACCTTTGATCGAGGGACTTACCCTGAATCTATACAGTAAATGAGTAAATCGGTGTAAACAACTTAACACTATTAGCCACATTTGAGGAAAGCAGCAGCTAAAGAACTACAAAACATCTTGGATTCTACTGTTTATTTGGTGATTTTTTTAGCTTAAAATTACCTTAAGCTGTGCAAAGGGAGGAATAGTTGTACGTCACTTTGGACAAAAGCATCACCTCGATGATGTCTACATAAGCAGCCCCATAGATGTCCCTTTACCACATATTAGTGAATGTTGCAGAAAACCTGGCGAGAGATCACAAATCCAGGGTGTTTCAGCTCAGGTACAATTTCCATAGAAAAGTCTTGCGTCCTCCGTACGCTGGAGCCTTACCGTGAACGTGAACAGCTCCTGTATTCCGAGAGAGGTCTAATTTGGCTCAAATTCAGAACTTAAAAGGACAGCATGAGAAAGGACATCATTAAACTGCCTTAGTTTAACTGGCTGGATTTCACTCAAAAAATTCTGCTAAATTTATAGCTAAAAAAAGAAGGGTAGAAAATTCCATCGGTGGAGGACAGAACTGACATATATGCACAAATATAAAAACACTATACTTGAGCCAGGATGGGATGTAATTGCCTCTTGGTGGAGACTGGGTAAAAAAATAAATATTTGTTTTCCAGGAGCTCGGGGAGACGACGCATGCTAATGAAGCCAGATTCAGATTCAGCCATCAATAAGGTCCTGTGGTGTTTCGACCACCCACCCAGCGGCCCTTGGGTGACTCAGTGCCACAAAAGGCCTCTGTCAGGAGATGCTCTACCGCCTTCAACAATCCTGGCAAAGCCACAGGATTTGGAGAGGTGTCACCTCTGTGTTATATAGCACTGCTGAAATCCAGCTCGTGTCACACCGCTGTTCAAATATCAGCATAATGTTGCAGCAAAGTCTGAGAATATGCCTGGTCAGTGGCACAATTTGTGTAAAATATCGGTGACATCAGCATGCAAACGTTTTGAGATCTCCATGAACTTTTCGCGGCTGACGTGTCACAGAATGGATCCAGAGCCAAGGTTGAAGACTGACTGGTGAACAGGCTGTTCCTAGTTCTCCGTACAGTTTACAGACAGAATTCAGAAAAAAGTACAACCATTGCAAATAAAGGGGGGTGCAACTTTACAAGTGTGCCTTTTTGGACCGTGTTCACTAATGTTCGCTTTAGTGCAAAGGCATGGGGCAGCAGTTCACAAACAAAAGGCTTTAAGAACATTAACCAGATCAAACCAGAAAAAGACCAAAATATAATGAAGCAGAAATTTTAACTCACACAACATCCCGGGTTTTTCTCCATGCAGCTGTCCATCATGTTCAGCTCCAACCCTACTCCTTCCCCAGACCTATCAAGATCAAATTATTAGCTGCTTCTATTTCAGCTCCATCTAGGATGACGGTGGTTGTGCTGCCTTTTGTCAGGATTTTTGTCTTTTTCAGGTTAAGCTGAAAACCCATCTTCGTGTTTTGCTCCTTGATATTGATTAAAAGAAGCTTCAGGTCTTCCTCACTTGCGGCCAATATACTTCCATCAACAGCAAGTTATTGATAATTCTGAAATTAATTTTCACCCCTAGACTTTCCCCATGCAGTCCAACTTTTCTGACAATTTGCTCTGCGTATAAACTAAACAAGTATGCAGATAAGATGCAGCTTTGTCGTACTCCTTTGCTGACACGGAACCCCCCTGACTGTCCATTGTCCCTGCAGACTGTTGTTTCTTGACTTAAGTAAAGATTGTGCAAAGATTATACCTGTACAGCATATTTGCATCTAATTGTCTTTTGCTTAAGAAATAACTGTTGCTAAAGTTTGTTTAGTAATTGACCCACTCGGTAAATTTCATGGACTATAATTACATTTAGCCCTGGAGACATTTGTAACAGGGCACAGACCTACAGTGTAAAAACCCATTTAATCTGTTCTGTCTTTTCATCTGTACAAAAACACCTCCAACTCAGCAGCTCACTTTGAAAAGAAAAAAAACATATACAGTTGATTTTCCTCAGCCGAATCCCACAGAGGACCTTCAGATCTATGACTATGAGTTTTACTTTTGTTTATTCATAACTTGAAATCACTGCATGCATAACATTGCTAGAGGGCAGAAAACACCACACAAAAATGACTGACATGCAGTGATTGACATATGATCCTACTTGGTACCTTTTTAAATAGAACGGCTAATAATCAAAAACAATGAAAAATGTATTATTCAAGGAACTGCTTTAAATATTTTTTATCTATCCATCTATTCAACTATAGGGCAAAGTAAAAAAGGCACAGTCTTAGATGAGATCTTTACTGATCCTGAAGGAAATTGTATGAGGCTATGGCAGCATATATACAATAACATCACGACAAACACTGGAATCACAGTGGATGTAAATAAACAAGCACATTTGAAGAAGAATATGAGAAAAAGCAAATAGAAAAAGAACTATGAAATAAAAAATGCATAAATGACAGTTTATATATATATATATATATAACGTTATCATATATACAGTTATATACACTATATCATTTTCACTTCATAGTGGATACTGCAAAATGAGGGAGAAGATTACGGAACTAAAACTTTATTGGTCATTTGTGAAAAGTATAAAAAATCCATAACTCATGCAGCCCACTCTTTTAAAGATTATTAAACAGAACGGAAGAGATGGAAATCAGTACAAGAGTCTGGCATACAACACTGTGCTTTGCAATGCATTTTTACAATATAAGTCGAGCAATAATGTAGGACAGGCCAGCACATGCAAAATATGACAATATAATTAGAATACTTTATTATCTGGTGATAACAAACACAGTAAACACTAAACTAAAACAATGCAGTACCCGGCAGGTTGATTATGTCGGCAATCTGAGATCTCAGATAAAAAAAAAATTTGGTGATATGAACAGCCTTCTGTGAGATACACTGAAACACAGGCTGTGTCCACAGCATTGAATTTTATTATTATTATTATTATTATTATTATTATTATTATTATTACTATTATTATTAGTGGTAGTAGTAGTAGTAGTAGTAGTAGTAGTAGTAGTAGTAGTAGTATAACTACCACTGGGAAAATTAATGAAGTCAAACTTTTAAAAAGCTATGAAATAAATGCTAAGGAAATACTTTAAACACGCTGCTCCAACATGGGAACGTGACAACACCAGGCCACCAGGGGGCGACGCATCCCTAACGAGTAGGAATAGTGATTCATTTTAGTGCCTTTATTTAAAAAATATATATATATTTGGCTATAAATTATACAGTCATAGAACAGTATACGTTGAAACTAAACTGTACAGTTTATTAATATCCAATCGTGCTTTAACGAAATGATTGCTAGACTGTCATAGTTGAGGATTTCCAGGCTCCGTGTTTCAAATGCGCGCCATCCGGGTCTTTCAATACTGCTCATTAAGTTAAACGATCAAAATATGTATTGTATATTATCAATATTATCGATGTTATCAATATGTTGCTTATGCTCCTTCCGTGCGACGCAGAAACCTGGCGGGGACTCGCACTTCCGCGACGTCGCGGCCTCGCGGACACGTCACGATCCGCTGCCGCTGTCGCCCAATGAGAGCGGAGCTCGTGACGCGCCTTGCAACCGCGTTCATGGCCGCGAGGTTCGCCGCGGGCGCGGGCACGGGCACGAGCGCGGCGAACGCACTGGCGAAACGGGCGAGCCGGGCGCGAGGGAGCAGCGCGGAGCACGCGGCGTTCGGCCGGGTAAGCGCAGGCGCGCAGACGCGCAGTCGGACGAGCTGCGTTGTTTGCGTGCGCGAGACACGGCGCGGGGGGGATCGGGCGGCCGCCAGTGTGGAACTTCTCCGCACGCGCCGGTGCTTCCACGCATTGTTTTTTTTTTAAATCTTTATTTTAATTTATTTATTTCAACATCATAAATACTCGACCCCATTGTCTGGCGGGGCGTTTCGGCAAAACCCCTACATGAGGCTGAGCCGTTTTTTTTGTTTGTTTGTTTGTTTAGGCCGCGACGGGCACTCAGTGAGGCGGTGAGGACGGTGAGCAGAGGAACTCGAGCTTCTCTGCCGCTCAATACCTTTCGGCGTTTCTCTGGTTTTATGGCGCACACGAGAGTTTTGGTGAGTTCAGCGACGTTTGGCATTAAATGTGGCAAAACATTGCAAAATGAATGAAGAAAGACGCTGTGACGGCCCCACGGCTGATGCCTCAGGCATTTAAATATTCGTATTTATTCATTTAGCTGACGCTTTCCTCCAAAGCATTACAATGATTCTCCAGTTACCATTTTTGGTTGATGTTTGAGCCTTTAAATGTACAAATAAACGTTGTTTCTCAAGACACTGTCTGTAACGTTGGCTGGCAGGCATCCTTGCCAAAATGGATCTGTAACCTCATAGTTTTGAGTTTAAATCCCAGGAGGCCCCTTGCGGGGTGCTTAAGTTAAACTGATTTATTAAATATGCAGTTTTGTAAGCAAGACAAGGACGAGCAGGTGATGAAAGTGAGGGCCTGAACTATTCCATGTACGTTGCTTTGTATAAAGCCCACTTGCCGCCTCCGGCTCTGAATTGCTAGCAAACCAGGAGCAAAATATGAATCAACAGAGGATATGATGACCTGCTGAAGTCTCCAGCAAAGATCCGTTCCAAAGCTTCACAATAGACTCTGAAATATTGTGGGTTTTGCTATGAAATGATGTACAATTATGGTATGCCACGTTTCGTGTCTGTATTTTGAGCAGCAAGAGCTACATTTAGGACATCTGTAGGTTGCTTCAGTTTGTTGTAGTGTTGTATGTTTGCATCATTGTGTTTCTAAAATTTTCTGGCACAGTACATAATGCTTTTGGCTCACAGCACATGGATGGTACAAGAGGATATGGGTTCAACCCTCCCTTGGTCAGTGTGGAGTTTGAATGTTCTCTCTATGTTCCAGTCTCCCGAGAGAGTGAGTGAGTGTGTAGATGGGTGAATAAAGGTAGCTAGTAGGTGTCAGCTGAACACTGCATGGTATTCACTGTAAGCTGCTTTGGAGAAAATTGTCTTATAGATCTAAATATAGGTGAATCCTGCTTTACACACTTAATTTGTGCCTTAAAACCCTGGGCAAAGCAAATTTGTGTAAACTGAAATTTTATTTTCCATTATTTTTAAGTGGCATAAATAATAATGTGCTCTCATCTGAAAGCCCAAAAACAATATTCCTAAATAACACAAAATTACTGTAAAATGCCTTATGGTACATGCAGCACATACCCAGCACACAGGTACGTGTACGCACATGGAGCCCCAACCCCTCTGTTCACAGTAAGGAGATCAGACCTGTCCAGAGGTGTGAGTAAGAGACAGAGAAGTAAACGTTTGAAAATAAGAGAAGACAACAATTTAAACAAGGCAGTTTACTGTTACTGTACTCAATGGTGAAGGGAACAGTTGTGATGTGTGGCTCACTGCTTTCAATTTGTTCAACCCCTTTATCACCATATATGTTGGATATATCTGGCACTTCCAAAAAATTCCTGATGCTAATACGCTGGATCCATCTGATGAAAAGTTATTGATCGTGCTATTGTCCATCCTTACGAATACCAGCGGCGTATGAAGGATGCATTACAAATTGTTGGTGCATAGATGCACACAAGGTGAGAAAGTTTCTTGGAATGATACTGCTTATGGCAATAATACTCAAGCTGAATCATAATCAACTGATCATCTGTATCCTCTACACCAATATTTCCATTCTGTTTTACGTCCTGTGTGCTCTGCTCAAGTAACCCTGGCCCTGTGTTTGGCTAGAGTAGCACAATGCAACAACATAGTGACAGAACAACCAGTTACAGACACAGTAACTTTATTCCAAAGCATCTTGTCAGCAGAAAAATTTGAATTTACACCCTGTCACCTGTTAGAAATCAATTTGTTCATACAAACACAGCCTGCTGTAGGCCAGAGCTCTGGACCATCTGTCCTGTAGGCTCTTTGGGTGAGCAGCTGCGGTGAAGGAGATGGGAGGGAGTTCAAACGTTTCCCCCTTTTTTTTGTTTGTGACTCATGAAAGACCTGAGTCAGAAAACTGATGGGGAAAATTGGAAAGTGAAGGGGTGTGTGGGAAGAGTAGGAATGTAGGACTGAACTCCCACTCAACCTGGGTCTCCCTTCTGTGTTTAAGAAGACTGTAAACTGGTCTGTCTGAGTTTCCAAGCTGAACTGCTTGTGGTTATCTGATTGCTGGTGGGGGTTGGGGAAGTGGGACTGTTGAGGTAGGCTGTGATCCTCAGAAATGTCCATTTATGGCAGCTTCAAGGTTGTGGGTATAGGGAATGTGGTTGTACCTCATGGTCTATGGGCCCTGACCATCAGCTGCCACCGAACAGCATTAGTTGGCTGTGGTCAAGATTTAAGGGTGTTGTGGTGCATTGTACAACCCAAATATCAGCCACTTGCCCGATGTAAGGATGCTGTAGTCCGCAGCCTGTCCTCTTAGACACGCGCTTCTCCTTACAATCTTCTTTTTTACTTTGTGTTCACCAAGTTAATAAAATGGCCATCATGGCAAAAGCACAAGTGGAACAGGTGGAAGGATGCAATGTCTGTGGTCCTGGTTCTGAGGTGTGCAACGTTTGGAAGGATTGTGGGACTTTATTCACAGGCGATTCCAGAATGGACTCGCTGTCCCAGTTCAGCCTGCAGTCTCATCAGATAAAATGCAGAGCAGTGTTTACTGGGCCTTCCGCATCGTGAGCTTGTTTGTGGGGTAGTACAAACATGTAGAGCAGGCGGCTTGCTTTTGCTTTACTCTCTCCAGATGCACATTTCAAACTGGACCATCATTTTGCTTTCGTTTCCGGTTGATGTTCGGCCTCGAAAGCTGTATTTCATAAATAGAAATGCAACATGATTTCTGTCTGAAGCTTCGCTCCTATGTTTCTTACGTGGAGCATTTTGTGGTTTGCATATCATTCTAATAGAAAACTGCCTGGTATTTCTACCCAAAAGGTTCTGTAACTAAGAGAATATATTTATGCTGTAATTAAGATTGAGCTTTGAAACTTTTCAGCACCTTACAGCTTCTCTGTTCATAGTCACTCTTCATTCATGTTTGCATTTTACACTGTAAAGGTACACTGATCATGTTGACAGTCGCAACCAATCACCGTACTTGGCTAAATCTGTCATAACTGAAATTGCAGGTTCTGTATTTTTTATTCATTTTGATGACACTTCTCTACAACAACTTATTCAAACTACATTTTTTCCTATTTAAACAGAAGGGTAATTTTTACTCTACCAAATTAGAGTAAGTACCTTGATGAAGGGTACTACAGTAAGAGGTAGGATTTGAGTTCCAAGGCAGCACCTGTAGCCACTACTTCACCTGCTGCTGCTAGACAGCATCTTTAGTGGCAGAATTTTTGTAGGCTTTGCGGAGTCAAAGACAGAGACAGTGATCACAGAACTTCTTTTGTCATAATATCATAAATATCCATGAACCACATTATGAAAATATCTCTGCCTAGGGTGGTAGAACTAATTGTGTGAGAAATGGGTCTCCTCAGAAAGGTAACTTACATTTGCACTGTAATGTGAGTAGGGAAAGACCCGTAAGGGTCAGGCACTATCCCTATGGCCTTCCTTCTGCATTTCCACCTTTGCTCTGGACTTGAATGAAATGTTTACACTGCATATTTGTGGGTGTTGATCATCACTTCATTTTGGGGTGACACTTAAGAAGCACCACCTTGTTTACCAGCGTATTTTTAAGCCAGTGTAAGAATACGGGTGCATTAATCATCCGTTGATAAATTATCTGAAGAATTTTAGTTATGTAATAGCATCAGGAGTCTCCGAACATCATGATAAAGAGGGGCTTTTGTTTCCTTTTTCCAGACCAACTGAGCCTGACTTTGTTGTCCCACATGATCGTGACTGAGATGAGATGAAGCTCAGGATTTTAATAATCTTTCAGTTTCGGAAGAGAAGTTCTCACATTCCATTTGTAGGGAATATTCAGTTGAGTGTTGGAGGGTGACAAAACCTGGTTGCTGCTTCTGTGCAGTTGTGTTAACATGAAGCCCTGTAATTAGGACAGTAACACACACACTTAGCATGCATTTTTTTTAAGGCATGGTGACCTCAGCAGTGAGTCCTGTGTGTCTCATGAGGCGCTGATGGGGTAGGGGTCTGCCCTAACTTTAGCAGCTGAGTACATGTGGTGGACCAGGCAAGGAGTGTATTCCTTTCTGTTAGGGAAAGGGACAGGTGCAAATGCTGGGTAGGTTGTATGGGGTTGCATGGTGTTCCCCACAGTGTCCCCACTGTATTCCAGCCCTCCCTCCTGATTTCAGGATTGCTTTCGGTCAGCTATTCTTGGCTCGGGTAAACAGACGTGGTGTAACGGTAATGTCTCAGTGTTGCTCAACACCCCTGAAGATGTCAGGAGTGTTGGATTTTGCAGTTTCATGACTTATAACATTGGATGTCCCTGTTGTGTAATGTAATTTTATTTGCAGCAACTCTGGCCTTGATGTGATTTTTGTATTTTTCTTCCCAGTACAGTGAGGCTGTAAAAGAGGAAGAGTTTGCCAACACAGTCGAAGTTGAGGGGAGACAGCACTCGTGTGCTCGGTGACAAACACTTCGCATATGCATTCGGGTGAGCAGTGTTTACATATCATGAGCAACTATGAGAGTGACGAGTGTTATGGTTTAGCGTCCCAGAGGGAACACTGTTGTTGTACCCTTCAGAGAGATGGATGCCAAATTTTGGAGTGAAGATCATGGGGAGGGAGCGCCTGCAAAAACAGAGCAATTATTTGGAAGGCTCTGGCACCAAAATGTGCAGGTGGTGTCTTTAATGCAGTGTTCATTTAAAAAAAAATGGGACATTTGCAAGCTCACAACTGGGAGTTTAAATACCAAGGAATAGGTGTTACCAAAAAAAAGCAATTTTTCACATTCAACATTTGCAAGTCCCAAGCAGGCATGGATGATGCACCTCTCTCTTATTTAGTTAACAAATTTGATGAAGAAATGAGATGCCATGTTTTCTCAGCTCTGTGGCAGCATCTGCCCAGTTTTTCCCATGCAGGTGTTGCACAGTTTGTAAGTTACTTTTGGCAAAATAAATAAGTGTAAATGTAAGTTTGGGCCCTTACCAGTTAGGCTCCTGACTGCTTGCCTGGATTAGTCCTTGGAAAATGCTGCAGAACATCTAGGTGTGTCGGGGGAAGCCACCCTCCTGCTGCAGACGCTGTGAAACCGTGTGTATAACTCTGTGTAACGGCACTGTAGCATGTGCTCTGCTAATGTGAGCTGGCTGAGAGCCTGCTTTTGCGGGCGCATTTCCCTAGGGTGCTGGGTCTGTAACCCCTATAGTCAGCAGCCTTGGAGGGCTATTAGTTTTCAAAATTGGCATAAAGAAACCATTGTTAACGGTAAAAAAAAAAAAGTATGAAAGTGAGAGTAATGGTGCTTTAAAGGCTGCTTTCGCTGTCTTGAAGAGCCTTTTATGATCCTCAGTCTTTATGCAGCTGGGTGATCTCCATGGCAACCTGCAGCTGACTGTGTCCTCATACCTGCCTGTAGCTGAGGGTCCCAAGGAAAAAATAATGACAATCTGTGTCATTACATTGTTAGTTTGAATGTGCTGCTTTGTTAGTAAATTGGACCAAGGACATGCGGAAACCAGTACTAGGTCACCAAGAGGTGAGGTTTTTAAGGCCATGGGCTTATATGCTGAAGGTTTGCTACATATAGTTTTAAGCTATATTGATTCTAATATTGGGTGCTACTGTGATGCCTTGGGTGTCTTGCAGCTCTTCAGTTGTGAGTTTGAATTTTGCTTAGTTTGTGTTGCATTTGCATGTTCTCCTCATGTTCATGTTTCCTCCGGGTGTTCTGGTTTTCTCCCCACACAGTCCAAAGACGCATGTTTCCAATTAGCTGGTGACAATCGCCTATATTGAATGAGAGTGTTACATTGCTTTGTTGTATAGATGTGAATGGCTGTGGACTGAGAATAGCATTCACTCTGATACTTCAGAGGCTTTGTGTTTGAATGTTGGCCTATTTGTTTAATACAACAGCAATGTACCTTGTGCTCCTGGCCCCTTGTGAACGGAAACCACCCGTGGCCCCTGTTTCGGGAACCGCTAATTGAGGGTGGGGGAAGATGAGAGGCGTTGATCCTATCCCTGCTATGTGACTCAAGAGGCAGGAGGTGTAGAATCCACCCCACCCACTTGAAATGGACACTGTCAGGGTATTTATAGAACCAGAGCACAGTCAGGCTCTCTTTCTTAAACACGGGAGGGGAACCGCTCGCATTTGCTGCAGCTGTTGACTCGTACCTTCCAGAACATACCGTCCGCTGTCTGTCGGGTTCTGTCTGTTTCCTTCCCCGTGAAAGGTAGTACAGGTAAAGACTGTCTGGCTGTATGGAACATATTGCTGTGTGCTGAATGGGTTTGCCTTTCTGTTGTATTTTTCTGCATCAGCACTTGGAAATAGAAAATTGCATGAGATTTTGTGCTGGGTTGCCTGTGAAGAGGGCCTCATGACGGTTTCCATGTGTCACCTTGCGCTGTAACTTTATGTGGACATGGAAATGGTAGCTGTAACCATTCAATTTAAGGTTTACTTTATTGTCATTCTTTTTCATACAGATGTATGAGAAAGAACAAATGTAGTTCCTCCTGGAGCACAGTGCATAACACAGATAGCATGATGATACAGGACAACTCATACAAATTGAATAGATTATTAGATGAATACATAAATAGTTAGAAATGGATAAATAAGATGAAAGGTAAATAAATAATGTAAGAATAGTTTGCATAGTATATTGTGGGGTGTAATAGTCACTGCAAATAGTAATGATGGTACGGTTTTGGGGGTAGTGGTGGTTGGCGGTGACTAGCTTGTTTGCTTTCCAGACTTCAGCAGTGTAGTGGCTTGCAGGAAAAATGAAAAATACAAACAAATAGTGCACCACTCTCGGACCTGGAGAAGCCGCTGCCTGCTGATGAACCACCAACTTCCCAACTATTGTTAACAAAAGCCCCTTCACTTTATAACAGGTTAGGTTTTATAAACCCAAGGGCTAAACTATAATAAATATTTAAAAATCCTCTGCAATACTTCCATCCATCCATTGTTAATAATCAGGTATCAGTTTGAGGGTTGTGGTTGTCCACTGTATCCCAAGAACAGTGTAGAACAAGGATCACCCACATATATGGTGCCGGTACATTGCACTGTAACACTTTTATTTTTTTCAGTCTAAGCTTCAGTATTTATGTAATGTAAAACTTTTAACATTTAAAATGACTGAAAATGAGAGCTTGCCAGCGTTGGACCGCTTTATAATTTGTGCAATAAAAGCTTAACATTTATGTACATGTAAGGTATTGTAAATATCTTGGCTATAGCTACAGAAAATAAAAATATTGTGCTTTTCATTTTTACATTGTGATTGTTTCTTTGGGTTATAAACATTGGAAGTGAGTAGATTGAAAGTGGCACTGCACCTCTAATTCCTATAACTTCTGAGTGTATTTTGCTGCTAGCCGTGCTAGAAGCAAATTATGTCTTGCCAACTACTGATCAAACAGAAATGCAGGTAATTTCTGGCCTGTATCAGAAAATTTAAAAAAATAATAATAATAAAACAGCAAAGAACATGCAATTAAAAATAAACTGGAGAATGTTTGAGAATTTGTGATTGGTTGTGATATGAGGAACTCGTATGGAATATGACTGCTCTTTCTGATGCTTAAACAAAACGGTCTGTTAGGACCATTATGTTTGTGTTCTGGCCTGAGTCCTGCCCATGGTGAGCTTGTTTTTCTCCACCTGTTCAGATGAACGAAGCCTTCTGAGCTCCCTTCCACTTTGAGCGCACCGCCCCAATGGAGAAGCCTGCTGTGCAGATGCAGCCCTCCACACTTCCCTTTTTCGACACCTCACACGCCTTCAATTTGTTGCGAGGCATCCACGAGCTCCGTGCCGAGCGCAAGTTCTTCGATGTGACCTTGTGTGCTGAAGGCCGCGAGTTCCCTTGCCACCGCACTGTGCTGGCGGCTGCCAGCACCTACTTCCGCGCCATGTTTGCAGGCACTCTGCGCGAGAGTGCCATGGACCGCGTGGTGCTGCATGAGGTGTCCGGTGAGCTGCTGGCCCTCCTTGTGGACTTCTGCTATACGGGCCGTATCACCATCGCCCAGGATAATGTGGACCTGCTGCTGAAAGCAGCCGACCTCTTCCAGTTCCCCTCCGTGAAGGAAGCGTGCTGTGCCTTCCTTGAGCAGAGGCTCGATGTCTCCAACTGCCTGGAAATCCAGGAGTTTGCTGAGGCATATGCTTGCCGTGACCTGGCTGACAGCGCTCGCCGCTTTGCACTCCGCAACATCGTGGAACTGGCAAAGGGCAAGGAGTTTGAGCGGCTACCCTGGAAACGGCTCCTGGAGTTTGTGTCGGATGACGGGTTGTGTGTGGACAAGGAGGAGGCGGCCTACCAGCTGGCTGTGCGCTGGGTGAAGGCTGATCCCCAGCGTCGGCTGCACTACTGGCCCGAGCTGCTGCAACAGATCCGGCTGCCTTTTGTGCGCCGCTTCTTCCTGCTGGCGCACGTGGAAAGTGATCCGCTGGTGTACCTGTCACCTGCCTGCCTGCGGCTGGTCAGTGAGGCGCGTGCCTTCCAGTCCAGCGAGTACGATCGACATGACCGGCCGTGCCGGCGCATGCACCCGCGCCCTTCTACCGGCCTGGCTGAAATTCTGGTGGTGGTGGGCGGCTGCGACCAAGACTGCGACGAGCTGGTCACTGTGGACTGCTATAACCCCCAGACCGGCCAGTGGCGCTACCTGGCCGAGTTCCCTGACCACCTTGGGGGCGGCTACAGCATCGCAGCACTGGGTAACGATATGTACGTCACAGGTAGGTACGGTGCTCCTGGGAAGGAGGGGCTTATGTGTTGCAGTCAGTTTTCAAATTAAACCTGTTGTACCAAAACATCTGCAATGTCTTAACTGCCTGTTAAGGTTAATGCTGTCAAGTTGAGTTTGACTTTTTAAGTGTTTAAAGTCATCTTCAGGGCTTTTTAAGGATTTTATTATGCAATATCATGTAAGTATTGGTTACTGTTGTGGGGGATGCTGGGAGTGCAAATGCGTGTTGTTTGTTCACTCAGTAACGTGAAAACCCTGAAGTTCTCCAGGCTCATGTTATGAAAGGGCAGGCAGTTGGGAATATAAATAAGCTTTGGTGTGTTCTCTGAACATGGGGGAGGGGTCGCTGTGCCACTGCTGTGGGGTGTGCAGGCTCATCTGGGGACATGGTTTCACTGGAACCTTTTTTTTAATGACCCAGAGACATGAGAATTCGGTGTGAGGACACTGCACTGAGAGGGGGCAGCAGGGGTGTGAAATTGCTTGGAGGCATTTTGGCGAGAGCTGCCTGCTGGCTGACAAAATGAGTTAGCAGCAGCTCTTGGCCTGGCCAGACTGTGTCCCGAGGGTCAGTGTGGAAAACAAAGGAGAGTGCACCTGAGGCATGCTGTTTAAAGGTGGCATGAGATGATGTTCCTGTTATAAAATGCACCACCCACCCCTCAGTGAGCCATAGCCAGTGGGGTTTGGAGTAATGTGACAGCAGCTATTAAGAACACACACCTGCTGCCCTCGAGGTCAAAGTAAAGGACACCTTGATGTTGTGGTACACAGGCAGTAGCCTGTATACACCACTAATAACTATGGAACAGTAGGTGGTGTCGTGGTTAGGGCTCTTTCCTTGCACCCTAAAGGTTCCTGGATTGAATCTCCTTCATGCATTAGTGCTCTTGATCAGGGTACTTACCATGAACCACAGTAAAAATTGCACAAGTGTAAATTGATGACTCACTGTAAGTGGCTTATTTAACACCATAAGGCACTTTGCAGAAGAAAAGGATCATCTAAAAACAAAATAGTTTTGAATTTGCTATTTAAATTTACCTTAATCTGTGGCTGTGACTGGTTGATGCTGTCATTTTGTTGTCAGATGACGGTGGGATGGTTATTACAGCAATACTAACCATATGTATTTAACATAGTCCTATTGCAATTGAGCCAGATTTTGCCACGTAATTGAAATTAAACTTATTTTGCATTCAAAGGCCGATTAGTTCGTTATTAATCAGTTTGTGAAAAACAAGTTTTACAGCTCTCTCGTGTGCCAAATTTCCACACGTTTTTTAATATCGCACCATACAGAGGAGAGAGGGAGGGAGGGAGTTCCGCTGCAGGTCTGGAAAGCTGCTTAGAAACTTTTACTCAGTGGTTATTATATAAATCTATTATATAAAGAGATTTTGAATGCAATAATTTCCAAGAAAAGGAGATCCCTAACAACACAAATCCAACTTTGAATCTGTATGCTAGGAGCTCCCTCTGGACACATACTTTTTGCAGGTATTATAATAAAACACAGGGAGGATGTTGACCAACTAAGAAGGCAATGAACTTCCATCTTACTATTTACTGTCTTTTCAGTATTACTAGCACCTCCTCGCATAATATTTCTTACTATATTGTACGTATTAACGAGAAGCAATTATGAAACCGATAAGATTTTCATTTAAATTTCATTTGTTCTACTGTATTTGTGTTTGATCTATGAAATAGGGTACAATGTCAGAATGGCCTGTCACAACCGTCAGTTAACGTTCTGGTTTTCTGGAATACGTTCTGTGTGCTAATTGGGGTGTTACTGTACTGTATACCCATGCATACTTATACTGTGCTCATTTATACTGTAGCTGTATAAATGGGTAAATTACTGTTGCTGTTTTGGGGGAAAAATAACCATATAAATGAATATGAAGAGGCTGCTTGAAATACACAGGACCCTTGAAGGGTGGTGACGAGGTGTGATAGCCACCTGCCTACTTCTGTCCCACTGACATGAATACCCTCTATTTGCCAGGGGGTTCTGATGGGTCACGGCTGTACGACTGCGTGTGGCGCTACAACTCGAGCGTGAATGAATGGACGGAGGTGTCGCCTATGCTGCGGGCACGCGAGTACCACAGCTCTTGCGTACTGAAGGGTCAGCTGTATGTAGTGGCTTCGGACAGCACGGAGCGCTATGACCATACGCTGGACTGCTGGGAGCCACTACCACCCATGCTGCACGCCATGGACAACTGCTCCACAACTGCCTGCAGGGGGCGCCTCTATGCCATCGGCTCGCTCACAGGCGAGGACACCATGACCATGCAGAGTTACGACCCAGACACCAATCGCTGGGCCCTCGTCAACTGCGGTCAGCTTCCTCCTTGGTCTTTCGCACCCAAGACGGTCACCCTGAATGGCCTTATCTACTTTGTCAGGTACAGTTCAAGCACCATTAGCTCCTTCCACTCGTAAGAGACTACAGGAGGTAATGACCTTAATATGAAAATAGTTCATAATTTAATTATAGATACTTAGAATCACCAAACTTGAGGTATAGACCCTGGAAGGGAGTTCTGGTGGTTCTGTATTTGTATTTGTTTTCAGGTCATTTTTGGTATTGGCTGACCATGTAAATGGAGGTCACATTCACTTCACAGCACAGAAATGTTGGAAAATAACTGGAAAACACGTGTCTCAGTTTTTAATTCAGCTTCACAGTAAATGGAGCTGATTTATATACTAGTGGCAGCCACGTTTCTCACTTAGCTCCATGTTACAGGGACGATTCTGCAGAGGTGGACGTCTACAACCCGCTCAAGAATGAGTGGGATAAGATCAGCCCCATGAACCAGGTGAGTTCTGTAAAATTCTCCATGGTGTGTGGGTCTATGACATGCACTTGATAAAGAAATACTTAAAATTACACATAAAAAATGTTATGTTTTTAAAAATTAAACTATTGGTTGTTTCTTGGCAGGTCCATGTCGGGGGCAGTGTTGCTGCCCTGGGCGGCCGCCTTTTTGTATCTGGTGGGTATGACAATACTTTTGAGCTGTCGGACGTAGTGGAAGCCTATGAGCCGGCAACCCGCACCTGGGCCCACATCGGGCGCCTTCCACAGCCCACCTTCTGGCACGGCAGCGTCAGCATCTTCCGCCAATTCATGCCCCTGGCACCAAGCACCTTTGAACCCTTGGACGCCCCAGAAAGCAACGCCATCCACCTGCACCGGCATCACCGCCACCCAGGCCTGCATGACCACGATCACAACCACAACCATAACCGCAACAGAGATGTCAACCCGGCACACTGAGCACAGTGTAGCTTTCCAGTGAGCTCAACCTCTGCTCGTCACCCCCCCCCCCCTTAGGTCATGTTTACTGTGACAACACTAGGTTGTGTGTTCTGCACTTTACTATATATGTATACCTTAACTGGACACAGCAGAGAAAATGCAACCAGCTGATGTTTTAAACGTTAACATTCGTATCCAAGTTTCAGCTGGACTATTAGTTGCTTTAACAGCGTCCAATCAGATGTTAAGTAACCATAGAAACAAACGTAATCTGTAAGGGAGGCTGGAAAGTCTCATTGACTTCCCATTTGCATTTACAGTCTAAACAGTACCAGCCCTGCGTAAGTAATAACTCTTCAAACTGATCTTCAATGCAGCAGGTTCATGTAGTGATTAAGGACACCGAATTGTTTCCTTAAGGTTGCTGGTTTGAGTCCCAAGAAATTCCCTGCTACTGTACCTGTAAAAAAAGGTACACAGCCTGAACTGCTCCAGTAAAGTCCACAATTGTAAGCTGCTTTGGATAAAAGCATCAGCTAAGCAATGAAGTATAGATGCCATAGACTAAATTTTAGTAGAAGCAACCTTAAGGTGTTTTGAACTGTTTAGTGTTCAGTCATTTTTGTAAACAGTTCAACTTCATGGCAGTGATTGAAGTCCAGAAACATTCCAGAGGTGAGGAGAGTTGTGGTATGGTGAGGTGGCAGAAACTGGGGGGCTCATCCTGTGCTGCGTGGGCCACTCGGGCAGACCATACACAGGTGGTGCTTTTGGGGTTGTGCTGGGACACAAAGAGCCAGACCCCACGCTGGAGCCCTCAGCAATAGGACATGTAAACAGTCATGTGGCAGGGTGGGTTTGGTTTGTCCCCCAGCACCATGTGGAGTTAGGCCGGTTGGTCAACCTGAGGAACAGAACTCGTGTCCTGCTTGATGTTCCAGCTCCGTAGCTCTACAGGAGAAACGTACCACAAGACTGATTCTCAACTTTGCGGGACAGTGTCCTCCTCTTCCCCACCTGCTCTTCAGATGTTTGATACCGAGGTACCCAAAGATGCGTGGTTATTTTTATAGTAAATTATAGTTATTTATGAACCTGTATTTATCTGTGTAGAGTTTAGTGAGGAAGGTGATAGCGGTGGATGAATGCTGCTGTGTCTAAAGAGCTTTGAATCACGCTCTCGCTCAGCTGACGGCGTCCACATTGCTGTGGTTTCAGGCGTCGCTGTTTGGGTAACTGGAAGCAGCTGCGTACTGTTTTTCTGTACCATGGTGTGGCCTACAAGGCAAGTACAGTAATGTACAGTAGCCAGTAGCAGTTTAATAAGCATCATTTGTGCATTTTTATAGACATTTCTTTAACCTGCCTTTGTTTTGCTGCCTTGTCAACCATCTGTGTGATGGGTGGAAAAGTGATGTTTACAGAATGATCACTCAATAAAAAACTGCAGGCGGGACTTGGTCACGTTTGCTCCACTATGGCGAGACATTGACATTATGCAAATTTAATCGGTTTGCATGAAAATCATTGTTTTTTTTTTTTTACTCAATATTTTTCATAAAAGCCAAAGATAAAACAAGCACATCAATGAAATCAATTTAAAAAAGCAGTTCTGTACAAGCCTGGATGTAGACCGTCTGTCCTCAGCCCTTATCGGCCGGGCCCTCCTCCACCAGCTCCTCGGTCGCCACGCTTGTTTCGTGGATGGGATAAGACCCGGTCACCAGGAGCGTCTGCTCCATCATGTCAGCCACGGGGAACCCTGGCTCCTCTTCCTCCACCCTCTCCCCCTCCCCTGACCCTGCCCCCTGGCTGGACACCACCTCCTCAACCATAATACCATCTGGTTGGATCATAACGTTGATGATGTCTCCCGACGGTGGGCCCTCACCCTCAGGGGGCAACGAGCTGCTGGTTGCCTTCTCGTCGTCCACCACCAGGTTGCGCAACCGTCTCTGCCGGGGGTTATAGTTCTCCACGCGGTTGTGGATCTGCGAGTGCCGTCGTAGGTGGGCCTGGACATGGGAAGAGGAGACGTCCTCAGCATGGGCCCCAGTGACCAACGCAGAGCACCTACACGTGCAACGAGCGCTGCCTACCTGTCTGGTGAACTTGTATCCGCACTCAGTGCACTCGAACTTGCGCATGCCTTTGTGGCGGCGCACGTGAACCCGCAGCTGCTCGATGGCTGTTCCAGAGACCAAAAAAAAAAAAAAACCCAAAGTTTAGATTTGATTTCTTTTTGTTAATCCTAGAAGATTTGCAGCAGGCTTCAGTTGGGTAGAACTACTGACAGCTGAATCTCAAAGCATCTTTTAGACCCGCTTTCTCGTTACAGGCCCGCGTATACATAGCCGTACCCTAGGTGAGCTGCCTTATGGGTACATCAGCTGCTCTGAAGCGACCCCTCACCCTTGAAGGTCTTGCTGCAAATGTGGCAGTAGTGCGGTCGGCCCTCCTGGTGTTTGCTGGCCACGTGACGCAGCAGTGGTCCCTTCTCTGTGAAACGCTGGTCGCAGAACTCGCAGCGGAAGGGCCGCTCACCTGTGTGGGTGCGGTGGTGCTTGTCCAGGCTGGCTGCAATAACACGCATGCGTACACACTTTTAGGCGTCAAAAGAAGGGAGAGCATGTTCTTTCCAGGGGTTTGTATTAACAACCAACCCCTCCGCAGAGTTACTGAGCTGCTGCCCATTCCACCCTTTTCCCAGTACTCAATGTCTGGTAAAATCTCACCATAATGCAGTAAGCGGGGTCCAAAAACAATTCAACTCTATAAAACGCAGAGATCCTAGTGCAAGGTTAAAGAAAAGCAATATTTTCCAGTTGGTCTTCTAGTTACAGCACAAAAAAAACATTTTGTGTATAAAATAGCCCAATTATTACCAACAGAACTGAGTGGTGTTTCTGTGGCCTCACTGGGCTTGCATGGGATTCTTTCCACAGTCCAAAGATGTGTGACAGGTGAGTAAATTGCCCGTAGCATGTGTGAGAGAGAGAGGGGAACACACCTTGTGTGCGAAAGGTCTTGCCGCACAGGTGGCACTGGAAAGGCTTCTCACCAGTGTGCGTGCGAAGGTGCATGTTGAGGTTGGCCTTCTGCGTGAACGCGTGTTTGCAAAACTCGCACACGAAGGGCCGCTCGTTCCTGCCGGGGGAGAGAACGCAGCACAGTGTGGCCAGATAGTCAGCCTAACCCTATTGCCAAACAGAAGTGACTGACCGCACACGCACCTGTGGATGGCTTTGATGTGCATCTGCAGGCCGTTGCGGCTGGATGCGCGGTGGCCGCACTCCTCACATACAAACAGCTTTTCACCACGGTGTTTGGAAGCCTCGTGTAGTCGCAGCTCCGTACGGGACAGGAAGCACTTTGGACACAGCGAGCACTGCAACGCGGTTGCCAAGAGTCTCACATAAATGGCATGGTTCCTGTCGCATTCATTCGATTGTCTGCTGTGTTAAAGTGCAGTTCTATCTCATTTCTTATTATTTAGCAGCAAAATGTGAGGGAAACACCTCTTTTGTCTGAGTGCTAAACACAGATCCGTGCATATCAGTGTACAGCAATATAATTTCATTTTAATAATTAAAATAGTTACATTAGTTAAATGGATGTGAGTGACACAACATTGAGTTTTTAGTATCTTGTAGCAGACCAGCACTCACGGCATGTGGTTTCGGGGCTCCGTGGACTTTGATCAGGTGGATCTTCAAGTCTTTCTTCTGCATAAACTGCTCTGAGCACGAGGTGCACTAAGACAGACAGCAATGTCTCAAGCATGCTGTATGGATTTAACACAGACACACTGACGTGGATGTGAAAACCCTTTTGCATACTGATAGGCCAAGCTGGGGAGACTCACCTTGTTGGGCATCTCTCCTGTGTGGGTCACCATGTGAAGGCGCAACTCAAGGCGCCGGCGGAAAGTCTCAGGACACAGGTTGCATGAGAACACCTGTACAGCCACACAAACACACCTGAAACGCACCTGCTACACCAACAAATCCTAGCTGGACATCCATACATTTTACAGTATAGTATAGATATCTAAACACTGGGGCAAAACCACAGGAGACGACACTGCCAAATAGGTCCCTCCGTCACTGAGGGCGCAGGGGGAGCAAGCTGCTGCGCCGGGACTCACCACCTCGCTGCGGCTCAGGCAGTTCCGAGCCTCGTGCTCCAGCAGGTTCTCCTTCCGGTAGTAGCACTTCCCGCACTTGGAGCATTCAAAGGGCTTCTCCCCAGTGTGGCGACTGAGCGGTGGAAGGAATTTGTAAAACAGGCATCTGACCACATTTCCCAAATGGCTCAACCATGTAGACTGTGATTAGCTGCTCTGAACCACTTCTCATTACACATTAATATTTTATTAAAATTTTAACATGCATTCATATGAATGCAAATATTCAGCAGATGGTGCAGTCGCAACAGCTTTGAATCTTTGAACACAAAGGACCCAAGTTCAAATCTTCTGCTGTACTCCCCTTGGGCAAGGTAGTCACCCTGCATTCCTCCAGTAAAAATGACCCTGCCATATAAGTAGGTAAATCATTAAGTCACTTGTGAGAAAAGTGTTAGCTAAATAAATACAAAAATCTTCATGAGATGGTGAACCTGCATTATACAGGCTACGCAGGTCTTTGCCTTTAATTCGTGAGCTAAGTTGAGTCTTTTTAGGAAACGGGGGGCGGAAGGCAGCTTTGATGCCTCACATGTTTTAGGCTGTGGGTTTGGACTTGGGTTCAAATCCAGGTCAGTCTATGTAGAGTTTGGATATTTGCCTGGGTTTCCTCCCACAGTCCAGAGATGTGCATTTCAGGTGAACTTGTGACTTTAAATTGTCCTTAGTGTGTGCGTTTCAGTGCTTTGCTGTACAGATGTGTTAACTATACGGAGCTCAGTGACTTGCATCTGCAATGTAAGCTGCCTTGGACTAACATGTCAGTTAAATACTGGTTAACAGCGAAAACTCACCGGTTGTGCACTTTGAGGTAGTACTTGCTGAGGAAGGTCTTCTGACAGGTGGGGCACTGGACGGAGCTCCTTTTGGCATCCCTCCCAGTCCCCTCGCTGTTCTCCTTGTTGATTGCTTTGCCTCTGGCCCGGCGCTTGAGACGTTGTGGGGCCATGGAGGTGCCTGGAAGAGCGTGAGGGTGGTACTCATCATCTGTGTCATCAGGTAGGGCCTCCAACTCGCCTCCATCTTCGTCTTCATTGTCGTTGCTCGGCTCCTCGGTCTGTACCACCTGTCAACAGAGAGGAACAAACTACAGCACCTGCAGCTCCTGATCGATCCCCACCTCAATTTTGTCCTCGATGCAGTGGAATGAACACCCTCTGCCCCTCAGGGCTGCCTAGTCCCTTCCCCCATTCAAGCAGCATCGCAAACCCATTACTTTCCAACCCACTTCTCTCCAGACTTCCTCACAGCCACATAAATGAATCCAACACCATCTACTCTGATTATTTTGCTATTTGAATCTCTATTCTATGCACAACTAGTTGAGCGATAGGAACCAGAAAAACTAACTGTGCTTTGATCATTGTGTGTCTCTTTGTCTTTTTGGAGAAAATCATCTACTAAATGACAGCATAAACAATGTAAACTTGTGGATTCTGTAGGAAACTTTCAGCCAAAAGTATAATATTGTGCTGTGAGCCTGACATCTTTAAATTAGGTTATGTGCCGCAGCCCCCGTTTTCAGGCCCTGTACCTCCGTTCCCTGTGCAGGATGTTCACAGGCCTCAGCTTCTCCTTGGGCTCCGCATTTAGCCTCCGCAGCTCCACGAGGGCTGGCAGGCAGGACAGGGGTTTCGCCAAGCAGGCGGCTGGGGCCCCTTACCCTGCGGCCAGACCGAGTGGTGGTCGTGATGGGGGTCGGAAGCTTGGTGACTTTGGGCCTCACGGGCCGGGATCTGACCTTCTCCTTAACCATGCTCTCAGCCCTGGAGACATCTTCTGGAAGCTCATTGTCAACGCCCGTCTCGAGCTGTTCACCACTGCGACCCTCGCCGGTAAATTCTTGGCACATGCTCAGCGCATCTGGAACGGACAGGCTGGCGGCAGCACGTCGCACTTGGTCAAGGTTCCTGTTGTCCAGGCTGAGCCGCCCGGTGTAGATGAAGTCGAGCAGGAGCTCGAGCCCCTCGGCAGGGCAATCCTCGGGCAAAGCAAGGTCCACGCGGCAAGCTGTGTCATCAGGGGCACCGCCAGGCTCCTGGAAAAGGTTGCTGAAGACCGCCAAGATGCCCCGATGCACCGGGAACACCTTCCCAGCCCTGGTGCTGAGGGCGGCATCACAGAACCTCCCCAGTGCCCTCTGATGATTGAGAGCACACAGGATGCGCTGGGCATGGGTTTCCTCCAGAGGAGCCATGAGCGCCCCCTGTCTGCTGCAAGAGAACAAGACGGTCAACTGCGAATCGACAACTTTCGATTCAAATCAACGCATTAATGTTCACCCACATCCAGGGCTCTAATAGTATATCATTTACAAACAGATAAAAATTAACTGAACTAAAAAGTTCCCTTTCCAGCTTATAAGAAGGTATGTCCACACATTGTGACACTTTGCACTTTGCATTTTCTAAAAGATACGCATCTCACCAGTTATTGTATGAACTCACTGTATGCGAGACACAGACACACGTAGGGCTCGCGGAGAAGTTGTTTTTCAACCGCGGCTGAAATTCTGGCGATCCTCACGGGCGATTTTACACGTCTATCTCGCATGATCATTTCTAGCCACTGCGCGGGGAAAATAAAGCTACAGCCAACGAATTAGGTGAAAACTTATGCGTGGAAATAAGCGCAGACCCGTGGACAGAATCACCTCGACGTTTATATTCAGATCGATGTTTTTAAAGACGCTCCCTTAGCTTTCGGTACAGGCCCCGAAATCGCTGCGAATTCGGTCACTTACCTCATTATCGGGGGGTGCGGAAAGGATTCGTTTTCTCAGATAGCAAACTTAAGGATCCTGTGACAGGATATATATATTAATTTTAATGTAGATGCCATGAATTACTTTTTTCGACTATATAGGAAGCCATATTGAAGCGCGGAACGGATGTGACGTAGCGGATGACGAGGCACCGTAACAATTAAACGTGGCCGCACAGTAAAGCGTTGTGTTAATTTAATTCATTTCAACGCATATTTAATAAAACATTTTTAGCTTATTTCTACTATTTCATTTTATATATATATAATCACCTATAATCACAATGATGCGAATTTGAAACACTGTTAATGTGCTAGAGAAAATGTTTTAAACAAATATCGCGTGTTCAATTTTTATTAATCTACTCTGTGCATTTATTTAATATATTTTTACATTTAGTTTGCATTTTGTAAATGGTTTCGGGTTTTTTTTGTTTGTTTTTTTTACACCTGCGAAGCACCTGGGGGCGCTGCCACGGAGACACGAGGTGCCGCAGAAACTCCTGGAAGTTTTTCCGTCGTCCATCACTTTTTTCTTTTTAACGCACAGGCGGTGTTCTCGAACGACGTTCCTCCGCATGACAATTAAAGAAACGTTTTCGTTTCGCAACGGAGGAGCATAGATTTCCGGCTGCTTTGGCGTTTCTTTTTTTTTTTTTTTTTAAAGGAAGAGCTGAGCACGGAGCTTCACTGTGGAACGTAGCCGGTGAGGGAGCGTGGGGGACAGGGCAGGACGGTGCTGGTTGGCCAGGTGCTGCGGCACGCCGCACATGGAGCCACGGAGGATCCAGACAAAACAGCGTTGATGCCGGATGCAGCGTGTTAGTCTGAACTGAGGAGGTAGGAACTGCTTGGAAATATTAGCTGCGGAGGCCGTGGGGGGGGGAGATGCGGGAGGCGCCGTGCCACGCACCGGCGCACCTCAGTCGCAGGGAACGTGAGAAGGGCTCGGCGTTGTTCTTCAAAAAAAAAAAAACGCAGCAGATAAGCAGTTAATGGCGTTTATAAGTTGGGTCTGCTGTGCATGGCGCTCTGTGGGGTCTCTAATGTCACATTTTGAGCAGTACGTGCCTGGTCGCCTTGGTAACCGTGAGCTCATTCTCCAGCGCAGCCATGTTCTCCTTCCTCCATCGCTCTCGGGATCACAAGACAGTGTTTCACTTTATCTTCTTCACACAATCTTGCAGTGATCAACGTGTTGTAATGCTTCTTTTCTTGGCTAAAAAAAACTGTATGATAGGAAGTTCTCGGTTGGTGCTCATACCGCCAATATTGCTCCTGTTGTGCAGCTAATTGCTAACTGTTAGCCGGTCAAAATGCGCTTTTTGTCAAATAAATGTACACGTGGATGGAGGATGCTGCAAAAGCAAAATACCTTCGTTACTGTTCCTGTGTGTGCACACAGTTTGGCAATAAAGGACATAATAGTGTAGAGAAAGACACCATTCGGTTAGTCTTTCATATTTAACAGTCCAATATGTTGCACAGATATTGGGTTGGAGAACCGGCCTTTCGGGCATCAGTGTGGACTTAAAAAGTGATTGCAAAACAGCAGTTTCTAGATCTGCTATAAAATGTTAAGTTTATTTTTTACAAACATTTTACATTTAGTCATTTGGCAGATACGTCTCTCTAAAGCCCAAGTCAGAGTACACGAAAGTTCATTCAGGTGCCCAAAGCAAATGTAATGAGATTGTAGAAGACTTGATATTGACGTGGGTTGCTGTGCCCTGTTTTGAAAATGTTCTCTTCTTAAGGTGACTTTTGCGAATGTTGACCGAGAAGCAGACCTAAAGTTTGGTCGAGAGAAACAAGTGGACCAACATGAAGGTGCCCAACGGCAGTGCTAAGGGCAGGGGGAAGCACCCTGGTGAAGCGAGGAGAACCAAGAAGATGAGGAAGCAGCTGTCGAACCACCGTGGTGCCACGCTGAATTCGAACAACTGTGGGGTCAGCCCTGACGCAGCCTTAGGCAGGAAGTATCAACAGTTGGCCGGCCAGGGACAACCGAGCTTAAAGAGATTGAAGATCGGTCCCCGAAAGGTGGGCTCTCCGCAGGGCTGTGAGGAGAAGTCCAGGAACTGGGCTGTCACACACCCCCACTCCAATGGTGGCACAGAGAATGCCAGGCAATTGGAAATGAGATCTGAGGAAAGGGAAAGGTTTTTGAACTTCTCGTTGTGGGAGAACGAAACAGAAGGCACGTCCGCTATGCAGTCTGAAAGTCTGAATGAGGAACAGTACCATGCCGAATGGGACCCGGTTCAAAACCGAACAGTGCTGCTCTTGCACCAAGGACAGGTAGGCAGGCTGGTTCCTCTCACCTTGCTGTATGGGTCACTCATGGGTAAGTTTATAGCTGATCAACCAGTGATCTCAGCCAGTGTTCTGAGTAGAAATTAATGCTGCAAAGGTTGATTTTTGACGTACAAATAATGTTGGATAATGGAGAGGCTGTGGGGGGAAAGCTGGCAATATGATCAGAACGTGAGAAATGGACCCAAGACCCTATATATTAACATTGTTTAATGTTTTGACAATTCATTTTCATGGTTTATTTTGGGATGCTTGATTGCTTTTGCTTCAAGGAAGTGCTGAAAGTTTTACTTGAGTGCTTACGGATGGTTGGAGGAAAAAGCGGAAAAGCAGCAGGTGAAGGCAGCTCATACCTTGCATTCCTTTGTGCCAGCTGAGCACTGTTGAAACCTCAGAGTACAGAATCCTCCTAAATCACGTTTACTGGTTTATACAGCAAGGTAACCTTTATCGGTTGAGGGTAAGAACCTTGATCAAGGGAACTACAGCAGGATGTGGGATATGACCCTCAGTCCTTCAAGCTCAAAGGCAGTGGCTGTAGTAGCTTCTTGCTGATCCTTTCCTGCGCTTCTTTTGCTTTCTGAAACGGGCACCTTTTGAATTATGGGTATATTTATCATAATATTTCAAACCACAGAGACCAGCAAGAGTCTGATGTGTGCTGATACCTGCAGCACACTCAGTTATTGGCAGTATAGTTCATATTTACAGCAGCTCATGCTTGGCCTCTTCAATGCTGTGTTTTTTTTGTTGTGTTTAGGTTGCCACAGCAGACTGTGGCTCTTAGGCGTCTTAGACCCAAGTGACCTCATGGATCTTCTTCTCTCCTGACCAGTGCTTGTGCTTCAGGGGGACATGTTTGCTCACGTGTCTCTACGGGAGGGTGGAAGTGCTGGGCTTCACCATTGAAGAGGGTCAGCAACCCTACCCCATATTTTCCCCTGCTACAATCTGCCCCCTCTCGATCACTGCTGTGGACAACTCCTCCGCTTCCACCAAGAGCAGGAAAGAACGCCGTCTGGAGGCCAAAACCATTATCCGCAAATACCTGTCTTCAGGTAATGGCTGGCTTTGGTCTGGAATGCTTCTAATGAGGTCAAACTGCACAGAATGTGCAGTATCATTTTGTGAAAATGTGACATATGTGACAATATTTAAATTCAGATACCTTGAACGCAGAACTGCCCAACTAGGGTGCCAAAGAACAGTGACTTTAACAGTGATGGACAGGTTTACCAGTGAATTAACAGCTATAGGAGAATAATCAATTTCTGTTTTGGTATTGGTTGATCGAGCATGGTTAAATGTCATCCTTAAAATGCATAAAGTATGTGTTATGCACCATCATATCCCGGGAATCGTATGGCACTTCGGCTTTGAAACTACACTCTGAGTGCATTGCAGGTCTATCGCAAGGTGACCACATATTCATACAGTACAGGCAGTTTAAAGCGAACAGTTAAAATGACACACATGGTCTTAGACCGTGGGAGGAAACCTGCAAAGACTTGGGAAGAACATGCAAACCTCACACAGGCTGAGCTGAATTTGAACCCACATCCAAACAGGTGCTGTGAGGCAGCGTAGCTACTTGCTGTGCCACAGTCATCCTTGACTGTAGCAGTGATCTGTGAACTCAGTTGTAACACTAGTTGTTTCCCTGCTGGGCTCCTGCACAGAACCACGCAAGAAACTCAAGAACAAGGTGACCTCTAATTCCTCAGTGGTCCTGCTGGAGCCACTGGAAACCCCTTTGACCCGGTTCATGGGTAGCCTACCTGAGTTCCATGACCTGTTTGCATTGACGTCGGTAAGTCAGCGTCCCTTCCTTCCTGCATGCGTTGTATTCAAGTGATCCTAGTGGGTTGAAGAGAGATGGTGTCAAAGCAGTGTCCTTTTCCCATAACTGTTTGGCAGAGGGAGCTGAAGCTGCAGTCAGTTGCTGGAGACTGCCCCCTTTCTGCTGTCGGTCTTGTCCCGCTACGAGGCGGTGGCCACGGCCTGGTGACGTCGCAGAGCTACAGGAACGCTCTTATGAGCTTGGTCAATGCCTGTGCAGGTGAGGTCTTTCACCTCCTAAAGGGGTTTAGTGTCTGTTTTTATAAAAGTCACTTGGCAAACTATTAAATATTAATTTCCATGCCTCTTAAACATTATCTGCAATATTTACATCGTTGGCCAACTGTATATTTAAATGACACAGATGAACTTTCAGTCCATACCAAATAATGATCTCACTCGCTTTGACTAATTCAAAGCATTTAACAAAGGCTTCTTGTCTAAAAACAGGGTATTTTATGTTCCAGTTAGTGAAACCAATTACAAATGACAGTTTGTGCTGAATTTGTTTTATGTTGTCCTCTCTTCTCCATATATTTCTTTCCAGAAGCAACATTAATTTTGGATTGTTTCTAACATGCTGCAAATCTCCCCTATTTGAAAATGTTTAAATTTGATAGAAAATTTTTTTTTTTTTTGGGTACACCAGCTGCAAGGTAGAGGGTGAGGGTTGGGTGTTCTGCCAGCCGAGTGGCATGGACCTACACAGACACCACAGTAATGATACAAACACAGGAGTGTATAAAGCGACAACAAGTCTGTGGGGATTTGATCAGTCAGAACGGACGGAACCATTCAATGTGACCATCAGTCACCCAACAAGATTGTGTTAATCTCCAAATGAATCAGATGCCTGAGTGCTAACTGAGTCCCTTCGTTGCTGTGTGGAGAAACGTCAGCAAAGTCACATTTCACAATGGATGGGGGCAGTCCTTTAAAAATTCGAATGTGGAGTAGCAGTTAGCTTTTTACTGCCCACTTGATACAGAGGTGCGAGCTACTTGCGTATTACATTTATACGTAAAGATTTACATGCTTAATTTTGTCAGCAGAAGAGTCTGACGGCTCTCCCATCATTCTGGTGTGTGGCGCCAGGAACACAGGAAAGTCCACGTTCAACAGACACCTCATCAACACCCTACTCAACCAGTGAGTCCCTCGCTTTGTCCACTTTAGCTGCAGTGTTGCAGAGAATGTATGTCCACCATGCTGACTGCCTTGCCTGTCCACAGCACTTCCAGTGTGGACTACCTGGAGTGTGACCTGGGCCAGACAGAGTTCACCCCTCCTGGCTGCTTGTCCTTGAGCACCGTGACCAAGCCACTGCTCGGTGTGTACTGTCAATGTCTCACCTCGATTGTAGTCAACCATAGTCTCATGGAGCGCTGCCTTCAACCATCCCAGCTTGATGTCTCTATGGCCTGCAGCGTCAGAGATCTGGAAGCAGCCATTCTGCATGTTTTAATTATGCCATTTATATAGAACAGGATGCATAGGTTGAGGATTTAAAAAAGGACTCACATGACATTTGCACTTAGTATTTAATTTTGTTAAATACCACAAAACATTTGCGTTATTTTGTAAGGGAAAAATACTTTGACTGGAACAGAATGTCGCTACAGGGAAGCTAGGGGGCGCTGTGCCCCCATCATCGCACTGATTATACAGATGGTTCGTTATACTGAGACACAGTATTAACATTAAAAGCATTATTTTATACATCAATGAAGTTATTTTCTCCAGTAAAGCTTAACATTGGTATTTGTTTTCCCGTATATAGTGTTATACTTTAAATGTTTAGAATTTTTCCTTTTTTCTGGTATATTTTTTGCAACAGTCCATAAAAACTGTAAAAATCAGATTTATGGTGCATCCTCAATTTTTGTAGAAGACTTCCCATTGAACTTATATTTATGGCACAAATTAGCATGACACAATATGCTGTAGAAAGGCAGCTGCTGCTGCATCGTAGAACTGCGAGTCAGTTACATAATTAGCGCCGTACACTTTGGTTTTGCTTTTCCTCTTATTATTTTTATGATTTCATGGTTGACCAAGTTTTTGTAAATGTGCATGAGGACGTCCATTTCTTTCTAAGGGAGTGGGCTGTTGTTTTTAGTGAAATGCTTTAGCTCAGTCCTGGCACTGAGTTTATCTGCTTTCTTGGTTCCCAGGGGCCCCCTTCACCCACCAACGCACTCCACAGCGCATGGTGTTTTATGGCGAGAGCTCATGCGAGAGGGACCTGGACCGTTACCTGGAGTCGCTCAAGTTCCTGTGGCGCTCCTATAACCACGAGACACCTGTTGTTATCAATACCATGGGTTGGGTTAAAGGTCAGTAACTCTGGTGCTTCGAAACACAGAAAGAGGAACCTAATTCCCATGTTGAGCAAACGTAACCACTGTTCTCTACCGGCGCAGGTTTCGGTTTCCAGCTGCTGGTGGACCTTATTCGCCTGTTTTCCGTGACTCATGTAGTGCAGCTCAGCCACGGAGACACAACTCAGTGCCCTGCACTCACACCCACCTTCCTACAGTCTGCACATGGCTGGCAGACCCGCCCTCCAGCCCCGTCCGCCCTAGGGCAAGCGATGGACGGGCCCGTTAGCCCCCAGGGCCATGTGCTGATCAGCGTTCAGTCAGAATTTGAGGGAGCGGGCACTGCAGGCAACCTGTAAGAGTCACACTTGACAACCTCTCAGTTCTGTGTATGAAGGTGCTTCTTTTGTAATTAATTCCTGCACTCCTAATAAGAAACTCTGAGCTTCAGAAATGAGTTTTACAAAAAATAATGCTAATTTTTGGACTGCATAGGTGTGGGTCTGCTGTCGTCTCAATGTGACTGATGGTTTGTTCTGCTACAGGACATACCACCGCAGCAACATTATCCGGGACCTGGCTGTACTGGGCTACTTCAGCCAGCTGCAAACCCCTGGGCCAGGCCCCATGCGGCCGTTGCACTGCTTCACCCCTTACCAGGTGAGCCCCCGTCAACCTGTCCCTTCAGCATCTGGCCTCAACCATGTACAGACCAACCCAGCAGTATGTTCATCATGAGATGAAGCAGATAAACCCTTAATGGAGTGCTCAAATAAAAAATATACTGTGAAGAACCAAAATTGTATTTTTTTTCCTTCCCCTTTATTGTTTTTATACTCATTCAGTTAGAGAGATAAAGCCCAGAACACCAAACACATACAGCCGCAGCCAGCAAAATTATAATGAAGCTGAAATCATTTGTTCATTATCAGTAACCACTTGTGCAATGCAGGGTCACAGCAGGCCAGAGTCTGTTTCAGAAGCAAATGGTGTGAAACAGTTTACAGTCTAGACAGGGTATTGATCACATGGCACACACACTAATCTGGTCAACACATATGCACACTAAAGGCAGTTTAGAGCCACCAATCCACTTGAAACAAATCTTTGGTCTGGGTGAGGACACCAGAGCACCACGTGGAGACATACTACAACATTGGGAGAATATACATATCCCACACAGTGACTCCAATTCTAATCCACATCCAAACCCAGTGCTTCCCGATGGTCCACTGCTGTAGTTTTACATGTGCAAAAAGATGAAAGGATTCACAGCCCCTCCTTCTCTTGCAGGTCCCCATATCCGCAGTGGCACTGCGAGTGACCCACTCAGAGGTGGCGCCTGCCCATGTGCTCTATGTTGCCAATGGCAACTTGGTGGCTCTCTGCTGCCTGGGGGAGAAGGTTGGGGGCACCGGAGGCCCTGTGCTGCTCTCTCAGACCCCCATCTGTAAATGTGTGGGTTTTGGTGCGTATGACTCACCACCGTGTGTGTGTGTGTGTGAGAGAGAGAATCTGACCATCTGTATTATTTCATTTTACTGTTTACTATGTGAAAATGTCAAAATGCATTTTAAAGCATTTTTTACTACTTGCCTCACATGCAGTCCTGTCATATTGGATATGTTTGATTGACGTAAACTGTGGCTCCCTCTCAGGAGTCGTGCGGGGGATAGACATGGCCCGGGGGCTGCTCTTCCTAGTGACTCCCGTGACCCCATCGGTCCTACACCAGGTCAACTGTCTACTGCTGGGTGGGATCATGCTGCCACACACCCTTGTGAAAACACAGGTGAGAGGTGACCATCAGCCCTCTGCAGGTTCACCCTTCTCTTCAGCAACCCTTATTATCCAAACCTATTTTGGTCCACATAATCTTACATTAGTAGGTCTTTGCTGCAAGCTTTTGACTGGGCAGAAAGAATAGAGACATGAGTCCCACAGGCTTACCTCAGCCATGTTGTGTTCTTATTGTGCTTGGGAAAGTGCTCAGGACAAATTCCGCAGTGCAGTAGTGTGACGCCAGTAGACTTATTGTACCAGCCAGAAGATTGGCTACACTTGCTGGAAACTTTCTCATAAGACATTCAGTGAACAAGTTTGAGCAGGAAATGAGGCAGCAGGTCTTCCAGCTCTTCTGCAGAAACACTGGAGACTTATGAATTGCTTTATTTGGTCTCGTCTCTGTAGTTTGTTCCATATGGGGGCTAAGGAGTGCCAGGTTAATAAAAAAAAAAAAAAACTGTTAATCCATTAATAGTTAAAACAAATGGAAAAAGAAAAATGAAACTCAAACATGAAACAATGAAGTAAATGGAGAATAATAAAACTGGAGAAAATAATGTATATTGATAAACAGTAAATCCATTTAACATTTTTGGGTGATTAATTTTCTTTTTGAAGGAGCACTTTGTGCAAATTGCCAGTTTGATCTTCATTCTGTTACCAGTAATGAATAGAGTGCTGGGACAGAATGAACACTGGAAAGTTCTGATTCAGTTAAAAAAAAAAAAAAAAAAAATTAAAAATTGGTAATCCAAAAATCAACCCATCCCTCTGTTACAGTAACCGCTTATCCTGATCAGGGACACAGCAGTCCAGAGCCTGAAGCTCAGTATCTTCGGGCACAAGGCAGTCATCTGAAAATGTAACTTGGAATGTGCCAAAGAAATGTTTTCACTTTGGTTTAACAAATAATGAATTACGCCTTTGTTTTTTACATGGCACTTTTTATCCTCCATAGTTCCATACAAGTACGCTATAGTTAGGATTATCTTGTCTAACCAGGATCTCTAGGAAACTGGATGAGTAAACGTTGTGTGGACGTGAAAAAAAGTGCAGATGAACTGCAGTATAAGCATGAAATTTGAAGTTTATTAATGACCATTCTATGCTACATAATTATTTTTAGTAACTGAAAATGTTGATATGCGGCAATCTGTAGGGTTACTACAGGCTGGAATCCTTATTTTGTTTATACCCTGGAGCTACAGCTTTTGAAGGCAGCATTTTTGAAGGCAGTTTGTCTGTATCACTACAGTTATTTACAGGATTACTTAAGAGTCCTTCTTTATCAGAAAAAACGTTGGGTATTGCGATAAATTTCAGACATACTTCAGATGAATCTGTATTGTTATTTTTTTAATGATGAAGCCACAGCACACCTTATACAGTATATAACACACGGACTGGCTGTGCAAGAAAGCATAGTGAATCAACAAGTGTACTCACACTTTTCACTGGTATTGTGTGTTATACAGAACTGTTGTTCTAGTCACTCACTTACAGAGTGATGTGCAAATGTTGTTTCATATCCATCTGCTGAATGATGCTGCATTAGTCAAGAGGAAGCTTACAGAGTGTAAAAGGTGGCATTTGGGTGTTGTTTCTGAGGGCCTGTGTCTGCACGCATGTGTGTCACAGTTTGGCTGGATTATTTGACGTAAGTGTGACAGCCAGCTGAGTCGAATCTGCTGTATGTGTTCATACACACGCTTGCTTGTCTGCGTGCGTGCGTGCTTGCGTGTTCATGTTTGTCTAATTCTGTATACACACACCATCCTCAGTCACCTGGCCTTTGTGTTTCAGGCTGGGGTCCAGGGGGAGATGCCCTACGTTACCTCAGACTACCGCTTCGAACTCAGTGGAGCAGGCAAGATGAAGGTATTCAAGGGTCTGCAGAGGCCGGGGCAGCTGGCAGGAGCCACCCCTTAGCCTAGTCAGCAGTGACAGAGTGAACAGGGCTATGTCCCATTGGGAGTCTCAGAGAGAAGCCAAACAGATAAAGCTGGTCTATTTTTACAGTACAACAGCCATTTTTTATTCTTTGTTTCAATGTTTGTCTCCCTAAATACAGATCATGAATAATATTACAGGATTATAAATGGGAGGCAGAGTTCAAAGAGCTGTAGGTGTGGACTGTTTTTGTAGGAGTGACTTTCCGTACAGACCCCATGACATCAGGAGCTGTCACCCCAGCTCTTTTGTTGGCTGCGTTTGCTTGCGCCATTCATGACTTCCTGCAACTAAAGGGCCTGCTTAGTGTCGCTCTGCTGATGATACTAACTGGCCTTTAGGATTTTGGCTGCAAAGCAGCATGGTCTGCAGCACAGCGTGCCAAAATCAACTGGATAGCACGCCACGTGTTTCCCGAGGCAAAACGGGAGCGTGAACTGTTTGCAGATTAACCCCAAGAATGAACATACAGTGAGCTTCTGAGGAGACACTGGTTTGACAAGACTTTTCCTGTTTACACAAAGACTGCGCTGTGACAAACAGTTCTGTATTCACCTGCCTTATTTCTGCTCAGCCTGCTGTCTGTGGGTTTTTGGCTCAGCGCCCTTCTCAAGCCCTGTCCCATTGTTGGTGCAGCCTGGCTGTCATCAAGCATATTTCTACACTGGGTTCCGTGTGCATGTGGCGGTCACTCTTGAGTTAGTCCTTTGTTGTTCAGTTGGTGCTTCTTCTGACCTGTTCTTCCCCCCCCCCCCCATATCTACTTTACCTATTATGATCACTGTTACACGAAAGAGTACCTGTTGGGCACTTTTCCCCTCCCAGTTGGTTCACAAATGACCGATGCTCGTTTTCTCTGGTTGGCTTTGACTGATGTCTGCTAAACATCAAGCCTTCAGTATGGATGTGCTCGCTTCCCTAATAGGTTGCGTTCCAATCAGTTCTCATCTGTACTTTCCATATGGGCACCTGCTCAGCAGCACAGTATGTCTTCATACTGCAGCACACACTTCCACTCTAACCTGCTGAACCTCTGAGCATGTGCTTTGTAGGCCTCACCTTGAGCATCAGGAACGACAGACTTTCCTGATAGATTTGAACTGACACGCAACCCTGCCGGTCTCGATTTTTCTTTCTTTTTTTTTTTTTTTTTTTGTTGTTCAGAAGCAAAACTGAACATGTTTGCCGCCTACCCAGAAGCAACGCGCGCACACACAGGCAGGGACAGTTTTCTTTGTTCTTTTCATTGTTTGAAATGTTTACAGTGGAAGTGGTCACGAAGATGGGTGGAGCTCTAATAGCAAAGGGTGTGGTTTGGATGACTTCCTGCCCTTTTTTTTTTTTTTTTTTTAACCGTCTGCACCACCCCTGAATTTGTTGTTGTTTTTGTACATGTATGAAAAATATGGGTGCAAGGGGGATTGTTAGTACAATAAACCAGTTCTCTTGTGATGTTTCTATCTATGACTAATGTTAGAGAAGTGATGCATTTCTGATGCGAGGTGTAGCTTGCAGTGATTCAGCTCTCTGCTGCCTTTGCAGAAGAGCAAAAATTGACAATCTGTAGGTGGTCACTTGACCACCAGCAGGGGGCATCAGAAATGTTCACTTTTCAGCAATGTTGCCCTTCATGTTAAGTTTTCTGTTTATATTTTCATTTTTCCCTTTTTTTGGGGGGTGGACAATTCTCTCAAATCCCCTTCCCCCCACATTTGGAACATGTCAACTGTAAACTTGTAGGTTAGCTACGATGTTGTATATAAGCCATTTTACTGGAAGCTGAGCTTAGCACACATTTAACAAAGGTACCAAAGAACGGCAGGCTGCCATGTGACTAATCTGCTGTATCTTTAGTCTGAGCAAAGACTCCTTTGACCACACGGGTCTCAGATTAAAGGCTGATTATTGTCCTGGAAAGAGCAAACGGGGGTAAATACAGCAACGCTGCAGCCGGGCTTCCTGTGTCTGGGAGAAGAGGGGGCGCAGGTCGCCATCTGTGCCCTCTGCCCTCATTGGACACTTGGGAATCGAGAGCCAATCGGAGGCACCGGAGCAGTTGGTGGGAGGGACGAGCAGGGCACGAAACGCGGCGTGCACAAAGGCCCTTAAGTTTGTATGTCTGATTGTGATCAGATTGTCTTGTTTTATACTTAGCCTCATTGCTGCTGCTGTAAAGACATTTCTGCCGATGCCATTTCGCATAATTTTCAGGGTTTTCTGGGAGGCCTTCATCTGAATTGGGGTCGGCAGTGCTCGGTAGAGAGCCGACAGAGGCCTAGGGATCAGCATTATTGCGGAGCCCGTGGTTTCACAACATAGCTGACGTTTTGAGCCAGGTGGTCGTGGAATGTGACGTGGGGCCAGTTCGCGGGTCCCAAAGGGACCACCGCCGATTTACTGTTTGGCAAGACAGTTAACCTGAATTTCCTGAAGTAATGCCCAGCTGAGTGGATGCACAAAATAATCCTGAATGAGTCGGCAAGGCAGTACGAAAGTGGCTGTAGTGGCTGCATTTGTGAGCCCAAGTGCTATGACATGCAACTTTTTAAAAACAAAAATAATGACACGTAAGTTTTGCAGAATAGCATTTCAGCATGTGGTACCTAAAGCTTTGTGTTGTGTCACGTGAGCATCACAAGATGAGCAATTGGAAGTGACAAAGTGTCACCAACACCCCCAGGACGGCAACCATGCTGACCCTGAGCAGGGAGACACTTTCACTGAATTTACTTTCATCCTTTATAGTAAAATAATGCCGTCATACAATTACAGTCGCATTCTGAGATGAAAATGTTAAAGCCAGAAAAGACCGAGACCTTAATTTATTATTTCATGCAATGTCTCAGGTTACTCCCTCCAATTCTTTTTCCAAAGAAGGTTTTTACTCTGGATTGGATATACAGAATGCTTATGAAACTTGCAAAAAAAAAAAAAAACAGAAACATAAAACCTGCTCAAGTTCAGCCGTTCTGAGAGACTAAGATAAAGACAGTCATTACATTTAATTAAGGTGCATTTCTCTGCCTTGACTTTTCCTACCTAAGGCCAACAAAGTGTCCTCTTAATTTGCGGGAAAGCAGAGAGCCAGAGGTGTCTTGTGGTACGTTGGCTTTTTTTGTTTTCAACACACCTGGACTGCATTGTGCAGAACAAAAGATAGCATAGTTTCTTTTGCAGGTCATGGCAATAAAACATTTTCACTTGGGGGTTGGTGAGGGGATTGGACTCGGTATTCTGGATTCCTCATACGCTCTTTGTTCACTCTTACTCATCCATTTACACCATAGGTCAGCTGTAGCTGGATTGTACTGGCCTGTGTGAGCAAGTGTGTGTGTGTCTGTGTGTGTTTCTCTCCACGTTCACAGTTACATCATCATCAAGAGGCCACAGAAGTAAATCCCCTATTAGGGGGTCTGTCTGTTTGCTAAGTCCACCACATGCCTGGCTGCCACAAGGATTTTGGGAATGATCCCAGGCCCCCAGCCGACAGGGACGTCATTGTTTGGGCCACATTTGTGCCCAAATGCGAGCAAGCTCTCACTGGAGGCTTCATCCCAACAACCCAAATAGGGCTGAGAGGCTGGGAATAAACACGTCTCGATGCTGCGATGAAGTCACCAAAAGGTGTAGACTAAACTGTCGCACCACCAGACTCACGCAACGAAGTGGGGTGCAGGACCAGCCGAAGAGGGACGTTAAGAGTACAGTGAAGAGTACAGCATCTTTCATTTCCTGTTCTGCTTGGATGAGGTCCATCTTACAGCTACCTTCAGGGCAGGATTGACCTTGCTGGCCTTCACCAGAGAGGCTGGGACTGCCAGGGAATTTAGCCTGTGATCTCTGGGCCTTGGAGTGAGGGATTTGTCATCCCTGATAAGAATGATCCTGAGGTCTTGAGCAGGATCCAGCGCATTGGACTGGTCATCCGTGTGCACCCTAAAACGGGTCAGAATATGGAATGGAACCCTTTAACACTTATTTGAAGATTGCATTTATTAAAAATTTCCTGAAAATCATCCAAAAGCAAGCATATTTTTATCCCTGGAAAATGTCTAGGCCACCATGTAATACATTTCATCCATAGCATTATATTCCTTTTCAAACAGAACGTGTGCGATTTTGTCCACTTACCTTCTGTTAATCATTTATATCCAGATAATTATTACAACACCGATCCATAGTTTTCCTAGAAGATTGGTGATGTGCTTCTGCAGACATCTGAACCTAGGATGACCTGGAGTCTGGCTTTTTCAGGGGCAAACCAGAATGAATTTCAAGCGACAGGATTTCAGTTGATGGCATTTCGCACAGTAACTGGGTATCGACAGTTACTATGAAAAAAGCAAAATATAAAGACAGACTTTCCATTCCCCTCCTTGCCTTTGGCTTGGATGTTTGTCAGAAAGTAACAGTACACCTCTGACTTTGATCAGTGTTCATCGTGTGCAGTGGAAAGAAAAACAACTGCTGATCTGTAGTGTGACGAGCGAAGGCACACGGCTGACAGGCTCTGCCCGGTAGCGCCCCCTCTGTCCTGGCAGGTTGTCAGAGCAAAGACCCCCAAGGAGGCTGGTAGGGGGCTGAAGATGGAAGATGTAAAGCCAGAAAGGTGGGGGTCAGAAGGGGCGTTGCTTTGGAGCAGACAGCTGATGTTCCACACATGGTGGGGCCTGGCTGAGTTCCTGCTTTAGCGTTTGGCTCTGGTTGAAAGACCTCCAACAGTGTCTGGAGAAGGAGTGGAAGCCCGTTGCGTGCGGTAGAGGATCTGTCAATAAGAGCAGTTTATTATCTCTTTACCAATGATCACTCTAATGATAAATCACACCGTTTGCAGTTCTACCCACTCAAAGTCAGGCGGGTATTTGCTGAAGCAGCCGGAGGTTTAAAAATGCAGCCAGACTGGGATTTGAACCGATTAGCATCCAAAAGTCCAGTTCCTTAACCACTGTGCCAGCTGCTGGTACTCAGATTCCACTGCAGCGCAGTTGTGTCTACACTGTCCCCCTGCAGCCATCATCATGGCACCCTTAACATTGCTCCAGTTGATAGGGGAACACACACACACAAAATACTACACTATCACATGCTGAGACCATCTTATGCAACTAGATCACAGGACACTGTTTTTAAACAACATCTTATTAAAACAGTCAAATGAAGGGAGGCAGGGCTGGATTCTCAGCCCAGAAGATATTTGTTCCAACTGTGAAGAAAAGAATTACCTCATGAGTCAAGGCAGGTAACAAATTAGTTAAGGCAATTTTGTGACCACTGCTGAAAAAAGTGTACATGCGGTGCTCATGATGATGGAAAGCACCCCCAGGGTGTTAAACCAAGCACCTAACCACAGCAGTCACTGTAGTAACAACAGTAGCCATAATCAGCGCCCCTGTAAGCCCTGCTGTTTCCACGGTGAAGTCAAGTTCATCCCGGCGCCCAAGCCTCCCAGACAGGAACAGTGCCACTCCACCTAACTGAAAGCACTCTCACACACATAGAGAGAGTGGAGGGCTACAAGCAGGCTTACCGGGGCATGACATCAACACCTCCTACGGCCATCGGCCAGAAAGCTGTACGTTTAAGCAGGTGCACATGTTGAGATTGGTCAAGACTGTAGGATCCATGTTCTGACCCCCCCCACATGCAGATTCTTTTTCACCAGGTTTGCCCTGATAGATAGATAGATAGATAGATAGATAGATAGATAGATAGATAGATAGATAGATAGAGCATTGTAAAGTGTCAGGAAATATTAAATGTGCTATTGCCATGAATTGCATGGTGGATTTCCTTATTGCAGACATTCATGCGTGTGTTTGCAGCAACAGTTGAGACGTTTTAGTTCAAGGATGTTACATCTTGCTGCATTTATACCATTTCCCGGCGAATGGCCCATCTCTGACACGGTGGCGTTTGGACAGGACCCAGGGACCAGGAGCCATGTTTAACATCCGATCGACGCGGCGCCCCCGCTACGTGCCTAGCTACTCCACAGCGCCCCCTTCCTGCGTGGAAAAGAAACCGTGCGAATGAATGGACGGCGGCTCCGGTGGCTGATGGGTGCGCGGCGCGAGCACAGCAGCGAGGACTCACGAGACGATTCCGAGGAAGCGAGAGCCCGCAAACGTGGGGGGCGGGGGGAGAGAGAAAGAAACTGACGCAAAGAAATAAAGGAAAACAACGGGGAAAAGACGCGAGGACGAGCCTTTGCGGAAGGAGTTGCTACGCGGGGGTAGCCGGCGGATTTTAAAAATTGACTTTTTTTGTGGGTTAAGCGTTTCAACAGGTTTCTCGCGAAGGGTGCTTTTAAATGACCGAGCGCGCCTGAGAGAGAGAGAGAGAGAGAGCGGGAGGGCAGGCAGGCGCGCAGAGGCCGAGTTTGGAGCAGGTAGCTGGAGTTGAGCGCCATGGAGCCGGGGGAGCTGTACTGGAGCGGGACTTAAACGGAGAAAAAAGGCTAAAATATTGGGAAGCAACGCGATTACGGTTCCCGAGGAAACGAAGTGCTAGCTAGGCTACTCGACATCGGGCTCACTGTGGACTAAGAGTTGGAAAGAATCAAGTTGAAGGAACCGCTCGGACTGCACCGAGCGCCGGGAACCCTACCATCCATCCATCCATCCACCCACCCGCACGCACGCACGCAGACAGAGGCACCGCAGATGGTGGCCGGCAAGCGGAGAAGAGTTTGAACGGAGGCAGATGGTCCCGCACAAGTGGACGATGAACGCGGTGCTGCATCGGTCGCCGCCGAAGAGCTGGCTGGGGCTGCGGCTGCGGCTCAGTGAGTGTCTCCACACGCACACGCCACATACACACACGAAACATGGCGCAAACGGTAATGTGGTTTGGTTCTGGGACACAGCGTAAATGCGCTCGTCAGAGGAGAGCCCACCTTTTGGCGGCTGACGGTGTCTTTCAAAAACTTTTTTTGTCGCTGTACATTTCTGCTGTGGTTTGAAACCGTCATTGCTTGGGAGCTTTAGGAAAAACTGCATGAAAGTTGGACGTCCGGCTGCGCTTAGCCAGGTCTCAGTTGGCCCCGGTTAATAGGATTCCCGCCCAAGTGGGCAATTAACCCCACGAACTGCCCAGCCCAACTCGCCCTTGCAGCAGAGAGTGCGAATATCTGCTTTTCTTAATATTTATATAAATCTGTCAAAGTATGAACAGAAGGCACTGCAGATGGAGAATCCCTGGATATGTGGAGAGTTTACTTGGCTGGACAGTAACTTGAATATCGTTGAGGTAAGGTAATGCCTCACAGATGACTCCCTTACCTCTGAGCTGTAGCACTACATCATAACTGGCTCTTGTGCTTTTTTGTTGTATTATTTATTTTTTTTCCACTGTGGGTTCGTGTTTTGGCTGTTGCTCAGGTAATTTACCTCAAGGCTAATGACAGCATATGGGTCGGCCAGGCTGAAACAGACATACAGTGCAACATGCGTGGTTATGGTTATATTAAAATGCCCTACAGGAACCCTAGTTTATTATTTGCCTTTATAATTTGTTCCATGCCAGATGACCTCTAACTTGCATCTGAAAAGGATCCAGTGCCCCCCCCCCAAGGCTGAACATGCCAGGTGCCCGCTGGCAGATGCAGAGACGAGAAATGTGTTGGCCCATACTTTTGGTGTCTTCAGATGGGGTGTGTGAATTTGGTTCCATCTAAAGCTATGGCTCTGTAGTAGATTTTTATGCTTTCTGATAGTCATGTCATAGAGATGTTAATTGTCCAGGTTAACCTGTGTGGAGAACTGAAGAAAGTTGCTTGAGTATGACAGAAAGGAGTAAAAGCTCTTCTTAAGTTTTAAACAATGGACAGCTTGATGCAGCATCCAAGAATAGCACGCATTTGAGGGCAAAGTTGTGAACCTGTTGACCGCAATCGTATTGCTTTTCACGGTAAGCCCTGCAATGTTATTGTCCGTCAGAGTGGATTCTTCTGTTGCCACCATTGCCGCGCCTGTGTCCGCTTGGGAGATGATTCAGAGTGCATTTCCCTTGAGCAGCTGCTGCTTGGATAATGGAGACCTACAGTCCTTTGCTGGTAACTGAAGTAGTAGTGACCAACTGACCACAGGGTGTGGAGGGCACCAATCCTGAACAGACCTCAAGGGCCAGTACTGTTCCAAAGCAGTGGGTTGTGGTTAAGAATTTGCCACTACATAAGTGAACTAGAAATGCCCATCTTACTGTTTTTCTCCTAGTGTGTTTGTGAAAGTAGATTGCTGGTCAGATCAGTTTGGGCAGTCAGTAGCATTACATTTTAATTTATTTTTTCTCTAGAAAACACCCTTGAAGGGAGTAGGCAACAATTTCAATGACAGCAGCATATGACAGTCAAACAACCACAATTTGGTAGTCTGTTATGTATTAATGATCACGATGCAGGTCCTACAGTAAGGCTGACCAAGTTTTGTTTAATAAACTTAAAGTCAAAGGCTGAACATTGTACACCTGGGCCCTGAGAACTGAAGAGGTGCATGGATTGCATGGCCAAGCAACTGTGGTTGAATCTGATCTAGACAGTCCTACTCTGTTTAGGACCATATAATCCGGCTGCACGGAGCTGCCTTTGCGGTCTTGACTCACAGGGGTCTTAAGCCTTGCTGAAACAGGCTGGTTTAATCTGGGTCCAGATGTCAGTGTGTCTGCAAGCTCTTGGCACATATTCCTTTCTGGTTTCAGCGTCCTCCTGTGGGTTGTTCTGCCATCATACCACAATGTCTGCTTTGCCCCCCTTTCCCCCCTGGTGAACTTTTCATTTTATTCATACTTCCTGTAATGATCCTGTTGGTGGTGAGACATCTCATACTTCTCTCACACACAAACAAAACTGCACATATAGGAAATGGTGTAACACATTTTTTTTCTTGGTATAACTCTCACTTTTCCTTGCAGTAATATTTTGTTCATAGCTTTCTGTGATTTGGGGGGGGAGTCAGTTTTTGTTTTTGTCTCCGCTTCCTTGGTGTTCCAGCCTTATGATTTTTTTTCTGTCTGTGCTGAGGAATTGTCTGTGTGTTTGTGAGTTGAGAAGGATCTAATCTTTCAAACTTTTGAGGACAAGATTGAATCGCTGCTAAAAATGGACTAGAAATGGGCCTATTGTTTCCAGGAAGTTTTTATTTATTTAATTTTTTATTAATTTTTTTTTTCTTCCCTTCTCCCATTAGTACTGTCATTTTGTCTGAAGACACCTGTTGAACTGTAGGACAATTAAGCTTTTTAAGAGCCTTGCTTCAGACAGTACGGAAACACTGCCCAAGCACCTCAGTGAACTGGGAAGCATCTAGGATTCTTGCCGTTTCACATGGCCTCCGTAGGTTGCCCTTGGGTATTCAGTTGCTTTCAGCGTAAGGCAAGACACTAACAGCATGGTGTGTATTGCATGATGGGGTGACAATGAGTGGAGGCGTAGCAGCTCCCTGTCAAGGATTGTGGGACTTTGCTGGCCCCAGCTTCTGTCAGACTGACCTTTCACCTGCACGGTTCACAAGTGACTGGACACTGTGGTTGCTGGGTCATGTGAATGTGTGTGTGCTGCTGACCAGTAACCACAGGGGGCGGTGGAGGCAGCTCTGGTAATTGCACCATGACATAGTCAAAGTCTTAGAGGCTACTGCTTTTTAATGTCTTAGAAGTCTGGGTTTAAAATCTGAGCAGGGAATATAATCTGCTTTTGTTCAGTCTTTTGTATTTTGAATAGTTAGCGGAGTTGCAGCTGTATCGATGGTAACAATTAATATTAGGTTTGAGTTCTTCATTAATTGTCTGTAGTTATCGTTTGATGTTCTGTATATAATTTAACAATGATTGTCTACAACAGCTGATATTTTAACAAGGTGATTCAAATTATCAAAGTGTTTTTAGTTGCTTTAGTACCTTTTGTTGTGTAAACTGTGCATGATCCTTAAATTAATAGTGAATATTTCACATGGAAATGGGTGATGAAGCCATGGTTATCCGAGGAGTGGAATAGGTCCCAGAAAGGGCTACAGCCTCCGCCTGAACTGTCTGCCATCTCTAACCTCTACTGTGTGGAAAAACTAAACTGATGATCTCCATCTGTTTCATGTCCAAAGATGATGTCATTGCCTGAAATACATATGCAAACAGCTGTAGACTTTTCCTCTGTCCAACCCCTCTGCCTCCCTCCACACCTTCATTTCCTTCCTGTCATATCACTTTCCCATCCATCTGCATCTTCTTTTGTTCCTTTAAAAATACTTATGTACATATGAGGAAGTTTTCACGCCATTGTAGTAAAATGATTACTGTAATCCCTGTAGTGTCAGGTCTGGTGCTTCCTTCTCTATTAATGTTAAAAGGTCAGAATTTCTGTTTTGAATAATGTTGATTTTTGCAGCTGTGGCCAGGTTGCGTTGTGTGCATGTGTGCATCATGCCAGATGCACTGCTGTTGTTCTTTGTAGTCTCCAGTTAGTTATTGGTTGTGATAGCAAGGCCTGCACATGTGAACTGTGCTTGTTGGCTCCTTGAGAAAAGGTGTCTTTTGTGCTGCGAGTCTGTACAACACATGAATGTGCATTCCCACATTGAAAGTGGGTTTGGCAACTTTGTATGAGCCCAGCAAGGAGAAAATATCTCCTGCATGGATTGTTGATTTCCTATAGGAACTCATCCATCTTCTTCCAGCTCAGCTCAAAATGCAGGGCCAAGGAGAACTGGTTTTCCTTTGAAAAAGCATTCACCGAGTATAATTAAAACGTGCCATTTACTCTGGAGTGGATCCTTTCAATGTTTCGTTTAGCAAATCTCAAGGAGGTTCGGCTTGCCCTAAAGAGAGGCCTTACTTTAGCCTAACTCCCATCCTCCAAAACGGCTGTTTACGATTTTATGCCTCTGCTATACCACTTTGTGACAATAACCATCTCTTTTGAGAATGAGAACATTAATTTCTCTGCCGCACTGCGGAAAGAGTGCAAAAGCTTTTGTTGCCCTTTCACAGAAAGAGAGCAGCACTCTGCAATTTCAACAGTAGGGTTTCAATTAACAGCTTCTCCAGATCAGCGCGTGCACTAAGCCCGGGAGCCATGCACCACTTAATTTTCCGACTGGAGGTTTGGGAGATGGACCTCTCTAAATGCATGTCTGAGCAGCGGTGTTTGTCAGTGGCACCTTGCATCTCCACGCCCTCGTCTTGCTGAGGAGCACGTCACTGGTGCTTTTTAGTACACAGGAGCTCGGTGCATACTCCTCATTCACCTGTTTCAGCAAACACACACGTGTTGTTTGGGCCAGCATGGCCTCAGCAAAAATAGTGCTTTCTGTCGAGTTTCTGTCTTTGAATCCAGACATTGCATTTATTCATTTAGCAGGCACATCAATGTTACATATTATTATTCAGCTGAATCCTTTGTCTCAGTTAAGCTACCTACAACTGTTTGCCAGTTTATCCAGCAGTGCACATTTATACACAAAAGACAGTTCAGGTTACACAGTTCACATTGCTGGACGGTGGAAGGAAACTAGATAACCTACAGGAAACTAGTGTCCACTCACACAGGACATTCAGTCTGTACATAGGCACGGCAGTATTCAAAACCACATTTGAACCCATACTGATGCACCAGTGCCACTTGCTGTACTACACTACCACTTAGAAGTCAAGTTGCCACATGTGGTAATGAGCTTTACAATAAAGAATTCTTATAACACAGTAAAAAGGTGGAAAGTAGTTTCTTTTACAACAAAACTTTCCTTTTTTTATTGCAACCACAAAACTGGATAACAGCAATTTACAAAAAAGTTACATCCAAAGAAAATACTGGGCACAAAATAGAGATTCATCATTCTCTTGCAAAAGAAAGATTGGTGGACCACAACAGTACAATGTATTAAGTTGTTAAAACTAGGAAGTAAGAGTAGTAAACCCAAGGCTTACAGAAAGTACAATATTAAACAAACTTTCTGTTCTTATAAAATTTCAGCAGGAAAACTCCAGTGATACAAGTCTCCATGTTCTGATTTGTTCGAAAGGGCTGTAAACTTTTTTCAGACCATGCTCATTTTTCCTGCTTTCCCCCACTTTTCCAGTCAATTAAAAAAGGGACTTGATGGCCTTAAGTCTTTGAGCTCACAGGCTTTGTTTGCAGGGGACTGTGCAGAGAGTTTGAGGGCTTGTGCCTACCACCCCTACACCAATGACACAGAGCAACACTGCACAATGTTCGCTGATCCAGAAGAAGACAAAGACTAACCATTGTGACCTTTGCTAGTGCTGGCCCTGTGAGACTGCTTGGTTTCCATTGAAATATAATATGGATGTCCCCTTAGAGGACATTGTGTGTGTGTGTGTGTGTGTGTGTGTGTGTGTGTGTGTGTGTGTGTGTGTGTGTGCGTGCGCGCGCGCGCATGTGCTCATGAGCTTCCTGTCCACCCCAAAGGCATGGCAGGGCCCCTGTACACCGCAAACACCCCTTTTAACTCCCAAAGGGAGTTTACCGCTAACTTTAATGGAAATAACAGAACTTACTGGGTGATTGTTTCCATTTCTGTGCCATGGATGTTGAAGTGTGTTGGCTTGAGGGCTCTTTGTGAGGTGCCCCTTGTCAAAACTGCTTAGTGAAGCAATGTAACGCAGTAAGCATTATTGTGTGTATTTTACTTCTTCCAAAAGAATTTTATTTTGAACTTTCTGTGATGGTAGTCAAATAGTAGAAAGTTGTACCAAGGGCAAAGTAACTGTAAATGCTCACATTTACAGCAACAAAACATTGTAACTCTGTATGCACAATGAGTTTATTGTAGTATTTTCTTGAACTGTTCTCATTTGTTGACTACTGTTTTCACAGATTGAAGTCGTACAGCATATGGCAATTGACAGCAAATGTAATGATATCCTTTGGCAAGATGTGTCTTGGATGCCAATCAGAGCAGATAGATGGAATGGAATGTTAAATTCAAATTGTCATCACTTTCATCTGTATATGCTTAGATGTGCCTCCACCCCTTTTCCCAGAATTCATCCACCTGCACATGGACTGAGCAAATTTGTCTCCTTTTTCTTCCTTCCTAGTTCAATATTACTCTCATGCACATAGCAACTGAAGTTGCCTGCATTTCATCTCTGCACTGGGAAGCAATAATGACGGTGAAACTGCTAGTGAGCTTGTTTAGTTTTCAGCAGGTCCTCAGGGTCACTTTGTACTAAATGTGAGCAGCTGTACAGCACTGTGGTAAGCACTGGAAGGATGCTATCACTACAAGGGAACGTTGGTTAGATGTCATGTTTCCCTACTGGCCTTCAGAATGCTTGCTCTCATGGGCACTGAAGAGTGGCAGTATGCATTGCCCTATTTTAGCTGTGAGAATGGCAAGATTTGGAGCCCCTGCTTTATTTAACAGGGTGGATTGCCATAGTGAAATCAGTAACAAGTGTAATGTGGGGTATTGACTGGCTGGAGGTGACTGGGGTAAGTTGCCCTGAAAAAGAGAATGTGTTTGTGTATATACACACACACACACACACACACACACACACACACACAAACACAAAACAGGGCACAGGCAGCATAGCTGTGGACAGATGTGGGAACTGGGGAATCGTTTGTGTCTTGCAGTCAAGGCCCTCAAGCTGCACGAGCGGGATTCTTCATTAAAAGGAAGCCCTGTGCTCAAATATGTCTCAGATCACTACCACATGTCTCCAAAGCCCTACTCTGGACAGCTAAGCAGATCCCATCATACCCTCTAATTTTGCTTCCCAAAATTAGCCATCTGGGTCGCTCTATGACTCTGCCTCTCTGCCTCCTTCTCGAGTTCAAACTCGGCGCTCCTACACTGCTCCTCCTAAACATTTTCCGACTTTTGCAGTTGCTCTAGGCCAGTGCTCGTTATGGGAATGTTACACACCGAAGCTGGGTTAGCTTTTCAGGCAACTCTTGGACCAGTCTTTGTGGTACTGACCCCTACTCAGTTTTTACAAGGGAGCTGGAAATGGATTACTCAAGCCCAGTCCCCCTAGTTCCCCTTTCTGGATGAGAACCGCACCCGTACATCGCAGCTGTGTGCATGCATATAAACTTGCTGAAATAATGTCGGTCAGACATGTGGGAGAGATGATGCCTACAGAGCAAGGGGAATTATTTCTTCTTCATGAAGACCAAGGCAGTCATTCATGCAGAAAAATGTCAGGCTGCTACAGTTTTTGCAAAACTTATAGAAATGTTGCTGCCTCTGTAGGAGGGAGTTTAAAAGCTAGCATTGTATTGCCCTTTTCCAAAACTATTGGACCAAGCTTCCATTCCCAGCATGCATCTCACATCCCCATGAATACAGTATTTGTCTAATATCGTGGGTTGAACACCCCCCCCCCCCCACTAAACACCAAAAGTCCAGCACCTTCTGCTCATAGATTTCAGAGCACTTGTGATAGTGAACAGCTTGACATGCAGTTTAATATCTGAAACCTTTTCAGTTTTTTACATTGAGCTTATGGACTTGGACATACATGCTGGACTAGAGAACCGCTGTCATGGAAAGATAGAGGAGAGGCACTTCCACCTCTCTGCAAGGAGAGAGAATGGAAAGGAACGGGACCCCGTCAGATCGCCTACAGTAATGGTGGCTTAATGTTCAGAAGAAGACAGGATTTGGAGTTGAGTTGAGAACCTGCTCAAGGACCTTGTCCTGTTGTCTGATACAAGCCTGTGTGTTTATAGACATGAGAAATATCAGGCGTGACCAGGCAGCTGATGAAATAGCTGTTGGTTGTGTTGCTCTTGTAGCTTTTCAGGATGCTTCAGGATTCAGGGAGTTGAATTTTAAGTACAATTTCCATAATGGGGTCAAGCTGTTTTGTAGGTTAGAGTGACCGAGAAGCAGAGGTGCCATGAACTGAACTGAGGATGTTGTGTTCACTTGTAAGCGGAGCTGTATGTGAGCCCCGAGACTGGTGTGTGGGAGCCTCTGGATTTAAGGAGATGGGGAAGTGCCTCTTGTAGAACAGGGACACAGACACAGAAATGTTCCTGTACTGGAAGAAACGGGGTGCCTATGATCTGGAGACGCTCCCGCCTCCTCTGTCTGAGTTTGGGACTGAGCGATACTTCTGGGCCTCCTCCCTAGATGTCATCCCTGACCTGTGCGGTGAGTTTCTGGGTGGGTGTTTTGGCTTTCCCTTTAATTATTATGACACATCTGTGGTTTTTAGTTTTCAACATTAAGCTGAATGGTTTCTAATGCTGCTACACTGAGGTTGTTATTGTCCATAAAAAGTTAGGTATGGGAGTCTCCTAGGTGACAAAATGACAAGTTCATGGCATTTCACTAAAACAAAATCTGTAATGTGGCAAGAGAAATGCTGTAGGTTGATAATTGGGATTTCTGAGATTTGGTTAGAAAATTAGGTGGACATGTTAGGAACTGTTTGGAGTGGAAGGTGGAGACTTTAGTATTCAGTTGGAAGAAAAGGTAGACATTGTAAGGTTTCTTTGTCCTGGAAGGTGGAGATGTAGGGAGAGGGTTTGACTAGGAAGGAGCAATTCTTGGAAGGGTTAATCAGAGGTGTCAGAAATGATACAGGGTTTTATGTTTGATCCATTATTGTTGCTACCAAAATTGCAGTAGTGAAAGGCCTTGAGAACATGTGGACACATGGGACCCAGAGGTTGAAGGTCATAACCCCCTGAAAGGAATAAAGGAGATTGTTTTTTGGGAATATGGAAGGCTCAGTGGCTGGCGGCTTCTGGGAAAAAAAAAAAAATGAAAGAAAAAAAAACTAGTGTGCATGTCTTCCAAAAACGTGGCAGCCTGGGCCATGCACTGTTTTCAGGCGCCTCTCCAGAAGATGCTATCACACCTATAATTTGAAATGTCTGTGGCAGAGGTGCATCATAGTTTGTCTCTGCAAAGGCTTTAATCATATTGTAATTAGAATAACAGTTGGGGTTTGCAGTGGGTCAAAACACAGTCTCTTTGGGTGAAAATGGGAGTAGCTGCAATATTTATAACAGGCAAAAAATCCCCGTGTTGTGCCAAAGGTCCATCGTGCAAGCCAAAGCATACCCATTTTCATATACTGCTGCCTTGAAGTTTCATGAATGTATGCACATTGAGGAGCAGGAAATGTCTTATTGCTGCTCTGGACCTTGTATTTGCTTTTATATAAAGTTCTCTCAGTTTACTGGGGAGGACAGCTTTGGGGGGAGCTCTACACCTTTTAGTTAAGAACCAGCATAGTCTGAGAGAGTCCCCATATTGCTCTGCTGTGAGTTTTGATGAATTTGGAGTTCTGCCACAGGTTCCTTGTTTTCTGACATCCTTTTTGTTGTGTAAGTGTGACATCCCTTTTCAGGGGCTTGTTTGTATCATTGATGGCAGCTATGGAAGCACAAGGTTGAGATATTGTACCATGTATGATTGGGGGGGGAAAGGCATCAAAAGGATGGCTTTGTTTGTGCCTGCTGCAGCTGAACACATGGTGTCAAACCAGTCAACCACTGGAACAAGGCAGACACAGTTTTCCTAGTAATTCATTCACTGCAGCAGGTTTAGCATGCTTCCAGGCACCTAGGAAAAGTTCATTATTTTTGGAATAATATTTGTTTGTGCACACTGATGTTACATGCAAAACCAGGAAAAGAGATATACAGGCACATGTCCATATATGCAGAAGACAAAACAGAAACCTTGAGTTGTCCTGCCTTGTGAGGGCCCCTGCATCCAGAACACACAGGCAGACCAGTCAGATTATGAGCCTTTTAACTCCAGCTGCTGCCTCTGTTCTGCTCTTCAGATGACAGCAGTTACCATATGACATTCCCCTGGTCTCAGCAGCATGATGTTGTTACCAAGGCAGATGCAGGGGTAGGCAGAGGCTTGTACCATTCATACGTGGCACTGGTTAAACATCATTGACCTGCCATGTGTATCAAAATGTGGTGTCAGATTGTGCACAAGCTTTAGCATTTGGTGCAACAGATCTCATTTGTTTTGGATGCAGGAACCAGTCACTGACAGTGGGAGCAGTTTGGAGGTCTGTGGCGAAACTGTACTGTGCCTACAGGCCTGCTATGTGATGGCCTTATCGCCTGCTGCTCTGTGAGATAAGAACAGCTCTATGGAGAAGTGTGTGTGTGTGTGTGTGTGTGTGTGTGTGTGTGTGTGTGTGTGTTGAGAGCACACAAATGCATTTTAAGAGACAAGTAAAAGACATGCTGTCCTTTGTCCAGCAGCTTTGACACAATTGTAGCACAAGCAAGTTAGTACTCTATTCTCAGTAAAAACCCACTGTCCAGTATTGCATGCTGTCTTTTTTCCTCCCTCTCTCTGGGTGTGTTTGTGTTTTTGGCTTAATCAGCAGTGCTGAGCTCAGGAATTCCTGTCCATGTTTTAGCAAGCAAGGGGGTGTTAGCAGTGATGGGGGGGATGAGGGAGCTGAGTCAGGCCACTGGACTTGCCCAACAGCGCAACGGCCATGTCATTACTGCTTGCTTCACCTCACCTCACATCACAATGCACAGACAAATTGTCCTTTTGGTTAAATCCCTGCTCCCAGCATTCCTACACAATAATGTCTAGAAGTCCCCCCCACCATGCTGTCCAGTTTACTACCTAGGAACATCTTTACATTGCTAAACTACTTTTATAATTCCTTCACATAGAATTTGTTGATGTTTCATTTTGAGGGGAAGAGTCTGCCCAGGTGTTGTCTGGAATACACTTGTTATACGTGTCTGTGCAGACCGGCGGTTGATCTTCATTGTGGTTGAGTCATGCTTTTTGCTTGATTTTCAAAATGTGCCTTCTTTAACGGGATGTGCTGTATTTTTGTTAAAGTAGTTTAAATATTTCTCAAACGTTTGTTTTTGTTAATGCACAAAATTTCTGAAGCTGCATGCTTTTGAAAACTGGATTTTTAGACAGTTGAACATAAGGACACTCAGACTCGTAGGTTGGTGTAGCTCCGGGGAAATTCTTATTGCTGAATTTGCAGACAAAAACCAAACTGGTCAGGAAACCTGTGAGTGATTTCTGTTGGTTTTGCTTTTAACAGTTTAGTCTTCCTGAAAAAAGTGCTTGTGGCTGGTAAAAAGGAAGTGCCTGGAGGATTTTTCATAAATGATGATTTCACATCAACTTTTCTGGCTAAACAAAGTTTTGAATAGGCAAGGCAAGGAACAGGACTGTGTCCCAGCCAGATCGAGCATCATGCACAGCAGTGGAGGTGGCAATAGGGGACCCTGCAGACTGGGGCGGGGTAGGGTGCGGCAACTGCTCAAGGGTAATGCGGGTTCAGCCCTGTAATTAAGACTCACCAAGTCCAGATGTGTGTGGCACACCACCTCCACCCCCCCCTTCCTGTCATGTGAGTCGGGAGGATAGGGATGCTAGGTCAGGGTTCTCTGGGGGAAGAAGGGGTAGGACAGCGCTACCGAGTGGGGCATGCTTCTGGAGACAAACTGCCTCAGCCTCCATCTCATGCAGTGGTCCCATTATCACTGCACGCTCCAAATGGATACCCCCAGGAACATCCAATTTGATGCTTAATGAATTGTGAGCTTGCACAAGTCAATGCTGCTTTCTCTGTGGAAGGAACGTGGGCAAAAACCATCTTGTTGCACCAAAGCATTCAGGGTCTGTGTCCATTTGTGAGGACACGCTAGCAAGGACTTATGAAGTTAACACTAAACTGAGAGAGGACAGGCAGGGACGACATGATCTCTGGAAAATCCCAGTTGTCCAGCAGCTCCGTAATGTCTGGAAACCTGCAGACTCGTGGCCAAGCCATCCCTGTTTTCCTCGTCAATGGCCAGATGGAGCTCCTAGCACTGCAGTGAACCGCTGCTCACAGCACACGGTGTGAAACTCTAATTCTGTCCTTAACGCTGTGCCACCATGTTAGGTGGCGAGAAGGTGTCACGTTTGAGATGCCTGTTTCGCTGTGAGGCTCCACTGTTGCGGGATGGAGATGACAGATTTTTGGGAAACGGCACGGTGGACAGTGTTGTCGCTGAGCTCAAGATTCTCACATGGTGCTGTGACTATTTGACATCCTCACATGCTGTTGATTGGCTAAATACTTCAGCAGCTTTTGTTTTATTTACTTTTTAAAAATGAAATCTCAACATAGCCTGAGATCTAGTTTTCTATTCAGTGTTGTTTTACCAGCCCATTTTTCTCAAGCCTTCTCTTTTGCCTGTTTTTGACCTTTCCATCCAACCCCCTCAGTCTTTTTTTTTTTTTTTTTTTTTTTTTTTTTTTTTTTTTTTTGGGATTCTTTGGAACCCCCCACTGTTCAGACCTCTTTCCTTTTAACATGCCGCCACTTTTTGTTCACTTATTCCTGCTTTGTCTCATATTTAAACCTTACCCTCTCCATTTCCCTCCAATGTGATGATAAAGGGACTTCCTTTAGTGGTTCTGTTGTGTCTGTAGCATAGATTGTCAGTGCTGCCCCCCAGCAGGAAGCCAGGGGTCACCACAGTGTCTCTCTGCTCTGCTGTCTTTTTTCCTACTTTCTTAATTCACTGTTATCTTGGATGCTACATATTCTCGTACTAGCTCTGTTTTCTGTGTGTTGGGAGTTCCCTCTCAGATCCCACAAGCCTGCTCCCTCTTCCTGCTTCCTCCTTGCTCTCTCACCTTCCTCTTCAATATACTCCACTATGGTGCTCCTTAAGAGTAGCTTTATCATGACATGTTTTTAAAATACTTTTTGGTTGGAAAGTATTATTTGGAAACTAACAGACTCTCTAACACTTAATTTTGAACATGATTTGTTTTTAATATGAACAGTTCTTTTGTACACAACAATCAAGTCTGTGTTATGGTGAAGGTTTGCTGTCCGTATCTGCTGCATAGACAGTTTTTAATTGGTTATGTAACTTATGTAACGTCACTGCTGGTGTTTGATTCTCCTTTCCTCCTCTCTCTTCAGATGAGAAGTCTGGCCAGGAAGAGAAACATGTGGCCTGCCAGCACCCAGACTGCCCTGACCGTCGTCGTGCCGCCAAGGTGAGTGTCCCATCTTCCGTGTGTCACTTCATAGTGATACCTCCAGAGCGGTCCCCAGTGCACTGCAGGGCTGCACCTTGGAGTTGCTGTTTTACACTGGTGGTATCTTTTGGGGGGGGGGGGGTGCTTGACTAGATAAAGCAGGGCTCAAGACCATCCCGCCTACCTCAGTTCATGTCTAGGGCTTTATAAGAGCTATGGCTCCTTAGCTAAAGTGATCCCTCCTTGTGCGTGTGGTTCATACCAAGGGAATGGAGGATTCTTTGATCACAGTGGGGAAACAAGCAGGCCCTGGAGAGCAAGGCCAAATGCACATAAAGGTATCATGCGTTGGCCAGAAGTTGGGGGTATGAATTTCCTGCGTGAAAGTGGCCGACTGGACTGTGTGGCTCTAGAACTTTTTCACTGGAATCTCACCCCCCCCCTTGCTCACCACAGCTCAAAATCTGACATCAAAGACAAACCAGGTGGGCTTAACCCCCATCTCCCCCACCTCCCATCTTGAGTAAAACCATGTTTGGAGGCAGTAAAGGAGCCTCGCCAGCCCCCCATTTCATTCTCCATGAAGAACAAAACGTTCAAAGTCCTGTGCGCAAAGCCTGGCTTCAGCTATTCCATTCTGTCCCTCCCCCATTTAAAATAAACAGCAGAGGTGCCCCTGAGTGTATCACTGTTTATTCCCATGGCGAGAGAGAACCTGCAAAGTGGTGAGGGGTAGGGGGGCTCAAGGCTGACAGAGCCCGCCTGGCGCTGCCTGTCTCCAGCCTGGGGGTTATGGAGGCTGAACTTTCATAAGGGGATTATAAGCAGGACTGCGACAGGGGCTGCTTTTTAATTGAGCTCCTCTATGTGGTCCCAGCCAGCTTGACTGTGTTTGGAAATGTGTGGTGGGGGTATGTTATTTAACAGTTTAGAGTGTATAGTCCCCTCTTCATTGGCCCACTGCCCACCCCCCATGTCATCAGTCCACATTACAACATTTTAGTCTTGGGTGACACTGCACAGTTCACCTTCATCTCTCAAACCTGGTCGATTGTTTACACTGCGAGTGTCCCCTACTCCACCGAAATTTACTCCAGTCATACGGACCGGTTGGAGAGAATGCTTGCTGCGTGTGGTTGACCTTGGGTCGGCACCTTTCATTCACAGGTCCTCAATTGCACCACACTGGATAATGGGTCATACTGAAATGTGTCTAGAGCTGCATCTTCCACCTTTCTTTTTATTAAAACCATTTGTATGACTGTTCATCCAGTGTTTTGTGCTCTGTGGTTCTTGCACTACAGTGGAGCTGTAGAGCTGCAGTCATATTCAATGTAACCCAATTACTTTCTGGAAGTGTAGTTCTTGGACACATGCCTTTCCAGATGTCTGCGTGTTGAGACCTGAAGTCTTTTTCTTTTTGGTTCTTCGGGCTGTGCTTTATTTAGCCATGTTTTCTGCCTGCCAAACTTCCTCCCCGAACCAGTGTGGCTGGGTTTTAGCTCATATGCACATACAGGTGCTCACCAGTAGAGGGAGATGGTTTCCCAAGTGTTTGAGGGTTTTTTTTTTTTTCCTTTTTTTATATAATGAGTAGCTGCTGTTCTTCCTTCCATTTTTGTGGAATTGAATCCGGGAATGTTTTCTGCTGCTGCTTCCTGTCTCATTGAGAATATCAGCCCAAGAGGTTCACAGTTGCTGTTATACATTCCCTGTCCAAGTCATGTACCAGACCTTGTTTCACCCCAGGTTCTTCTGAGCCCTTTATCCCAACAGAAACATACCACGAGTGCCGGAGGTCTGCTCTGCCAGCACCCACAGGCCAGGTGGAAGGAATAAAGGAGATGTGGTTCTGTACTTCAGGACACATTATGTGATGCCATTGGCCATTGTCTGATTCAATCTAGTGCCTGACTTGTTGATCTGCCTCTGGTTTTTGGCTGTTTTTTCACTGACATTGTAGCCACGGTACTGCAGGACAGTCGTTGTGATGTTTTCCCTTGTGTGTCACAGCAGGGGTTGACCTTGTTCATTTAGAGTGCTGCCCCAAGTCAGTGGTGGCAGCTGGAGTGCAGACCAGTCCAAGCTCGCCACCAGACCTGACGATATAAGCTTTTTGCGCTCTCCACAGAACAGGACCAGACGTAGTCTGTGGGTGGGGCCCTCCATGGCAACATGCACCCTTCCGATACAAACAGGTGGGGGGGGGGTTAACAGAGCTCTGTGGGGTTTCTCTCATCTGATTTGCCAGAGGGTCCTGTTTCATGCATTTTATTCTTTCTCTTACTTGCTGTATTTGACACACCTCTTTCTATAAGGCTGCGTTTCTTTTGAGGCGGAGACTCTAAAACTGCCTTTTTTTCTGATCACCAGGGTTACAAGATGACAAGAGAAGTGCTGTTTCTGTACAGTTTTTATTCATTGGCTACTCACACTGTAGATGCCAGGTAGAAAATGATGGTAGCATAGCCTAAGACAGAGTGCTGAAAACATGGATATCTGCACCTCAGAGTTGCTTTGGTTCTTACATTCAGAATATGTAAGTGTCATGGATTTATTGATCTGCTGAGCCCTTGAACACCTTACTGATGCTGATTTCCTGTAAACTGAATGTTTCCAGTTAGTTACTAAACCATATATTTGCATGCACATTGTAATTGAAGAACCTTTATTTTTGGAGTCAGGTATGCAGCCCAGTGAATTACAAAGCCCTGTCATACTTACTTTTACAGAGTGGCGTTTGAAACACTTCAAGCTGTTGAACCTCAGGCACACCCCTGAACTGGTTGTGACTCGTACCTTGGCACTATGAACCGTGCTTTTGCAGTGATTCAGATTCGTTTCCACCTTTCTCCCACCCTTGTTTAGTCTAATTTTTTTCCATCATGCTGCTAGTCTGATATAGTGACTGACTTAAGGACTCGTCTGTATAGGGTAGAGCTTATATTCTGCACAGGCGATTGCGTATTTTTCATGCAAGTGTGAGTAAAAACCCCATAGTGTCTGTATCATGTTTATGTTACTGGCTTTGTACGATTTTGTTTCCTTTTAAAAAAGTGTTCATTACAGTAAAAGCAACTGTCAAATGTTCCTTATATTTAGCATTTCAGATATATGATGACTTTTTAATTGCTCAGAGATCAAAAAATAAGGCAGCTCGATGAGCCAGAGTAAGGGTTTCTGGGAGTCTAGAAGGTTGGGGAATTTTGTAGTTGCGTAAGACAAAAAGAGTGTTTGCTCCTTGAAATGACCAAATTACCACTGTTGGCATGGCCTGCTCTGCCAGTGTGTTTAGCTGGGGGATAATTTTGGCCTCTCGTGTTGGGACAGAAGCTAGGAAGACAGGGTAATCTCTCACTGTCTAAAATGAATCATTTAATGCAGTTACTTACAGTATATTACCTTGGCTCATCTGTGATGACTCTAATGATTATTATAGAGCTCTAAATTACAGCAATAATGGATTTCATATTATGTGTTTATTTATTTATTAGATTAGATAGATAGATAAAGCTTTTCCAAGTAGCTTTCCTGCCTGGTCTCCATCTGTCATTTCAAAGTATCTTTGGGCCTGCCTGACAACCCTCACCCTTGTTGTGCTTCATGACTCGGGGAGTGGTTTGCGCATAAACGCAGCAGCGTTACGTCAACGTGTCTTGCCGGGCGTGGGCCATGCGTGGAAGGATCCTGCTCCAGGTGCTGGTGAGGCAGGCCACTCATGACGCTGAGCCAGTGTCTGTGGACTAGTCCCAGCAGGCTCCCTAATTGCTGCTTAGGAAAAACCCTGGCAGTCGCTATGAGTAATGCTTCTAGAAAACACACTTTCTTTATTTAAAAAAAAAAAAAAAAAAAAAAATTGATTGCATTCTACATAGTTGTACTTGTTTCAGTTTATGCTTCTGCATTTTAAGTTTTTCTTCTTTCAGCCCACTAGAATTATACTGAAACTCTCTGAGGTCAGCATATAGGTGAACTTTTTTGCCACTGTGGTTTAAACCACAGTATAGTGTGATATTAATTGTTGCCTTAGGCGTGTGTATGAGAAATGAAAGAGCTTCAATTACTCCTCCACTAGTGATGTGGCAGAAATGTACAAAGCCACCTTTCCTTGCTTACCACCATGAATCCTTTCCCCTCAGCTCCAGATAAGAGCAAGATACTTTTAGATTGTACTACGTATGTACATACTTCAGTGTGGCTTCAAGGAATTTCTCTGGAAGAGGGTCCTTGTGTTCAGACATAGGGTGGGAGGAAGGAGGATGGGTTGTGCTTTCCCGGAAAAGGTGTCACTGTGACACCATTCTGTGAAGTATATTGCCTCTTTTGGTCTCAACAAAGAGCTGGGACTCTTCATCTCAAGTTGAGAAGTTTACCTATCAAAACAAAACCTTTTTCGCAAAGTTGGCCTCGTGGCTGTGTGTTTCTGCTGTGTTCTTTAAGCAGACCCATGTTAAAAGCTTCCTGTAGAAAGATGGAGTGCCGTCAATGTCGGAATCTAGTGCATCTGATGGAATGCACTATGATACAAGCCCAAGGTTGACCGAAGTGCTCCCAATATAAGAGAGACTTGAGTGCTAATCTTCACAGGAACCAATGTCCTACTTGCTTAACTATGTTTATAAAATGCTAAAACTTTCATCCCCTTGTGCTCTGCTCCATAGTAAGTTTTTGCACATAACCAGCAACTTTTGAGCATGACTGGTAATTGTGCTTGATTTCTTGGAGAAGACAGGAAGAGCTGTTGTTAGTGGAAGTTGTTGCTACTTTAGAAGTGTAGATTAAATGCTTTCTGCTTATCTTTTCCCCAACTAGTAAGAGTAAGAAAGTAAAACCACTGAAATGTGTAATTGTATTCATGCCTGGGTTGTTCTTTCTAATCAGAGCAAACTGGGAACAGAGGACTTGAAGCTGGGCTGAATTTGGTAAACAGACACATGTCCTGGGCTTCAAAGCTCCGGATTCTCACAGGATTCCTGGACACTCTTACTTTCCTGCCTGCTCTCCTTCTCTGTGTTTGGAGTGTGTGCTCTTGTGTCTCCCAAATGTGTCCCTTGCATATCTGAAATACACGCTCCCTGTCAATGGAGCTTTAAGTTGAAGGTCATGCGGAATTAGCCTGGTATGAGAGAGAAGGAGACCAACTTAACCTCCCCATCACGTTTATAGTCTTTGCCTTGTGAAAGTCATCCATCTGAGTAATTGCATTACTACTCTCCCTGCTTTTAAATATAAGCTGGACTAACTGAGTTGGTCAATAGAGGTGGACTTTTGAAGAAGCCCTACCCCTGGCCCCCAGTTAGCCTCCCATAGGCCTTCTGAGCATGCTAATGGTAGGGGTCTTATAAGCTCAGATGAGCCCCATGTGTTAAATGACAAAGGGGGGGACTGCAGTCCACTCTGGGTTTGTTCATTTGACAGAATGTAACACTGGGTCCTTCTGCAAATGATTCTGGCAACATTTGTTTTTGTAGCTGCTTAACAGACCTTATACAAAATTTTATGGTTTATGTGTAAAACACTGCTGAGTATTTGTGGATGAGAGCTGATGACTACTGGCTATGATGAACAAGATCATCATACCTGCACCTGTATGCCAAGCTATTAGCTCCTAGCAGGTATAGTAATATCATAAACAGTTGTATAGTCTTTCTTTTCTTAGCTATAACTACTACAGTTTGTGTTTTGCCTAAAATGCCCAGGAGAGGCAGGCAACCAGACACTTGGACCCCAAAAGGTTTGTTTTCCCCTAACCATCTTGCTAAGATGTCCCTCACTCCTAAGTTGCCAGCTGGTATAGTTTTCATACTTATTAAAGTGTATAGCTAATGCTTTACCTGTATGCTTACTTTTATCTAAATCTGATGTCTCGTGTTCAGTGCTTTGTGTTACTGTGTGAGAAGAGCCTGTATAAAAATAAAATTGAATTGAGTATTTGATTGGCAGAGCAAACAGGCTTAACAGCCACAGTCCCCTTCTGTGTCTTGAAATGACACTCTTGTCATATGTTAATTTTCGTTAACCCCCCCACGCCACCTGTCAGGGACATCTGACAGAAGAGTGGCACCCTTTGTTTAAAGTTGGGGGGGTTATTTTCCCTCTTCCTGAATGGTCAAAACAGAAGTTTAAGGTGGCACTCTGATTAGTATAGAACTCTTATCAATTATAAAATAATTCTTTGTAAATGGCCCAGAGTTGTTTGGGGCTGAAAATGTTAATGATGATATTTAGTTGTTGTATTTGGTTTGAGTTTTTAAAAGATGAGTGACTGTCTGAGGTTGATCGATAAAGCAAGTTGGCCATAAACAGCATTTGAAGTTATCATTTAGAACATGATGCTGTACAAACAGTCTTGGTTTTGTAATTAATAACCCATCTAATAAAACATGCACTTGAAGGCCCTTGACTTTCTGAATCTGAGTATTTTGCATGGGAGAACACAGTGACCATGTTTAACTGCTCATTTCTATCAAGTCTGTCACTGGAGTTTGATAGCCTCAAGGTCAGAGACCAAAGGAAATGGAAAAGTAAATAAGAACAAAATGGGTTAAAATTGTGAATGAGTGGCCAAGCACAGAGCAAAGGCATAGGAGAAAGAGAGAGAGAGACAGTAAAGCAAGGCAGTGGAAAGGGAGCAGTAGAAAGCAGTCTCACAGGCATGTTGCTGGATCCTCTGTGCATAGTGAATGAGTCAGACTTATGAACAGCGAGAGAGTGGGAAAGTGTCTGGGGGCGGGTATTTGGCTGAGCGATCGAGCAACTTAACCATAACAGAGTCAAGTCTCCACCATTGAGGGATAAACTTCTCTGCTTGTACCTGTGCGCTCTGCTGAGGGGATTATACCCACCTGGACCTGCAGGACAGGAGTACACAAAGTGGAATAGTTAGAACAGAAGAGCAATACAGAACCGGTCCCGACTGAGGTGGTCGTCTGGGACACGTGCGCTCTCATCTGCTCCCCTGAGGTCAAGGAGGCCTGGGTCCTGTGAGTTGAGAAACAGGTGAGTGTATGGAAAACATATTGCTCGGGACTGCTGTTGAAGGCTTCCCTAAACCTGGGATTCTGCCCTTAGCCCCAGGTGGGGATTAAATATGAGGCTGTACAGGAGCGAGGCTTTCTCAGTCGTCAGAGCAGAAGTGCAGCCTGACCCCAGGTGTGAGGGCCAGCTTTTTTCCAGGCAGCTGTATTTTGAAAAGGGTCGATGTAGTCTTTGGGGAAATTGGAGTGGGAAGCGCGGGTTGTGTTTACAGTGTTCTGCTCTTGATCTGAGAGGTGGGAAGTTGTCGCACTGTTAGCTTCTCATACTCTGAGCTCTGTGGGATTCCTTGTCCCCTCCACCTGACAACAAGGAAGACACAGAAATTGAATACTGCACCAGTGGGCTCTGCCTGCTCTCATTTTTTCCCCCTCCGCCGTCTGCATATTTCACATCTGCTTCTTATATCAACAAGCCAAGGGCCTCGACTGTTTCATAGAGAACCAGAGTGCACTTCCAGATGATCAGTTTCCTGACAGAAACTGAAATGACCTCATTTCAAAGGTGGATTTTAAAGTGTCATAATGTGTGTAATATCTCTGCCCCAAATTGATTTTCCAACCCGAACACATTAAGGTTTTTTTTTTTTTTTTTTTTTTTTTTTTTCCTTTCCCCCCCCCTCTTCCTCCCTGATTTGGGCTCATTTTTGCTCCTCAGGCAACAGGTTATGGTAGTTGCTGTGTTATCTGAGCACCTGTTGTCTGATCGGCCGCTGTAGTATGTGCTCTTGGAGGTTGTGATTCAGCCCACAGTACCAGGACTGAACTTTGCCTTTCATTTGGCTTTGTCGATTGGTGCATATGTGTGACAAGGGCAGTATCAGCTGATTTAAAAGCATGAAAAAAGAAAAAAATCTGTGGGTTCCCAGGGTCATGATGTAGTCCTGTAGTCAGCTGTTGCTGGAATGTGAACGTTGACCATCTGAAAGTGTTTTGTATGGATATGTCACTATAACTGAGGAATGCATATCCTGATACATCTTTTTCCTTCTCCAGTGGTGCTGTCTGTTAAGGTGTTCTTCCTCACTTTGTGTGCGTTTATGTGAGCGTGTGTGTGCATGCATGCACATGGTCTGTTGGTGAAGCACCTGACAGACAAGTTGAAACTCCTTCTTTGCTGCAGGAATGTGTGGACAAAAACACACATTTTGCCATTTTCTCTCCAGCTTGCACTCGACTCCCTGGCATTCTTAGTTTCCGGCGATTTTTATGTGCTCAGTAAAAGTGTATGGCTTACTTCTTGGTACGTGACTCCTTGATCAGGCGCTTTTTTAAGCTCCTCGTTCAACCGCTGTCACAGGCATTAAGGATTGTTCATTTTGATGCTGTTCCTGTGGATTCAGGAGTCAGATTTCTGCTCTGTGGGCCAGAAACAGCCCCTTATTACAGTGTCCTGGTTCTAGTCTAATCCCCATATGTGGATAATACAGTTGTGCAATGTCTTGGTTTACATGACTGAGAGATATTGTGGAGCAAGTTTGTGTGCTGCCCACACTTCAGCTGAAAAGCATGAACAATGAGCAATCAGGGAAAACCCTGGAAGGTCCTCTGCGTCACAGACTCTGTATCACTGAGAAATCCCTCATCTCTGACTCCACAAGAGGCTCACATAGCAGCTCACACATATCTCTCTTAGGTGAGTGCATGGGTGAATTTGGCATTCCTTCGTGTTCATCTCCTACACTTGCATGTTTGGCCCCTCACCAGCTAGGAAAAACTTATCCCGGTATGTGGTGTAAATGGGTGTTTTGGGGTAAGGGAAGCCAGTGTGTCTGCTTCTGGACCTGTAAGAAAGGCCTTGGAGTCACCTATGAGAGCTATTACATGGCCTAGACCTATGATGTGCACTTCACAAGGGCTTGAAAAGCATTCTGGGTCCTGCATTTGAATGTCGGCCCACGTTTGGAGGGAGAAATCGGATACAATCAGCCTATATCTTTCTTGCATGGTGTCTGTTTCGTAAAGTGCCAGATAAATGGTCCTCAGCACTCTCCAGAACAATAGGATGACTTACGAAGTAAAGCAAATAAAGATGCTTTTCAGCACCACACTTTCCTCCTAATGGAGAGGACTGCTGAACATCACGTCAACAGTTAGTGCAAATTCTAGGACATAAGAGGGAAAATGTGGTGCTGCTGAGGTAGCACATTTCTTGTGTCTTATCAGGTCCCTTTCTTTATTTACATTTCAGTTTGTTTTTCATAACCTTTGTCTCAAACAACAGTTTAGTTAGTCATGATTTTAGTAAGAAAGACTCATCAGGTTTAGTCATTAATTTCTGTATGTATGTGCGTGCTTTCGTGATTGTGTCTAAAAGAATTTCTTTTCTTTCTTTTTTTTTTTTAAGCTAATTCTACCATGTTGAATAATTTTTGGGTATTTCTAAATACCTTGGTTTCATAAAATGCTAATGATCTTGTTTTTCCACCAAAGCCTAAAGCTCAGATCAGCTAAAGTTAACTGATTAAGTATTAAAATCCTAATTAAACAAAGCATTCCTTTTTGACTAAGAAAAATATTTCATTTTAAGAAAGTAAAAGGGGTGATGAGTTCATTGTTAGTGTCTGAACAATGCATAAAAATATTTTAAAAGAAATGTAAGCTTATTACATATTAAACTGGCTTTTCAATGACTGTTCTTGAAAGGTCATTTAAATAAGACCATGATTTAATTGTTCTTGATTAAAATAAATAAATAAATAAGGATTGGAATTTTGCACAACAAACCTGTGGAGTATTTTTCGTTATTATCCCACTGTAAAATGTGTGTAACATCTCGATTTGCACAGTAAAAGTGTATGGGTGACTATCACATGGACTTGACATCTGCAGTGCTCTCTGTATTTTGCTCTCTTTCTACGTGCTGCAGTGTGTCAGAATTGAGCCTTATGCTGGTTTGGGGATTTTAGTTTCATTTACGCGAGGGCTCGGACCCTGGGTGCTGAGCCACCAACCTGCCACCTGAATGCTTATAGAGCCTGTAGAAAGGGATGTGCAGCAGGACCCATCGGCATCCTCTTGGCGCTGGACCTGTGCCCTGTTAATGCTCATTCATGAATTAAAGGAAGGCATTGGCAGTTGAGTAACGCTTTATTGATGTGTTGTACAAAAGAGAGAGGGACTAGGAGCAGAGCACAGCAAGCAAGAAAAGATCTTAAAGGCTTTGCAAACATCTGTTATGGCAGAACTCTGCGCTTAATTCCTCCAAATCATTAGCTGGTAGCCTCAATTGAGAGGCAAGCTTTAAGTGGTGTGTGTGTGTGTGTGTGTGTGTGTGTGTGTGTGTGTGTGTGTGTGTGCGCACGCGTGCGTGCAAGACTTTGAGAGAAATGGGGCCCTTATTTTGTCAGCGCTGACTCAGTTCTGCATCTCTCTCTCTCTCATTCTCACACACACACACACACACACACAGCAGCGGATGCGCTGCTCATGAATCACACTGTTTATTCCACTTAATCCTGCAGGTTTGTCTTAATTACCCACTCGGCACACAGGGCTGCGCCAAGTCACTCGTTCACTACTTGGGCGCTGTCTGCTTTATCTTTCCGGCCCATCTGATTCAGCACTCACCCATCTACGCATTTGCTGTCCATTCTGCAATGTTTTTGTGCCAAATTTGTTTGATTAGTTTTGGTCATCTCCTTAACTTTTTTAATTTGGCACAGCATCTCTGGTAAAGTAGCCAATAAAGTATTATTATTTAAGCATCATCTGCTTCTATTTCTCAGTTTGTTTCTAGCCTACTTGCACTTCAACTGATGGTGTCAACTTGTGTTTTTATGACCGTTTAAGAAGCTCTGAGTTTTCACACAGCAATGGGGCAACTTATGGTGAGAGAGGAGGATGTAAAAAAAAAAAGGGAAAGCTGAAAATGAAGGTGGCTACTGGGATGTAGGCATTTGGTGCTGTGCACAGCTCCTTGGCACCATCTACACATCCAGCTGTTCAGTTTCCTTAATGTGAAGCCGTCTTTAGCTGTGATGATGTACTAGCGGTCAGCTTTTTGGTGACTTGTTCCACATGCTGTATTAATTGTGCAAGGGTGGGTGCTGCATGTCTCATGCTGCAAGTAGCCTCCTAGAAGGCTGCAACTTATGTTTATTCAGCTGCTCTGCGGTCAAAATGGCACTGCCCCCCACCCCCCAGCTGCTCGCTTCCAGCACGGTATTGGATGTTGAAGACAATCCCATGTTTGACTCTGCCTTATGAAGGTATGGAAGTTCCAGTCTTCAGGTTTGATCCATCCTTCTTGCTAGTACTCCCCAAGTGTACAAGGCTTTACTGTACAGTCATAGGGCATGATAAACAATGTTAAGTGTGACACATGGCAGAGTGTCCCCTACAATAACATGTCGGTGTGCATATAACCTAACCTGTTTCAATGTGTGTCACCAAGTCCAAGAGTTGTCATCCAGGAAGGGATCCATTTACAAATATATTGGTGGTCTAATTCAACTTTTTAAAATAGTAATTATGGATAAAAAATTGGGAAAGTCTCAATTGAAAACACAACAGTAAATGACAGCAGCAAATGTTTGCATGATTAGTAGCAGCTGGCAGTTCTCCACGACCAACTCCCGCTCCAATGCGGCGTACCTTCTCTTGAGCAGAGCGTGGCAAGCAGAAGGTGGGAGGCAGGGGTTGCATGTTTGCTGTCAGGTCAGCCCCCCCACCCACCCACCCACCACCACCGTGCTTTGACTCACGCTGGAATGCTGACGTCCACTCACCTTTCCGAGTCGTTTGTCTATACAAGGCAGCTTGGCCTTTCCCTCAGTCTTCCGCCTGCATCCCAACTCCTCCCCCAGCTCAGCACTGAATCGACCCACTCCTCTTTTCTTTGCTGTCGTATCGTCTTTTTTGTTTTTCTTTTCTGGTTGGGTTGTAGAGGAGGGTCGGAGATTAAAACCACAGGGGGGAAAGCAGCGGTTTCAGTCAAAAACAAAGCAGCCTGACCTAAAGTTTTCAATAGAAAAATAAAGCAGTGCTGTGGTTTGACCTTTTCTTTTCATTATAAAAAACAAAGCTTTTTCTGTACAGTGGGCTGGGCAAAAGACCATAAAATAAGAAAACAATGACATTAACATCAACAATACATTACAAAGTAATTCTGTAAAAACTCTTTCACGGAAGAGGAAGAGGCTGTGGCGCAACCTCTATGTTGTGGAATTTGAGTGATGCTGTGTTCATCAGTCCTGTTACAGTGATTGAGCCTTTGATGGGTGTCTTGGGCTGGCTTAGAGGCCTGTGGCATCAGGGCAGAGTCCAGTATGGGAGGAGACAAGCAAGGAGCCCATTTCACCAGGGGGCTTTAATCTCCCGAGGTCCGTCAGATGGGTTTGACGGAGCACAGCGAATTATATAAGCGCAGGATTAGGGGGGGCTTTGTAGTCCCCAAAGCGATTTTCTCATGTCTCTCCTGGTCCCTTCCATACTCCCCCCAAGCCCCCCGACAAAATCGGTTCTTAACCTGGCTAGACATGGCGTACTGGTGAATTATATTGTCAGCGTCTCTTGAGAAGGCGGGACCAGAGGGTGGGGTTGGTTATTGCTGTCAGAGGATGAGATGCTCCTGGACAAGTGAGGCAGAAAGGTGAAGCATATTTTGGCATCCAGCCTCATTTGTTGAGCACCATGGAGTCTGCTAGTTGCCCTCCTCCAGCAAGCAGCAAGGTAAGATGATGATCCTGCTTTTCTGCTGTAGTCTGTTTGGTTATGCATGTAGATGTACATATTGAAGATTACCAGTTTGTACATAGCAGTGAGCCAAGGAGAGATGTTTTCTGGTATGCTGCTTTGGTAAATGGGGTGTGGGGGTGACAATTCCACCCTTTGGTACTGCCAGTTGTTGCAAAGCCTGGTTGAAAGGTCTTCAGGGCCTGAAGTGTTACAGAGTGAACAAGTTAATTTTATTTCTAGGAAATATTAAGCTGTGTGCAACTGTACGAAGGTGGCAATGAAAGTAAAGATTTTAGTATTTCATTCAAACTGTCAGCTTTACTTAAAGAGGAAGAAACTCTGCAATTCTGTTCAGTGCTCAGTAAAAAGTGCTGTGCAGCACATGTTTAAACTGTTTTTAGCCAATAGAGTTTATTTTTATGGGTCTGCTGATGATGTGGAGGGCTGTCCAGCTGGTGTGTTGAGCCTTCTCATACTTTCAGCGTGCGTAGTTGGGGTACCATATAACGTAGCGGTCACATCTACTGCTTCAAACATAAAGGACCTTGGTTTGTCTCACCTTTTGCTGTAGTATCCGTGATCATGTATTTACACTGAAATAATACTCTCAAAATTACTGAGCTGTATAAAATGTTAAATCACTATGAATAGGGTACAAACCTAAGAAAAATTGTTTTGAAGAAAAACATCAGCTAGCTTTTAGAACCAACATTTGAATCATGATTTGTCTGCTCGTATCCGCACTTGGTGTTCGTCCAGTGAGAGCTTTCTGTAATTTGTTTGTGTGTCTGTGGGTGCGCTGTGTCTGCAGGAGGGTGTTTTGTATACATAGGATAGATTGCTGTTATGATCTAGTGTAGTCCAGTCCACCCTCCACCCCCACCCCCCCCAACCCCAAGTACACAAGGGACAATGAGAGGAAGTGCATTAATGTGGGGCCACAATTGTTCCTCTCCATATATCCTCACTTCCTGTCTGAGGATAGGGGGTCCAGTGAGGAAACTGTATGGCTAAGCTATTCCTCTGATGCTGGTTAAAAGCTCCTGCTGCTGCTGGCCATCAGATTGTCTGCCTTTTACCCTACAGAGGCTTCAAAATGGGGGTATAATCCACCATCCTTCTGCTGTCTGCCCTTCTGTGAGACCCTCATGCTCATTCACTCACGCTTCCTTTCCTAATGGAAGGAGCCTTCTGTGAGCTTAGGTTATCACTATACCTGGTGTTTAAGGTGCAGTCGCAGGTGGCCTAGGGAACCTCCAGAGAGTAGAAGCCAGAAGATACCAGTCAACAAATCTGCTCCCCACTCCCCTCTGCATTGATGTGACTTTTGATCCTTCCTTCTCCTGCAGGTGTGTCACCATCCAGATTGCCAAGACCTGAACAACAAGAGCCCGCTCAGCCTGTGCGAGTCATGTGACTCCCGCTGCCACCATAACGAGACAGACAGCATGCATTTTGACAGGCACCCACGTTTTGACCTGCAGCCGCAAGGTATCTCACAGGTGTCACTAACAGGCAGGCAGGGACTTCATGCGGCAGAACATGAACCTACAACCCTGTAGTTATATGTGCAAGTCCCAGGCCACACAGCTTTTTACAGTGCATTTAACTTGAATTAATCTAGTGAAATATCAATTTATGCAGTATAAAGAGATGCTAGAAATATTAACTAATTGGCCCAAATTTCTGTATACCTTGTCTGTCTGCCTTTAAACAAATTTTGACGTGGCACTAGCCTTCCTTTTTGCAGACTCCTCTTGGCACCAACCATTACACTGATGGGTCATCATCCATTTTATTGTGATAAAGCCTAATCTTTGAATGATTTCTACTCACTAAATGTATTAATCCCTCATATCCCTTTATATTCCCTGAATGCAATAACCCTTTCAGTGAATAATGTACCAAATGTATTACTCTTGTGTAGGTTTCTGCTGTAAAAGTTAAGATTTATTCGTGTGTCCCCTCCCCCAGGTTCCATCCTGGCCCGAAACGTGTCCACGCGTTCCTGTCCCCCACGCACCAGCCCCCCATCCCACTTGGAAGAGGAGGATGATGGAGGCAGTGACAGGGGGTGTGTCTTCCACATCTATGCCCTTGTTTACCTATCTTCTCATTGCCCATCACAGAACCTCATAAGCATGCATAAATCTGTACCCATGAGAAAATGTTTTCTCTTCCTTGTTTCCTATTGGATAGCTTTATTGTTCTCCACTGAATTCTGTGAATGTGACCAGTGCCAAAAAAGCCTAATCAAATCCACTGTGATTCAATGTAGTAAAATGATAAAGCATGAAAAACTCCAAGGTTGGGTGAATACTTTTTATAGGCATTGTATGCTGACAATATTATGCAATATCATATTAAACACCTCCCTGCCTACTGTATGATCTGATATCAGTGATGGGCCCGTTAGCTATCCATCTATACAAGATGTGACTAAAAAAAACATTGAAAAAGTAAATGTTGGCTTGTTCTGGACCTAAGCAGTTTTCATTGCAAAGCTTTTTACCGTGTGTGTGTGTGTGTGTGTGTGTGTGTGTTAGGGATCGGAAGTCTGGGGTAGTGAAGCCAGTGAAGAAGAAGGCACGACGACGTCACACGGATGTGAGTACCGCAGCCTGTCTGCGGGGAGAGCCCAGCAAACATTTATTGGGAGATAAGCTGGATGGAGTTGATGCAACTGACAATTACGTTTAATAATTTTTTATGGTTTTTTTTCCCCAGTTTTCTCTCAAAAGTCATCAGGTATTTGCTCACATACATTGTTCTTCCTAATGTATTTTATTTACTTTTTTATTACTTCTGTCGCCCCCTGCAGGATCCCAGCAAGGAATGCTTCACCCTAAAGTTCGACCTTAACGTTGACATCAACACAGAGATCGTTCCTGCCATGAAGAAAAAGAATCTGCGGTGAGCTGAAGTCTCTGAGACCTTTGTGATGAACTAGGATTTTTTTTGTTATGGCTGTCAGTGTCACACCCCTTAAAACACGGGTAAAACAAACATGAACTCACAATGCGAGTTTGCATATTGCCTTGTATTGTTGGCTTTTTTGTAGCAGTCAGATTTATAATTTTGTATATATGATATTAAATGTTGTGTAGCATAAACGGTTGGTGACTTCTTTAAAATTGCTCTCTATGGGTTGTGCTGCAGTGAGGTGCTGGGGCCAGTGTTCGAGCGGAAGGGCATTGAACTGTCCCGAGTGGAACTGTTCCTAGACCAGTCCAACACTCCACTCTCTCTCAACTTTGAAGCCTACCGCTTTGGGGGTCACTACATCAAGGTCAAAGGTAAGTGCTGAGTTTCAGCGATAATCACCGACATACAGCAGGGGGTGTCTGCGTATTGCCCCACCAGGGGACAGCGGAGCCTCACAAAAGATGGGGGCCTGCTTCTTCCATCATGGAACACTAGGGTTCTTTTGTCCATACTAAGGTGATACACGTAAAGTTTGTGTGCTCAAGTCTGTTCCTTATCAGGGGGGATAAGGAACAGACTTGGGCACACTAACTTTACCCATCCCAGGTTCCTGCTGTGTTTATGCCATGTTGTAGCAAATTAAGGTAGAAGTAGAAAACTGACTGCAATAACTTCATTCTCCTCTATCAGTATACCCCTCTGCTCAAACCTCCTCAGCTTCTCTGCCTGTACTTGTCTGAGGCAAACAGAGGAGCCTCATTTCAGCAGAATGTGGTTGGGCAAAAGTGCCTGCAGCACACTAGATGAAGCATCACTGCTAGATAAGCCCTTTGTGTGTGTGTGTGTGTGTGTGTGTGTGTGTGTGTGTGTGTGTGTGTGTGTGTTGCCCCTCAGGACACACAGATAAATTCCCCGTTCCCACTTTATCCATGCAGAAGAGCTGCAGTTGCGTACTGTTTGCGCAACTTGTAGGCATAAGGGGCAAGTCAGTGCTGAACCACCTTTTCATAACCAAGGTATGATGTTAACTAGGGTATACGTGTGGGGGGGGGGGGCAGTGCTCTGTGATGTAGCAGGAATCCTGGGTGTTCAGTAGCTTGAGGAGCTAGTTTCTTCCTTGTCTTATTCAACTTACAATAATCAGGTAAGATGATCCCTTTGTAAGACACACCCATTGAAAGTAATTCCCTGTGTGTGGTGAAATACCAGTTTTCCCACTAAACCTTGTTACTTGTGGGAAATCACACTTTCTGTAGGAATTCAGTGTGGAGGAGGGGCAAGTTGCAGCACTCAGATTAAGTGGAGATGCAGTGTTGGCTCCAGCTCACTGACTGTGAAACTTTATCTGTAATTACATCTGTTGTTGTGGTTTAGAAATACTTAGCTTGTTTTGCAATTCAGCTCTGTCACCCCAAAGAATCATATGAAGTCTACTAGTAATGACTGCTGTGTTTGCAGTGCTGGTCTAGACTGGTTTCTTATTGCTAACGCACAACAGGATCAGTTATTTTTCACAGGGGGTAATTGTTTGTGCCTGAACTGATAACCACATTTTGCCCAACCCAGCACGAGCAGGAGATGAGCTGAAGGTGGAGCAGGGAGTGAAGGACCTGCGTTCCCTAAGCCTGCCTATCATGAAGCCCTCAGGAAGCGGACAGAACTCCTACATTGTAAACCCAGGCAGCGAAAGGGTAGAGCATGGTTCACTGGGGCGCCGTGAGAGCATAGACCTTCTGGTGAGTGTTTCTCCTCACTCTCTCATTGGATCCTCCACCTCAGAGCCAACCCAATTTCCCCCTTTCTCTTCCCTGTCTCTCCCCTACTTTTAAACATATAATTTTGATTCTGTTCTCCCTGCTGTCTGTCTGCAGCACCTCAATGCTTTGCACCATCCCCAGAGATCACTTGGAAAGCCTGTCAGTGTCACTTCAAAACTTTTGCTGGTGTAGTAATACCATCAAACATTTAAGCCTTTATTATACCTGTAACTACTGCAAGGCATGCTCTTGCCAGCAGAGGGAGCAGTCTACATCATTGCAACTTTACAATTTCATGTCCATATGCTGCATAGTTAACTTACATGGTCCTTTGCTGTCTTCATTTTGCCCCTTTGCATGACACTTCAAAGTATTAAATAGGTGCTAGAGAGACAGTGTTGAATAAATGTTTTTTTTTTTTGGCTTCCTCTCTGTGCCCTACTAGTGCAGCTTAGCCCCCCCCCACAGCAGCCTCTCCTCTGTCCTATCATGTCAAGACTGAGTCCCATGCACATACTCATACATACATGCAAAGATTGCCAGGCACAAAGGCTCTGTTTATGTGTTTACAGACCAATAACAAGTGGTTGTTTTAAATACTTTCTTGAACAGCACAACGTATTTTCCTAGGGGGAAATTAAACACAAAATAACTCAAATTGCCAGTAGGAGGTAGGGACTCTTCCAAGTTGAACAGTATTTCTATGTATTGGAGGATAATGAGCCTAGAGGTCTCAGATGAGTTTGTCTGAGCCTCAGTTTTTGTAGTCACTGAACTTGGTTAAGCTACTTGGAGAAAAAGGGCAGCTGGATCCAGAACAGTGGGTCCAACAGCTTCTGGTTCCTCTATCTGGCTACTGTCTCAAATCTTTGAGCTTGGGAACCAGGTGGCTCCAAGGAGGAGAATGAGTCCAGAAAGAATGGTTGGGCCTGTCTTTACAATTAGTCTGAGTAACACAGCAGTGAAGTTCCATGCAGAGGAAACCTGAGTTTAAAAGAGCTTTGAGGCAGAGGAGATGTGTTGCCTGTCTGAGGGAAGCTATAGGCAGGATGAGGTGTGTATGTGTGAATAATGGCTTTGCCTGCATTTGTCATTTTTGGCTCAATAGTTATAACTGCGATAACAGGATGCGTCTGAAGAAATGTTTTAAAGGTGCATTGGAGTCACAGGATCTGTTCATGAGTAGTAGTAAATCTTGATTTTGTGCTTAAAGAAATTGTTGTGGAATTGCATCAGTAAAAAGATAAAACTATAAACCATTTAAGTGGCTGTGGGTTAAAATATCACCTGAGTAAATAAATAACAGATTGACATACTAAGTCAGTTTTTGGCGTACAGGCCCATTCAGTATACTGCTCATGTAACAATTATTAATATGGTATACAATGCAATACCTCAATAACTAATAACTCCTCTTGCTGTAGTAACCTTACTACACCCTGAAGTAATTTGATAAATAATTGCAAATAAGTTACTGTGCAAAGATAACATTTTAAGTTGCTTTGGATAAAAGAATCAACTAAATGAATAGATTTTTTTTTTTTTTTTTAAATATTGTATGGTTTTAGGAGCAGGTAGTGCACAGTAGAAAACACCTTTAAAATGTGCAGGTTTCTGCAGGACCCTTGAGAGAAGTGGTTACTAAAATTTGATGTGCAGGGAAAAAGGAGAACACCCTGAAACTTCCCTGGGTTTGAGAAACATATTTACTGATAGGAGACTGATTTGCATAGTAGGTCTACAGCTCCCGTCAGTCACACTGGACCCTGTTCCGTGCCAGGGACAAAGTTCCACATGTTGGGCTCAGTGAAGGGGCAGGTCAGCCTTGTTTTTCTGTGTGTATGCTCTTCCTTCCCCCCTCCCCCCATCTAAAACAGCATTTGTAAGCTTTTAGGCAGCATGATTCCGGGGGAGATTCCCTAACCACTTTGCTGTGATTCTTTTTTTGCCCACAGTATATTTTTCCCCTTTCCTGCTTTCCATGTTGTCCGAAAAGATTATCTACAAACATCTTACTAAGGGAGCTACCATTTCATGAATTTACACTGCTCTCTCTTTTTATAAATGCTCCACTTGTGAGTTTTATAAACTTTTTCCTGTTTTATTTTTTGTGTATTTTCAAAATTTTTTAATTTGTTACTAAGCTTTTTTTTATCAAACCTACCCTTTGAATAAATCAAAGAATGTCTATCTCATTAAGCTTTTATTGATAATGGCGTAGTAGATTTCTTTACAAACAAATCATCCCAGTTGTTCTCAGAAGTTGAGGACCCAGAGTATGTCACTATTATGGGTGGATGTAATATCTCATTCTTAGTCTCATGGAAAAGGAAGGCTGCAATGTGCTGCTCTGTCCCAAAGTCACCTCCAGCTGTGGTCCCAGAGGGTATGTTTGAGAGAGAGAGAGAGAGAGAGAGAGAGAAGAGTAAATAAAACGAGGTATAAATTAAAGTGTGAAGCATGCACACTGATGTGGTGTGAATTTGATGCTTTGTTTGCATGTTGTGGGAGTGCTGTGGGCTGTGCTTTTTGGCACCTGGAGGTTTGCGCAGCACCTGATAATGGAATACAGCAAAGATAATAGGGTCAGTGGAGTAGCAAGAAAGTGATTGGCATAGGACAAGGTGCAGACAGGGTTTGGGGCAGCAGGGAGGGCATGGAGGCAGGATTTAGAGTTTAACAAGGGAAGTCTGCTTCTGACAGTCCAGGGAGGTGCATGAGTAAGAGGTCAAAGGTCCACTGGTACAGGTGATTAAGGCACATGGACAGGAGTTCAGAAACACATCCCCGTGCAGCTGCATGTCTTCGTGTTAGTGCACACCTACGAGAAGAACAAGATTGAACACCTTGATGCCATCGGTACAAAATGATGGATCCTAGTAACGAAGATGAAGGCTCAGCCCACCCTAGGCAGACAGACACCACACTATGGAAAGCACCATCTGCAATCAGCAAAAATCTGTTTCATCTAGACGTGGACTCCATAGCAGCTGCAGTGATGAGGAAGCAAATGGTCTGATCGGCACCTGCTTTACTAATGTATTTTTCCATAAATGTTCCATTGGATTGAAGTAATGATGGCTGTCTTCAGATGGAAAAATGAATCTTTTTTGGCTACTGCAGCTCGTTTCTGATCTTAGCTGCCTCAACTAACCCAGCAGCAGCGATCTTTAATCTGGTGGCCGGCTGAACCAGTCTCCCCCTGCGCTGTCAGGAGGTGAACCCCCTTGCACACGTCATCGTTTTCTGAGGAAAAACCTTTTTTCCTTGTTCGTTTTGTACTGCGGTGGAACCCCCTTGTGAGTTTTTGAGCACTACCATAGATCAGCTGAGCAGGTAATGTAGTTAAGGTTTTTCCTGTTCTTCTGCCACTATTTCTGGCTGCAGCAATTCTCAAGAGCTTGAATGCATGCTGTCAGACTGACCAGAATATCTGAGTCTGAGCTGTCATGCAAGTGGTCTGTCAACCATAACAACCTGCAGACTCACCTCTTTGCTGGGACTACCTTCCATCCTGTACCCTTAGATAGATTCCTCCACAGCTAAACTTTTTGGATGTTCTGTGACTGACGACCAGCTACATGCAAGTAGGTTTTGTGATTGTCCTCCTTGCAACATGCTCAACTTTCGCCATTGGACATGGGACGTGCCCAGTGTCCCACAAATCGAAATACAGGCAGGGGTCCTAACCCACTACAGCAACCTTGTTGAGATCCAGCATTTGCAGGCCCACCAAGGTGGCAATGAGGGTCTGGTGGCGGCCCGTGTGCAGCGCTTTGAGTCTGTCAGCTCCACCTCTGCTCCTGGTTGCCTCATGGAGCCAAAAGGGGCTAGGAAACCGCTCACCAAGGTATGGATTGGCTCAAGTCTTACTCTGAAACCTATAGCCTGTTTGTGGGGTGTGGCACAGAACTGCTACCACTGTTAATGCACAGGTGTTACCTGATGACAGCTCTCACACTATGATTGTTTTATGTCAACCTCACAATGATGAAACACTTGTGTCCCAAAAGCCTCTACCACCGCATCACATCTTGCAATAATTACAGTTCAAATGCCGCTCCTGCTGTCGTACCCTAGATAAAGGTATTTACACTGAACTGATGTCGCATGCATACCCTGCTGTTAATTTTATAATCATTTACACATTTTAACATTGTAAATCATTGCAGACATGGGTATCGGCTTTATTAAAAAAATAAAAATAACCATGTTACCTGCTGCCCTACTGGTTACCAAGGACTGGGTTGGTGTTTGCCAGAGCTTTAAGATGTGCTGCTTTCCATATTATGGCTGAATGTTATCACCAGTTTCTCTTGCGTGACTTCCCCTGACATTTATGATGGTTCCCAGAAAGCTGGTTACACAACCCCCTGCCGCAGTGGAAATGAGAGCTTTGTGGATGAGGTTGCTTATATAACACATACTCCATCTGATGGAGGGATGGAGAGCAGAGTGGATCAAAGGTGAATGAAGGGAGGGTTGAGACCGACTGCAGGCCAGGCACTAAAGCAGTCTGCAGGCCTTTGCTTCATTTTCGCCAGTGACTGATGCTGTGAGTTGGGGTGTGTTTAGGTGCCCTTCAGCACCTTTCTCCATGATGGTGCTGACCTCAGTACAAGATCAGGGGTCTGACTTGTACCTTGCGCCATTGCTCATCCAGATAAGCCATGTGATTTGTAGGTATGTCAGATTAGGATGTGACCTGTTTGGTTTTTAAGTGTTTGGTTTTCAAAAGCTTCTTGTCAGACTTGGTCATGACAGGGTCAGGGTCCCTTGCTGGGGGGTCAGAGAGAGAAGTTCTGTTCTACTCTGTCAACACACGTCACCTCCTTGTTGGCTTTTTTTTTGTCCACAAATAGCTTGTATTGTTTTTCACTTATCTCCATGCCATTGCCCTTGTCACCAAAAAAAATGCCCAATAGGTGACTCAATCAGGTTAATACAATTAGCACATCATTAGTTTCTGATTGTCAGCTCAACAACACAATGGAGGCAGTTAGGATCACTGTCCTTCAAGGCCTTAGTGACAGGAGATACAATGGGAGGAGGAATCTGAGCCTTTCTGACTTCTCACCTTCATGGTCATTATTTACACAATCTCTCTAGTTCCACTTTGCTGAATTTCTGCTTAATGTACAAGTCAGAGTTTGTTTATTCTGCATGGCAAGAAGCCTGAAGGTATGTGTAAAATGCATTTGCATAGCTGTCTACAGTCTCTGTTCTAAGTCAGAGTTTGGGGATTGATGATTACAATTTAGTTCACGTGTCCACAGGGGAGCCCTTCTCAACCTGATCATTCCAGAGAATCTGCTCATTAGGTGGGACTGTGGAACTCATGATGTTGCAGTGTGTTTTGTCCTTTCTTTGAATATAGGAAATATGCAATTGAAATTTTTCTTAAGCAGAAGGGTACTTCTGATCCATTCTTTCTATAGTACTTTGCATTCCAGAAAATCCTGCCATCCATAGAGACTAGCATCTCCAGTCACCATAAGGGTGTCATCTCCAGTCTTTGTGTACCTGGTCAACTAGGGCTTTCAGTTGTGTTAGAACCAAAGCCCACTTAGTAAGACAAGCTCCTCTCTTCTTACTGGGCACCTGGCATCAGCAGATGTGCTTCAGGGCTGCAGTTTTCCTGACCCCTGGGCACTGGCTGCAGGAACATGATGCACTTTGGGCACCTGGCATCATATTACAGCTGGGACCTTCTGCAGTTGGTCACAGAGACCCTGCCAGAGAGAGAGGACCAGGTGAGCGTGTAAGAAAGCTGCTTATGAAGTTGAAGAGGCACACTGGGTCCCTTGCTGTCGTACAGCTGTTAATGGAGGTTTTATTTTCTTCCCCAGGCATGTTTTGTTTATGTATGACTAGTAGTGTTATCTATTTATTCTGTGTATCTGGGAAAATCCTAATGTAAATGTCATATGTGGCTTGTGATCTGTTCCTCCCCTTGTGATTACTTCCAGAGATACAGCAGATCATGGAAAATGAAACTACACAGATAATGTCAGGCCTGTGTGGAAAAGAAAGTGTGAAACCTCCATGGTGGAGGGATGTGCAGTGACATCAACTATGGAATGTAACCTGAATCAGAAACAGTTGGTTCTGCTACTGCACTGGGTGACCGGTGGTTCACAAAACCCACTAAACTCCTGCATTTTCCCATCTTGTTTGCATTTAGGTCTTTCTTGTACATAATATGGCTATTTTTTCCTAATAATTATTACTACTTTATATCATGGTGTTTTGTATAGCAGTTCACAGTAAGCACTTCTAGGAACTGAAAACTTTTGTAGTGCAAGTCCATGTCTTTAACCCCAGTGATCCAGGAAAAGATGAAAGAAATGGGAATAACAAATGCTGGCTTGAGTATGATTTGAGGTGGTCAGAGGGACTTGTTGACCATTATCTGTCCTGGTAATGTTCCATCAGTACAAGACAATAGCTTTTATACATGTAACATGATCAGTATTCATGAGAAACTGTGTGTTGGAGTACCTGAACTGCTATTCCATAGACATGTTAAGTTTTTTTTTTTTTTTTTTTTTTTTTTTTTTTTCTTTTCTTTTCTTTACTCATTGGATTTATAATCTCTAACTGCTAAGGGTCATTTACTTTTAAAAGTTGTTTAACCATAATGTGGAATCATGACATGACTTAATGTTTTACTTTTGGTTTAGCTGGTTTGTGTAAAACACAAGCAGTTGAAGCTTTTACAGCTTTTCCTATCAGAGCAGATAGTTTCAATTACTACACACTGAAAAAGGAAGTGAGGTGGCCGTCTTGTGCTTTCGTGCAGCTGCTTGCAGTTTTCAGAGATTCGTGCTTCACTGAGGTGCTGAGATCTGTACATGAAGTGAGAGCACTTTTACTGAGAAAGATGAAGTTAGCAAAACTCCAGATAGTGGCAGTGACAAAGGATATATGTCTGAAGGACATCTCTGCCTGCCTGTAATATGTTCCTCATATTTCTGGGCACATGTTTGCTTGTTAATTCAGTTGCCCAAGTTTTTGCCAACACAGTACTTGATCCATTTTATACACCACGATATTTATACTGTATCATTTCTTGAATCAAGGGCTCTACAGTTGCATGAGGTGAGAGTAGGGTTTGAACCAAGAACTTTTGGGTTCCAAATACATGATCTTAACTGCAAAAGTGCCTGCTGTCCCACTCATCCTAGTGTCATTCTTGAATTTATTTTAAAAGGAATACGTATGCCTGATCATGTTTGTATATAAATGCACGTTTGGGTGGTGTACAAGTGTGAGTACATGGTATCAGTGGTCTGTGGAAAATTCTGGGGAAGCCCAGGGGCATGTAGGGAAATCTGATTGTTTTAAAGAAAAGGATTAGGAGGGTGGAAGAGGGAAGCTGGTGACAGAACAGGAAAATGCTGTCAAGGAGCTAAAAACTAAAGGCTAAACGTAGACTATCAGTGTTAGTCTGTAACACTAGGATATTTGCCAAGCAAGCCCAGTATGCAGATTTTTCGCAGTGGTCCTACCTCCCCTTTTCCAGATCACACCATGGGCGGGATCCTCCTGTTGCCGTGACATGAGGACAGTTCTTCTCAGCAATGCAGGCGAGCGGGATCAGTTGTGTGGTGTCACTTTGCGGCACAGTTTAGTTGAGGCATGCATTCCGTATGCAACAATGTGTTGCCCTCCATAGCAGCGCATTTGCACTATGCCATCACACAGGACTGAAATGCCACCTTTTCTGCAGTTTACAGGTATTCTACTTGTTAAATGAATAATTCTGTCTGGGTTAATTTTGTGAATTTTCTGGGAGAGTTTCACCAAGGCAGTTTTAAAGCAGCACCTCAGCTACGGCATCTGGGTCTGGTATGCAAGGAGCCCCCAGAACCGAACAGAAGAACTATAATGGTCTTTGCTGCTTTTGATATGCCTCTGGCTTCACTGGTGAGTACAACTTGTATAGCTTTACCTACTGCAGACACTGTAAACCTAAACCTCCTGTGTCGAGCTTTTCTTCTTTTATTCAGATACAAGTTATTATGCATATTCTAATAGAATCTGCTTGTGGTACTAAATGCAGTGCAACTTTGTACAACATTGTTGTAACTTTTAAAAGTTTTTAAATAAGCATGTAGGGGGGATGACATGTCCGGCTATTTTAAAAGGGCATTCTCTCTGAGGTGAGTGGAATGCGGGCCCTGTTCCTGCGGCTGCAGGAAACCCCTCATTGTCATGAGCTTGGATTCCATGGCACTTCCCGTTGCCTGGTGCACTGTGGACACCTGTGTGCTTATCTCCTTGGACAGGATTCCTGTAGAGGACCCCTGTCTGGGGGGGATTTTAAGTTGACATTGCAAGAAAGACTTTTATGAGCACCCTTGTGTCATAAGTGTATAATAAATGCTTCAGTCATTATCCTTGGTGTTTTAAAAGGGGTTCTTGGGCTGGACACGAGTGGTTGTGTCATTCCACATTTCATTCAGTTTGAGATGAAATATCAAATGTAATCATTTAAGCTTTGTCCATGGTGATGCAAAGTGTACTCATGTTGCCCATGTTATGGGGTGCTGAGGTAGAACATGAAAGGATGCAGCAGGTGTGGTGCTGTGGGTCACTGCTGGAAATCTGTCCATTGTAATGGCAGTCACTTTGGTTTTGCGTTGTTTCTGCCTGATGCACATTGCCATAAGGGTTTGTTGGCTCAGTAGACAACCATGTCCATGCTGACCGTTAGATGATCATGTCCTACGTGAAACTAAACGTGCAACTGCCACTTTGATCACCTGAATCAAGTAAAAAGCACTCTCTAAAAACCATGCAGAGTGTGGTTCTTTCTTTCTGAAAATTATGTCTGGACACAAGGTACACAGCTCTGGTGGTGACCAGAAGTATCTCAAACCCTTTTGTATTTGGACTTCTCTGGGTTAAAACTTTAAGCGCACAATTACACAGAAACTAAAACTCTGTCAGAAGCTCAGCAGCTGTTTGTTTTTTCTCACGACCTTTCCAAATAAGACTCTACTCTTTTAGGGTCTGATGGTGTTAACTACAGTCCCCTGGGGCATTCTAGAGTACAACTTGATGATGGCATACTGGGGTTTAAATTAGCTTACAGTGGAACTCTGTATGCTGGTTTCTACCACTGGGAATGGGGGTCAGTGGCTTGTTGAGCTAAAGTAACCGATTTTGTGCCAACAAATAACTCCACACTGATGATAAAAACAACTGCTTCCTCACATTCCAGAGTAGTGCTTGTTTTTTAAACTGATCTCATGCTGGGCTGTCAGGGACACATGTAACCAGCTCTTTGGCAGGACAACACTGGAATGCTCTGATAACCCCAGGGATTGATACTCATGGCACACTGGCCATTTGTCCTGGGGACTGTGACATAGTGAATATTGCATCTTGGATTCTTCCCTATAAATTTTCTTTGTTTTAATGTCACTCAGTTCAAGCTGGGCATTCAAAGTGAAGAGCCATCACCCTTCCCACCACCCCTTTGTCCTACTCTGCTACCTGATGTCATCTATTGTGTTTCCCTCTCTTGCCTTCCCAATGCATTCTTTCCTTTGCATCCTTGAGCTGAAGTTGGGAATTTTCTTCACCACTCTTGGTTTCCTGTAAAAGAGTCCCAGGTCTTTTTTCTTTTTCCTTCTTTCATTTTCTATTCTGCTATTCCTTTTCTCAGGGTCATAGTGTTTTTTGATGTCTTTCATCCTGTTAATGATATCACAGCTCAGTTTCCTACTGTCTGTCTGATTTTCAAGGTCAGGTTTGCCACTTGGGGATATCTCCCTCTGCACCTGTGGTCCTGTTGATGTCATCACGGCACTGTAAAATACCTTCATCCTTCCTCTCACTTCCTTGTTCTTTTCCTCAATATTCCACAGGCTTGCTGGTATATGGCCTGCTGCTCTGCTGTTGCTGATGTCATGGTAAGGTCTTTAACCCTGTCATTCTCTTCCTCAGGGACAAGGACGGCGCAGGAAGAACATGCCAGCCTTCCTGGGAGACGCCAGCATCCCTTCTCCAGACTCATTGGCCCAGTTGGGCGGCTCCCTCCCAAGCGCTGCCTTTGCTGCTGCCAACAACAGTGTCATGGGCCCAGATCGCTGGAAGAACCGGGCCGCCAGCCGCTTCAGTGGCTTCTTTAGCTCTGGTGCTGGCACCAGTCCCTTTGGCAAAGTGAGCAGCATAACTTCTCTGCATACCCATGTTCAAAATTCATAAGTCTCTCCCACCCAGTATTTCCTTTTTGCACTCAATTCTTTCAAGATTTAGAATAGTTTGTATTTCTTTCTCTTGCCAGGTGATTTATTCAAAAAGACTGGTAGGGTATGGAAGGGCTTTCATCTGGAAACTTAAACCTGAGATTATTTTTCTCATTGCTGCATACAAGGCAATTGTGCTGCCCTCTTGGTTTTTTGACATGATGCGGTGTAGTCCTTTTTCTGTCAGATTTTCCCTGGAAAAACAATCTGTGCTGTTTCAGTTAGGTATATATTTTATGTTTTACTATTAAATCAATGCTTTTGTCTAAAGAAACTTGCAGACTAATTGCCAAGTATAGGAAGTTGTGACCCATCTGACCCAGTCAAGAGTAGCAGGGAGTTGCCTTCTTAGTTTGGACTTGTAAGCCTTTGTCACTTTTATTACTGCTTCAGAATCATAATTGTAGGGGGCATGTATACCTTGAAGAATAAATCTACATTTGAAAGTGTTTGTTCTAAATTTCCAAAGGAATCAGTTCATGATATTGGTGATGGTAGTTCAGTTAACTTGGCTTGTCTCTTCCAGGAGGTGGACCGTGTGGAGCAACTGCAGATCAAGCTCCAGTCCTACACTATGTTTGGCCTACCTAAGGTACCCCCACAACTCTCCTTCCATCAGGACTCCTGGGAGGAGGAGGGCGAGACCAATCTGGCCCTGGAGGATAGCTGGCAGCAACTACTAGACAACCCTGAGGTATGCCTCCAATCAGTGTGTATTTTCTTTTGCTTCCTCACGCACACAACTCTGAGTAATAATTCCCCTGTAAACAGTAGAAACTACCCTCTTCAGTTCTGAGAAGTAGATGCCTTAACACTTAAATTAGCCATTAGATCCCATGAGACCGACGAACCCTTAAAAGTCAAATGAAGAACCCGATATATGCATGGCAATTTCACAATAGCGTTGAGTCCCTTTTGTCCTGTGGTGGGGCAGTGTCTGCTATAGAGATCTGCTGTAATGTGAGTTAGTACAATGCTTTGCTGGGACAAAGACTGCATGTTTAATGTCTCTTCTGAAGGTGTGGATAAGTAATGAAATGGCCTCAAACAAATTTCTACAGTACCTTTGTCAAAGCCCTGTACCTGACAGATCTAACTAAAAATGTAGCATGAATGTAGTGAAGCCCAGTGGTATACAGGTAGTCAAATAACCTTTTTATATGTTGATCTGGGTCAGATTAATGGGATCATATATTTTGAATATACCATAAGATTATTCAGTTAATCACTTTTTGCCAAGTGAGAGGTAAAATATATGTGCACTTTACACATTAGAATGTGATGTATGCTTGTGTGTCTTTACTCACACCCCAGTGTGTCCTTGACTGTTTACAGTTGCTGAACAGGCGGCAATTCCAGCAACAGGAGGCAATTTGGGAGCTGCTTCAGACAGAAGCTACCTATATCAAGAAGTTGCGGGTCATTACTGATGTGAGTACCTCCTATTTCAAGACACCTGCAGCATGGGGGGAGCCAAGTGCAAAGGCAATACAGATAGATCTTGTTGCAGCGCCATGTTATCAGCACCCTTCATTCATTTCCATTAGTGTTTATAGTTCAGTGTTTGTAGTTGTTTGGTCCCTGCATGACCTCCCTTGTGGCCTGTTTTTTTCCCCTTTCCCCACAGCTCTTCCTGTGCTGCCTGCTAAACTTGCAGGACAGCGGCTTCCTGCTTGATGTGGAACCCACACGCCTCTTCAGCAATGTGCAAGACATTGTACGTCTTCACACGGCACTGTGGGCCCAGGTCATGCTGCCAGCACTAGAGAACGCCCGTCGGAACCATACGTTCCTCGATCCGACCCAGTTGGAGGAGGGCTTCCGCACTGTGAGTGGGGTTCATCTGACCCATCTTTAACTACAGCTAGAGCTTGTCAAGTCCTCTGTGTACTGACTGCATGTGTTTGGTTTGCTTTTGCAGATTGGTGTCCGGTTCCAGCCCTACATTCGCTACTGCATGGAGGAGGAGGCTTGTATGGAGTACATGCGCAGCCTGCTAAGGGACAATGAGTCTTTCCGGACGTATGTTACGGTAAGGCACAGCTTACACCATGCAAAGAATTTCTCCACTTATACAGGTGATTGTGTACTTTCTGAACATTTTAGGGTGCTTATGGTGGTAGTTTAGTTGTCATAATTTAAATTCTGCATTTTCCTGGTTCAGTGTTCTTTTGAAGTGGTACTGGTTCAGTATTCTAATCAAAGGCACAATAGTCAGGGACTTCTAAGGCCTGGAATAGGCAGCATTTTCACTCTATGCTTTTAGTTCATCCAGCTGAAAAACAAAGTAGTCAGAACCCACCATGGTTCAGTGTGCCTGCATGTCCTATCTACAGTGTAAGTGTATGAACGTCTTCACTGTTTCTGCCCACAGTGGGCAGAGACGCACAAACAGTGCAACCGGCTGAAGCTGGCAGATATGCTGGTGAAGCCCCACCAGCGACTCACCAAGTATCCTCTACTGCTGAAGACTGTGCTGAAAAAGACAGATGATTCGGGTGCCCGTGATGTCATTAATAGTATGGTGAGTCTACGGCAGATTACATAATGAATCTTTAGACATTGCCATGTGTCACACTTTTCTGGCCCTCAGACTGGCTCTTCTTTTCTTGTTCTCCTGTGTATGTGAAATGTGCTATTATCGTTGTGTTTTGTTTACTTGAAAGAGGTCTAAAATATGATCTACATATCATATTTATCCATCCATCATATTGAGAGTGAGGCTATGAAACAGCCCCAGAATACAATGCCAGTCCAGATTCTCGTAAACGCAGTTTAATGTAGATGTAAGGATGACAGATGAAATATAATAAAAATATAATACAATAGTGAAAACCAAATGGGGAAGTACAACATGAAGGGAAAATACATATAGAAAAGAGGTAAAGTAGATTAGGACCAGTAGTCACCATGATTGCAGTACAGTTGGTCTGACTGTACAATGCACCCTTTCAGGTTATGTCAGTGGAGACCTTCATCAACAGCATAGACTCCCAGATGCGTCAAAGTCAGGAGAAAAAGATGCTGGCCTCTATTTCAAGCCGCATCGAGTCATACGAGGCCGTGGATGGAGGCAGCGAGGAGGTGGAACGGGTAAGTGCATGCGTGGTGTCCACGGGCCCTGTATGGGCAGTCAGTGCAGTTCAAAGTTATGGCAACGGAATTGTTTTCACATACTTCAGTGCTTGGTTGTTAGTCCTTGTTTTGTTTCAAAACTGTTCCTTTCTCAGCTTGGCTTTTCTCCCAATGCTTCACAAATATGTAGGCTGCTTCTTGAAGGGTTTAGCCCAGATATATAAAGTGAAGCTACAGGGTCTCTCCTCAGCAGCCAACTCACCAGAGTCATCCATGTGACTGCCACTGTAAGCAGTTTTCATGTCTCTCCAATTCAGATCCTGCGTGAGTTCAACCACTTCGACCTGATGGCCCCCATGAAGGGCACGCCCCCGGAAGAGACGCGGCAGCTCCACCTGGAAGGACCACTCCGCATGAAGGAGGGCAAGGATAGCAGGGTGAGGGGCCCAAACTTAAGGGAACTGTAGAGTCTGCATATGCTTTTTACATGCTCTTTCACACATCTTAGCTAACAAGAAAGCCACACTTTACAGGGCCTAGTCATACTGTAACTCCCTCTACTACTTGAGCAAGGCCTTTTGGAGAAAAGACAAAAGTTTACTTTTTTGCTTTGTCATTTTCAACGAAAGGCTGAGTGATGTCACAAAGGTCTGAATTAGTCACTAATATTAACACATTTAGTATTCAAACGCTAGAACATGACCAGCCTGTGGAACAAGCCTAACTTTGCTCCCCTTCCATTACTCCAGATGGATGTTTACTGCTTTCTGTTCACCGATGTACTTCTGATCACCAAGCCAGTAAAGCGGGTGGAGAAGGTCAAGGTGATCCGCCAGCCCCTGTTCATCCACAACGTGGTGTGTCGAGAGTTGAAAGATCCTGGTGAGTGTAGACCACTGCCATCAGTACCATTAACACACACTGTCTCACACAGAAGTGTTCCTGTCAATCTGCGAGCCTTTATTCTTTCGCTGTCATTATTTACTTCCTGGTTTGGGCTCTTCCTTTTCATGAAGATGTTTGCATTAGATAAAGAATAAAAATGTCTTATGGGCTTATGCACCATTCAAGTTTGCTGATTAAAATATCCTAAAGACAAGGAATGTAAGGTGTATGAATAATTAGCCTTGATTTCCTTGTCTTGACTGGTGCGCGCACACATGCACAAGATGAGACGTGTGTCTTGTTTGACGCTGTCTCTCTCTCCTGTAGGGTCCTTCCTTGTCATCTACCTCAATGAGTTTCGCAGCGCTGTGGCAGCCTACTCCTTTCAGGCCAACAGCACTTCCCAGGGGAGGATATGGTTAGATGCTATCTGTAATGTTCAGGTACTGAACTGCTGGTGTCCTTGACCATGGGTTGCCTTAGATGTCTCTTTCAGCCATATTCACTAAAAATAACGGTGGTGTTACAGCCAAGCCTGTGCAGGCTGTTTGCACAGTGTTACTTTAACTTTTTAACAGTTTCTGAGTGTCTGACGGAAGTATCCATGTTACAGAACCAGTTCCAGAAACTGCACTCTGAGACACTCCACCAACAACAGGGCCCAGTAGGGGAGCCAGAAGAAGAAGAAAGCAGCAACTCAGCGGCCAGCTCACCTTGTCTGCGGCACAAAGATGCACAAAGTGAAAGGTACCTAATAAACAGGGACATTTGGTGAACCCTTGAACCACAGCCTGAATCTTCTGTCAGTAAGCAGCACTATCTGTTACCACAGAAACAACATCTCCTGGTTACGCAGTCATCAGTGTCAAATAAGAAACGTCAAGTTGTGTGAAATGTGTCATTGGATAGCTTGGTCTGACCAGGCAGCTATGACTGATGTGAACATATCCACTGAATATTTCCTGTCTCTCTGTCCATGACAGCCATTCAGATGGCTCGACTGAAACCCTCTCTGTGGTAGTGATGGATGATACAAGCGGAGACAATGATTCATCATCTGTGGAGGCAAACCCCAGCCAGTCCTTGGATGGGAGCTCTCTTGCTGAGGTCGAGATTCCCACCCCAACAGGACTCTATGAGGGGGTGAAGTCTGAAAGCCTGGGGGTTCCAGTTGGCACAGAGCTGGACCCCCAGTGTCGTTCCTTGTCCATGGACAGCGCCTATGGCACCCTTTCTCCAGAGTCCATGCTCAGAGAGCTTGATCTGAGGGACAGGCATGAACAAGGTGACGAGGAGGCTGATGAGACTGAGGGGGAGGCTGAGGCTGAGGAGACAGAGGGAGAGGAGCTGGACATGGAGGGTGATGCAGAGGAGATTGAGGGAGAAGCAGCTGAACCAGAAATTAAGAAGGAAGTGGAGACTGGATCTACTGGCTCACAGCAGTCAAAAGCAAACTCCTTGAAGCTGCAGCGGCGCCCCCCGGTGCAGGCTCGTCTTCGCTGCCTACAGAACTCTGCCCCCAAGTCACGTTCAGAGGATAACCTGCTTCAGCTGGGTGGGGCCACTCAAAGCCCCCCTTTACAGGTTCGGGACAGTAGGACACCAAAAAGCAGAGATCGGCTCACCCACAGTAAAAGCATGTCTCAGCTCTTTGAGCACGAATTCCTGTCTTACCCTGACACCACCTGGGATCTCTCAGCAAGCTATGATGGGTCAGGCAAGCTAATGGACACTTTGAGGAGGGTCAAAGCCCAACAGATCCAAAGGGCCAACGGCAGTACCTCAGATGGTGAAGCTGCCTCTTTGTGCTTGCTAGAGGAAGGCTCTGTCAGCAGCACAGAGGCTGGTTTGGCTAGGCGCAACATGGCTCCTCAGCACAAGAAACTAACACTGGCTCAGCTTTACCGCATTCGGACCACCTTGGTGCTGAACTCTACCCTTACAGCATCGTAAGTGTGCCTCTGACCCTCTTTAAATGTTGTCCTTGTTGCCTTTTGTCTCCAGGACCTGCTTTCTTTTCCTGTCCCTTTCTGCCACCTTTTTCTCAATTTTTTACTCTGTAGGGCCCGTTGTCAACTTTAACCTTGAGGCATTCGTGAGAGAGCATTGTTTTCTTCCTGTCACGTCACTAGCATCACACGATGACGGTGCTATTAAGTCATTGTTATTAAACGACACTTTTAGGCCAAATTCTCCATTCCCATAAGATGTGTTTATCTGATGCATTGTGCCACATGGGTGGGGGTAGCAGACTAGCACGCCACCATTCAAACTCCTGTGTCAGTGCTGGTCTGTGATTCCTCCAGCACATTGCCCCGGCCTCCTCCCAGGCAGTATACAGTCAGCTCCACCCTGCTGGGTGGGCTTTTCTTTTAACAAGCTAAAATCATCTGCCTGCTTTTGTTTCAGAAGAATAGCCCAAATCTAACAGGAGAGGATTGAAGATCAAAGTGGTCTAGAGAACAATTACAGTGCATAATCCCATCCCTGAAACAATACTACATAATTAAATATAAAAGAATCACATAGGTCTTCCTGGAGTTCCTTGTAAATGGTTGAGCAGTTGGAAGAAACCAGACTAATTTTATTTAAATGGAGCAATTTAATGAGTACCTTGAGGTTACTTTTTGCATGTTTGTGTGTAAAATATTGTTTGGGCATTGCATGTTGTCAGCACAAATAAAAAGAAATTGACGCTCTTCTTTTCAAGTGAATTCTACAGGTGTACCTCACCTGAGCTGGGACTGTTTCTGTTCCCCCTGCTTATTTCTATCTCAGGTTCATTCCTTTCCTATAATGGGTTCATGCAGATGATGCTCAGATCTTCTTGTTAGGTTCCTGGTATCAATCCAGATATAGAACTGCTTCTCTGGTATTTCATTTTGGGATGCAAATTGTTTCCTGGAATGTAATTTGTCAGTCTACTCAGTGTACAGATCCCCCCTCTAAAAACAGCTGTAGATAGCATCACTGTCACCCTCACCTAGTGTAAAGACCTTGGCATTACGCTGGATGAAACCCACTTGCAGTCAACACATTTTTTTGCTGGCCCAGACATGTAGTTTTTTCCTATAAAGCATCTGCAATATCTGCCCTTCCACACTGATTACACTGCTTCTTGACTCTATTTCCTCTGCTGGCTCCCCATTGCTGCCAGGATTCAGTTTAAAACACTCACCTGAACCTGCAGGTTGACACAGCCTTTATGCCTCCTGTCCCAAAGTAACCCTAGAAAGGTTGTTTTAAAGTTCATTGTTCTATCATTTATTTTACAAGCTGTGGACTGGGTTTCTACCAAACCCCAGCTTTCACTCCATTGTCCTGACCTCCCAAGAGCCTCTTTTGCATTTGAAGCCATATTACTTTCCACCTTCCACTTGTCTCTTGCTTCAACATGTCTGTCACTCTGCCTTTAATCCTTCATCGTTGACAGTAGTTTTTGATGAGATTTGTCTGTGAGAAATGTTTAACGCGTGTTACCTTGTGATCTCTCCTAGGGAAGTGTAGTCCTACCTGCTAACACTGCAGTGTGAAGTTGTGGCCTGAAGACAGAATTGCGCTCCTGGAGTCCCTGGTTCTCATGGAGCCAAGTTTGCAAGCAGCATAGAAGGATTCTTCAAATAGGCTGAACACTGCTTTCTTCTCTAAATACTGACTGAGAGACTCAACGCTGGCTGTTGTTTTTTCAGTGCAGCCGCACCGTTGTGACTGCAATAACAGAGCTTTATTTAATTTTCTTTCTCCTCTTAAGAAAGGGGAGAATTAGAACTATTTGCACTTAGTAGGTTTAAATGTGCTGGGGAGGTCACCCAGGAGCATGACCCCCCCTTGGCACTGACTCAGAAAACCAAGGGCTCTGGGACAGCACCTTTTTTGGCCTGCTCTTGAACTTGGAGACCAAATGGTATAGCTGCTCGCAGGAAAACCCCTGGAGGAGGAGGGCAGAAACAAACACACTGACCTCGATGCTGCCGTCTGGAAAAGGAGACATCGAAACAAAACTTTACGAACAACTGCTTCTCTGCCATCCCACTCTTACTCCTTTTGTTTGTTTAAAAAAAAAAAAAATACAGGTGCACAAGAGGGTCTGTTTAAAATAGGTAGTAAATTGCAGATGGTTGTAACTGAAGGGCTGATGTGCTGATTTGTAACTGACAGAGAACTTCTGGCTGAACCAAAAATTAAATGTAGTGTTGCAACAGAGTTTGCTAGCAACCCCAAAGATGTATAGATCAAGATGCACATTTTGACTCTTATCAGCAGCAACGTCTGCTTAGCATGTGGAGAAGAGTGACTTCACTGTAGCTGGCATCTCAGCAGAGTTCCGCTGAACACACAGGTGCTGAAACCCTAGCCCTACCAGCTGTGCTTCTGCGCCACCTCGCTGGCTCCTTTCGGGATACGAGGAGCTTTCATGATTGAAAGACAGGGGGCGCCGTTCGGGTGTCGTGTGAACGTGGCTGGCATCCCGGTGGTCTGCGTCATTAGATGGCGTCCCCTTGTGGCCAGGCAGGCCACGACAGGAGGATAGCGGCCAAATGCTGAAAACGGTGCACATTGCTGCCTTGGGAAGGTGTCACTGCGGGGAGTCGGGTGTGTGGCCAGCAGGGATGCGTCTTCAGGTGGGGCTACCATTATGATCGTCCAGGAGCACCATACACATCTGCAGACTTTTGTCTTTTTTTCTTTTTTTTTTTTTTTTTTCTTCTACTAGTCATAAATATGAGCAGAGCTTGTACTAATATAGATGTGGGAGGTCTCCAGAAGGGGAGGTGGGTAATGGCACTTTGAGGCAGGTTTTAACTGACCTGAGATTCCAGTGATTGATGTATTTAATGGTTGACACACAGCTGTGCACTACACAAGACTGACACGTTGATGCCGAAATTCACTTTGTCCAGCTGGCCCTTCCTACGTAATGTTGCCCGAAGCTAATAGTTCAGTATTTGCTTTTCCCCCTACACGTTGTTTTGTGTTTTGTCATATTTATTAAGCTTGCTTAATTTTGTTTACACATACATAAAAGTGGTTGATATTATTTGATTTCATGATTTTAATTTTTCCTTTTGTACAGTTTTGGAGTTTCCAGTCTTAACATTGAATGTTCAATTTTGAATCTGCTATGGAACCAAAATAACATGTTAACTTTAGCCTTTACATGACTTACTGTAAGGGGTTTAATTTAAAAAGGCTGGTTTAATAATTTATAAAGTTTGTATATTAAGTAGCAGGGGCTTTCAGCACACCACAGAACATAAGTTCCAATAAAAATGCACCTTTATTGCACTGTGGGCTGAAAGGTGTTCTGCCAGATTTGCATTTTTGATGGTTTCACAATGAGAGCGAACAGAAGAAACTGTGCAGAAATCTTCTACCCTGTCACTTAGATAAGAGCACAAGCTGCCCACCCACCAAAGCTGAATGGAACTGACTGAATTTCTAACTGGGTGATTAAAGCTTCAAAGAAAACAAAGCCAACTGGCTGTGAAGAGTGAGGAACTTGCTTCTTCCGTAGGAACAAACTGTGCCGCTGGGAAGGAGACAACCATCCTGTTGCCCGGGCTCCTTCAGAGGCAGTAGGGGAGCCCCCACTTTCTGAGCACCTCTACTTGTGTTGTAACGGCTGCAAAGTAGCACACGCTCATTACAGAACTGCACTTTATAAATATATGAAGTTTGGGTGGAAAACTGGTAATAGAACACGAAATACAGTAACCATCACCTGCATCACCAGAATAACTTACTGCAAGTCAAAAAAAAATACAGCTGGTGATTTTTTTCATTTCTGCCAGTGTATTTTGTAATGTCAGGTTTCTGTGGTCCTGTAGCCTTTCATTTTTACTTTTTTTTTTTTTTAACCATATGGCTCCCCTTTTACACTCATTTTGGCCTGTTTTTTTAACTAATGCAGTAAAACAAAAAAAGTGTTTAAAAAAAAAAAAAAAGAAGTGCAAGTCTGGGTTTACTGTAGTCCCAAACTGCACTGGCAAATAGCAGTGTGTAAAAAAATATTACTCTGTTCAATGCATTATATCCAAACTTTTAACTACTCATGGATGCTTTAACAGGACAAAACTTCAAGGGTTCACACATTTGCATCATTAGAGAAGCAGTAAAATGCAGAATTCCACTAATAAACATGACCACTGTGTGGGTGTTTGCTACTCTACCGGCTGGATGTTTTGAGTGCATGACAAGGCAAAACTATGGGTGATGATGCCATGCGCAATGGCATTAACTGAGTGGCCGTAACTGGGCATGAGTGGCCCCCGGGGTGATGTGTACATGCCCTCTGCTGGCCATCAGCCACAAGAGCCCCTAGTGAGCCAGAGACAGCATGGGAAGAACCTTGAGGTCTCCAAGTGTTTTTCTCCTCCTCTTGGAAGACAAAGGTCACATTTCAGTTGTACTGGGGCGGGTCATCTCCTTCAGAGCTCTTTTTACGGTCCTGCATTTTTTCATTGGGAAACAGATCATTCTGTAGCAAGACTCTGCTCTGTTATTAATACTTTAATCTGAAGCCACACTGGTGAACAATGATGAGTAATGCGCCGTTGTCCATCAGCTCAGGATCTCCGTGTCTGAGCAGCTCCGTCTTTCTGCTCCTATTGTCCTTCCTCATGGTCACCTAGCATTACATAAACCCCCGTCATTTATTATGCCTTCACGTGTGTCATTAGTGGTCTGTGCAGTGAGGAAATGTCTTAATATTTTAATCATCAGAGCAACAGCCACACAGTGACCCTTTGTTCGGGGTGTGTAACACGCCTGTGTGCTAGATGTGTCACCCTGTTTCTGCAGGGCGTGGAGCCCTTGCTCAGCAGTATGCCTGATGTATTTGGCACCCTGCCACACCCCAAAACATGGGGTAGCAAAATTATTTACAGTAACAACCGTATGCTGCACCTAAACTAATGAATGATTTTAATGGGGCAAAAAAGAGACAATGAACATATCTGGATAATCAGTCTACCTTTATAAATTAATGTACGTGTGGAAAAGGAGGAAAATGCAGTCATTTAATCTTTTAAATATTTAATTCACACAAAAGTCACTTATGCACAGCCCTGGTACTCATGATCTGCCTGCCCCCTCCCTCAAATAAACATCAAATCCGTCCTTGCATTATCAATACCTGCTTGTCCAGTGCTGGGTGGCTATGCTCCAGAACCCATCCCAGAGTCGCGTCTAGCTAATGTGCACGCTGGTCACTCCGGGAGACGGCCGGCAGTTGCAGTTGTGGTCGTGAGCTCAGCTCAGTTCAGTCCAGTCGCTGAGGTGTATTTACAGGTGATTATACAAGCTAATCGGTGGATTACAGCATGTTGGAGCCACATCGGGCCCTAATCTGTACGGAGGAGCTAGTCTGCGTTCGGGGATTTCGCTGTTAATCTGACCACGACCTGAGAGAGGGGGGTCAAACCCCACAAACACTGCCTCACATCTGGCCCTACGGGACTTACAGTTGTAATCCTGCATTTTAAAACAATTTTATTACGCTTGAGCGCTGATACTTGAGACTTTAATTATGAAAATGCAGCTTTTGGATTTTAATCGTAAAGTAATTACAAAACCTGATTCTATTAGCTTCTCTGGGGATAATGCGTCAGATAGGTTATTAGTTTGAGTCCTAAATGTCCTCGTCTTGCTGCCATTGCACGGTTGGTTTTCCTAATCCCCCCCTCCCAAAAAGGAGCAACACCACCACAGCAAGAAGGTCTTACAGAAGGTCTTGCAGAGTGAGTGAGACTCAGACGTGTTTTGCTCCCCTTTGTGAAATGCCGAATCTGCAGAATGGCAGTCACCCTCAGCACACAGGTGACAGTGACCGAATCTTTACCAGGGGAAAGGCTGCAGGGCGTTTCACTTCCATTTAAACTTCCATTCAATGCGAGAACAATAAAATATTACTGGTCGTATGATGTATGATGGCCGTCAACTAGGAATGAGTGTCTGTAACTGTATACACAGGGTCAGGAGAAATACTTCTGCATTTCCAGACACTTCTTTGTTGTTGATGGCGACGACAGCGATGCCAGAGCAGTTAAAACATCCGCAGCTCCCTGAGGCTCCTCCTGTTGGCTCTGTGCTGAGGCTGTGCAGAACCCAACTCCTGTTCCTGCTGACAGATGTCAGACGCATCCTGTGGAAAAAAAAAAAAAAACTCAGATTAGCACAAAAAGGGCACTTTTTTGCACAAATCCCGATTACGGGAGCACTTTGGTTTATTAAACTCTGGGATTCTTTGAAGGGAGGATTAAAATCAGGTAGACACCATTGTCTGGCCGAACAATCCGGCTCTAAACCTGGCTCCCCGGTTCCAGAAGACAAGGCTGGGAGGCCTGTCTGGGCATGATGGGGGGGGCTGCGTACCCACCATTTTCACTGCTGCCTCTCGCTAATCAACTTCATCCTTTTTAAGAGGTGGGTGATTGGATTTGGGACACGTTTTGGGGGTCGGGTGATGGAGAGGGGGAAAAGAGAGCGAATGCACAGAAGCGGAGTGCTTAGAAGCGCTTTGCTGTGAAAAAGGCCTCACACAGCCTGTGGCCATATGGAGTGGATCATGGGCCAAACAGCTGCCTGTGCCCCCCCACACCTGCTGACCTTCGCCTTTTCAAATAGGGCTTCGCTGTGGGAACATCTGGCTTTGCTGAGGATTCACAGTGAGACTGGACAGTACATGACTGTGTGTGCTGATGACTCTTGCATTTGTATAATTTTCCGAGCTACTTCAGCTCGATGTCTCTAGGATCGCTGGGATGTCCAAAGCGGTGGTTCCAGCGTCTTAGAAACAGCTGCACGTGAGGGGTTTTCACACATTGCAGTGTCTATGTTCACAGAGAACTGCCCCCTAAACTGAAAAACATTCACTCACCAACCATCATTATGCATACTCATTGAACAGTCAGAGGTCAGAGGGCCATGATGTAATGGGGTGGGGGAACATCTTCTCTGCACATGCTGGTTTTTTAGTAGCAGGTAGTGTTTGCATTGTTAAAATACCACAAAGTACCACTGACACTGACCAAGTGCTTCCATCTCTTCATGGCCAGGTTGGTCTTTCTCAGACTGACACTTCCCACAGGACAATGTCCTGTGTCACCTAACATACAGTATCTCAGGGTGGTTCCACAACTATGAAAGCACCTTTACTTTACCCCACAGACCTGCACAGTCCTTACCTCTCAGGCCAGTAGACCATCTAAAGGTAACTGTACTAAGGTAAAGGAAACTGTGTGAAGGTGTCACTTTAACACAAAGCAGGAACCCTGTTGCTGAATTCATACCATACCATACTGGAGGCTAGTTAGCTAGTTGTACCTAATAAAATGGCTTGCGAGTCAATATTTTACAGATTGACAGTATTAAAGTATACCTGTAAAAAATAAAATTTATTTGGCCTTTTTTTTATTTAACAATGGTAATATTTCCAGCACTGCAGGTCAGGGCCCTTTCTAATAAACACCAGTGTTGCACAAAATTAAAGAGTCAATCCCTACATTAATATTCAGCACAATAACTGCCCTTAGGAGGATTACAGTAATTTGAGTATTGACTGTAGCAGCTTTACAAAACCATATGAAAATTAAATCACTCATATATTTCTTAGCCCATCAGAAGATCATTTGGCATCTGCAAAGAATAGTTGTGAATTATTAAATGGAACGGATTTAATATGAACAATGCATTGATGCAATTAAACAGACATATTGCATAGCGGCTGAAAGACAAAGTGACACCGCACCCCCCCACACACACACACACGCTGGCCTGAATGATACCAGGCAACCAAAATTCTAGCGGGGCTATAATTTGTCACTTGATATAGTGCAGGCTTTCTGATCTATTTCTAGGTAACATACATATTTACAATTTTGTTTTTTTAAGGGTTGTATTTTTAAGAAGGTAAAGGTGACGACAGCACTAATGAAGGCCGTTTAAAAAGAATGAGAATCCGATTTAGTTGGCCAAGTATGCATACACATACAGGGACTTTGTCTTCAGTTCCCAGTGGCTCATAGTGTACAGTAGACAAACACCGATACATACACTGCCTGGCCAAAAAAAAAGTCACCACTTGGATTTATCTTAATGTTATGATGTGGGGTTGCTTCGGTTGGTCAGGTCTAGGTTCAGCAACGTTATGTGCCCAAAAAATGATCTCAGCTGACTACCTGAATATACTGAATGAGCAGGTTTTTCCATCAATGGATTTTTTCTTCCAAGATGACAATGCCAGGATCCATTGGGCTCAAATTATGAAAGAGTGCTTCAGGGAGCATGAGAGAGACATAATTTTCACACATGGATTGGCCACCACAGAATCCAGACCTTAATCCCACTGAGAAAGAATCTTTGGGATGTGCTGGAGAAGACTCTCCCGTCATCAGTACAAGATCTTTGCGAAAAATTAATGCAACTCGGATGGAAATAAATGTTGTGACATTGCATAAGCTTATTGAAACGATGCCATGGCGAATGCGCGCCGTAACCAAAGCTAAAGGCGGTCCAACGAAATATTAGTTTGAGTTTTTTGTTGGCCGGGCAGTGTACATACATACATGTGCAAACATGCATTGACAGCGCTTGAAAATAAGTGTAAAGTTAAAATTCTAAATAAACAAGTGGTAAGTAATGAGATTGCCCTGACCTTACTGACAAAGTTCAGAACGCCGTGTTTCTTTGGCATTATGTTCCACATTATCTGCATTTTAGAGCTGTTTTCACATCTGTTTGACCAAAATAAGTCATTGTGGTCATTAAACATTAATCCCAGCTGTGTCTGTTTAAATCTGTGTTCTTTTCTAAGTTTACAGTATGTACTTTATAATAATATAAATGCACTGCCCACATTGCAGTTGCCTAAACAAACTAATTATGATTCTCCTTTGGGAATCCCATGTGGATCCAAACAACCATAAGAAAGAGGGCGGCCTTAATTTTAGTCTTGGGCAGAAAGGGAGCCACAAAACTCTGAAAAATATCTCTGGGAATTTAAAAGGCCTCTGGAATAAATAAGCTCACAGTCAAGCTCATTCCCAAGAATAAGCAACTAAATTATTAGTAAGTGAAATACATACATTGGGAAAGTTTTTTGAGAACTTTTCCTAATGGTGAAGCCATGAACTCCAACACTGACCATGTTGACAGACCAACAGATCCCTGGGCGTTGTTCTTCATGCTCACCAAGCTTGGTTTTTGGATGAATTTGCTTCTAGGAACACTCCTGGATACAGTAGGCTGGCAGATGTCTTGAACTTCAGGTGTGTAGTCCATTTTCCATGAAGGATGACGGGCTACACATTGCTTGGAAATGACTTTGCCAGACTGATGAAGATTATATCCCTGAGATTTATATTTCGTCCTTGGAAACAAATGTCCTCAAGGATCAATGAACCCAAGCGGTTTGGCAAGGAAGAGAAGGCCAAAGTTACGAAGTTTATAAAGTCATGCAGCTGCAAATGTGGGTTCTACATCCTGCTGAACCAATGGGAGATTTCATTCTTCCGCGCATGAGTTGTGCATGTTTTTTAATGTCGGTTTCAGTAAATAATGGCAAAGTTGTTTATCCATCGCGTGCTCTGTTTGTTTGTTTGTTTGTTTTCTCTTCCACGTCACCACACCCGCCTCGCGCGCGCATGTACCGTTACTCGACGCGTTTGTCCAAAAACGACTCAAAACAAATGGTTTTCTGAACAAACGGGAGAGTTTTGGACTCACCTCGGGTGCGAGGAGCTGGCTGGGCGAAAGAAAAGGCAGCTGTACTGTAACTGGAGGGCAGCGCGCTCACATCCCCTCAGATGTGGTTTCTGACGCACAGCGCTAAACCCGCCAAACAGTAAAGAATTCAGCTGCCTTTTCGTCGGCAAGGCGAAAGCGAAATGTTCACAATGGCAGTACGGCAGAAATTAAGTTCGTCATGCGAGACGTGATTTATTTATTATGTTTTTTTTTTAATTTATTTTTCTCTCCCGGCCACCAAACGGTTAATACGAGGGGAGGCGCGTGCCCGCGCGCGGGGGTGGAGTGCGCGCGCGTGTACGGGCGCTTTAAACTGCTAATTGACCCGCGTAAAAGTTTTAACAAAATATATCGGAAAAGTTCGCTTGTAGCCGAACTTTGGTTCGACTGTTAGAGAACGTAAACGGGGTGCAAACGGTGCGCAGGCAGCGGAAGATGGGAGAGGTGAGCGAGGAGTCCGTGCTGCGGTACCTCTACGCCGCCGGCGGCAAAGTGAGCAACTCCGATCTGCTGAAGACGTACAAGCTTTTTGTAAACCACGGCGACAAGAATCTGCGCGGTGAGTAGACTGGAGCACAGTGTGTGGTACTCTTGTTTAGTACAATGCGGAGCTGTGTGGTACAGTGTGGGACTCTGGTCCTGTGTGTAGTACAGTGCGTAGTACTTTGTTTAGTACTCTGTGAAGAGTCGTGTAGTACAGTGTGTGGTATTCTGGGGTACAGTGTGTAGTATTCTGTGTGATACTGTGTTACCAGATGGGTAGAAAGACACACCTTCCCATTGTTCAAGCCACCCTAGTGATTATGCTGCTGGTGTGTAGAACAGTGGGCCATGGCTTTAGTACACTGTGTTGTGACTCTTTGGAAATTAATTCCCTTTATTGGGTTAAAATGTGCAAGGATGATTTTTTTTGTACTTAGAACTAACAAAACCCGAGCATACAGTGAATTTTTCCATTTATTTATTTAATTAACACATGCAAAATGGCCAACAGACACATCTCTGGCATGTACTCACTTCCCATGATGCCCCACTCTGGTAAGGCAAAGCGTTCACATTAGGTTTCAGACTTGGAAGATTTCATCTTATGAGCCGATTTTAACAACACATTCATTGCACTCATAAGCAGGGGGACAACTGCAGTTACCTACCTGTACGAATGAATGCATTTTAGAATGTAGTTTTTTATGTTGCTTTGGAGAAATTGGTCAGCTAAATATATGAATGTTATTAAGCCCGTATTATCGTTATCGATTAAAATTAAAGTCTGGTGTGTTATTCTAAAAATTTGATAGTCAAAGAGGACACAGAGCAGGTTGGGCTCATTGTTAGTCCTCAATGCTGCTACACTGCAATCACCAGCAAATACCATTTTCCTGCATTAAGTCACTGTGCTTCAAGATTCATGTCAGTATCTGTGTTTTGTAGAGTTGTTTTCCCTGAGCTGTATGTCACTTTGGAGAAAAGCGTCTGAACATGAATACGTCAGTAAAACGATAGCTCCTCGGCATAGGAGGTAACAGTGGGTTCTTCCTTTCTCCCATGGAGCAGCTTACAGAGACCAGGCTAGTGAGCCGGGATGCCTCGTGTACACAGTTGCATGCTCTGAGTACACTGACAACAGTTTTTAGGACAAAGTATAATAAAGAACTGTGCCCAGAGTGACTCTTTAACATCTCATACGTTGCAGTGACCTTTGCAACAACAGGGCAGCATGGGAGAGATGCTCTTAGGGTGCAGTTCATGGAATCTGACATGACTGGTGTCCAATTAATGAGATTATTTTCCCTCGCTTTACAGCAGAGAAGTGTGTGTGTGCATGTACTTGTGTCTTGCACATTGATGTTTTCATATACATATCTGGTTGCTATGCAGCCCAGGGTAATGTACCACACAATAGGTAAATATGCGGCCTTTGGTCTTGCAAGCTAGGAGTTCTCCTGCCGCTTTCCTAAGCAGCTACATCCTTTCTGAATTTCCTGTTTATTTGCTGCAGTTTAACTGTCTGTTTGCCCTTCTGTTATCGTGGAAACAGGAAGGTCTCCACATTCCTGCTGTGGGCAGCACGAGGGGCCCATGTCCAGCTGGTTGATAGATAAGTGTAGTAATAATTATATTAATAATTCTGTTGTAACTGCTTTGCTAACTGCTGTATACTGTTGAGGTTTATGGGTGGTTGTCTATCTCAGAATCACAGGCCATTAGGCTATGAAACTAAACCCTAGATTAGAGGCCAGTCCATCATAGGCTGGCAACACACACACACACACACACACACACACACACACAGAGAGAAAGTGGGCAATTTAAATTGACCAATAAACCTGAAATTCATGTCTTTGGACTGTGAGAGGAAACTGGAACACCTGAAGAAAACCCACTCACATATGGGGAGAACCTCCAAACTCTGCACAGACTGAGCTGTGAGGCAGTACCACTACTAACTGTTTCACCATGCCACTAAATGATATTATTATTATTATTATTATTATTATTATTTACTAATAATATTTTACTTGCAGAGGAAAAACACTATGCAACAGAAGTAGAGGGACAAAATCCCACCAAGGATATGTTTTTGTTATAAGTTCACTTCCTGTTTGCAGCTGCCTCCTTTCCTCTAGCCTTACCCTGGTGTGTGTGTGCGTGTGCCCGCACATGTGCATGCGTTCATGTGTGCTCAGTAAACTGGTTTAAGCAGTCCTGAGCACATGGGGTGCTGGGTGACAATAACATTTGTCCAAAAAAAGCTTGTACACCTGATACACAGAAGTGTGTGTGTGTATATACTCAGAAGTAAAAAAAAGGCAGCAGGACTAAATAGGTGTAACTTATGACAACTTTATTTTAGGTATCTCTTTACTTAAGAGTGTAATCTATTCCTGGAAATCAGCCCATAAGGTGAAATCTCATGAATAGGAACTACAATGTGAAAGTGCTGCTTTAAGAGAGTGGGACATTATGGGAAGTGAATGCATTCCAGACAAATTTATTGGCCCTTTTCAGTGTGTTGCTTTAAATATCCTGAATAAACGGGAAAGCTCTCCCCCATGCTCGGCTCTTGTAGCTTGTAAACACAAAAAACTGCTTTATATTTGGTGGTAATTCCATAAATGGAAATAAATAATTTCATTTGTATACACGAACACTTTTAGGTCCAACACTCACATCTGAAGGGGCTCCTGTAGTTGAGGACAATCTACAAATGAGCATTTTGTCTCACAAGCTGCAAACCATCAGTCTTTAATGCTTTTAAATGCATAAGCAACTACCACTGTGTGTCAACGCTGGCACTCAGCATCATTGATAACACCTTCTGCCTCTGTGTAAGTATGTGCTACTGTGGCAGTTTTTCCCCAGGAAGTATAAAATAGATCAAATTTAACATTGACGTAAAATCCACCATAACGCGTTTATGTAATGTGTAGGAAGTAGACAGATTATTACAAACAAAATGTGCACGTGAGGAGTATAATATCTATTAATTTTAATAATAATGCCACAACGAGCTGCTTTGACCATGTTGCTGACAGCTCAGGGAACTGGCTGAGGGAACACAGTTTTTGTTTCTCCACAATATGTAGACACAATTGTATGGAAACCTGAAACAGTGCATTCTGGGAGAGCCAAAGCTATGTAGTATTAATTCATTTCACATTTGTGTGCCTTACCAGCCAAATACAGAGAGGAGTTCAAAATCATCATTGACAGGGTTGCTGTGACCAAGTCGGAGAATGTGAGTAAACACTTTGGTGGGTTCTTTATCGTGTTTATTTTTAGGTTACCCTTTATTTGGTTACCCAGCATAACTTGGTTTTACTACATTGGTTTAAAGCCACAACAGACTGTTAAACTGCCAGCTAAAAGTTCTGTGTCTGTTTTTGTACTCTCAACATTTTTGAGAGGTGTTGTTTGCTCATGCACCCATTCCCTCAGGGGGAGAAGTATGTGGTGCTGAAGAAGAAGTACAAGCATCTGATGCAGGAGCGAGAGGCAGAGTGGAGGATGGACAAGTTGAGCGGACACCCTGGACAAACAGCCAGTGCCCAGACACTGGACTCACAGAGCCCAGACCCTGCACTGGTGATAGGGGCTGTGCCCAAGAGCCAGTCTGGGGTCTCCTGGTTGGGAGGCCCCTCCATCATCATCACAGAGGCCCCTGAGTCCGAGCCTATCACAGAGGTGAGGGTGACTTCCTCCAGGGTTTCCTTGCAGTTGAGCTGATGGCCATCACTTTCGTTTGAAATAGTCCCAGAGCCCCAGCAGGTTGATTTGTAAAGTATTAATGAGGCTCCATGGCAAAAGGATAGAAAAATGAGGTGGTAAAAACAGATTATTCACAGCCCTGTGCTGTTTTTAGCCAAAGGGAAAGCGAAGCAGCCTGTGTTTGTGAACCCTCCACAATCACAGGGCAGTTCAGTGAAGCGTATCTTCCCCCCCCCCCCTGTTGTTGTCACACTGAGTCATGATCGGATCAGGTTCCCTTCGTCATGGAAGACAAACCAAAATAAGCAGGTGATCATTCACTGCCATTGATTTCTTTTCAAAGGGTTGTCGTCACTCCAGCCGGTCATTGCACTCCTAACCTGCTGCTCGTGTGTGTGTGCGCGCATGTGTATGCACACACACAGTGGAAGTTGATTGCATGTTTGTTCAGTCCAGGTGCTCCTACCCCACATCATGGAATGGAGTTTTCAGGATACCAAAATAATTTGGCTCTTGGTGTGTTTGTCACCATCAGTGTTTGCTGTCACTCCAGCACTGTTCTTGCACCTGTAGTGTCCTAAGTGGCCAGCATTTTTACCTAGCTCCAGAGTAAAAATTTAGTTGGAATAAATGTTATCCATGTTGCTGGTGGAGCAGCAGTGTCTCCTCGGGTTTGGCATGAAGGTTGCGTGTGCAGCCGGCAGGTGGCGTTAAAGCTGATCCTTTTGAACTTGGAAGTCGTAGGTTCAAATCCCACATCAAATATACAATTATAGTCGGCTTAACATTGTAAGTTGCTTTGGAGAGAAGTGTCAGCTAAATGAATAATGTAAATATCCTTTCTGGAATCTGTCAAGCTACTTTTGTCACATAGAACTACAGAAGCTTAAGTTGCTGCTAGGCCCTCAGGTTTTGTGCTGAACAATGATGTCAGGCTTTAAGTGATAAGATGTGGAAAGTAAAACATACTGGCGTATTTGTTTATCTGTGCTAGGGGAGGTCCATGGATTCCCTGCAAACAGCCACACCTGGTTATCAGTGATGCCTGGACTGGAGAAGGTGGGAGGGAATTCTTTAGCAGCTTAAGAACCTTTGGGAAGTGTGTGGTGAAGCTGAGGAATGACCTAGTGGAAGGGCCATCTTGCAGTTAGCCCTGTTTCCATGTACCCAATGTGTATTCCAGGTTAGAAGTCATCGGGTGTGGAGATCCCGTATCTTTTTGAAGGCAGGATGACCAAAGACGTTTGACACGTAAAGTGTGGTCAGGGAGGATTCACAAGTTGCATCTGGTATCCTTTATAGGATCGACAGATAGAGACTCCTCTATGCCTGACCCCCCAGGCAGAAGAATCCCAACCCCATGTCCATGGGGATGACGAAGTGGACAAGGACCTAGGGTCAAAGGTGAGAGGTCCTTGGAGTGTTGTTACAGCCCTGCAGTTGTCTTTCTCTGTGTTTGATTCCCTGATTTCCACTTGTCCTCTGCAGAACACATCAGGGTCTGTAAAGCTCACCTTGTAGTAGGTCTAAAGACACCTTGTTGCCTTGCTTAGCACCTCCACCAGGGGGCAGTCAAAAGCCCAGCCTGCAAGTGAAGGAAAGAAATGCACTTGATTTGAGATTCTCTTACAGAGGCCACACGGCCACCAAGTATGCATTTGTTTCACTGCTGTAGAGAAAGTTTGACACAACTCACTGCACCTGAAGTGGAGAACAAAACTGTGCTGTGTCTGGAGTGTTCCCCATTTATCATTGTGTTCAAGGTCAGCTACAATCACTGTTTATACTGTTTCTATGTTTGGAAGTTAAAATAAAGATGGTGAAATTTGCAAAGTGCATTAAAGTAGTGTTTTTAGAAATGCTGTCCCTTTAAGAAGAAACTGATTGACATCACCTTGGGCTCAGGAAAGAGACACTAAATACGTCCCCATGCATCTTTGGAACGGGAAATATTGTCCATTGTCTGCAGGGGACAACATAGTCAGTGTTCCTGTGTGAGCGATTAGCGCTAAGCAGATTACAACCATTACTAAATTATTCTGGTCCCATGTAGATAGATGGAGCCCTGCGTGTGTTGTGTCTTTATTTGATACTTATGTTTTGGTCTGGTTAGAGGGGAAAGTGCTTCACTGTGGGATTTAAACTTTACACTCAGATATTGTGGTTGAAATCATGTAAGTTGTCATAAGCCATGATGTATTCAATGCAGAGTTTTCACTGCATATAAACACAAAGTACTTTATAATGTGAAACAAAAAATCCGTTTTCTAAATTAGTTAAGAATAAAGAGAACAAAGCTGATATAGTGAGTAGTGCTGCTATGTCACAGTGCCTGGGCTTTTCAGGTGTGGTTTTGAATCCAGCTCAGTCTGTGTAGAGTTTGCATGTTCTTCCTATGTCTGAGTGGGATTCCTCCCACAGTCAAAAGACATACATTTCAGATTAGTTCATGATTAGAAGTTTCCTGATTTTTGTGTGTGTGTGTGTGTGTGTGTGTGTGTGTGTGTGTGTGTGTTTGTGCAGCCATCTTGTAATCAATTGGTGTATACCATAGCAGGTTATAAGTTTGTCTCCTTGAGATCTATGCTGCTTAATACTCATAGCTGCTGCTAATAAGAGGACAGTCCCTGGTTGTTGTAACATCACAAGCCTCAAAGCATTACCCAGTGGTCTTGTTACTGTCTATTGATTCATCCACTATCAATTACCACATGTCTTCTCCAAGGTTGTAGTAGTGTTCAGTCTATCATAGATGTAAGACTTCAGTCAGTTGCTTTTTTTTCTACACAAATATAGAGAATATGTTATTGGTCATTCCTGTTTGTGACTCACATTCTTAAGAGGTTTAATGCATGTGTACTTGCACACTTAGAACCAGACAAATGGGCATCGGATTTATTAAAGAGTGAAATGTTTTAAATCTTAGGGGTTTGGATTTGTTAAATGAATGTGCAGTAGTTGTTCATATTTCAATGTGACAGTTTATGATATGAACTGTTTTTTGCCTTCATCTCCATGCTGCATGTTAGTTCTGTGAAAGAGACGCCAACGTGGGTTTCCCTCCACGTCTAGCAGCATTTCTCATTTTCTCACTCGTTACCCATTTGTGGATTTTTTCCCCCTCATCCTTTAGAAAAAGGAGGATGTGTCTGGCTGGAATTAGCTGTACAAATATCCCCTCGTTCCCAATTTTGACAGAAAAAAACAAGGCAGCATATTTGAGCGTCAGCTCAGCCAACATTAAAGGGCCCGAGTGTTTGCTCACTGCTGCTGTCGGTGGAGCCCGATCTGAGAACAATTAGCAGTCCGGTGGTCCGTGCAGCACTCTTTCCTCCCAGCGCATCAATCAGGCCCAAATGACGCTGTGGTTTGTGGGAAGACTCCAGGGCCTCACTGTTCATTGCACCAACCTCCTGTAACACACACAGGGTTTGAAAACTAAGGTACACCCAGGAGGTTGTTGGTGGTATGGGGGTGTTAGCCCCTCTGGAACAGTTGGCCAGGCCCAACCTCTCCTCACACATGGTTTCCTCGTGCAGGTATGGCTGCTACTTTGTGGCTTTACAGTGTTTTTTATTTCATTTCAGTTACTACTTCTGTAATTTGCACATTTCCTCCCACAGTCCAAATACATGTGATTCAGCTAGATTGATGACTCGTAAGTTATATTGGATAAATGGCTCAGTAATGGATGGATGGAGTGATGGAAAATCAAAATAATCCAGTTGGAATCTCCAGATATCTCCTGATGTCTCTCTAAACTAAGCAATGTGCTTCAGGCGAACTGGGAAATATAAAAGTGTGTGTGTGTGTGTGAGAGAGAGAGCGTGAGTGAGTTACATTGCTCAGGCATCTAGATGGGTTCGTAATTGTGCAGACTTTATTGTATTTAGCGCTGTGAATCATTTTGAATAAATGTGCCATAAAATACTATTTAATTACTGTACATCACTTTGGAAGAAAGTGAATAAACATCACTGTAAATGTTATTCTTCTTGGAAGTACAGCTGCTGTGCTCTGTTGTCTCTTCTGAATACCAAACATCTGACACCCCAGCATGAGGTGACCTCCAGTCAAATGTGATTGTATTGTATAAATGTAATGAGATGTTACTATATTGCAGTCAGAGTCAGAGCAGGAACTGGAGGATGATGGCGGCAGCAGTGTGGGATCCCTTACGGTCACTGTGAGTAGCATATATGTGTCTGTGTCTTTTTGTGATGGGAGGCCTATACTGCTGACCATGCCTCTTCCTGCCCAGCTGGAACCTCTGGAAAAGGAATGGATGCACTCTGCAGCCTGCGGCCAGCTGGACCACCTCATCCAGCTTCTTCAGCAGGATGCCTCGCTGGCCTCCAAAAAGGTATTCCCATACCGTACCACAGACCACCAGTGCATTGGCTCTCTGTTCTTTCCAGTGACTGCATTGTTGCTGTCTGACCTTTGAGCAAGCTGCTTACCCTGAACTGACACAGTAGAATTACCAAGCTGTATAAAGGGATAAATAATGAGAGTACCTTAATGTGTTAACAAAGCATTGTATGAAGATGAGGATGGAATGAGCTAAATAAATAAATGTAAAATAAGCACCCTGTGCTTAAAGGAAATAAGTATTGATGATTGTTAGATTTATCTGGAATTTTCTGAAAATAATAACAGTATTAAAGAACAGCTATGACAATGTGCAATTACACCTGGGGTGGTTAACCTTTGGGGAAGATACAAAGGGGACACAGCAAGTTTGTGGTCTCTTCCAGAAATGTCATTACAGTTGTCTTAATTGGTTTCATGGTTACATTTTCCTCCTTATTTAACTTTGAAAGATTTGAAAGATACCTTTTAGAAAAGTTGTGTTGCATTTTGATCACCATAACATAGATTTCTTCTTTCTCTGCATCTCTACCCAGGATTTCACCTCAGTAAGTACAGATGTTGTGTTTGGTCACTTTCTGTTGGTTTGTGTTACACATGTTGCCTGTTACACGTGCATGTACTAGGCAGTATCAGTCAACTGTGGACTTTGTGTGTTTAAGTGCACATGCTGTGAAATGTGTGCCAGTTTGTATGATGGATTCGGCTGTGTAGATCCCATGGGACTGAGGGAGCAAAACCTGACTAGCATGTGCTGTTCTGTTCTCCCTCCTGGGTGCTATGCTGCTGCTGTCACCTGCTGACACCTCTGTCTCTCCAAGGGGGTGAGTGAGCCTCGCTTTCCACTATGTAACATGACCCTGAACATAAGCTTTTCTGTATTTGTACCAACTTGTGGGTGCCTGAGGCCATAACGGATGGCAGAGCGAAGACGGCGCACCGCGTGGTTTTTGCCTTTTTTTAACTGCAGCTTTTTGACTGTGAGCTTCAGAACAAATGGAGCAGGTGGCGGCCAGTGATACTGCAGTTATAAATGTCGGTGATATAACAAGGCAAACCTGGGTGACCACATCTATGTGACTTACACAAGAAATGCTGCTCTTGTTTCTCACTCTGCCTTTTTAACATGTTTTTCTCTGCACATTCTTCTCTAGAGTGTTGTCAAAAGTCATGAGGCTAAAAAGTTAGCAGGGGGTACCTATTTAAGCTTTAATATGACACTTTCCCTGACTTTCACAGTTTTTACCCATTTATGCAAATGATTCACTTTTACTTTATCATGTAAGGGTAAGTAACTGTGTTCAAGGGTACTATAAGAAAAGGCAGACTTGGTCCTTTGATTGGAAGGTGATGGCCGTAATCATTAGGCCATTTCCACCTACTGTATAGTGTGTAAAAAGAGCCATGTGTGAGATTTCTGCCCACTTTCCATGATTTTCTCCATTTTACCATGCTTGCATATTTCTAAATGTCCAGTTCAAATGAGTGCAACTTGACACCTACGCCAACTCAGGAGGAGCGGGTGCAAACGCAAACATTCGTGTGTGTGTGTGTGTGTGTGTACGCGCGTTCGTGTATGCGTGCGCGCCATGAGCTGCCTGTTCACCGGGTTCTACCCATAGACCTGTAATGTAGGGCCTGGGAGCCCAGACATGCCACCCATTGAAGGAGCACAGGTGTACTGGCTTCCTCACAGCTTCTTGCTGATGCAGAAGGTGAGGTCCAGGATTCAAGTCAGTGTGCCACTGTTAAAGCCCTTTTGTCTACTGTTTCGTTAGCTGAAATGCATTAGTGCTGAGCTGTTTGACCGTAGTACAGTATATGTAGTGCTTCCGTCACAAGAATTCCTTGTTTACATCTTGTCATGCTACCAGGTTCTGTTTAACCTTTAGACACTCGGAATGGGGTCGATAACATGATTTCTGGGCTGTTTCTTCTCAAGCGTTGTGTTTAAAAAAAAAAAAAAAAAAAAAAAAAAGGTGATATCTGATGCATTTCAAAAGCTTCGGCAAGGATAATAGAAGACTGGTTTGGATTCTTCTCCCCTTAGGCAAAGCCCAGTCCTTTCATTTGTCCTCCTCCCCTCCGTGCGCTTAAGAGATTTTGGTTCTGTTTGTGGTTTCTCCCCGTATCGGAGTTCTCCCACTGTCCCATGTCAGACCACCTTCTAAGACCACCTAAACCCCCGCCGTCTCCACCCGGACAAGATACATGGCCGCCATTGAATTGCGGGGGGATTAAAGTGGGACTCTTAAGGTGTCACAAAGACCCCAGCCACTTAAAGATAATCTGAAAGTAATGGAGGAGGCCGGATTAATTGAAGAACAATGGCGGCCATGTCCCCAGGACTGTGCTAAGCCCCCCTTCTCCCCTTCCCGCTTCCCCCCCTTGCGCCTTTGAAGTGCCCTGTGCAGTGTAGTCATGCGTGTAGATCTTGGCCATAGCTCTCGATGGCAGAAATGATCCATACACCCCCCCTCCTCACCCGTGGCTCGCCTGCCTGTCCTACCAGGTCCCTTTGTGACGGCGGGATCTCGCCAGCGAGGAGTTAAAGGGATACCCTTTGTCAGTTCACGGAGGGCTGCGTTGCCAGCTGCCCCCGGCTTTGAGGCGACTGCTCTTTTCCAGGCTGCTGAGGGTGTGGAGTTCCAGCATTACGCCACACACTATGCACCAAAACGTGCTCAGAGTGTTTCCCACTGCACATGCTGCACTCACTGCCCCAAGGCGAGACTATTGATAGATATTTGTGAGCTATGACGTAACGCAAGCAGCCTTTGCTTTGAGGTTTAAAGAACAATTAACCACATGCTGTCAAAATAGTATTTTAAGACTGTAACTGACTGCATAAGTTTGCTTTAGAGTCATTATCTGTGACTGGGAGGTAAAATACTTCACTTTGCTAATGTGATCTGTCTTTGTCTCTCTCTTCCTCTTTTTATATCCTGGGACTCCTACCTCGGCACGGGATACCCACCCTCCACATGTAGTTTGTAAGTATGTTATTTCAGGATCATTCTGCCTCTGTGTCTGTTCTGACATGCAGAGCAGGCCAGGAAGTACTGTAGAGAACAGGCCATCGAGATGAATACCCCCAGCCCCTCGTTGCCATACTTCATACTTCACACCCCCTGGCTTTTAGCTTGTGACAAAGAGCTGTCGCCCAGAGACGTATGGGTTGAAAATGTGTGTTTGGGGGGCTGTTGCCCTGCTGGGCTTCAAACAGGGCTGTGAGGGACAGGACATGCTGCTTCCTGTTGGAGCTCATCCATCGTGTGCCGTCTGCTCACATGGTGCCCCGTTGGCCCATCTGTCAGGCCCTGGCAGTGTGGAGAAAAGGTGCACAAAATGTACAGCTAGACACGATCTGTCACTGCTGGCCTGCCACCTTACATCCTCAAATGAACCGGCCCCAGTGTTTTTTCAGCACCTCATTTGGACCATCCTTCAGTAGTAGTGTAGGGAATTTTTAGTCTTGCATTTAGTGCCCCCCCGTTAGTCTTATTCAAAGTGGCTTGTGTATCCATTGTTGTAGAGAAACTTAAATTAAGTGCAGCATCTGCAGCCATCATCCCATCCAGGGTGAACCCTGTCTCATTTACTTTGTTCTGAAGATAAGTTAAGGGCCACCTTTGGATGTATAATGAAGATCAATTAGTCATCAAATGAAATGAATGCATTAGGAAGTTCCTGCAACTGCATGAATGTGTGTATGGAATTTCACATCTGGACACAGAAATAACCGTGTCATGAGGTCTAGAGTGGTAGATGGACAGATAGATGGATAGATAGAAATTTTGTTGTTGAACTGTCTACATCAGGGTCCAAGCAGGAGATGGGATGGTTTCTCTCAGACATTTTCCACAGAACATTGTTTGGGGGCTTTAAAGGACACCCTTTTGTTTTGTGCTTGGTCCCTCTGCCTATTGCTTTCTGGTGGATCTGTACAATCCGATGGTTGTTGATCACTGATCGTGACACAACGCTTCAGATGGCCACCGGAACAGTGCTGTGGTTCTGCATGCTTAAGATTGAGTCTCTAAAGCACTAAAACAAGTCACCCGGTTCCCACATAACCGTACAGGTGGTCACAAACACACAGCACTGTGTGTGTGGGGGGGGGGGGGTGAAGGTGTCTGAAGGTATGGGTTACTGTGTGGGGCAAGGCCCCCTAGCTGTGTGGAGACTCAAGACTGTTTGACAGGCGTCGACAGTGGGCACTGCCTACAAGGGTGGGTGGGTGTCTCATCCAAGGGTCACAGCAACAACATCAATCTTCCTCCAGCTGACAGCCGCCACCTCCTCGCCACCCCCTCTTGCCATGGGCACACTGGTTTGTTGTTTTGTAATTAGCCCAGCGTTAAATGGCAGGAAGCCGTTGCTCCCTTCCATCCCCCTTCCCCTTGTGCACAGCTGGCTAGCTCTGTCAGGGGGTACAAGGCAGCGCTGCAGCCCCAAGGTGTAGGACCTCTGATTAAGATTAGAGTAGGGCAGATAGCCAGAGGCCAGCCGCCCTACAGATTCTTTCAGGATTTTAACAGCACCACAAGACAGTGGGATCCATCTGTATTTCAGTGTGTCCACTCAATAAAAATATTATGAACATTTAAACATCATCTTGGGTCATTGTTGCTGGTAATAATAATGCGTTGTGTAACATTTTGAAATGGTTCAATCAAAGCTGAAATGTTAATAATGTTATTATTTTTCAGTCCTTTAATCCCTTCAAACTTTTTTCAAATTTTAAATTGTAGAAAATTGTTTTTAAATTAAAAAACTGAAATAACATTTGAATTCAGCACCTATCCCATTACAGAGTCCTCAAAATGACTATTTTGGGGTGTGAGCTCTCAAAAAAGGTTTCAGAGTTAACAAAGAGAAAATATTTTTTAAAAAAACAAAACAAAATCATGCATGTTTATCTATGATCAGAAACCATCTGGTCAGGTCAATTAGGTGCAAATAAAATTTCAGTTCAAATTGACAAAAGTGTAAAATCATCATACATCGTTAAAACAAACCATCCAAACCACTAAAGCTAACAAAATAATCTGTTAACATTGCAAAATAGAAAATAAAGTTTCTCTTTCTGTTCTGCAGACGGCGCTGCACTGGGCCGCCAAACACGGCAGGGGGGACATGGCTGCCATGATGGCCGATTCCGGGGTGGACGTCAACACTAAGGCAGTGAGTGACTCCCGTGAAGCTCACCTCACGTACCTGAGTGTTCATGTCCAGTGTCTGTTTTGGCTTTGTTTCTGCTTGACCTTACTCCTATTTTTGTGTGTGTGTGTGTGTTTGGTTCCCTCCAGCACGTGAGTTCTTGCGTCTGGTCATCCTCTGTCCTACGGAGAACTTCAGCCGCCTGCTGTGTGACACCTCAGTTTCTTCAATCAAGAATGTTTTTACTTAAAAAAAAAAAAAAACACGAAGATGGCAAAGTGCTGTATGCAAATGCTGTTTAAGACAAGGGTGTTGGTTACACAAATATCATAGTCTAATGTTAATTGCTTTCCGGTAACAATATTCCTAATGAGCACTATTTCCCTGCCAAGCTTAAAGACGCGTCTCTGTAAGAATTTCCAGCAATTTGTGTCAGTTTGTTGTGTTTATGTAACCCTTTTCACATTTTTCCTCCCCCCACCCCCACTTTCTGCAACATGCTCCTGGTGTGGTTGGGCCTTGCTCTTCATCAGGGCGTGAGTATGCACTTACATCCGATTTCCTACCCACTGGGCTTTGCATTTTTCATCAAAACAGAGAGAATCCTCTCAGCACACTTAACATCTTTGTCTCCAAGATCTCTGCTTCATTGTTTATCGTACTAAACAAGTTTAATGGGATTTTATTTTTGTCCTTTTCAGAGATGTGTGGTAAAAGCGTGTTTCTCACTGCCTGCTGTCTCTTGTGTTCTCTGCCCAGGGATATACCCCCTTGCACATAGCCGCGCTGCATGGACACCGTCACATCATAGACCTGCTGGTCCTGAATTATGGTAGTACACAGTCCCTCTGTGCATGCACACATGTGTGTGTCAGAGAGGGTTAGGATGGGATAGAACTTTATCCATTCCTGTAGGGAAATTTTCCCAAAGGGCAGCTGGACACAGAAGAACCAGTAAACAACAACAATAATGATAATAATAATTAACGGAAGATAGTCTAATAGTTGACAGGTTCTTGGTGGGTGAATGGTGGAAGGCTTTTGGTAAGAAGGAGCCCCAGAAGTGCTTTTTAATGCACCTAAGGTGAATAACTCTGTGGCTCAAAGAACTCATGATGATCACTGCATTTAGGAGATGTGAGCCAATGTCCATGAAGGACTGTAGCTTCCTCCTCATCCTAGTCTCTAGATAGTCCTGATAGTTCATAACTGCTGCCATAATAAGTGTGAGTCTTCATACAGGTGTTTGCAGCACATTGGTGATAGCTGTGATACTACGTGCAATACTGACCACAGGGGCGCCATCCGTGTCTCTTGCAGGTGCCAAGAAGGATGTGCGGGACCACAGTGGACATTTGGCCTACCAGTACCTGAACACCAAGGAATCAGTAGGAGAGGACAGCGACATCGGTGAGTTTCCACAGCCTGAGCAGTGTTTACTGCTAACTAAAATGTAATTATCCTTTTTACTGAAATGACACAACTTGCACTCTTCATATGTACCCATCAGTGTTTACAGAGGCAGGTCAAGTTACATGCCTTTTTCACCCCTCTTTTGTCTCTGTGATATCACACACAGTGAATTGAGTTCCCTTTTTAACCGTCAAAGAACTCTGCAATATGTGACACTCTAAACTGTTCCCTCAAGAACCATCCTGGGGGAACACTTAAAACTGCAGGAAAGTTAAGCACATACACCAGACGGGTTGAAACAGCCTCGTCACAGGTTAGTTTTTTTAAGCACTTAAGGAAATGCGAGAAGCAAGAACGTGAGCTTGGTTACATCGTTTTCGTGCCCTTCAACAGCACCATCACCTCTTTCATGTTAAAAGCTGCTTTTCTTGTTTTGCGTTTTGTCGGACAACACATTTGTGTACAAAAAAGTTGCAAAATAGCTCACCATACTTTCAATGTGTATAAGTCCAACAGTGGCTGAGAGGTGTTTAGCAGCATGTCCCTTTGGATTTATGCAGTGTGTTCAAAATTTATCAGAAGGGGCAATTTTTTGTTTCTTAGCAGACCAGATTGTATGTCTCTTGATAACTATTATGAAATTAACAGGTAATTGGACTTTGGACTCATTATTTATGTGAAAAATGACCTGACACATGTTTACACCTTTGCCATTTATAACCATTAGTGGTATTGTAGTTGGGCTCAGGGTGATGCTTTACTGAAAAGGGCTTCACAGAAAAGACTCTCAACTTGTCTCTTCATAGTTCAGAAGCACCTGATGCCTCTGGCCTGTGGTTTTTTACGCTGTTATAATACTGTACGCCTTGCTGCGTGTAAATTTACCACATCTGCTAAATAAGCACATGTAAAAGCAGGTCCTTTATCATGATGCATCTTTGGCCTGTGTGAGCACAGCCCTGTGGGTCTAACAGTGCTTTGTGTCGGTGCCCCCGACCCCTACTTCTGACACCACAGAGCTCCAGATGGCCCAGGTGGGTGAGCGGAAGGCCCGGCGCCTCGTCACACTGTTCCAGCACAAAAAGAAGTGGGGCTCAGCTGAAGACCTGGTCACAATTGCAGAGGAGCGTCCGGCAACCAGTCAACTACCCCTCCCACCATTCCGACCCAGGAAGTTCTCCCGCTAGTGGTTGGAAGATGAGGTCAACATGAACCGAGAACACTGAATCTCTTGGGGGGCAGATGAGGCAGGTGTGTCCTCCTGGATTCAGATTTTCCCCCTGGGTAGATTGTTGGTGACCTGTGATGTTGGTTTCCTAGCAACACACTTTACTACTTTGAGGTATGAAGGACGGTAAAGGGAAATTCTGTTCCAAAAGGTATTATTTAAGTTTGTGTCACAGAAGATTGTACTACAGACACAGCCAGACTTTGTTTTGAGTGAGGAGTTGCCCATATGGCTGTGAGACAGAGAGCTTCTGTTTCATTCCACAATCATGTTAACAAGCTTTATCGATCTGTTTAATGAACCCAGTTAACAGTAGGGGAGACCAGAGCTGTTGCACCTTTTACTCTCATTAGAATTTTCTCAGCAGAGTGAGAAAAACTTCCCCACTTTATCTTCACGGCTTAGATCAGTGAAAAGTTATTAGCGGGGAAAGAAAGTTTGTGACATCCAACTCCATGGTGAGGGGGAAAAAAGGGTAAGTGCAGGGGCCAAAAGGTGAGGGGCTGGTAGTTTGTATTTTTTACTGGGATTTCAGTAAAAAAAGTGGACATTTTCTAAAAGAAACAATTGTAAAATGGAGAGCAAAGTGTATTAATTATTACTGCCTTTTTAAAAACTGTAGGCCTGTGAACACGCTCTGTGTGTGTGTGTGTGTGTGTGTGTGTGTGTGTGTGTGTGCGCGCACGCACTCTTGTAAGAGAGCATACTTTCCCTCCTTTGCTCATTACTGTTGTGAACAATAAAGAACTTAATGCAAAATTTAACAACACAACTAATTTAACAGTTGTCATATTCAAATGATGATGCATGACAACCAAACCCATTTAACCTCTTAGGAGACCCTTCATGTTAGCTTCTTGCTAGTTTGACCTGGAGACTTAAAAATAAATTTAAATTTTACCTTTTCAGTGTGACACCTGGCCTTGTGTCCCCTGCTGCATTAAATTATATTAACATTGGCCCCACATGAGGCATCCTGGGAAATGTAGTTTTTAATCATTCTGGTCTTTTTAAAGACACAAGACTTTTGTCCTGCTTCACCCCCAGACTGCTCAGTACACCTTTTAATTCCAGGCTTCAGACCTGCATATTCAGAACTGCTTTCAGTGGGCATGTTTGTACAATTGCTTTCTCTCATAATTTTTTCTATAATTAGTTTTTTTTTTTTTTAATTTTTAATGCTTCCATGGTAAATTTGTTCTCAGTATTTTATTGTTGTATCTTTATCTTTTTATATGATAAAACTGTAAACTGCTTTTAAAGGCACTGTATAAAACAGTTTATTTGTCTTAATACTATATTAGTTATGCACCATTTAACTCTAGCTGTGTGGCTCTTCATTTTTTACATATACCTGATGTATTTATGTATATTCATATTGAAACATAACGTGTCACTGAAGTTGTATTGTGTGTGTGTGTGTGTGTGTGTGTGTGTGTGTGTGTGTGTGTGTGTGTGTGTGTGTGTGTAGCCCAAAGGGCCACACTGAGTCGGAATGTTGGCCTCATTCTTATACGTGTTCAAATCACTTAAACAACAAACCCCCATCCGTTGATGCACTCTGGTGTTTTGGCCTGCAATTCATGGAAGCTTTAAACCTGCAACTTGATCCAAAGAGGTAAATCACTCCACCTTTGTTCTCCAGTGTGCGTGGAGGCTTTCGTTGGTGACATTATCGGCTCTTGCGAATGTGCTTTTTCAGCTTGTTACATCAAAACTATAATCTTTTTAGATACAAGTTTCTGTTACAAAAACTAGTTTACTGGTTGATTGGTGTGCTGTGCTCCATTCTCTTTTTGGGACTACAATGCCAGATGTACAGGCATTTGTTTTTTTTCTGATTTTGATGAACTACATTGTGCGTACATCTGTAAATCAAAGGGAAGGAAAACTATATGGAGAATAGGCAGCGGGGGTATGCGTGTCCTCTTGCTAGGCACTGGGTGCTCAACTTGAAGTGCAGGAACCCACATGATATTCCCCATGTTGTAAATCATGTTTACTTGTTCAATGTATAGTGCAGTTAAAGGTTTTCTGTTTACTCACTGTAATTAAATGCTGATCTGAGCCATTTTATCCATTTGTCCATCCACCCATCCATCCATCCTTTTGTTATCCTTAAGTGCTTTATTCCTGGTGAGGGTAGGAGTGGTACAGAGACTATTCCAGAGTTAAGGGCACCAAGCTACAAAACTATACCCCTGGGGGCTATGCCAGTCCATCACAAGGTTGCCACACACTTGGGGCAGTTTGCAGTGACCAATGAACTTGAAACACATTCTTTTGGACTGGGAGGGGGACCCACACAGACATGGGGAGAACATGTAAACTAAAAAATCCTAGGTGCTGTGAGACAGCAGGACTACCTACTGCCCCCCCACCACCAAAAAGTTGTTTGAATTTTAAATGCATTTATCTGAAGTTTGGCTTTACACACCAAACAGTTGTTCAGTTTCCCTAATTCAGTCTTTTCAATGTTATTAATGTCTAAACGTCTGCAATGTTTGAATTTGTCGCAATGTGCAAATTAAATGGTTTTATCATCTTAAATGTTGTATTCCATATTTCATTTCTCATAATAGCTGGATGTGAGATTTCCAAAATCGCAATAACTTTGCAGAAAGATGTAACCAAATGTTGGAAATCTCATTTTTTCTGCCCTGCTGGGGTATGGAGAGGGCAGGCGGCAGCTCCAATAGGGGAGGTGTTACTTATGCAAGCTGCTGTTGGTCTTTTGTCACATTGATCATTTGGGTCCCAGTAATGTGGTGAAAGAAGATAAACACCGAGGGGGGGCAGTGGCTCGGATGTCACACCCCCCCCCCCCAGAGCTGGGGGCCAAGTTCTAGGGAGTTTAATTAATGAAACAGGACTTTTTTACGCCCAGGGTTGATCTAACAAGATTAGACTTCATCAGATACTCTGGTTTAAACACCATCATATGGCTCTTGTGCAAACCCCCCCTCTGAAACAAAATAAGGAGTGGGGGGGCTTGTTCTCTTTCTGCAGCTATAATCTCATTCCTCTTCCCACTGCCTTTGATCCACCAGACAGTTTCACTTTGAGGAGCAGCAGTAAATATGGAAGCCGGTCAGTGTCCATACAGCTTTAGGCCCTAATTCCAGATTAGCAGAAAAGGCCAGCACTTGTCCCTCGCTTTTAGATATCAGAAGAAGGGGGAACGGTGGCAAGTGTTTTGTGCTTTTCTTCAGCGGGGGGACAGCGGGAGGGAACGGGGGGTGTCTGTAATAGATACTTATTTTGCCGTCCTCCAGCTCTCCAACAAAGCCCCCTCTGAAGAGATTATAAACCAAGGGAGGCACATTAACTCTAATCCAGTGCTTTGAGGCCTGCTAGGCCCTCCCCCAACTCCACTTGTTTCTACCCCTCTGCAGCGGGGGCTCCCCCCACTGTGGACTCAACATGGGGTGGGTGACAGTGGAGCTGCGCTCTGGATGAAAAGCCCCGAGAGGTGCGCTGCTGTGTGACCCATGCAGCTCTGTGAAGAGATTAGGCTCCACATTGTCGCTCTGGCTGCTCATTTCCATGAAAGCAGAGCCTCCCGCCGGCCTTGTTTGGCCTCATCAGGGGACACAGCGCCAAAGGCCCCTGGCTTCCTTGTAGCCTTTGTTTTACAAATGGCCCCAAATGTAGATGTCACGTCACAGGTGCCTTAGAAGAACGCCAGCCGCTCCCTGTAAAGCGACTGTTGACAAAACAAGCGATTGTTGTATTTCAGATTTGTTGAATGGTTTGTTTTGTTTTTTTGTTTTTTTTTTTTTTGGCACTTTCTTGATTCTTCAAATAAAGGTACAGTATCTTAGAACTCCATTTGGTTATTTACCTAATCCACATTTATGTTTATTATTACATTTACAGCTTTTTTCCCGCGGGCTGCATCTCCACCTTCACCACTGCTTGCACTGGTTTTTATTATTTATTTACCTTTTTATCATGCTCCTGTCTATTATTTCTGTTTATTTTGTTTGTCTGTTTTTGTGCTATTTATGTCTTTAGTGTTTGCCTGTTTTTTGAGCTGTGCACTGGGTTTGAGGACAAACTGCAACGTTTTTCGTTGTCAGACACTTTACTCCAAAGCAACTTACAGTAAATATTAACTAATATTCATCTGACACTTTATCCCAGGTGAATTACAGTGTTAAATGCTCTGCGCAGAACTCTTTGCTGTCATTCACACTCCTTTACAGCACAGCATCTACAGTTATTACTGTGTCTGAAACCTCTTAGTTACTGTACGTCTGTCACCTTTGGGGTTGTTGCAGCATCACATCTTCAAAATCTCTCACAAATTTTGTCAACCCCTTTTGTTTCTGCGCGGATGTCAAGTGTTTTTCATGTCTTTTGCATTATTTCATAGCAAAATAACAACCCCGGTATTTAAACTGTTTTGAAAATGTACAAAAACACTGATGCACCGGTGTCGTGTTCAAGATGTAGTTTCATAGCCCACCATCCAGTGATTCTGAGACAGGCCTCAGTTCTCAGCGACCCTGGCCTGGATGAAGGGGTTAAAGATAATGGATGGATGAAGGGAAAACGTGTAGAACGATTATACTTCAGAACTTCGTGGATAAAATAACTTGCTTCTCTCGGTTTAATCGATAAGGGAGAGTGTTTCCACGGTGTAGGTTGTTACGGAAATGGATGTGTTGCGGTCAGCAGAATGAACAGACTGTGGTGGCTTGGATCCCGGGGCAGCTGGGTCATCTGCTTTACTCATTAGCATTCACTAATGAAGTGACCCCCTCTCTTGCAGCTTATTTCACGACCGTGTGTGTCTGTGCGCTGAAAACCCTCTCACCTTATGGGGTGTTTTGCTGCGACGAAGTGCCTGGCGTGGTACTCTGTGCCCCCCCACCCAGCCCGTCCACCACGGCCTGCCCCCGGGTGGCCCAGCTGTCACGCTGTCCGTCACGGCCCAGCAAACGCAGCCCGTCACTCACTCAACAGGGAGTCGTCAATCAGGACGCGCCCGAGGTGGGGAGGGGTGACAAAGACACGCTCAGATTTGCAGGCGACTTCAGCGCTGCTGCTTTGCAAGTGATGGAGTGGATCTGATAAAGGCGGTAACAGAAATGGTGGTGAGGGAGGGTCCTGACCATAGAAAAGATGGAAAGGTTGATAAGACCCCCCCCCCCCCGCCACATTGAATTGACACTGTTTCATTTGTGTTTGTAACCCTGATGAATCCTGTTAGTTTGGGGTGATGGGGGTGTCACTCTTTTGCCTTAATATTGATTGACAGGCACCATTGCTTTATGTGCTACTGCTGTCTTTGCTCACTGCAGTTCGGGTGTTCTGTCTGTCCTGGTCACCTCCAGTTCCAACGTGGTGTGTTGTGTGTTCTGCTGGCCCATGACGGGGAGGTCATGTCTGCGAGCCAAAAGCGGCCGCAACCCCGAAATCTGATTATATAACCAGCGTTTGTGACCTCAGGGCGAGTGTTGCTCTGGCGATTTCATGCTGATCAATGCATTCCAGATGGTTGTTGGTTTCTTTGTCTAAGGGTTGGGGTCCCCAGGCTTAACCCTGCACCGCCTTTCCTGCTACCCCGAGCAGCCGGCAATCTCGGACGAATAAATTATAATTAATTTGGGATAATAACCCTTGGTTAAGGGTTTAAGTCCTCAGGTAGAAACAGAAGCTGCACCCAGGTGGCTCGTCTCGACAAACAAAGCACTCGTGGACATTTCTTTGAAAGACCGAGTAAATATTCAGCTTAATCTGGGTCTCGTATCTTCTCACACTTCATACAGTTAGATTGGGGGAACAAAAAACAAGATAACGTTTAATCCCAGGTAAACTTTTCCCACCTGAAAGTACCGATTTAGAACAACACCAGCAGCGGCCATTGTTATACAAATGGAGGATGAGCAGCACTTGAGCCTTTTGTCCTGTGATGTTTGGGTCTCTTCTTGCTTCAGGTTCTGCTTCAGGTTCACAGCACAACAATGTACTGGTGTGAAGAATTACCTCTCTCCCCCCATGACCCCCAGGTTCCCCGCTGATAACTAGAAAGTTCCCCACGAAGGGGGATATTCCTTTTACATGTATGCACTGAGCAAACGTTACTCCCCAAAGTGACGCACAGTGATTATCTGGGTTTATCTCACACCTTTATCCCAGGTGACTACAGAGCTGGAGACACTGTGCTCAACTGCCTGCAGTCGCTTGCACTTCTATAGAGCGCAGCAGCGTGACAGTCCATCAATTTTATGGGCCTCGCTTTTATGGATTTGTAATTTTACAAATAAATGCAGAAAAACCTATTTCTAAACATAATATGAGGGGAAATATAAATAATACTTAGCTTTTTGGAGAAAATGATTTAATTCATACATAAAATAATGATGGTGGCAAAGCACCAGCCATTTCCCCCGTAGTGCCGCTCTGATCCAGTCATATCGGGATCCTTAGTCACTTTCTGTACAAAATATCACACTTAAATCACATTTTGGATTTTCCACACTCCCACCACATCTGCACACCTCCTCCCTCCCTCATGTAGTTCAGAAATCCAAGGATGGACTGCATTTTGGATTTTTTTCTTGAGAAATCCAAATTAAACGTAACAGGAAGGTGCTGCAGTAGGAACTTGAACTAATATCCTCAAGGTTACAAGTCAATGTACAGCTGCCATACTCTGTGTTGTCTTTTGAGGTTTGTTTATTCCATGGGGCCACAAAATGTGACCTCGGTGCTACTAAATGCCACTGGAATTGTCTCTGTGTAGAATGCTGTCACAGAAGCCCATGTAAAGGCATGGGTTCAAATCCTGTGCCCAGAAACTGATTTCAGACGCTCTGGCCTAAAATCCTCTGCGCATTTCGGTTTGCAGGCCATTTCACTGACATTTAATTGTCACTTTGCCATCATGAAGTACATTGATTGATTGTTGATGAGTATATTTCTTATATTTATTGGCCTGTTAATACATCTATATAATTTGTCAGTGTTGGTCTGCTGTTTGCTTTAAATGTAACTTGTTAAAGTGCACCAAGGATTGAGTGCTGGAGAAGAATAAATTTTACTCTGAGGGCCTGGGAAGAGATGGAGTAAATAGAGTAAATAGAAGGAAGCATGGCTTTGGGCCTGACCTCACAGTGGAGCACATTGGTGGTGTAAAAGCAGTGTCAGATGGGCTTGTCGGAGTGTGGTGAACACCTGGGTTTCAGCACAGAGGGCAGTGAGTGGGGGTGGAGCGCCTTCACACACACATATACACACACAGACAATGGCAGTGCCCTCAGGCTGTTTGTCTCCCCCAGGCATACAATGGGAATGATGCCCCCCGAAGCTTGAGGGTCACCATTTATACAAGATGAACAAATTTGCTGTGGAAATGTGGAAAGGGATGCACACACAGCACCCCCGCCCCCCTCACACACACAGACACAGACACACAGACACACACACGCAGAAATGCTACCCTGTCCACTCTGCTGCTCACAAACACCAACTCAGTGTCTCATCTACACAACTGAGATTTATTTACTCCCAAATGTGAACTGATTCTGCCAACTGACCCTCATTTTCACAGGGGGCTGCAGGTGATCTGCTGTCCCACCGCTCCATCCTTCTTCATTTCACTGAACACGGCTGCTCGGCCCTTTTCTTGTCTTGTTTAGACTCCCAGAAGCCGGTCAGTTTGTTACCTAACGGCCCAAAGAGGGTTCCACTCTGGCAGCAGTGCTGGCTGAGTGCACAAATAATGTAAAAAATGTAAAAAAATATATAACTTGGCCATAAATAAAGTGAATAAATAAAGTTACGGCCACTTTCAGACATAGAGACACTTATGGTGCCTGAACCTCCTACAGCCCAGGGAAGAACCCCCCTCCAACTGCCAGCATAATAGCCAAGAAAATGTTAAAATTACAAAAGAAATAAGGTTCTTAAAGCAAAAAGTTTCTTTTGTAATATATTAACTACTTAATATATTTTTAAACTACTGCAATGAAGACAAATCTTAGTGTTTTTTTTTACTGTTCAATCAATTCAATTTGCTTAATATTTTACTCTGAGATTAAAGCTTCCAAATTATTGCTCCTGAACTGCACTATAATACAAAGTACACACTGTTTATAATACTGTAATAATTTAATTTTACAGCAATTACTCTCACTTATTATAATGTCCTGCACTGTTACATTCAGCCATTACAACATTGCCTTTTGGGAAAAATTCTTTTCTTATGCATTTGTATGGAAAAAAATATGGAAAAACTAACATTTTAAAACCATTGACAGTTCGTTATGCATCGGTTATGTTGCTGTTGTCTGTTCTCAAATCTACGTTAAACAACACAGTAAAACAATACAGTTAAATATAATTAATGAATTTGAAATTCCCGCCTTAATTCTTAAGTATAACCTTAAAATAGTTTTAAAAAAAACATTTATTCAGCAGACGCCTTTGTACAAAAAAGTAAAATTGAACGCATAATGTGTAAAAAATGACATTGTAATAAACATCGCAGAATATGAACACATTTAAACCTGGTGTTTGGTCGGACTGTTAAAACGGTAACAAATTCGCAAATGATTTTTTTTAAAATTTAAATGTTCAAATTAAACCTTTTGTTACTTTTAGTTCCGAAAAGTTACATTTGCGCCATCAAAGTCCCTTTAAAAAGCATTAAAAAGACTATTGTGCCACTTTTCATTTATTTTATGAGAAACGCAAATTTAGCCAAATTTGGTTAATTCAGTTGAGTGAGAAAAACATTTCCCCCGGAAAAAAGTGCCAGAGAAATCCGGTTTAGCCGAGGATCGGTTTGCTGTGAAAAGTTCAGTCAGTTGAAAAAAAAATCTGTTCAAACCTCTCATATAAACAGAATTTATATTTAAGGGACGAAAAAGATAAATTCTTTCCCACTGGTGTTACTGCGCTGTGGAAAATAAGCTGTCAAATTATTTTATCATAAAGAACGAAATAACGTCTCCTGCAAATCTAATTTATCTGACGATAATACCTTCTCATACTGTATGTGGCAATGCATACATCTAATAACAGCAAACACAGAAATTCATACATATATAACAAAGATGGATAGATAATATATAAATATAGACATAATACTTTTTTACAAAAAGTGTTTTACTTTCTTCCAAAAAAAAGTCACGCACTGTATAAAGGTGCAACAGGACTAAACTGCAAAGTTCGTTTATGGTCAAGCTGCTGTTGATATTAAATTCCTAAAATGTAAAACTTATTTATTTTTTTTTTGTTTTAATGCACTTTAAAGAGTAATAACGAGGGCCTGGACTTGCACGTTCGAGTCGTGCGTTTTCGTGAACGTCTGCGAAGGGATGTTCCGTACTGTCACCGTGGCGGGGGAGCTGTAGGTGCGTTTAAGATGCAAAAAAGGCGCTGCGCCGCTTTGCGCCATTGTGACTGCGCCATTTCCATCTATTTGGGGCCTTTAAGATGCGCCCAAAGGGACAGCCGAGTTTGCGCTTTGAAGGGATTTCGCGTTTTTCGACGCAGATGTCAATCAAGTGCAGGCACCGCCCACCCGTCAATCACCCGCAGGGGCCCGCCCACAGCCCCAGAGCGCTATATAAGGAGGCCGAGGCTCGGGTTGCGGCGCTCAGAGGGACGAAATGCCGGCGTCGCAGGGCGGCTTCGGGGATGTTTTCCTGGCGAGGAGCGCCAGCTTGCAGCCTGGACGCCACATTTCGCTGCTGGGGTGTCCGCCCCCCGGGGTGCAGCCCCCCGCTCACCTGGCCGCTGTCGCCGGGCTCCCGTTCAGCTACCCGGCGCTGGGCTACAGCTTCATTCCGTACCCGCAGTCCAGACACATGGCGGCGCCCCTCGTGGTGAGTGCCCAAGGAGCGCTGTCCCCGGAGCAGCTTCCAAAATTCAGGCCTGGCATCGATCCGCTCGAGGGGGATTTGAACCAGTAATGGCCAGGTTGCAAGTGAGGGTCTGTGGCTGCTATCTGTGCTTCATGTTCATTCATTGCACTCAGGATAAATTAAAATGCTGCTGTTAAAGTATTTGTTGGTTGCAAAGGTATTGGAAGGTTTGTGTCACAGAAAATCTTAATGTATTTGCGTGTTTGTAAATGTACAGATCATCAGGAGAAGCTGTTGCTTTCTGGAAAAGTTGTTATCCTTTATTTATGTGACACTGGTGTCAGACATTTCTGTTGTTGCTCCTTGCTGGTTTACACTGCAGGGTGTTTTCCATTGTGTCAGGGTGGGATTTGACCTAACAACCATCTGGGTTAGATGGGAGCAGCTCAAATCAACGCCCCACCTGCCAGGCTGCTGTTGTCTCCACAGTGTTCATGTCATCCACAGTGACTTCCTGCAGAAACAGAAGGCCAAGAAGCTGTGCTAAGACGCTGCCATTTTTCTGTTTTCAGAACAGCTCGCTGGACCTCAAGGCCACCACCCCGCTGCACCACACCATGCTGGGTCGCGGAGGGCCATTCTACCCTCCATTTCGGCCGGTGCTGTCCGAGGACCCTGGACGGGCAGCCAAGGTGGCAAGTCGGGAGAGCACCGGGGCACTCAAGGCCTGGCTCAGCGAGCACCTCAAGAACCCGTATCCCACCAAGGGTGAGAAGATCATGCTGGCCATCGTGACCAAGATGAGTCTCACACAGGTGTCCACCTGGTTCGCCAACGCCAGGAGGCGCCTCAAGAAGGAGAACAGGGTGAGCTGGGCGTCCAAGGGCAAGTCGGACGAGGAGGAGGAGGAGGAAGAGGAGGAAAGCGAGGGGGAAGGATCCCTCCATAAGGACCACGGGTCGGACGGGGAGGACGAGATCGAACCGCAGGCCGTGGACGGGGAGCGGGGGAGCCAAGGCGTTGCGTCCGACACCACTGAGCGGCTGCAGGAGGACCGACCGCTAGAGGGCGACACAAACACGCCGGCGTCGGGAGCCCAACACCAGCAGCCGCAGCAGGAGCAACAGAGCGCGGCGGATTGTACGGAAACGGCGGATGTTCGGAAGCCGCGCATCTGGTCTCTGGCGGAAACGGCCACGTCGGACTCGGGCACGAGGAGCCGTGCTCACGGGGACGCGCAGAGGCGTTGGCTCGAATGGGGATCCGTGCACGGATTGCGCGTCCCCGTGTGTCTGTCCGGGCAGCACAGCCGCGGCGCCTCCGCCTCTTAACGGCCCCCCAATGCAGACTTTGCGCTTTCATACGTGGTTTGAAACCAAAGATGAGGATCGAACGAGTTCGGTGTTTCTGTAAATAACTGTACATACAGCCCGTTTTAAGTGTAAACTTTGTAAATTATGTCAACTGCTTTCGCTCCGCATCTACCGACGTATTTTCGTAAAGTAAATAAAGTGCTTCATTCTATGCAAAATTGTGTTGTCATTCCTGCAGTTTTTACTGTTACTCGACAGCTACGCTTACAAAATCCACAGTTTTTTGTGGCCGTGCGCAATACCACACTTTTTGGCCGGGCGGACTTGAATTTCCTCTTCAGTGTGTATCCAAGTGTCAGTCATGTTGAGCTTAGAGGTGGTACCGAGCGCTCAGGTTTAACATCTTTAAGAGTAAATGGAAACATCTTGGCTGGTTCCGTGGTTTTTGTATAAATAATTCTCACAAGGAAACTGGGAGCTGAAAGGTGGGGATCGCATTCTGATTTCACAGCCTGGCTTTCTGGATTCTGCAGATCTCGAGACTTCAGGCCCACATTTGTGTCCATGTTGGGGGGGAAAAATATCCGGAATGTTCTTTTGCGGCGGACACGAGAGTTGCAACATGTCTAAACCGTGAGCAGTCCCTACCAGTTTAACTATACCATTATTAGCGGATAACCCGTATACCCCCAACAGCCTCCCTCCGACGTATGTTGGCTCCTCGCTCACAAGGTTCAAAGGCGCTTTGAGAAGATTAAGCTCTTTCTGCGACGCGTTCTTGTCTCTCCGTGTCACCTCTCCCCTGGTTTGGTTTCCTTCTCAACCCCAAAGAATTTGCCATAAGACGCTTCATCTTCTGTTTTTCTTTCTTCTTTGCAGCTGGAGGTTAGGCTGCCATTCTGGCCTGGGATCTGTATAAATAATTCCAACCTCTCTTTGTTACCCGTTTAGTGAGGTTCTTATCGTCTTAAGATCTCCCAAATAAGTGCCATTAAGGGATTTGCATATCATACGTTCAGCTGTTAAATCTTCTCAAACTATCAGGCATCAACAGCTCTGCCAGTTCTTTGTAAGAAAGAGGTAATTAATCCTGTTAAAGCTTGCAGGCAAACTCCAGATAAAGCTGAGGAGGTGGTGGGATTTCAAACGGCCCCAACCGCAGTTCTCACCTTTGACTCCCGCCGCTCTGGGGTGACGCGGGGGATCTAACAGAGGGCTGAGGGCATCCCCAACGCGGGGCGATTCTGCACGACTGGTATTTTAAGCGATTTTGCACACCTGTCCGGAGTCCCGCCTAGGAAGGTGGCTCGCAAACACACGAGCAGATCTTGGTGAAGTGTCGCATGCTGATCTTAAAACGCGCGGAAACGTTTTTGAGCGGAACTGAAGTCGAAGCTTTGGTTATTTTTGACCTGTCATGTGTGGGTCCCCTAGCAGCAGCTGAAGGAACAATGCTGTGCGCTGTCTGTCGCAGATCCCCGCTTATCACTGAGGTAACTGCTGACGCTCTTACAGGCTCGTGGGTCCCGTCAGCTCCGGGGAACCGGGTCCGGTCCTCAAACGCTTTGGGGAATCAGGCCTGGGGCATCTGCCATTTTAAGGGAGATGAAAGACGGCCTCTCTCAAAGGTCTGCCCCCCCGTTAATTCGGGGATAAAGAGAAAACCCTTGTGAGCTTGGACCTCCCCCCTAACCCAACGCAACCCATTCTTACCCACCCTGCAGACAGAGAGAAAAGCTCCACCCCCTTTTACAGGTGAGTGAAATGAGGTGTAATCTGTAGGTGGGTTGCAGGGAATGCAGGGCAGAGTGTGTTCGGCAGACGGTCGGGGGGCTGAAACCGTGCATGTCCCCGTAAAACCAGCGACGTGTTCGCACACACTCGTAAACACACGCGCATGCGTGCGCCTGCACATTTACACAGAGATCAGCAAAACTTTTACTCGCACTTTACCCGGTTTTACTTCACACGGGAGGGGAAACGCACGCTTCCTGGGGAATGCTGCAGTCGCAGTTAAAGGATTGCCGGCTGCATCGGTGGGGTTATGACATCCATACTCGTTTAATAATACATGAATACAAACAAAAAAAGGGAGGCACCGAATGGCAGATGCGGGACAGAACCACCGTCTGCTTGAAATGCCTCGGGATGTAGGAAATGCACATTTACAGCACTGTGGAACAAACGCGAAAGCGCATCTAACTTTAAGATTGACATCACATATTTAATACAACACATCTGTTTGCAGGACACGCTGAACACAAACACATGCAACATGAGTATCTGACATCTACATTCAAATGCACAAGCCATGTAACCCACAGTCCAAACATCAGCTTTAGTCATGGAAGCAGGACAGTTTTCTCCTCCCAAGCACAGCAGTCCACAGTCCTTCTGCACGTAAGATATTTAAAACAAAACAAATTTTAAATCTGCCAGTGAAAGGTGCAGCTCTAGCTGAGCATCTCAGACTGCGCTCACCTGGTCCACAAAGATGCTGAGAGGAGAACACTGCCCTCCTGTGCTCTGCTTACAAAACTGCATCTGCTCAGGTCTTTCAGAGTCGAGCAAAACTCGAGGCCTTCTGCAGTCTCACTGGCAATAGAAACAGCAACTTCTAGAAAATAACGGCAGGAGCCGATTTGCTCTGCAGTCCCTCCGAATTACGAGGTGAATTGCGAATGTCCCTCTTCTCAAATCAAAACTAGCACAAATGTACACAATGACACCAAAGCGCTGCAGCTCTGCAGCCGTCTGCCTGTCCTGGAATGTCTTCATGACCCACTAGTAAATATGAATATATTTCCACATTTCCACATAAGGCTGAGAAGTGATGTCAAGCTCTCAAATAACAAACTGCTGTGGAAAAAAGGTGCCTTCCTTAAATGGAGCAGCAAGGCAAATGAGGGTTTAACCCAAGGGGGCCATACATCAGTCATCGTCCTCTGATCGCAGAAGTAAACAGGTACCGAAACAGCATTGGCCTTTTCAGCGTGAAAATGAATACAAGCTTCATGTTCTGAAGACAATTTGGGGCTGTACTGCCAAACACATTCTAGCCAGGTGCTACATGACAAGGTGTTGGCACCTTTAATTCCAGTACGCAATCCAGGGGGGTAACTGTCAGATTATCATCCATATATGGTATCTTTAAGTGCTGTAATACAGTGGACTGGCAAGGGACACATATGTTGTATACATTGTCTTTGGGAGAGCTGGCCATGTTTGTCTTCAGGGAAACAAAGGTAATGCTTGACCACGACCGTGTCACAATGTGGCGAACGGGGACCTTGCGCCATGCTGGACCACCTCACACACAGTTACACTCAGGCTGGGACACCAGGAGCTGCTTGCCTTCCTCCTGCGCCAGTGGGTTGTTGTTCTCCGTGCGTTGGTCCTGGATGGGGACTGGGTGATCGAAATAGGAGATTTCTTCGTCTTCCTGTGCGATCTGAAATCTGTTCTCGACCGCCTGCTCATCAGCTTTGCCAGCCTGGAAATCTCCTTTCTGAGGGTTAGAGGAGACACAGGATATGAGCAACGCATGGATTTAAGGACTGAAAGCCAAATTAAATCATGATAATCTGTTGCTCTTACATGGGCTGAGGAGGACGGCAGCCAAGCAAGCCGTCCCCACAGTCCCTCCAGCTGTCCCATTATCCGATGGTACAACAGACACTCTGTGTCCCGGATATCAAATAGAATTGAAGCCATTCATACAGCTCAGTGTTTCTACCTGCTACATCTCAGCCAGAGTGTTGTGCTTCTCCACCTCTGGCTGCTAGGTGGCGCTGCTCACAAGCACTTTTATATACCTTGCATGTAGGCGGCTTTAAACTCTGTATGCTGTGTGCCGAAATCCTGTGTTATTCCTATTTTTGGTTTTAAGAACTTAAGGGCCCTTTAAGAACTGTAGCCATTTATATTCAAACTCTCCTCTCTGTACAGTTGGCTGAAATGATGAACTCATATGAACTGTGCATACTTTTTTAGGGCAGTGATACTTTTACACCCAAGGATGTATTGCTCTGTACTAAAAAAACTGGGTCCTTCTCTCCTTCAGAACTGCCAACTCCCTCCCAGTATTCAACTCGAGCTTCAAAACACATCTTTCCCACTGCTGCCCTCATCTCCCAGCACCTACAAAAATTTGTATAAATTTTCATCCCTCCATCGCTTACCATTAGCTTACTTTCTATCTGGCTACTGAGTCAGGTTCATTACACAGCCTTTATTTGCCCTGTTGGAGAAAAGCATCTGACAAATGAATGCATGTAAATGCAGGTGGATGAGTTCAGGGTCAGTTCCATGGTTGAGGAACAATCAGCAGGAGCAGCGAGCCGGACTGCAACCAGCAACCTCTAGGCTGAACATTCTTACAATGCCATCTCCACCGCCTACTCAACTACAGTCCACCAAGTTCAAATTTGCTGCCTGGTTCTGCGCCACCGGAGGTCACAAGAACCTTGGCTGGCAACTCCTTTGCTTGCTGTTAGCTTTACCGCAGTCTGTTGCTTCTCGGTAATTTGCTCCCACTGCGATTCCCACAGATAATTTTCATTCAGCTTAGTCCCATCCTCCCGATACCACATTTTACTTCTTCCGCTAATCTCAGGCATGCAGTAGATATGAAACATACGAGCTAATTACATCACAACACAAAAGCTCCTTCTTGCAGACCTGTGTGGTACACAAGGGTGAGGAACACAGCATTGCCTGGACTTGTTTCCCTGCCTCTCTCCCTAACACACTGATCCACTTACATAGACTGCTCACCTGTCTAGCACATAAACAGACACCAAGGCACCATATCTTCCATTATAACCCCAGTTTGATGCCCACCATTGCCAAGCGGAAGAACCTGCTGCTTGTCTGCTTTTTATTGTGCCCTTTGCCTTGGCTGCATTCAGGTCTGTAATTCTTACAAACCCTGACATTGACATCAATAAACCAGAATCCAAGCCTCTTCCTGAGAGTAACACTGAAAAAGTGGCACAGGGTCCTTTGACTAAGCAGTATTTACCAAAGATTTTGCAATAAAGGTTAATAGGAACAGGGTAAAAACACATGAGACGGAACATGAATGAAAAATTCCTGAGAAAAGTGGTTACCTTCTTTTGCTCCACAAACTTCTTAAAATAGCCTGCAACAAAATAAGAACACTGAGCAGATGTTATACTAACATGTGGAACAGAATCAGCAGCATGCCGGATTATCTGCCTTTCCCTCATTTTAGTAACTTTAAAGTGCAAAAGAGGAGCTTGAGGTACCTGATTTCAAAAAGAACAGGAGAACAACCCCACAAATGACAGCGGTTAAGATGACCGCCAAGACGATCATGATGCGGATGATGGTGTTGGTTTTCACTGAAAGACAGAGAAGTAACTGTGAGCAGCCTTTCCACTGTGCCCGAGCCCTCAGTTTATATGAGGAGACTTTAATGTTAAAACAGTCTGAGGTTGGATTACCAAACGGTCAACAAAACAAAAAACCAAAAACCAAAAATGTCATAGTGCAAGTGAAGCTATAGCCTGTAAATGTTATAACATTTGCTCAGAATTTTGAAGTGTTTTGAGGGTAGGAAGAAGCAGAATAAGTGAAACTCGGACACTCTGTTTATCATAGCGCTCGTGTTTTTTTTCTTCTCCCGAAAGTATTAGATACCATAGAAATGTAAGAATTCCTGCATAAACTTGGGTCCAATGAGGTCTTCTGGTAGTACAGTTCAATAGGTAGAAACTTAATGTAACTTTGGTAAAGTACAAAAGACGTGTGAATCAGAATAGGGATAACAGTATAAACTGCACTGCATCTGTGACAGACATTCTGGTAAATACACTAACGTGAAATAAAAATGAACAAAATGTATTTTGTGCTTATAAAAAGTATGCACCCTCTCCCTTGGACTTTCTCAATGTTTTATTACTTTACAACACCGAGCCACAGTAGATTTATTTTGGCTTGTTTGACACGGTTCATAAGAATAAGACTCAAAGTCAAAACAAATCTCTACAAATGGGATCTAAATTTACGGTAGTTATTAAACACCAACACATAATACGCTAAGTATTCACCCCCTTCAAGTCAGATGCCTGGTTTTATGTTCTACTGTATATTATGAATACTTTTTATATGCAATGTATTTTATTATTGCACAAATCAAATTCCAAAAAAGTTGGAACAGGAGTCATTTAGAATTAATAATGATGTGATAAAGTGAAATAACAAGGTGATGTGAAGCAGGTGATGTCAAACAGGCGAGGCAATCATGTCGTAGTAAATGCGTAACCTCCAAAAAAAGGCCAAGGATGGGTTGTGGCTCACTAGTTTGCCAGCACATGTGGCAGTGGATAACCCAGCATTTTGAGAACAACGTTCCCCAAAGACAAATCAGTAGGATTTTTGGGCATTTCACCCTCTACAGTGCACAAGTAATCTGGTAAAATCTCACAAAGGGCAAGGCCGAAAACCACTTCTGAATGCACGTGATATCTGATCCTTCAGACGTCACTGTGTTAAATTTGTTGTTTCTAGAACCATTACCATAAACTATGCACTGAAATAAGGAAATGAAATCAGTAATGCCTGTGTGTGCAAAAGTATCAGCACGATACAAGGAAGTGGTTGGCTCAAAAAAGGCCCATTGAGGCGTGTCTGTCCGTTTACAAAAAAAAAATAACATCACAACTGACTGAGGCTCAGGGGTTCTTAAAATGTAAAAATGTGGGTATGGGTGCCTTCTTTATGGCTAGCATGTGTTTGCAGACTATACAACGCCATGCAGATACTAACCGCACACTCTGTCGGACCTGTCTGTTCCCTGCTGTTCTTCAATGTAACCAGATTCACACCTGAAAACATAGGTAAACGGATATAATTTTATTTAACAGTAAAATATTCCTGTATGTTAACATTTGTATATCTAATTTACCAAGTTTTTATTGTCATGTGATGGCATGAACAGGAACTGTGGCAAACTGCAAAATATTTCAGTTTACAAAAGTCAGCTGTGTTGTACTTAAATATCTTTACAGAGTAACAAAAGAGCAGCGGGTAGTGAAACACTGCAATGAGTCTAAGTTGGAGATTTACAGTAAACAGTGCAGGACAAAATATTATGCTTAAATTATGCTTTTGATTTGCTGGACTTTGGCCACATTCAGGCCCCCCCCCCCCCACACATACACACAGTCCAGAACATCAAAGATGAACTGTAGTTTAGAGTCCAGAAGAGAGAATGCAATCTACTCCCACCACCAGGTGGTGACCATGGGGAAAGAAACTGAAAGATTGATGCTGGGAGGGTAAAACTAAATGGCTGGAGGCCACAGAGTAGTTTGGGTTTAGTGTCTGTTCATGGACACCACTTTTGGTGGTCAGAGTTCTCTGCTCAGATGTCAATAAATGGGTACAACTAGAAACATTTTCCAGTTGAGTTCCATCCCTGAGAAGGAAGATGAACTGACCAAACTGATAAAATGCTAGCTATTCTTGAAAGCTCCACACATTGGATATATAAATTTGATAAAATCAGTGTTAGTCTTTAAAAGTGCAAAGAGAAACTTTGCAGCATCAAACTGAATTTCAGTCACTCTCAAACTGCATTAATTCATCACTAATAACTACTTGTGCTCCAGTCACCTGTAACACATATCTTTGGACTATGGGACAAATGTAGGGAGATGCTGTAGCTCCACCCAGATTGAGTTGGCTTCAAACTACAATCAAAGAGCTGCGAGGCACCAGGCCTCCTTGACATGCGACGATTGAAAGTCCTTCAGCTTTGGTGCAACTTAAATAGAACTCACTCTTGCCAAGGTTTGCATGTGTCAGATGCTGAAGTGGTATTGGAGAACTTTCCATTGGAGCAGGGGACACAGATGGTATCATTTTTCCTCGTGCCTGTAGGGAGAAACATGGAAGAATTGTCTCTCTGATCTGTCTTTCTCCCTCTGATCATGAAGTGCCCACCATTCATCTACTATATCATCCCAACCCTTCTCAGAACTACTGAGTCCCTATCACCATTCAAGGCCCCCTTCATCCTGTATTTCTGTAAGCAGATCATGGTACCTAAAACTTATCTGCTGTGAAATGCATGTTTGTTCAGTTGGATGTAGGAGACACCAGGGCTAGGTGTCACTTTTTTCCCTTATGAGGATCCTCTCGGCTTGAGTCAATGATAGAGACTCAGTCAAGCATTAGAGGAAAGTTGAAAGCCCTGGGTAAAAACTGGCTCCTTGTTTATTTTCATACCTTAAGATCAGCAAAATGTTATTTTCTGTGAAAGACACTGACAGTTTGACAACCAGCTCCATGGTGGGGAACGAAGGATGGTGGGTGGGTTCAGTAAAAATTAACTTTTTTTTTCTCCCTAGAAGTGATAGGTAAATTTTATAAAAAGTAAAACAATAATCTTTTATGTATACCGAATATTTTGGTCCTGTTTCTGGTTGTTCAGTGTGCTATTTTAAATGTAAAAATGTCAGAATCAATATTAATCAATAAGCAGTGTTCGTACAGACTGATTATAAAGTGTAAACCATTAAAAGTTAAAGGGAAGGAATAACCTTAGAGCTGCTAATAAAGCTGGAGGCAGATGAACAAAGATTTAGTATAAGGTAGGTAGTTTGTGTGTGTGTATGTATGTGGGAAACTACTGTATTTTCCCTCCCCTCTGCTTTTTTTCTTTTAAAAAAATCACACAATTCTTCTGGCACTACAATGACAATTCAGAGAACCTAATGACCATAATTTAAACACTGCTTTATTCAAAGTGTGACAACTGCACCCGCATTTCACCTCAAGATAACCCTCATGTTAACTTCCACCTAGCTTGACTTAAAAATAAGCTCACATTAAAGCTCTTATTTCCTTATTTTTGACATTGGTGTATATTTATGCATCCATATATGATCACCCTTTGTTACAAAAACAAAAGAAACCAAAAGCTGCTCTTCCCCACAAAAAACACAAAGTGTACACACGTTTCACAAATGTTCAGTCCTCCTCAAATAATCAGACAGATATGAATAAGACAGTAAGTTACATCTTTGTTACTAGTGTTATCCCACGGCACTGTCTAGTTTTGCTGTAACTGGGGATGTGACAACCAGCCCTTGTCTCTCCTATTTGGCTGTGGAGAAAAGTGCCTGGTAGATGAACAAATGTTTCTCTAGGTGGTCTTACCAGTGGTGAGAACTCCAAATCCAGGCTTGCACTCGGTGTGTTTGTAACACTCGTGACATTCATCGGTGGAGCAGAAGAACCCCTCCTTGCACTTGCACTGGACCTTTTCTGTCTTGCTCTGTGAGACCTCCACCTCAAAGTTCATGTCTGGGAACAAACACAAGGAGAGAAGGAGCAAAGTCAGATGTCATACAGCAACGCAGTGGACAAGGTTGGGGATGTCTTCGTGTCAGAGTGCCAGCTCACTTGGGTCACAGTATGGCTGTATTTTGCAAATTTTATCGTTGTTGTACTCTGGCTGATACTCGTTTTCGGGGCATGGATCACAATCTGGGTTGGAGCAGCTTTCTTTTGTCAACCTTCTGCCTGCAAAATAAAAATGAAACATCTGAATCAATACTGTGAGGAAATCAGTGGGTTGTGTTGTTTAGATGCTTTTTCCGTTGTTCCTTAAAATTGCAGTTAGTATACTGGTTAAGGATGCCATCTTAGGAGCCAAAGGTTTGGTTCCAGACCAAAGAGTAGCGCTACGTCAGTTCTGAGCAAATTACAGTACAGGTACAGTACCTGGCTCACACTTGATACAGCACTGCCCGCCATTTTCATACTCGGTCTCGGGGTCACAGCAGTTTACAAACACAGCAGTGAAAATCTAACAGATGCAAAAGCACAAAAATGGGAACATTTAATTAAGGAATTATAGAAAACAAGATATTCAGTGTAAGTCAGTAGTTTATTCATCTTAAAGGAAACATTTTTTTATTGCAAACCTAAAGGTACTTTGTTTACTTTCTTTTCAGTGGTGCACAAAATCAACATCAGGTGCTGTATTGACCTGTAAAGGCAGGTTGCTTAGTGGGCAGGACTGCTGATACCTGGGGGTAACCTGGTGGTTGCTGGTTCTAGTCCCACTCCCCCTGTAGTACCTTTGGTCAAGTCACGTACTGTGAACTGATACAGCAAGAATACGAGGCTGTATAAAAATTTGTAAAATTGTTTATGCTGGGAGTGGCCTTTGGTAAGGGAGTCAGCTCAGTAAAGGTTTAGCAGTAAAGCAAGAGTAAGCGTGAAGTTCAAGCATCACACAAACACAGCTAACCTGTGAGCAGCCATGTAAACTGCAGCTTTGGGCAACGTTTGCCCTATTTTGTGTGTTTACAGTACAGCAAAGCAGAGTAAAATATTGTAAAGTACAGTAAAGTGAAACCCAGTCCTACACAGAGCTGTGAGCACAACCACAACTGCCTTTGTCACACAGCTGAACGGCACAATTTCGGCGATTACTTAAACTCCATATGTATTTGCTTACTTCTTCAGCCATTGGTCCCAGCAACTATTTTCGCTTATTTTCATTTCTTTGCCACCAGAGCTGGGCAACCCCCTAAATCTCCCCAGCGCCAAAAAATTTGCGCAGCAGCTCCGAGTCCTGCACATTCGAAATTCATCACGCATAATAATAATAATAATAATAATAATAATAATAATAATAATAATAATAATAATAATAATCAAGGCGTATAATATGATGTATATAATTTTGTTGAATTTTGTTTTCGACGTCCAGTCTATCTCGCCCAGTCTCTTTCGAGTCAGCAGCGAGTTTAACGCGTTAAATCGAAACCGAAAGTGGGCAAGTGCCCTACAGTGCGCAATATTTCGCCTGAGCTGCAGCACAATCGACTAAAAACAGTCGAGTTTTAGCTTTTATTCCTCACAAAGGTCAAATGCAAAGGTTCAGACGAAGGACTCGACGTGAAAACAGGCGAACTTGCGCGTCAGAGCAGCAGCAGCAGCAGCAGCAGCAGCAGCGCTTGGACTGCCGTCGCGTCCCGACCGAGCCTCACCGCGAGAGCGTAGAGAGCGACGCAGATCCTCACGACGGCCGCCATGTCCCGCGTTGTCGCTCGGTGCGGTGCGGTGCGGTGCAGTGTGGTGCGCGCACAATCGAGGCGAGGCGGGGGGGATACGTGCACTTGTGTGCCTGCGTACGCGTATGTGGAGGGGTGGTGGTGCTGTGGACTGAATATGAAACAAGGGTGTGCGTGGGGAATCCCAGTGAGCTCACAGTGCGCGCGCGCACACACACACACACACACACTTTAGTGTCCAAGCCTTTCAGGAAAATCCACATCCACGTGTAATTCCAGGGTTTTCCATTTCCACAAACGCACTAAAACAGCACTTCTTGAAAATGCTCCCCATTTCCCATTCACACATAAATATCTGCTACACACAGCTTCTATGGTGAACCTCTGTTTAGCTGGCAGCCTTGTTCAGGTCAACTTAGAGCAGTTGCTGAGCACATTTACAGTGATTTACACAAGTATTTTTACATTCTCATCAGTTACTTCCTTTGTCATCCTGAATTTTGCAAACATATTTGTTTCTTGTTGCAACCTTACGATGTTTACAAGCATTTTTACAATGATTTACCCAGGTATATATAAGGTATTCTTTTTGAGTGGAGCAGTTTAGTACCTTGATGAATAAAGTGAGGCTCAACACATTTTTAAAAAAAATTTGCTCAAAAGTGTTGTTTATTTGGGGACCAATAAAATGTTTATCTATGTCAACAGCAATAAGGTCAAATGTAAGCATCAACCTTCCGATTTCAAGCCAGCAGCACGAACTTCTAAACTACCTGCTACCCCGCTTTCTCACTCATTTTCTGTTATTCTGAAACAGTTGGCAGTTTGGAAAAAACTTCCCCTTTTTACTTGCACTACTACATCTGATCACATTTAGTATTCGCATGGCATGTTACACTGAGAGCCATAAATCACTCATGAAAAATAAAGCTAAAAACTATAAACATGTAAACAGCATTTAAGGCTGAAGATGTAGATACTGACTTGCAAGATGAACAGCTTCCAGTTTACATCCCTGCAGGGAGCCTGAGCTATAACTTAAAATTGTGTGTCTGCGTTCAATGATTTTCCTTAATCAGGCAAAGACGGGAAAAGGATTTCTGATAACCACCTACACGATGGGATGCGACACACCCTCTCTCAGCTGCCTGAATTCCTTCAGGTCGCGAACCATCTTACCTTCTGCTAAAGAAGCAGATATTTTTCCGAAACTCCATATAACACTTGTACAGAAAACACGGCGCTCATTCTGATACTGCTGATACATAACTACCCATTGATTGTTTTTTAAGTTACATAATTTAGGGAAGTTTCACAGTTTTTCAGTTAAAAACCAGGTAAAATCCCTCATCTGTGACTAAATCTAAAGTTTAAACAAAAACGACATTGTTGGAAAATAGAAACTCCTGACAATTTATCTTGACATTTTAAAATGAATGCATCAACAGCCTTTTTAAAATGGCAGACATCTGCAGAAATTTATTCATAAGGTGACTTAAGCTGTTGCTTCACAGCACCTGGGTTGCTTGGGTGTGAGTTTGAATCCTGTTTGCTCTCAGTTGAGTTTGCATGTTTTCTTCCCACAGTCCAAAGACATGTTTCAGGTTAAATGGTCGCTGCAAATTGCCCAAGGTGTGTGAATGTGTGTGGCTGCAAGGAGGACAGGAATGATGTTATAATAAAAAAAAAAAACCTAAGAACAGAACTGACTAAGGATCGCAGGAAACACTTTACCGTGCCGACAAGCATGGAGATCTGCAGTGAGAAAAGGAGCAGCATCACTCAATGTCAGAAGGAGACTGGACACAAAGAAAAAGAGAGCGGAAAGACAGCGATACAAAGAATTAATTCCATTACTGGACACCCCCTAACCTGCCCTCATCATAAGCACACATTCAAAGCCCGGACTGGGTTCGTCAGACACTTTCGTACCCTTAAGAGCAATGGTGCTCAAACGCCGTGACGTCAACAATGCAAGTGACTCCTCGAGTGCCACCAGTGCCATCACCTTCAACAGCAACAGCTTCATCTTTGCTGGAATGACATAGGTGAAGATGGTCTTCATCAATAACAATACACAAACCTCTGTGTGGTCACCTGGTGATAGACTTGTGTTTCATCCGAAGAGTATGTGCTGGCACTCAGTGATTCAAAGATCTGGACTACCATCACCCTGACCAGGATGAGCGGTTAAGCATAATGGATTGATGGATGAACGTTCCAGAAGTGGCCAGAGGAACCCAGGATAGAAAATTCTGCTGTTTTCCAGACACTAAATCACATTAAATCCCATCAGATTTGGAAAAGCACTATCACTGTTCAGTAAAAAGGCAGCTTTAAAACCAAATCATGACATTCCATGTAGATCATACCAGAAGCTGTACTGAAAGCTATTGTCCCTCAAGGCTCTATGTTTGCTCTAAAATGGCTATAATGCAACAGATGGTATTTTGGAAAACAGATTTAACATGTCTAGACTCTGGTGCAACTGACCAGTCATTGCAAAAGCTTGACTGAAAAAGGCCCATCTGGTTTCTGTGAAACAGGAAGTACCCCAAAGATGTACTTCCTCCTCCAGACAAATATGTACTCTGAGAAGAGGGACATCTGTTTGGTAGAATTCACAAAGTTCCACCATCATTTCTCAAATGAGGCTTTCTGAGAAAAATGCACCATCCTCATGGGAGAGAGGGGAATAGCCAGAGTGGTTGCCATGCAACTTTGGCAACCACCGATACCTGAGGTGAAGTCCACTGCTGCTCTGTTTGGATTCTGGGTTATTTAGCCACAGAAGGATGAATTAATGTTTTTACTTTAACATAATAATTAGACAGGTTGTCAGAGCCAGGTGGTGATAGACCTTCTTCCAACTGGTTCATATGGAATGGTATGTGTTTTGCCAGAATGTGACAATGAAATGTAGTTTTTCAGCTAAACACGCGTTGACAAACAGTGATAGTTATCAGGATAGCAATGTAATGTTAAAAACTGAATTGAAAGAAGTGAGGCAAACTGAATGACACAGCAGCACACTGAGCAGCACTGAAGTTTCACAGCACTTGGGTGTGGGTTCAGTTTGCACCCTCTCCCCATGTCTGTGTGGGATTTTTCTAGATGCTCTGACTTCCTTCACAGTCCAAAGACATATGTTTCAGGTTAATTGGTCACTCTAAACTGCCCATGGTGTGTGAGTGTGTGCGGTCACTCTGTGATGAACTGGTGTTTCATCCAGATCGTAGTTTCATAGCCTGGTACCCAGTGATGCCAGGGTAAGCTCTGAACATAGTGCTTGCTGATAAAAGATGAATGACATTAGAGAAAATAAGGGATGAATCTGTATTGAAGTGGAAACTACACACATTCGCCTTCTGACCATTTTTCTGCTTCAGTGTTTCACTGTGTTTTTATTCAGTTATGTAAATATTGATTTTACACTAACTAATTTCTGGCCAGCACCAGGCGATTCATGAAAATGCTGTAGCGAGAGAGAGAAAGAGAGAGAGAGAAAGGGGGGTGGAGAACAATAACCATGTGACTTCCAGGAATCCCAGAAATATTCCAGGAAATTTGGAAATACTTTGACACAGCAGTGAAATGATTTTTTTAAAGCAAATGTTCAATTTTTGAGCCATTTTGGCAAAAGATCATTCTTAACCGCATGTCGCTGGATGCAGACGTCATTGAAATTCTTGCATCTATGTCATGTGAGTGACATTAGGAAAAAGAGATGTGGCTTACTTTTCTTCCTTTGTTTGAATTGTTGTCGTCACCCAGAGCCATTTATGGAACTTTGACAGGAATTGATGCAGAGTTTGATATAAAGTGTAACTTCAGGAGGGAAGTAGAAGACAAAACGCCTGGCCGTGCCCAGCTGTCAATCATGCGCATATACAGTAAGTGCCCACCTACTTTTTCCCTGTAGGAGCTATTTTTGTAACCACTTCACCACCCCACCTCTACCTTTATTTTGTTCAAGGGGTTTCAACAAGGGGTTCAACAACCTCACTGTATGGCAGGTGTGACCCCTCCCAGTCACAGAGCATCAAGTAGCCATCCAAATACACAACCAGTTCAGTACTCCCAACTCCTGAAAAGTGAATTAATAGGGCCTGTGGTCTCACAATTAATTTTTTTCAGCACAGAGTAATACATTCTGTATTTTCATTCTTTTATATACTTTGACTTTTCTTCTAGAATAGAGGAAATAACTGCACCTGCAGTGAGATCAGAAACAGCTTCTCTAAATTAAAAACCTGAGAGACTGAATATGACTGAGATATGACCCCTAAGTCAGATGTGACCCCTAAGTCAGATGTGTGATTGAATGAATGAATGTTATCAGTGCTGATAATGCGGAGGCTGTGTGAAACACAGCAGAAAGGGAAGTGAGAGATGGACCTGTGTTTCTTGTTTTGACTGTTTTGCCAAAGCCAAGACCATCATGCATAACTGCAGGTCTTCAGCAAAAAGAAGGGCTCAGCCCAGGGTGTATTCTTTTTTTGCTCTGTTGGGGATTTCCTGAATCCCTGGAGGGGGGGTTATTCAAGAATATTTCTCCAGAACAACTGTAAATTCCTTGGAGGGCTTGGAGGGACTACCAGAGGCAGGCATCTTGTAGATCCCCAGTGCCTGCTGAGACAAACCCTAGTCTTGATCAGGTGTGCCATAAACATCCATTTTTGCTCCCTACAATGTATACCACATGTGTTATACAACTCTGTCTACGGAACTATGGTAATCCTTCCATATCTGAAGTTTTGTGAACAATTGAGGTTAAATTCACCATAATCAACATATTCTGAAAAACATGTTTTAATAGGGTTAGAAATACATACGCTGTTGTGCAACTTGCTCTCCGCTGGCAGATGATGACGATGAAATGCAAAAAAAAAAAAATTTTTGGGTAGTTTCCTGACCACAGGCTGCTCAGAGAAACTGTTGTCTAAAATTAGCAGCTATTTCTTTCACATTTTCAACATATATAACGGAAATCTGAATATTTTGGGCTGCTGTCACTATGTAAAGCGATTACTTTACCCCACCAAACAAGCAGAATAGTATTTTAATCCTGACTGTAATAATAATAATAATAATAATAATAATAATAATAATAATAATAATAATAATAATAATAATAATCTTGTACTGGCGGTCTTAAGTAAGACTTCTACAATGCATACTGAACATAGTGTTTAAAGTATGGTGTTTTAATATTTACACTTATAGATGATAATGGGAAACAGTGAATAACGTAGTGGACAAGTATTTAAGGACACAGACTTGTGGCACTCACACCGAACCCTTGAGTTACATTTGCTGCTTATGCTGAATTGTGGGACTGAAATATCTGTAAAAAGCAGAAATGTCCTTAAGGTCATAAAACCTCAGTTAAGCAACAGATAATGTGACAGGGCAGACACTAACGCCTGTGTAGCATCTTTGTGCAGAACAGGTTTGTCATCTGCCATCCTCGAAACACTATTATTATTATTTTTATTATTATTATTATTATTATTCAGTCATTCATTTTATTGTTAACAGGGTTAGTTGTATACAAGATAAAAATGTGCTTACAAGGTAACAAGATACCAACTAGACTAGGATGAGATGTCATTTTACAACACACACACACACACACACACACACCTGATCGACCAGTAAAATAGCCCAGTAATTTGCATGTCTACTCCCACCGCTTGTCTGGAATGAACTCCTTCTTATGCAGCTGCAGGGCCTGTTTTTTGAAGCACAACCAAAGGCCTTGGGCCTTCATACTATTAGCTGAGCTCTGAATAGTTGTACATAACAAACCTACAAGAAGGATAGTTTGACAGGTTGAAAAGGCCAGACAGGTTATTACTGGAACTTGAAAGCTTGTCTGGTGATCCCAAAGCAACCATTGAACATTTTTATTGACTGTTTCCCTCAACCACAGTCCATACTCAGCAACTTTGCTTGTCAGGTGGTGAAACAGCTCTGCAAATAATCCTAGTCAAGACCTGTCAGTGTTTCACTGTGACACTGGTACAGCAGATGGTAACCAAACCTAAATCTGCCTTTTTAATAAACTTTCCCCTGCTTCCGCAGTACTATGCAGTACTATAGTACATTACCACCTTACAACACTGTGATGTCTGTAGGAAAATTACTGGGATTAATGTCCTGAAATATGTCATCTGGTTTTGTGTTATAGCTGCTGTACATTTTAGGAGTGTGGTTAAACATAAAAAAGATGGAGAGAAGTGTAAAAAGTGTCAGAACAGGCATGTGTCTTGCATAACACAGTTTGTAAAAAAGTGGACTTACAACCACAGTAGTTTTGAAATGAATAGCAACATTCAGTTTAATGTTTGAATATATATTTAGTGCATGTTTCATGTCTATTTACACAGCCGCAGTGCCTATTTAGAATGTACAGGGTTAAAAGAGGTGATGATGATGTCATACTGAGACACATGATTATGTTTTCCTGCTGTTAGTCACCAGTAAATAACTATCTCCTCTTCTTGTTTCATGATTCTTTTCAGAATATCTGCTGATGGTCTTTACACTGAAATGATGGCGTGAAGGCAGGCGTCTCAGCGACGCACTAGACCAACTTCATCATGTGAAGCATAGACATTAAGAGGACCGAGTTAGACACTTCTATGTTACACAGAACGCCCAGTGGGGGCTGGGCGATCCGTTGGCCTCGGAACCCCTGCAGATTTTGTTTCTTCTCCAGCCAAACTGGAGTTTATTTATTTTTTCTCCTCCCAGCCATCTGACCTGACTTTTCAATTTGCCATCTTGTAAAGCACTTTGAGCTACATTTCTGTATGAAAATGTGCTATATAAATAAATGGTGTTGTTGTAATTGATTGTGGCTTATGACTCAACAACAACAACAACAACAACAACAATAATAATAATAATAATAATAATAATAATAATAATAATAATAATAATAATAATAATAAGTGCAGGTTAATTCCGTCACAGCGCATAAAAACTTCAACAGAATATCAGCGCTGCCACCTGCTGGATGGAAGTTAGTACTGCAGGTTGAATTAAAGCATTCGGTGAGACTAATTTCTTAAGAAACCGCGTAGAAACTCTGAAATAACCAGGACTTCATTTAGACACCTAACAAAGTCCTTAAAGGAAGTTCACGTAAGAAAAGCGAGCCTGCGCGACGGTGCTTGTTCGTGAGGCGGCTGCGTCAGGTGAGCCCCTCCTTTCTCTTCCTCCCTCCATCGTTCGCTTGCAGTCACTCCGCTCCCTCCAAGAGGAAGTTTTTGGCACCTCGGGTTCTCCGTCTCCCCGCGGCTCACCTACAAGCGGCTGCAGAGCTCTCCGGGCCGGGCGTCTCCATGTGGACAGAGGGGCAGCCCGCGCTGATGGACCACAAAGCCACGGTGCCGCAGGTAGGAGCGCCAGCAGCGACTGTCGCCTCAAGTTCTTTTCCTACAAATTCCAGGTGTTTCTAAATCGATTAATGACAGAATCTTAGCCATTACTCTCAGGTGTTTTTATTTTTACCTTTAAAAAGACTGTAGCAGTCCGACAGGTGCGTCTTACAGCAAAGCGATGTATAGCGGGGACCAACTTTTGGGTAAGAGTTCACCGCCACACGACAGCCTTGGGGGTGGGGGTGGTGGCCTTGAGAGCCAAGTGGCCCACACAATTCGGGACCGAAACAGGTAGGGTTACCTGGTGGACGGCAGGTCTGCATTCCTGCTGCCAATGCGCTGGGCGACAAGTTGAGGAACCGCATTCTATTCCTCAGCTTAATGCCAACCTTAGAGCCGCAGCCCTGGGACATGGAGGGAGGAACTGAATGAGACCTACAAGTAGTCAGAATCTAGAGAGCACTGCTGTCATTATTATTATTATTATTAGTATTATTATTATTCCTCTCAAACAGATGGTAATTCAAAAAGAATTGAGCATGGCCAAAAATGTATTAATCTGTAACTTAGTATAAGTACATGTAGTCTAAACCAAGCTTGTAGTTACCCATATTTTTTAAAAGATTATGGTGCTTAAATGTTACATAAAATGATGTAAGTGTTCAGTTCTTTTTGCATTACCCTATATTTCAAACGATTCTTATTATTAAAACAGATTTTTATTCTTCTTCTTATTAGTAGTATTAATATTACTATTCTTCAGCTGACACCTGCTTGAAGAGTAGTTATTTGCAGGATTTACAATGATTTATCAATTTAGACAGCAGGGTATTCTTGCTGTATCTGCAAAAGGTAAGTATCTTTATCAAAAATATTGCAGCTGGAGAGGGATTCAAACAAACAACCTTCAAAGTACAAAGTGATAGCTCCGATCGGGATGGTAGCTGCAGCTGGGTAGTGATTTGGTCACCTGGACAGTGGGGACTGTGACCAGTGTGCTGCTGGGCCAAACTGTGCGTGTTGTGTTTGGCAGTGTAAACGGTACAAGATGCAGAGTCTCAGTGAGGATTCTTTATGTTCACCTTTTTGTTTCCTCAGCTCAGCAATGAGCTGCAGCTGCTCATCATGAACAAGGTGAAGAACGGGGAGCTGAGCATTGAAGACGCCCTGAGAGAGGCCAGAGAGGAGAACTGCCGCTTGGCTGCAGACGTAAGCAGTTTATTTTTTCTTGGGGTTTGACCCTATGCTCCCTCTGCCTCTGTTTCCCTGTGTGGACGTGCAAATATGCATGATGGATAAAAATCTTTCTTCTGTGCAAAGTTCAATGCAGCGGACGGGAACCTGTGACATTGCGATGTGTTCATTTCACCTTTAATGGAGCTAATTGTTTGAGCTGAAAAAGGGGTTGTGAGAAGTGAATGAGGAAGTGACTTTTGTATAACCACTTTATTGCAACACTGATTTATTCTCTGTGTACACTGGTCTCTGTACCGGTGTACCAGGTGTTTACAGTGGTCTACTGTAGTCTACAATTTACTGTTCTGATTTACTTCAAACATGTTCTTCAGTTGGATTTCTTTGACTCACCATGGAGGATTTTTAATAAACCAAATTAGCTTTTTGTACAAACTATTATTCTGTTACAAAAAGTAATATATGCAACCCTCATATAGTTTTCTGTACAGAAAAAAACATTTAAAAAAAAAATCAAATTTATTTAAATATCAATGTTTTATCAGTGGATGAAATATTAACGATATTTATTCTGTGTAACTGCGCCACACAACTTTTTCTTTATGGTATTAGGCATTTGAGATAATTTTTGGGTGACCATGGAATGTGTGAAGAGTTGAAATATCTTCCTTATGAAAATTGTGCCCGTTTTTTTATTTTTGCCGGCCATTTTCAGGAATAGATTACATACAGATAATGCGAAAGGTGTCATAAAGCACAGTGATGATATAATATCATGTCCATTAAAGCCATCACTTTTAAAAAGAGGGTAAGTTAATGAATATTCAGAATGACAAAATAAAACTACTGTTAGCGATCAAGCTAACAATCTATTAATATCAATGGAAAAAATGTACAAAAAGCCATGAAATTACAAAATGCAATGAAAAACGCATGCAAAAGTAACAAACAGTTACATTATAAATAAGGGTACAAAAATCTGCGCAGCCACAGAGAAGCAGTCAACAATGAATCAGTAATTTTGGGCAAAACAATGTTATTATTGTCGGTTCAGAGCCCTTGTTAAACAACAAAGTTTTGAAAAAACACGCACGCAAACGTTTACTACAATTCTCGAAAACAGTCAGTTGTTTTAACTGTGCTCAGGAGCTTAATTATACACAGTGCAAAGCACCATGGGAGAACTTCTTACTTCCTGTCACATTACCAGTCTCAGCCAATCACAGCCAGCGATTAATGTCCCTAATCTGTCAGCACAGCTGGAATGGCAGATTCAACACTATTTTAAATTAATTTATTTGACACACTTCTCTAAAGCTGGTTACAGTGTAAAGCTCCTTAAGTTTATCTGCCTGTTTTTGCAACTGAGTAATTTTTATCGGAACAATTTAGGATGAGTACCTTGCTCAAGGCTGCGTTGGCAGAAGCAAAGATTTGAACTTGGGTGCTTTGAGTTCTTAAAGTAAACAAACTAACAGTTAAATTTTTAACTCAGTTCTTTAAGTTTTTGTGACTTACTGCATTCTTTCGGCGAGCGGGACTGAGGACACAGACTGGAGGCTCGGGCAAGACCTGTGCTTTTGGATATGGTGGCTGGTGAGGGATGACGGTGAGGGGCTTGACACAGGGAATGTCTGTGAAGTGGCAACAGGTGACAGGGACAGTCCCACTGCCAGGGAAAGTTTAAATAAAGATTTAGTGGCGAGGACATCTAGTTCTACTACAATCTTGTAAACAGTTTAGTTACATTAATGGCCTTTAGTTTGCATAAATAAAGCCTTAAGCCTGCTGTTGAATGATGATAATATAATGTCAGACATTGTTTAGTAATCCTACATCCTGTCTTTGCACTCTGACATCTCGGACAATTTATTTCTTATTTCCTAAACATCCATGAGCAAAATGGTCAAAATGTTTCTGTCTAGGGTGCATCCTATACTTTATTAGGTGTACATACATTCCAGACCTCTTCAGTCCTGGATGGGACAGGCAGTTGTTGTTATAGAATGAACACACGAAGATATAAACCGATTAGATGAGTTAGAAACGGGTCACAGTGGGGCAGCAAATAGTGTGTGGGTTTAAATCCAGCTCCGTCTGTATGGAATTTGCATGTTCTTCCCATGTCTGTGTGTGTTCCCCCGGATACTCTGATTTGCTAAAACAATTTAAAACATGTTTCACGTTAATTGGTCACTTTAAATTGCCTGTAATACTTGAGTTTGCGTGTGTGGCCACCCTGCAATAGACTGATGTCACATCCATGGATGCTAATGGTTTAGTAAAACTGGGAAAGAGTTACCAGAGTGTTTCCATGGTAGTGACTCTTTCTGTTTCCATTCAGGTGGACGGTGCTTCACAGCACAACTTCAGTGTGTACAAGTTCAACCGTTATCGCTGGCAGAAACGCGTGTTGCAGGTAAGTGCCTCTGCACAGTGGAGCTGTACACCAAGGTTTGAGTCACAACTACTTCTTTGTTCCTTTATTTAGCCTTTGTGCTCGAAGGAATTTATTTCACCAAGGTCTCACAGCTCAGGTGGAGGCTGAAGAAAACATTCTCACTAATAAGTATGGCAGAAAACTTTAAACTTCAGGATATCAATCAAAGCAACCAGTGTATCCATAAAAGACTGTCCCTCTCTCTACAATCTTCCATAATTATGAGGAACTTCATCTTTAGATAGCTGAGAAGATCATTCCAGAAATAAACTGCACAGCATTTCAAAGCATGTAATTAAGAGCATATAATAATAAGCTGTTTCCTCCACATATGTGACGTCAATGTATTTTTCTATACGGTTTTTGAAATGTCTTTTGTTTTCAAGTGTAATCTTTTACAGTTCTTTTTATTTGTGCATAACTTGTTCAAGTTCACCAGGGGTCAACATTGGTTGAGACACAGCTATAAATACACTGTCTTCTGTGTAAAAGCACATTTAACAAGACAACACATTGCAAATCCAGGTTAAAGGAGAGATGGGAATCCTGCAGAAATGGATTCCTCATAAGAGCAGATAATTTAATGCACTTAGGCAGCCACACAAATAAATTGTCTCCTAAAGTTTTATTAAACCCAAGATTATTATCTGTAGAATGAGAGTTATATAAGCAACGTGAGAGGAGAACGTGTATACCTGTGTCTTGTACTACCTGTAGGATATTTTTTCATTATATTTTATGATAAGCATAATTTGATATTTTCAGTTCTGTGGGATTCAGCTGCCAAAAGTTAACTGAAGTGATTGTATATATTTCAGAAACAAGTGTAGATGGTTCAGAAGCTCAGGGTAGAGATGACATCTGTTTTCCTAGGTTGTGACTACTAACTTGGTTAAAAGCCTCAAAGCCTTGTCTGTCTGTGCTGTGTCCAGATTGATTTCAACACAAGATTGGTTTGCAGTATTGAGAAGGGCATTGTGAAGCGGCAGATCCCCTTCTCCACAGTGAAGAGCTGCGAAGATGGAGTTGGGGCAAAGTTTTGCATCTCATTCCGGGAGCGCCATGACTATGAGTTGGAGGCCACCTCAATGGAGGACAAGCACAAGGTGAGGCTAAGATCCCATCTCTCTTTACCTCGTTGGCCTCATTTAGACTGGTCTAAGTTGGAGAGAAGCTTCCTGAAAAATTCTGGACAAGGTGCTTGGGAGTATTTGTGTGTGTGTGTGTGTGTGTGGAGGAGTAGGGAGGTGGTGCACTCCCTGACAACAGAGCTGGTGAACAAATCCAATCATCTGAACATCCAATGAATTAACTGCACATGTAGTGTCTGGTTTCTGTAAAGAAACTGGAGGGTGGTTCCTGTGTTTCAGATCATGCAACTGGTGAACAGGATCATCCATGGAAATATATATAACATCGCTAGCCATGTGGCTGCAGGGACTTGTGATCAACCTCGAGAGCCCAGGAGTCTCCGTGAGGGCCAGTTGTATCTTCAGAAGGGCGGACTGGCCTCCATCAGATGGGTGAAGTATGAACACGGTCCTGTTCTCTTTTTTCTCTTTCATTCCTCTTTGTTCCCCATTTAACCTGTTTATAAAAAAAACATACAAACACACATTTGAATCAAACCAGTATGAAAAAAACGGGAGCTTGTAAATGGGACATGTGTCAGCACGAGGAAGGGGAAATGAAAAATGGTTTGGGAAGGTCCATAAATGCGGAGGTAGTTCATCACACACCGTGGTGTTCCTGAAACTGCTTTGTTCCTGTTTCTGTGGAGGGTGATGTGCATTTGCAAACAGTTGTCTCAAGCCAAGCTGAGTGGGAACTTATCATGTGAAGTGCCATAGAGGAGAAGCAGATAAATGGGACTGGGGTCAGAGGTTATTGCTAGCATGTAAAACTTTTTGCTGCATATCACAGATTTACACATACCCTGATTGTACTTTTGAAGTATTTAAAGAACAGTAATGATCCTGACTTAGGATTATTTTATGAATTCCTTTATTAAATGTAAGTAAATGGACAGTGCAGGTACTCCTTGCTGTCTGAACTGTTGCTAGCTAAATAGTCAGCGTAATACATTGTAAAAGTTTATATCCACAGTTCACTATCTGAACTGAAAACTTGCAAAAATGCAAAAACTTGCTCAAGGTTTGCACAATTTACCAGCAGTCTATCTTGGTTCTGATAGGATTGTGGACTTGCTTTGTTCAAACCTTTTAAAAAGTGGCAGCTTGTGAAAAACATAGGTGAGCCTAAGAAATCTAGAAAAGCTCAAACGTTAGTAGAAAAGGTGGAAATAAAGCGTTTTGAGAGAGGTGAACACATAAAAACATTAACTCTTCAATTGGTGCATAATCTGTTTTTTTTTAATTACCTTTGTTCATTTTGTGTTATTTGCATTCATTATTTCATTGTTCATTTACATTACAGTACATGTTTGTTGCAGTATAAAAGGAAATCACAATTTGTATTGGATACGATGCAGTATTGTTGTGTACTGCATGCAGACTTACTTGTTAATTAAATGTTTAATAATTAGGTATTTAAATATGTTATGCAGAAATCCTTAGTGGACTCTTATATAGGTGTTTGGGTGTTTTAATGGTATTTAGAAAAATTGTATGGGGGTTTTGGGATGGGCTGGGAATATTATTGTTAGAATATTTTTAAATAATTACACATATTATTTTTCCCATTTAAAATGATACAATAGAGTCTCCTGCTACCTAAAAATGACCTGTCAGACATGTTTTCGTGAGCAGATTACGTTTGGATACTTGTGTTTTCTGCTACTTGATTGGTCAAGCAGTTGTTTTTGCATTGCATACTCTGAATCTCTGCAAGCAATCTACATGTGTCCACTTCACTTTCCACTGTCTGGCTCTATGTCTCCCATCCACTTCTGTCAGGTACTTTGTTCACCTTCATGAAGGACAGCTGACCCTGGTTCCTGTCACCATTCATTCGGATGGTGTCGGCACCGAATCTCCTTCTGAGGTCCAGACTACCACGATCCATCTCTCAGATGGAAATGCGAGTGTGGAAAAGCCTCGTAGCTGTGACACCTTCACTCTGATCACCAGGAACAATGAATACCTGTGAGTCTGGCCTACCCTTCATTGTTCTTCTTTATCGTTCGGCTGCTCCTGTTAGGAGTCGCCACAGCGGATCAACTGTTTCTATTTCTTCCTGTCCTCTGCATCTTTCTCTGAAAAACCCAGCACCTGCATGTCCTCTTTCACCACATCCATAAATCTCCTCTTAGGCCTTCCTCTTTTCCTCTTGCCTGGCAGCTCCATCCCTAGCATCCATCTCTCCTCTGCACATGTCCAAACCAACGCAATCTTGCCTCTCTGACTTTGTCACCAAACCGTCCAACCTGTGCTAACCCTCTAATATACTCATTCCTAATCCTGTCCATCCTCATCACACCCAGTGCAAATCTTAACATCTTTAACTCTGCCACCTCCAGTTCTGCCTCCTGTCTTTTGGTCAGTGCCACCGTCTCCAACCCGTAAAGCATAGCTGGTCTCACTACCATCCTATAGACCTTCCCTTTCACTCCTGCTGGTACCCTTCTATCACAAATCACTCCTGACACTCTTCTCCACCCACTCCACCCTGCCTGCACTCTCTTCTTCACCTCTCTTCCACACTCCCCGTTACTCTGGACTGTTGATCCCAAGTATTTTAATTCATCCACCTTCACCAACTCTACTCCCTGCATCCTCACCATTCCTCTGTCCTCCCTCTCATTTATGCACATGTATTCTGTCTTAGTCCTACTGACCTTCATTCCTCTTCTCTCTAGAGCATATCTCCACCTCTCCAGGGTCTCCTCAACCTGCCCCCTACTCTCACTACAGATCACAATGTCATCCGCAAACATCGTAGTCCACGGTGACGCCTGTCTGATCTCATCTGTCAACCTGTCCATCACCATTGCAAATAAGAAGGGACTCAAAGCTGATCCTTGATGTAATCCTAACCCCACCTTGAAAGTATCCGTCACTCCTACCGCAGACCTCACCACTGTCACACTGTCCTTGTACATATCCTGTACCACTCTTACGTACTTCTCTGGCACACCCGATTTCCTTATACAATACCACAACTCCTCTCTAGGTACCCTGTCATATGCTTTCTCTAAGTCCACAAAGACACAATGCAACTCCTTCTTACCTTCTCGATACTTCTCCATCAACACCCTCAGAGCAAACATCGCATCTGTAGTACTCCTTCTCGGCATGAAGCCATACTGCTGCTCACTAATCATCACCTCCCTTCTTAACCTAGCTTCTACTACTCTTTCCCATAACTTCATGCTGTGGCTTATCATTTTTATCCCTCTGCAGTTACTACAGCTCTGCACATCACCCTTATTCTTAAAAATCGGTACCAGTACACTTCTTCTCCACTCCTCAGGCATTGTCTCACTTTCTAACCTACCCTTCATTGTTCTTGTCTCTTTCACCTTGTAAAGCACTTTGAGTACAGTATGAAAATGTGCTATACAAATAAATGTTGTTGTTGTTGTTGTTGTTGTGTCTGCTGTGGACATGGTGGTCGGGACCAAAGTGAGATTTTCCTTCCTCGGAAAGAGCTCTTTTCTTAAGACACCAGTACCAATAGGAAGTTGGAGTATCAAGACTTACTGTGTGGTTGCATCCTCTGTAGGACAGCAATTTACACTCTGCATTGCATGTTAGCCATCGGTCAGTTATTATTGTCCTGCAGGTTCCGGGTGCCTGTGTCTGCCCAAACGAACAGCACAGAGGCCATTGCTACCGAGCGGGATGCGTGGGTCCAAGCCATAGACGAGTTGTGCCTGGTCTGGAGGCACCGGCTGGAGGCAGAGAACGACTGCGTGTATGAGGTCATCGCGGAAGCAGGGGGCTTCTGTAGGGATGAAGGGGTTGGCATCAGAGCCCCATCCCCTCAGGTGGAAGATTCCCAGCGAGAGAGAGCACCTGCAGGGGACAGAGGCAGAACCGCACCCCTTCTGCCTATGCTGCACTCACCCCCACCAGAGCCCCTTTCTTCAAAGCCCAGTGACCTTCCAAAGTCTCCGCTTTTTGTGCCCGTGTTCCCAGGGCTGCCACCACCGCCTCCACCTCTAGTCCCTGCTCCCCCTCCCCTGCTCTGCAAAGTGAACTTCACACAGACATCCAAGAAGACCAAAGCCTTTCACTGGGATGTGGTTGCCCACGAGAAGGTAATCATGTGTTTCCTCTACAGTCACTGCTTCGTGATCTGTGTTTCAGTGTTATTGGCTGATGCAGCAAAAGCGATTGTGTGCAGAGCATTAAGACAGAGGTACTGTATACACTTGTACATACCTTTAAACTAATTTGTTCCCAAAAATCACAGTAATGTTCAAATTATTACATTTATTTCAAAAGAAGAAATTCCGCCTCTTTTCATTGGTGTCCCAATTCACCCTGAATGCCTAACACCATAAAGATAAAGTTGTGTGGCACAATAAAATAGAATAATATCATTTAAAAAATCTTTATTTATTAAAATCCTTATTGTAGTAATGTGTGTCAACTAAGGTGAAGTAAGGAGGAGAAAGGAGGCGAGGAGGTTTGTGCAATTTTTGTAACCTTATTACTGCCAAACAAAATTGAGCTCATGGTTTCATTTGTTCTTTTGACATGTAGACTGTACATTTCAATAAACAAGGTGTCATTTGTCATTCACCACATTCACCATGCTTTAGCACCTCAAGCTTTTGTTGCAAACTCTGAAGAACCTTCATAGGCTTCACCCGTATTTCAGGTGACTGTTTTGACTTGTATGGGCATCTCTTTGTCCTGTGACAGATCAGCAAATCCCTGTGGGCGCACCGTGGTGCAGGGTCTGTCCACATTGACACAGCCCGCTTATATGAACAATTTGGCGTCGAGGCCTCCATGTGTCATGGGAGTGTCGAGCTCGTCAATAACCAGCACATCATGCTGAACCAGAAGGTTGCACACAACTTCAGTGAGTGTCACCCTTGACCTGAACTATGCTAAGAAATGGCCTTTTGGATCTGCTGATTTTTTATCTTAAACTGTTGTTGTAAATAACTGTCTCATTTGTTCCACAGTCTTACATCTTTGGTATCTCTTATCTCAGATCAGCTCATTCCTTAATATGTTGTGAGCTGTGAACGTGCTTTTCTGGCTCTGTGGTAATGTGAGTAGCACATGCTAACATCCTTGTGTGAGCAGTGCATGCTTTTGGTTTTTGGTTCCCATGCCTTTCAAGGCTTAATGGTGATTGCATCCATTCTGGCTTACACTGTACAATCTGACCATGTGTCTAGGAAGGAGGAATTAGAAATGGGAACAACACAGCCAGTTAGTGCAGTCGTTGCCAAATCCGGTCTGTTACCTGATGTGGACCTGGTGGCATGGGGACGTGGGTTGTGAGTGGCTATGATCTAAATTTACTGGCGATGTGGGACCTCACCCAGATGGCATAATTTCTCCTGGAATACAGGTGGTCTAGGTGTTTGGGGAAAAAGCAGTCATTGCATCTCACATACTTCCTGGGCCACTGCGTGCTGAGATAAGTCAGGAAATATGCAGTCCACTTTACTGTTTACTTTTGTACATCTGACAAGGAAGATCTGCAATAAAATGACATAAGTAGGCCACCATAGATTCCCTGTAAGTCATACCAAAACAGAAAGGCACTTCCGTAAATGTATCCTTTGTAAGTGCTGCTACCGCTTTCCATCCGGGAGTAGAGTTATTGAAAGTGAATTGCAGGCTGTAAGGTGCTTCCTGACTTGCATGCAGCACCGGTTCATCGCAGACTTCTTATAATAGCATTAAAAATAGTGCTGTGATCCTCAGCTCTGTGGTTGAATTTATGTAGTTGCTGAAGTCCCATCAGAGTTAAAGAAACAGCTGCATGCAGGCAGGACTGTCAATAATTAGCAATACTGCACCTCATGCTTGCGTTTTTTGCGGTATTTCTCATGCATAGCAGGAAATCATCAGGGTTGATGTTATGCATTCATTTGCATTTCTTGTCGCAGATTTATTCCCAGGCAAAATGGCATCATTTGCCGAGAGTTCATTAGTCATCCCCGGGGAGATGAAGCACTCCTTGTCGAACCCCCCAAGAGGACCAGTGGGAGGGCAGAGATGAGAAGTTCCTGTGAGCCCCACCAGGTGGCAGCGCACAATAAGGGTCTTGCGATACTTGGTGCAGAAGCGCAAGGTGTAGGTGAAACAGAGCCAGAGACAGTCAGAGATTAAACTCCTCACTGGTGCCCAGAAGAAAAGATAGGAAGTCGGTTAACTGAAATATCCACACGGGCAAATGAGGATCAGTAAGCACTCAAGTCCCCATATTTGAAACATTAGAACAGGGACCATAGGCACTTTGCTGTACGTCAGGTGTGTCTCTCCATATGTGAGGTTGTATCTGCAGACTCCACTCCACGTCTGCCCAAACCTGCAAATCGCTGAGATGATCAGTGTGGGAAGTGCAGGTAGGAAACTTTGCAAAACCCAAGTTAAAGGATTTATTGCCACGAGCTTTAACCTGTAATGCACCAGTGGCTGAGAGATGCATCTGAAAATACTTTAAAATAATAAGCAATACAAAGGTGGAACAGTAAGCTTAAAGGTGTGTTTATGATTTGATTTCTTAGTAGATATAAGATATCTGATTAGCCTAAAACAACAACAAAACAATAATAATAATAATAATAATAATAATAATAATAATAATAATAATAATTATAATAATAATTATAATAATAAATCTTCTCTTATATGGTTTGTTTGAAAACTATTTCTCAAAGCATTTCATAAAAAGAGGAAGATAAACTGGGTACAATAAAATAGGAATAAATTTACAATAAGACTCAACACAAAACGTACAGCAAAGAACAAAGTAACCAAATACAAAGAGATTACAATAGAGATTGTTATAAAACAAATTATAAGGGAGAAGGGGGGAAGAAGGCACACAAATGTGTCAATTGAAAGCAGAGCTGGAACAATATGATGAAGAGTCCCTGTCAGTTTGTAGTATAAAGAGTGAATGAGTCACTTAATGCTGAAGCAGGAAAGCAACCTGAGATGATGGATGGGTAGGTAAGTTGGCAGGATGCCTCTCACCAGGAGCCAGGTGAATTCACCTTACAACCGTTGAAATTTCCGAGCACCTGATTTTCCCACTAAGCGTTTTTAATGAACGCCAGCATTCAGCCTCTGTGAGCGGTCCTGCTTCACAAACGGAGTGAATCTCAGCAGCGTATGGCATCATTATGGAGCTGCCTCTTCCCTGTGCGAACTGCCCTCAGGTCGGGAACAGGGGCCCCTTGAATCTTGTCGGGATATATTTCGGGCCGTCCTTTCTTACAACTGGTTGTCGGTGGAAGGCCGTGGTGGGCCAGCCCAGTGCTGAAACGGGTTGCTGGCTGTCATGGTACCGCAGCCTCCGCTATAGCCTGCGGCTGACCCCAGGCACTCCCAGCCATGCCGGGTGTGTGGTGCAGCTAAAAGAAGCTGTATCTGAAATATTTACACAACAGCTGGCCCAGCGGACAGACTTTACGAGGCCTTACATATCATCAGAAGCTGTTTCTCGGGATCACAGACGGCTCTTGTGACCTCTCCTTCCCCCAGTCGAGTAGCTACGAGCTGTAAGTACTTCCACTTTAGCGTGCTCTACCACAAAAGCGCCATTTTCCAAAACTGCACAATTTGTCAGTTGGAGTTGTTTTTATAGTGAGAAATATAATCTGCTAGGATTAATTATTCGTTGGTTTTATTGACTTTTTCGCAGTTCCATATGTGCACATTCCTGTGGTGACGCTCTGTTTTGTTGCAACTCAGTAGCTCCTGTTTGGCTGTTGATCGCACCTCTCCAGGTGGAGGCAGCAAAGACCTGGGCACCGCAGCCCCGAGACCTAACCCCGTTCTTGGGCATGGGGCCTGTACTGTTGGTGAAGGTGTTTGCAGGCAAGGCCCACGCATGTAGAACATGGGCTTTGCTGTATTTTCCCCATCACTCAGGGTTGTTTGTCTCCTGTCTGAAGCACAAGTAAGAGGTTCTCCGATTTTCTATGAGCTAGGTGAGGTAGCAGTCATATTGCTGTGGTTATTCAGGACATGCTGTTCTGTGAGTAACTCCCCAGATCATGCAGTTGAACCCCCCTTGCCCCCTCTTCTTTCCCACACCCCCCACCTAAAGGTCAGTTCACACTTGTGGTGTGTTGTGGTGTATTGGCAAACAAGGCGGCTACTGAAACAAAAGCAAGCAGCGGAACGGTTGTTGATACAGGGCAGCATGGATGGAAGGACCCTTGGGGAGTTGGATTAGCGGCTCTGGGGCCAGACGAACGGCTGTGTGGCTTTTGAGCTGTGGTGTAGCTGCCATTCAGATTATAAATCTCATGCTAATGTGACCAATTACAGTTCCAGTTTTAGTCCTCGATTCCAGATGCTTCCACAGTTTTGAGACTGAGCGCACATGTTATTTAGTATTGGAGAACTTTGTTGGCTGAGCTCTTTCTGCACTGTAGGTGTTGAGTTTGAATCCCTGTCAAGTCATCCCAAGTTCCAAGGATTGTCTGAGGAGTCTGACTGCGCTAGCTGTGCCCCCCACCACCGCAGTGTAGTCATCCTCAGTTCAGTTTTCTTTTAACAGTTGTACTTAGCGCCATTTTAAGCTGCAATCACACACACTGAAGAATTGAAGCAAATTGCCATTTTTTTAAGTGTCACATAAGAGTGTTACTTCGACCCAGGGGAGCAGATTACATGTCGGCAGTTTTCGTAAATAGGACAGGCTCATTTTCTTAAAGCACCTCATCTCTTAACAGTGTCAAATGCATGACCGCAGCATCCCATAACCTTAGAAAATTGCTAAAAGTTTGGCCCATTACCATTGATCCTCTGCATTCCCTCACAGTCGAAATTGCACGAATGAAACATCTTCTTCTCATTCGGTGTTTGGTTTATTCTCTTCCTCTGATTATCCTGTTAATCTTCAGAAAAAAGTTTAAAATGTCAAGAGGCTTCAGATCGGTTGAGGTTATTCAGGACCCACAAAGTAAGATAATTAGGAAAAGAGAATGGCTGCCTGATGGCCTTTTTACTTTGCTTTTAGTGCTCTGGCTGGTCCACATCTAAATAGCCAAGTCTCATTCTTCTCCTTTTTGGTGTTGCATACCTGACTCTGCTGCTTTACATTGAATAGAACCGATGTGCCCTGCTGCAGCTTGATTTTTACCCTGCCTGACAGTTGCGTGACAGATGACTCGATCACATCGGAAGCAGAGCACAAATGTAGGACTGCGCGACTGCGCTGCTGTACAGAAATTTTAAATAATACCACCGAGCAATTCTGAAAAAGCCCCTAATGTGTTTGGATTTTGCCTGGTGTTGGTAGCACCAATTGCACAAAGTTGCAGGTGGCTGTCATTTCTGAGATTCATTTGAAAGATCTCCCAGGGATAAGGTTTTTGGGTGGGAGAGATCAGGAGAGGAGGCGCTCATGGCAGTGTGCTGGAAGCCAGTACCATGGTGATTAGGGTGGGTAAAAATATGTTGCTCGCAGGTTGTTGGCTCAAATCCCAGGAAAGGGTTGTACGCTCCAAAAACATCTGATTTAAATTCATCAGTTTTACAAACAGCAGCACAGTGGGTAGTGCTAGTGCCTTACAGCTCCTGGGTTGTGGGTTTGAATGGGAGTTTGAATCAGTCTCAGGCTATGTGGAGTTTGCGTGTTCTCTGTGCTTGTGTGGGATGCCTCTGAACATGCCGTTTTTCTCCCACAGTCCAGAGATACACGTTTAAGGGGAACTGGGGGTTCTAAATGGCTTTTCGTTTGTGTTGTGTATGAGCCGGTTCTATTGTGGTGTGTGGTTGCGTGAGTGCATGCAGGTGGTTGTCACTAATACATGGGTGGATGGATAGACAGAGCTGATAATCCAGCTGAAATCCACAGATATCTCCTGACATCTCTCCAAAATAAACAACATAAATTTGAACTGAACTGGGGAATATAAATTAACCCTTGTGTGTGTATGTGCATGTGTGTGGGTCAAACTGCTCTATTCTATAGATGGTGAATGATTAGCAATTTACTACAGTGTGTCTGTAAATGTATTATAAATTCTAGTTAATAATTATTCTACCCTGCTTTTGAGAAAGCTATCTGCTATGTGCCTAAATGCAAAAACTTCTAGTTGTATAAATAAGGACAGGAAATTTTTAAGCCATGTTAGATAAAAGCAACCTGAAATAATCTAAACTAAAACTAAAAGTCAATGGAGTCTCACGCACCAGGAATTTTACAGAAATAAGTTCCTGCTTAAAGAATTATTTTACTGACCTTCATTGTATGCTGTAGTGAAATAAATCTCAATTCTACATCAGCTTGTGTTTGGTACACAGTCAGCAGCCCGCAGTTGCAGCCCCAGGGCAATCGAGGGGCAGGTATGCAAGTAAGAAAGGGGGCCTCTCATCTTCACACAACTTTTGGCAGAAGATGTGCATTGTTTTACTGCGGGTAAGATCTTTTTTGTTTGTTTTTTGTCAAGAGCAATCTTTGAACGTTGCTGATTTTTTTTTTTTTTTTTTTTTTTTTTTGTCTGCACTTTTCTTCCAGATATTTTCCTCAGGAGCTTTCCGGTGAAGCCGGGAGAGCTGAAGGACAAGTTGCTCATTGTTAATGAGGAGGACGGAGGCCTCAGTGATGAGCACATCACCTCTCTCAGGAGGTAAAATGTTTTGACTTTTCCTCTTTCCATGTATGTGTTAACATTTGCCAGCTGGTTATAGATGTCTTATAAACCACAATGAAGGCTTGAGGCATGTTGATGTGAAGCTAGTGGACTAAATCTCAAGGTCTGGGTCAATTTTTTTGATACTGATCTGTGGTCTGTTATGTAGCACCTTGTCCTGCGCACATAAGAACTGAAGTGAATGTGGTTATAAAATGCTGTTGCTCACTTTGTTCTTGTAATATTGATTGGCTGAGTAATAATTTAAAGCTGGTTCTAATGGGAGAGTGATATGGTTTTGAGCAGAGATGTGCACTATGAGAAATCTGTGCCGATGCAGAATCATTTCTATGCACCTATCAGCCAATGCGATACACAGGTTTATGAAATAAAGAGAAAAATGGGACTAGATCAGCCTGGATGAGAATGTAAAATTTCAGTTTTGCAGACCACGCACAGTCATTAAAATGAAGGAAATCGGCTGAATCACATTTGGCTACTCCCTGATCCTTAAATAGCGAATCGTTTTACTGGCTGTAGCCTTAAGTGCTGCGCGACACTTTTCACTTACTTTTTCATAAAGTCTAACAACAACTGAAATAGTGAAAGTGGAAAAAAAAGGTAAAACGATACCGCAATGAAGAAATAACCACTTAATCGTAACGGTGACTTTTTCCGGGAAGTGAGCCATTTTATTTTTTAGCATGCAGGACACCTTTTTCTTAACAAGAAAAAGCATCTCTTTCCTTGCTGGAAATTCTGCTTCATTTTTTTGTTGACCACATTAGAAGGTGCACTGAACAGTCTCTCACTGTGGACACCAAGTTAATTAAATATACAACTGTTACAAATGCTGTGTTTTATTTCAGTCTCACTTTGACAAACTTCTACACCACAGGCATTTCTATGCTGTATGTGCTGTATGATGGCATCATGAAACAAGTTTGAATTATTGGTCAAATCTATGCTGATAAAATTAATATGAACAATTGTCAGCTGATACAGATATGATTTCGATATCCTTATGCATCCCTGGTTGTGAGGCTGATGCAAAGGACTGAAGATGGAACAGCTTGGTAGGTCATGCGAGAGAATGGGGGAAACGTTGCTCCCAGCAAGCACTCATATGCAGCGAACGGCTTAGGAGCAGCGTTCTTATCACGCAGAGCCTGAAGGATGCATTTGAACAACCATCTGCACCATCATGCTTAGAGCACATGAAATGCCTTTGAATTGCCAAGGTTCTGCAGCACAGGACACGGTAGCTAGACTCGCCCATAGTGGGCTGGTCTGCCTTGCAGAGCTGTTCATTCCGTCTGTTGGGAGAATTACTTACTTAAAGTGTGTTTTAATATGGTGTGGGACAAGACCTAAGAACACACTCTTAATAGTAAGGGCCCCTCTACTGATCCCTGAAATATTCATATGTAGCATCTGCACCACATGCGGCTTCCCGGCTCATGAAATAGTGAGTCCCTCCTATGCTCGGCCAAAACACCAAGAGCACAAAGCTCAGGGTCTATTTGTGAGAGATAAGATGAATTCAACCCTGAAGGTTTCAAGTGACCACAACTGGCCACAACTGGATTGATATAACAGCAATCATGAGATCTGTCATGAGGTCTGTTCAGTTCTCGGTCACCTCTGACATTCCCCTGACATCTCTTGAGTCTTAGGCAGCTGAAGATCCATGTAAGGATGGAGATGCTTCTAAGTTGTTTATATTGTATTTTTGTAGTTTGTAGAGGTGTTTTTTTTTTTTTTTTAAAGCAAAGACTTTCTGCATCTCTGATGCTCTGGATGGCACCTTCAGGCTAGCAGCTAGAGCAGTCAGGTGAAATACCCTTGACTTTGATCAGGGGTATGAAACGGCCGATTACCCAGACTGCTTTTCTGTCCTGCTGCGGCCTTATGAGTGCTTTTTGATCTAAACGCGAAGCCAGGCTTTACACACGGCTAATGTGTTAACAGGATTCTGTGTGCCAAATGATGCTGCTCCTTGGGCCCTTCGATGGCAACAGACAGCCATTGTTCTTGACTCCTCCCCATCCCCTTTTCTGCAGATACGTGCCAACCTCGGACGATGTGGAGATGTACAAGTCCTTCAAGGGATCCCCCTCCGAGCTACACTTGGTGGATCAGTACATGCTGGAAGTAAGGCTTCTCCCAGCTAGCCCTATGAGTGTCTACAAATCGCATCCCACAGCACACCAGTAACCCCTCCTACTGCAAAAACCAGACTTCAGACTCACATTTCCTTTCACTGCACCTGCAGCTCCGAGTTCACGTTGCCTTTGTCTGCTTCTTAGTGTTTGGGCTTCTGGCAGGTGGTGGTATGCTTGCTGGAGCTGCTGCCTTCAGGTGATGTATTGTAGTTGAGTGTGGACCACTGCGCTCCTCACCCAGCCCCCAGCCCATGGTCCCTGTATGGCACGTGACACTTTAGTCTCTTCCATTACAAACCTCAGGGCTCTTAATTAGAAAACCACTCTGGCCCACAAAAACAAGCACCAGTCTCCCAGGTGTCATATAATAGTGAGTTCTCTCCAGCTGTAATAAGGCAGACATTTTATTATGCTCAAATAATAAGATGCAGCAAATAGATGGCATAGCACTCTAAATGCAGTGGGGCAACCTCCATCTCAGACTGGACTGCTCTGCACTGCACTCTGTGTGTATGTTTGTGTGTACCCACCAGACCTGCTAGTACTGTTTTCTTATCTGCCTTTTCTCTTCAGATGTGCAGCATCCCTTACCTGAGTGCCCAGCTAGACCTGCTGTTGACGGTGCGGGAGCTGCCTGTCAGCATGGAGGACCTGCAGCCGGTAAGCGCCCCCGGTGGCTCTTTCTAGCTCAAGAAACTACTTCTGCCTGCCTTACCATTTCTGGCCTGGCCTGTTCTTATTTTCCTTCTTACAAGGCTCAAACTCAACTAATGCCAAGTTGTTCTGTGGCCTGGTACATATGTGATAGTTAGTTAAATGTGCATGTTACTTGGTTTTGTATGGGGTCATCTGTAGCTGGTCTGGCATGTGTTTGATTGCACTATAATTTGGGGAAGGGCATGATGGATCAGCAAAGGAATGGGTGCACTATGAAGAATCTGAATGCTCCTAGAATGTTCTTCAGGAGCTTCACGGTTCCTTGGCCAATCTAATGGGGAGGGAGGGGGGTCATCACCGAGGTTGCCTCCACAAGGATAATGCACTAACAGGCTCAGCCATGCACAGTAGCCCGAAACTGGAGAGGGTCTTCACTAAGAGGGCAAAGGGGCACTGCAGTTCACTTTTCCCATTAAGCTGAAACTTTACATCCAGGACCCTGTTAAGCTGCTTAAAATGACTGGCTGATGACGCAAAGGATGTTGGTGAGAAACGTCACCCATTCCTTCGTTGACCCATCATGCCCGCCAGCAGCACATTCAGTTGCGGTTGGGGGGATGTTGTGCTCAGTGTGCTGTGAGTCAGGACTTTTGGATTATTCTGAACCTTAAATCACGTACCAGTACCTGGGCCTCCAGAACTGGAGCAGATTGACCAAGTCTGCAGGGGTAATGTTGTTTTTGTTCGAGTCAGAACAAAAAGTACCATCTTCCACTGTCTCGGGAAGGTAATTTGTTGAAAAACCCTTTGTAAGATGAGTTCTCATAAATTGAAAACGTAATTACCGTTAGTTTTGATGGCGTTTTTTTTTTTTTTTTTTTGCTCTTAAGCCGCCAAAACTGCTACAGAGTTGTGCAGCAAGATGACCGAATCCCATTAAAATGGACACAGTTGCAGTTCTTTAAGCATTTACATTAGTTTAAGCATAACAAGGCAGTTTCTCTTCATTAATTTCTCTTTAACACTGTCTGACTGTATACCTGTATTCCTTCAGTTCCTTTGTAGCTATTAAGTCCCATATAGTTAAATAAAGTATCCTATTATGCTCAATGATTATGTATTAATTCAGCCTTCATTGCAAAAAAGAAGAGTAAACACAAAAGAAATCACTGGAAATAGAGCAAATGAATTCACTCACTGAAAATTCAGACATTGCTTGGATAGTCCAAATGGGGCGCGTGATTATCGATATAATAATAGGTGAAACTAGCGGTAAGGGGTAATGGAGGTTGGGAAGAAGACCATATGGCTCCGATATCACTCTGCTCAACTGCCAGGAAGTGCGCAAAATACACATTTTTTGTAAATCTGAAGAAGTGTCTTGTAAGTCAAGGAAGGGTTAGTAAATTAAACTCCTCCGAAAGTCGAATTCTTGTAGTTCAGGTGCCTTTATCTCAAGAGTGTGACTGTACTCTGCAGTGTGTCATTGGAAGACGTATTGTCATCTCTAGAGGTCACAAAGGAGACTGCGGTCAGTATTAGTTGCCTGTTTGCTCTCACAGGTGGAGGTGTGTGTCTTTGTGTGCATATGACAGCACTAAGGAAATCTTGATAAATAAATTGTTGTAATTACATGGGGTGAGTCACAGGGCGTTTAGTCTGTGAATGTGCTGTGAGCTACACAAATGGCAAAACAAGTCTGAGGCATCTTATGAAACCTCTCTAATTCAGCGTTGTCCATTTGGATGGTCGGAATAGTGGGTGACCTCTGGTGGAATGGTGGTCCCCCCTACTGGCTTCCCATGGCAACCTTCAGGGACAAAATAATTACTGCATCTTCAGTAGAAGAAAAACAAAAATTTCCACTTGCACAGATTGCTCAGACAGAAGGGAAGAAAACTTTCAACCAGAATTTGCAAAGTTATTTGGACCTTTGTTTGCAGATATGCCGACAAGACAATTGTCTGGCAACTGCCACAGTGATTCTTGTGCTCCTTTGTTAGGCTATTCGGCAAAAATGTATGAGAATAAACCCCTACACTGTTTTGTATTCATCAGTCCGTCCATCCATCGTCTTGGTCTAAGGGACTGAAATGTGAGGAAATTAATGTAATGCACTGTAATAAACACAGATAGATGGATAGATAGCTGATTTTATGAGTTTTAAAAAAAAATTGCTTGTGCCTACGGCAGCAAATACATTAATTGGCAGGAAATACATGAATAACATTAGAGTAAATAAATATCAACATTTATTTACTAATCTGTACTAAACTGTTGCAAAATGAATCTATTATCAAGACGATGGGGAGACAGATATGATGGGCAAAGGCCATAGAGGGGCACAGCAGTGCTGGGATGAAACAGTCCCAAAGTGTCACGAGAAGATGTGGGCCTTCAAAAAAGACGAGAAGGTCAGGAGACTGGGAGCACATGTGGGGTTGTGAGGAAGCTCATTCCTCAGCTTGGGAGCCACAAGGAGTGTTTTTCTTCCTTTGCTTCTGCATAGAGGAGCACGGAGACCAAGCAGCCTGAGGCAGAACGGAGGTTTCGCACTGGACGGTATAGAGAGATGAGAGTCTGGAGACAGTGAATGGCAGAACCATGTAGAGAGATTTAACAAGACAAATAAATCAGAATAAACATCTCCTGCAGCTTCTTCTTAAAAGTCCTTGGATCTACAGTATTTTCTGGCTTTTATTTTAAGTTCTTGTAAGGCCTCACACAATGAAATTGGGATTTTTTAATTAACTGTTACTTTGCCAATGCCAGTAGTTTGTACACTGAGTTACTTAATAGTTTACCCATTTATACAGCTGCGTAATTTTTACTTTTTAATTCACGGTGGGTATCTTCATTTAGGGAACTACAGCAGGGGTGGGGACTCAATCCCAGGTCCTGCAAGGTGAGTCTTCTAACAGCTGTGTTCCCTGCAGCCCCCTCTTTTAAAATCAGGCGTCTTTCAGCAGAGGAAAAGTGCCTAATTCAGGCCCATTCTGTGTTTTTATGTGTACTGTGTGTACTTTATTTTTAAGTGAATATTAAATGTTATACCCAGAAATCCCTACACTAAAATATTTTTCCTGTTTAAAGTGTGTTATGAAACACTGCACGTGTTGGTCGGTCAGCGCAGTGTGTGTTTTGCAGTCAATAACAACTGTTTAGGAAGCACAAGAAAAAAAAACTTGTACGTGAGAGAGCAAAGTGGAGAGAGAGAGAAGCACGTCGGTACCCACCGAGCTGAGGAAGACGAACCAGACACGACATTTGCTATACAATATTTAGGCACATTAGTTTCTGAAGTGCAATTCCAGGTATACTTAGCCATCGAATTAATGGAGGACAATCCATCACATTGTTGTAACGTAATGAAGTACTTTGCCCCAGATTTCTATTTTCTTTGTGGTTATTTAAAATAAAATTGCCTTGCCTTCTGGATTTTTTCCATTTCCCAGCTTGAAACTAGATGGTTGAAACAAAAAAAAATCTCTGGTTTTCACCACAAGTGTGCAAAGGACTCTTATGCTTTCCCCCCCATTAATACTTTAAAACCCGCTACTTCTTGACATGGTGGGCCACATAAGCTCTGAGACATTAAAGAGGATTTGTCCACTGTCTGACAAGCATGGCGACAGCTGGTTAGGGAGCTGAGAACTTGTGAACCCCTCCTATTTTCAGCACCTGCAAGGACCAATTGGCAGATGATGAATTAAGAATCCAACCACTTGAAACGCAGGAAGTGTGTTAGTCATTATGTTGGGGTTATTGTGGCTGTTCCCTTGCTAGGAGGCATAGACCCCCCCTCCTGACCCAACCCCTCAGAGTGTAACGGTACATCGGTGGCCGGCCAGATGAACAAATGCTGCGAAACGAAGGCCGTGTGCATTTTATGGGGTTGAGTATCAAGGTCCTGACATATGGACCTCAACCACACTGCCCCCCTTGTCTCTGAGCTCCAGGCTCACTTTAAGCTCCCCCCATGAAGCATGAAAAAAAAATTAATTCATCACTGTCAGCGGCCTGGACCAAGATAAACTTAAGTTTGCTTCATGCAGTTTTGGTTTCCACAGTAGAACAAAGAGGGTCATGTTGGCACAGCAGCCAGTGCGGTGTTGTAGTCCCTGGATTTGGTTTTTGGAGTTTTTGCTTTCTTATTCCTTTTGGTCCCAGTTCTTTCCCTGTTGTTTCTGGATTCATCTAGTTTTGGTCTCAGTTTCCACTCTTGATGCTTTTGTTCAGTGCCTCAATAAGTGTCAGTTGAATTCTTAATCATATATATTTTTTTCTTAATCATACATTAAAGGAGATTCTTGTTTAATTAAAGTTTAAACAGATTACTGTATTTGCTATTGTACTGCACTGGAGGTTTTCAATTTGCTTCACTCGTATCTGATGTTAACAAAAGGGTGTACGAGTAAATTGCGGTTACATTCGCTTATAAGAAATTGTATGGAATTTTTTAATTTCATACTTATTTGATGGTAGCATGGATTATACAACGATTGTCTGAAGGCACATACGATCAGCTGCTGTTACACACAAAGAATCCAGAAGTGTGTAAAAGTTAAAAATTATTTGTTGGCTTCCATTGAGGTTTGCAGAAGACTGGCAGCGAGCAAAGAGAAGCAGGCTGTGATAAACAAGGATATTCCCTTTGACCGAAGCCCTCAGAGAAACACGTGCTTTAGGGCTATAAATATTTTCACTTTCAACGCTGACAAAGAGTTTGAGTCTAACTTTGGCCTGTTTATGGGATTTCTGTGCCTCTTATTAAAACATGACGGCTGCCCTGGATGGCTGGGGACCCACGGAGGCTCCTGACATCCGTCACGAAGAGCTGAACTTCTGAGCCTGGAGAAAAGACTGATTCTGCCTTCTGCATGTGTGTTTCAGCTGATCAGCCAGATGATCAGGATGTGTTCCCAGCTCTGCGGCAGCAAGTCCTTCGTGACGGTGCTGGAGTACCTCCTCGCCATGGGCAATTACCTCAACGAGAGCGCGGGCAAGGAGAAGGCGAAAGGATTCCGACTTTCAACGTTAAGCAAAGTAGGTTGGCGTTTCACAGTAACAACTTACACCCATAAGGCTGTGGTCTTACTCACACGTACAAGTCTTTATGTCCCACTTCTCCCAGTTCCATCCAATTCCAATCACTTCCCATCAGTTGAGTCCACTTGGCCAATCTGTCAACAAGCAGTGGGTCATTTTCAGCTAAATTTAACAATAAAACTGACCATCAGGAAGTTCCCTTAAGGCATCGCTGCAATAAGAGCAACATTTCATAAGCAGCTTCCCAAAGGTTCAGAATTGTCCCCCTTTAGACTTAGCTCCTTAATGGCGTTCTCTCACAGATGGAACACTGTCATTATTATAACATTGCTGTGGGGTCTTTGTCATGTTGACATCCCTAAAAAAATGTTCTGCCACAAATCTGGCACTGCAGGGTCATATTTTATTATGCTTTTGAATTCATAAAATCCCAGAAGTAACTTAAGTACATCTTTGCATGTGATGTGACAGTGTCCCAGACTAATGAGCTGCTGTCTCTTCTGTGGAAGCTGGCAAGTCAAGTTTCATAGTTTGGATCCTGGCCCCCGACATGAAAGAGCCAGGACGTGGCATCACTTGCATCTGTACTTAGCTCAGACAAAGAGTAGGATGAAGTTGAATTAAATGCCACGCACACATCTTTTAGTCCATTCCTCAGAAGGCAGCCGGGATCTAAGATTGGTAAACAACTAAACCCAGAAAAAGACAGTAAATCCCATCACAGGATTAAAGAGGTCTTCCCAGCATTTCAATTAAGAGGAAGAGACAAGCATGGGTTTGCATTTTATAGCTATTATTGCAAAGTTGGTCTAGCTGCAAGTGCCTGCTTTTTGTTTTATTAAACTTCTCTCTGCAACACGAACTTGGCTTGGAGCAACGGAGTCGCTTTGCAGTGAATGAGCTTGACGATGGAAACTGTGTTGATCAAACATAATTTTTGCCAGAAAAGAGAAACCGTTTCAATTTGGTGCTTTTACAATTCTAACCCAAGGTCATTTTCACGGCTCAAATTAGACCTGAAAGGAAGGTAATGTACTTGACACCTTTGCAGTCCTGCTAACAGCCTTTTCCTTCATTAGTTGCTTGATAACTGGGCGTGTCCTGACAAAGCCCCGCCCCTTTGCTTGCTTGCTTTCAGCGATTGATTACATTAGGATTATTTCTTATTCTGCTGAAAACAACCTTTCATACATTTAATCACAAATTGGCAATGTTAGACATGTTATAAAATCTTTTAAACTGAGAGATGTTTTTTTTAATCTATTTGACGTCTCACGGGGAAGAAATAAACACGCAGTACCTAGATCTGATTTCCTTTGATAATATTCCATGGGCAGATTGAATTTTCAGTTGTCCCTTGACTGAAAATATGCAGCTGAAAAGCCCTTTCACATGCAGCCTCACATATAAAAATAAACGGATATGATTGAATTTCACAGGCCTCTTAAAATATATACAAAAGTGTGATAAGAATGAGTCTATGCTTTACTGCTTAAATAATTTTCGTACTGCGGGACGTGACCAAAGCCGCCTTATGAGATAGATCAGGTGTGGCGCTTGGCACACAGTTTTAGGCTTGCAGGGTTTTTAGTTAGCATTTTTAAATGAGCAAAACGTCTTAATGTGCCGCGAACTTGGTGGCCATCGTCTACATTCTCCAGTAGCTCAGGAAATGCTGTGCACTTCAGCAGTGCATTCAAGCATCCGTTTTCCAACATGTGTAAGCAAAGTGAAAAGCTCGACCTTGGACGAGAGACAGGCTCGTGTGCGCCAGATAGCTCCCACTCAAGGCTGCCTGTACGTGGCTAAACTTGATGCCATGTGGGCTGGGTGACGTGTTCAAGGCCACTTCTTTTGTTCTGTCTTCTCCTCTAGTTGCCGCAGCTCCGTGGGAAAGAAAGGAAGTTCACCTTGCTGCACGCCCTTGTCGAGCAGGTTAGGTTACACGATCCCCACGCGGCGACGTTTTTCCAGGAGCTGGCGGAATTCGAAACTGTTCCAGGGGGTAAGCTAATCGGAATTTGATCAAAACTGTAAAGTTGCCACTATTCTGCGGTGGCTTCCCTGGGGAATTAACTTTTTTCCTTGTGGTCTTCCACAGCTTCAATTAAAGGATTGACTGCGGAGGTGGATGGTGAGTTGGTCAGATGATGCGATTCGTGAGACACGTGATCGATTCTGTTACTAGCATTCCTGGACACTTCTCCTGAATGTAGATGATAGGTTAACTGCAGAAGGCTCTGCCAAGTGTTATAACACACTGACAAGAGAATGTATATTTTTTTCCAAACTTTATTTAAACACAAACGCACACCACACACAATCATATGCTTCAGAATGGTATCAAGGAAATACAAATTTTGTTGTGGACACACAGAGTGGACCATTTGAAGAAAAGAAAGGAAAAAAGGCACAACATGACCAAATGTAAGCAAATGTATTTTGAGCGGAAATTATGCAGAAAACTGATATTATACGGACATGTATATGCCTTTACATATCTACATTTACATGATAGAATTAGCAATAGTAAGCAATACAGGCCAAAATGGCAGAGGGGGCAAGTGATATTGGCTACTGTAGAAGGAAGTGAGAATGTAATTCAATTTGCTGTATGCTGAATATCATTTGTATAAATATATCCACTAAAAACTGAAACTGTCAATAAATAGGCCCCAAATTTCTTCAGCATGTATTATACTGTAAGTACATGTGGGCTTTGAATTTGTGAATTAAATAGTGAGAGAATGCACAGTAATCAGGCAACAGTTGGTTGTAAGATGCAAAATCACTTGTCCTCTCAGCGCAGTACCTTAATGTGTGTACAAAAAGTGTTGCGATTTAAAGAGACAAGACGCTTCTTTGTTTGATGTCTTTTATTACATTCTGTAAAGGTGTATTGTATTTTTAGATCCAGTTATGTACACAGATGACTTGGTTTATGAGGTAGGACAGTTGATACAAGCAAAAATACTCCCGGTTGGCAGGAAAGACCAGTGGAGGGAAGAAATTTCTGGGGGAGATTTGTTTCAGTGGCTCAGAGAAGATTGATGATGACCAAGCTTTCTCACCTTCCAGTCCTGAAGAATGAGTTGCAGAAGGTCATTCAGTACAGAAAAACATACAAGCGGAAAAACCAGGGGCCTCAGCATCAAAAGTTTCTGAAAGACCTGAAGGTGAATCTTCTCTTTCTCGTTTCTGTTTTGCTCTGCAGCTCACTTGATATATGGCTCAAGCAATGAACCCATAATTGTTTTGTTCTGCATTTTAAAGGACTGTAGAGGCCCCTGTACCATTAATCAGAAACACCGTTTGACGCCATATGCCGCCACAGTTGTATATTTGGAGATGTGACCAAACAACTGAGCTCAGCAGTAACCCTTAACCCCTTTATCTCGTCCGTAGGTGGCAATTGAAAGGCACAATTCCAATCTGTCCCAGATGACCAAGAAGTGTGAGGACATGAAGAAGCTCTACTTGGACATATTGGTAATTCCCCTCTTGTCATTCTCGTATCTTTGTTGTGCCGTCTTGCAGGGGAAGACGGATGGTTCCCGGCACTCAGCATTGGATGGGCTCCTTTTTGATTGCCCACGGCTTATCTGCGAGGACTGGAGAGGGTGGGTGTATATTATGGGCTGACACATGCTGGATGGTTTCTGACTTTCCAGCAACCTTGGGCTGCTTTGTGGTTCTGAAACAAGGTGCCGCTGCTCTTGACCCAGACGTGCACAGGCCTGTTAGTTGTTCTCTTCCGAACGGACCAGATGTCCCTTTCATTCTGCCAATTAATGTTTCCTCACGCAGCTGTAAGGTGCTTTTGGGCTGGGAAATAGACTGATTTGTCTTGGGGTTGCAGTGCGTTGTAGGCAGCGGACTGAACAGTGACGGAATATCAGGGTGAGTACACGCAGTGGAGGAAACTTGCTGAACAGTAAAATATTAATTGGTTTGATGGATTATAGTTACAGTGGAATTTATCAGATGTAAGTTGCAGGAATTTTTTTTGGCATGGGGAGTGAGCGCTGCAACACCATCATTTTTAAATTAGGCCAAAGTTGTAGCTGCTACAGCAAACTCTGAGTTGCAGAAGCAAAGAACGGGCTTTTAACTGTGTTGTTTCCAGCTGAAAGCCTGAACCCCCTCCTCTGTGGTCATCGCCTACTTTCCAAGAGAGAAAACTGAAAATCACTGCTCAAGAGACATGAAATCTGACCATAAAATTTAAACATAAACTGGGGCCATTAATCACTCATAAAAATAATAAGATTGTTTGTTACCCTAAGCTTCATTTTTGTAAGAGTTACACAGAGGTAGATAGCATAGAATCCACCTTGTCCAGAACCACGGCATGTCCAGAAAATTATTGTGAGTTATTGTAATGAAACATCTTTTGCACGCTTGGTAACATTGATATACAGTATAAAGGTATGTTTTAAGTTGCATTTGGACAAATTCACAGAAAATGCTACTGCAAACAGAAGTATTTCAGAATAAATCTGTATGTTTACAGCAGTATTCTAATGAGAGTAAGAGTTATTATGTAAGGTCAACAGCCTTGTAGGATGTCCTATAGTCCTACTGATTTGGGCTCAGATGCTCCCCAGCTTACCTTCGACACCAAAGTACTAATGAGTTTTCTAGGAGTTATTGCATGAGGAGCTATTTCAGGTTTTAATTCAACTATTAATTAAAAGGGAATAGGAAACAGTGCTGGACTTTACATACTAACCAACTGGATCTCCCTGTTTGTCTGGACTATGGCCCCAGGTGATATTAGATGTTTGCATAATGAATGACAAAGTGAACGAGGATGTTGCTTGTTGTGGTGACTGTGTTCTTTGGTACAGAATGACGGTGGTTGTGAAATGCCATCAGCAGTATACAACAGCAGTTTGTTGGTTCCCTGGTCTAAGGTGAAATTTGGAGAGCCGCTGGAACAGGACTCGCAAGAGCTTTTTGGGTGGGTGAGCACCTTTGTCAACGATTTCAAGAGGGTTCACGCAGAGATGACACACTAACGGCATTCAGAAGAATCCTCCCATGCGACCCACACACATCGTAAGCAGTTTTTGTACGTCTGAAAAATGTTGCCGAACATTAATCTTAAGTGGGACAAATGGTGATTACCATCAGTTCCACCATTCACATCAAATAAAGCTGTACAAATTGGTCATGTGTAAATGCGGGATGCATTGTATGAAAAGAACAACACGGAGCCAATAAATTACTTTATATGTTACACATTTTATGCATATTTTAAACAGCAGCCAAAACTATGACTTTTACAGTATTTTTCTTTATTTTTGTTTGGGTGAACTTCTGAAATAGTATTGAAAATTTGTAATACTAAAATCACATCACGTTTTTACTTGAGTCAGAGGAGCGGAAGCCTATATTCCATTATTTTCAATGGGGAAAATAAGATATCCCAGTAGCCCAGCAAATTTCCCTAAATATCACCAAAATACTCATAATCACCTATATAACAGTCAACCAAGGATATTTTTCACAAGATTTTCTGCTTTTTTAGAAGGAATTTTCATTTGGTAACGTAGAGAAGATGACACTGATAATGCACTACATGTTTAAACATTGCAAGCACAAGATGAGATCCGGTAGGGAGAACAGATGAGATACAACTGCAACTTAGCCTGGTTAACCTTCCTGCCTGCTTCTGACTGTGTTATAAAATCCCAGCAGAGTGTCACACTGAAAACTCCAGGGCCAGATTTACAACTCCAGAGTAATCCCCCCCCCCTTTCAAGAATATCAGAAATGAACTGAAGCAGAGATCTACCAAGCACATTGTGGTTATTGTGAACAACCTTATATTCTGCATAGTGCATACATGTATCAGAAAAACCATCTGACCAACTTTTAGGTGTAATTGCACCATTGACTTCCATATACTCAGTTAAATAACAAATAGTAAAAGACTGGCAAACGTGTTGCTGGAATTACTTTCCCTTTCTACAGTCCATTTTCTGTTATCCATGTGAGGATTATGTGGTTTGTGGGTTATCTGTGCAGAATCATTAATTGTTATGGAATAGCTAATGACAGAGCGACAAAAAATGTGTATGGCAGGTGCTGAGAGCACGTATATACCTGAGTACAGCTGTCAGGATCATCCGTCCAAATTTGTACTTAATCATCAGGCATGTAAACGCTGTGTGTGTGTGCGTGTGTGTGTGTGTGTGTGTACGCACTTGCTGTTCTGTCTACGTCTGTCTTTCTGGGTGTTTTTTTTTTTTTTTAAAGAGCACACAGTTGTACCCGCAACAGCGTACATCATTTCTCCCCATAAAATGGCTGAAAAATGGAAGAAAGTTGTTCTCACCATAAATTTTTTAATTGAAAAAAATTGAAAGGAGGGACATCTGTAGCAGCACTCGCAAAGAAATATTGCACTAGAGTCCAAATATTTCACGATACACTCGAAAGCAGGAAGTGCACCAAGGGTTCTCACCAAGTTTTTACATAAACAGTATGTAGTTCTATGAATAATCCATAAATTTTAGAGTTTTTTTCACTATAAATATGGCACATTAGAATAGAAGCTTTATTATTGTATTTGACATAGGTTTTCCACTCCTTTAACCCGGATCTTCAAAGGAATGCCATGTTGCTGTTGGCTGTGCAGCTGACAGTGGGTGGGCTTCACCTCTCTCCCAGAGTCCCATGTGGCTCTGGACCATCAGGCTTCAGTTTTGCCCACTTGTCAGCATGCATTTCCAGGTTTAAGGAGAGAGCCGGTCAGATTACACCCCAGGCTTTTCCCTCTCTTAGAACTGCTTTTTTCAGCCTGTCCGTCAGTGACCCTTGCCAACCGTGAAGTGAATCCATGAAGAACGACCAATCCGTGCTGATGCCTCACGGTCGAGGGAGCAATTGTTGGCCCAGGAGCAATCGCTTACAGATCACTGGAGCCATCCGGGTGCCCCTAAAAATCCCAGTTTGATTAAACCTTTCCACTGAAGGGTAAAGGCCAGCTATACTGCACATATAACAACACACTGCTTGAAAAATGTGTTGTACCTTTAAAGTGGCATTAAATGTGCCTGGAAATCCAGGTCTTGCAAAAGGATGAATGTAGCTGTAAATCAGGTTACAGTGTTGCGCGGAGGTGATGCATGAGGGATCTGTGAAAGATGCTCAAGTGGTGCTCCTCAAACACTATTAAGGGAACCGTCCGCTGAGTGCAACTTTGCCGCGACAAAACCAGTGCGCGCGTCTTCCTTCACCTTGAAGAAGTGACTCCATTTGTCACCATGGCCTTTCCTTCACAGTAGACAGACCTTCATGGCAGCTAAAACGAGGTAAGGAACAAGGTGAGCTGTATCCTTTTCATGTAAAAGGCATTACGTTGTCCTTATTTGTGCTCGACTGAGGTTATATGGCCCTTAGAATTCCGGTTGACCATGTGGTAAGACGTCGCCCACACCTAAACTTGTGGTTGGAAATGGTCCAAAGGTACATTTATTGTTAACAGAAAGAGTGAAACACCATTTTGTATTTGCAGCGACTTCTCCAATTCCACATACCAGGTTTCACACCTTTAAACACTGCTGTGAATAATGCTTTGGGACCTAATTGAAGATTTACTTCCTTTAAGGGTTCTTGCCACTGTTTTGAGAATTTATGTATTAAAAAGCAAGTAATTTTACTCACCTTCATTGAGGGATTGGCCAGGTCAGGGGTGTAGTGCTCAGAGTCTATTTCGGAATCAATAGGCACCGGGCTAAGGAGGGTGCCACCCTAGGTGGGAGGCCAGGCTGTCATAGGGTGGCCACACACATACTTTGGGCAATTTATGATGACTAGTTTACCTGAAGCACATATTTTTGAACTCTGGAAGGAAAACAGAGCACCCAGAGGAAACACACATGACCACAAGGGGAACGTGCAAACTCCACACTGAGAAAACTGGGTTCAAACTCTCAACTAAGCTGCCCAGGTGCTGCGATGTGCTGCTGCATTGCAATTTGACCTCTGTAAGCTATTTTTGTTTTCTCTGAAATATCTGTTGCTGCATAATAGGTGGCTTGGCAGAGTCAGAGAGGCGGCGACTGATTGATTTTGTGGCACAGAGGAGAGAGCCCTACTGTGCCTGGTATTTTAACTGGAGGCCCATGGAAAGCACCTTGCTTAGTTATGAAGTGCTGGTATAGTGAACATAAGGCACAGAACACATGCTGGAATACATGTGTGTGTGTGTGAGGGAAAACGCTACTTGTAAAAACATAATTCCAGTTTTGATCGCACCATTTCTGAGAATAGTCTGCTGCATTATGAAGAGGAGCGCAGTGAAAACCAGTATTTACAATTTCTTTGTGAAACACAAATCTGACAAAAGTCACTTTGCGGCTTCACTGTTTTCTGTTTAATTTTGAATTTGTGTTTCATATATTTTGTAATGAAAGAAAAATTGTCTAAATAAATCACAATCGCTGTCTGAACACAGCTGCTCAGTTCTTTTGTAGGAGCTGTTTGCCGCTTAGAAGGTCTGTTGAGGAGCAGTTCTGCAAACAGTGACGTTCACAGTCAGGGTGTTCGGCCTGACACTGAGTCCTGTTGTCAGCAGATCCAGACCATCAGTTCTGCACCTGGTGTCCACAGATCCAAGAGCTGGAAAGTGCTTCAGTTGGGTTCCTCCTCTATGTGTTACTCTTTTCAGAAAGCAGGGCTTCTTCTGGTATAGCACGATTTCCCACAAGCACCTGGTTTTCTTTATTGCCTGCTGTTAACCAGAGTCTCATTCTGAGCTGCACCCCCAGTTATAGACTGCTGTAGCACTGTTTCTACTCCCATAGCTACATTTCATTACCCAAGGTGCACTAAGTTATGCTGCAGCTCAGCTCATGAAATGTATTTGAATGTTTAACTTGCATCCCCTCTAATAAAGAAGTATATATTTATATCATATATAACATCAGCATTATCTCCTAGTACCTTTTATTCACTGCAAAAAATGAAAAATTTAGCACTTAACAGTTTGCTGATATTGAGAGAAAAGCACGCCAATGTACCTAGAAGGGGAGAATCGACACAGTTTTTTCCACACTAAGTGCTGCTAAGGAGTACATAAAATATGGAAGGCCTGTTATGTCCACAATATGAAACATAACCACCTCAGAATTGAGAAGATCAGTGCAGTTATGGGAAAAGTTACTCAAACCACAAAGGTTCAGTAATTTCATTGTAACTTTGGGCTTCAAGAAAGAAATAAGCGAGAAAATATGGAGCCATTATTTTTGTTTGTTTATCGTTTTTTGCTTTCGGGCTGTCGGATTCATACTTCGACAAGTGTCACAAATGTTGACAAAGCCGTTATGGATCCCCCATATAGAGGAGGCCGCTCGCTGCTCATAAGCTGCGGTATATGTATGTGTGTCTGCAAGCATTTCGGCTACGTTTGTTTTGATCAGTCCAGTCTGTTGGAAAACAAGCCTTGTCTCTCTGACTGAAGGAAAAAGGGAAGACGAGTGTGTTTTGGTGGTCCGAGGTGGTTTCCATGACGTACTGTATGTTCACAGCCTCCGTCATTCATTCCCATTTCTATATGAATCACTGGGAGTTTTTAAAGTGACTCTTTTTTTAAAAGCTGGTTTGATGTGGTGACCAGGTGGGGACTGTTGATAGGTAAATTTGCACAAATATTTCTTTCTTTTCCCTGTAATTATTTAACCAACAGTAACCAGAAATTGAAATACTTGCTGTCTTATTAATAAGCAACTGCTATTCAAACAAAAACACGCAAATTTTTAATTCAGCTTAATTTATTTTTATACAGTGACACAGTGCTGGATTAAAAAAAATAATGTATAGCAGATAGAACAATTACAAAGTAAACCTACAGCTAAGATTAGCTATAGAATTAATAACTAAAAGGTTAATACTGATAAGTAACAATATATAAAGTTAGCTAGTTGGCAAATGAAGAGAGGAAAACACAAAAACTCCCAAACAAAAAGTGGAGAAAAATTAAGTGCCTCTGACCCCCCCGGGCATTTTAAGTAGAAAATGAGCCAGTAGTTACAGCTAAGAAAAGAAGGACCATACAAGGCATTTCATTCTGTTTTATTGTAGTAAATATTTTCAGCATTATACTTCTTCAACATAAAGTCTTCAGATTGTGTCAAACTCAGTTATTGCCATCCTCAGAATTCGGCCATGTACTCACAAAGTTTTTTTTTAGTCGCTGTTCCTCCAGATGGCCCAAAAGACCAAAATCCCTCTTTTAATGTGTTGATGATTTCAGTTGACTGCACCTGGTGCTTATTTCCTTGACACAAACCCAGACCGGGTGCAGCTCTGTGTGACAGCAGGGACAGGGTGCCACGAGGACAGGTTCATACCTGCCACAACTGGTTAAATCTTACAAAGTCCCGAGTTTGTTGTTTTACAAATCAGTTTTGTCTCCGTACAAACTGAGCACTGGAAGAGCAGCAATGATAGTAAGGCGATATTATCGAATATGCAGGCGGGCTCAATACCAAAGACGAAAGACATGTTTTGAAAATTATCGAAAGAAAACAAGCTGAAAGGTGAGCCGGAAAAGCGTTGTAGTCTTTTTTCACTTCAAACGGATGCAAAAAATGCAGTGGCAGCAGCAAAGATCATTCGACTCATTAGCGTTGTGTACACAGCACAGATTTGCTTTGCGCTGTACTTGTGGTGTAAGTGAATCGGCCGCCAACGTGGGTCTGTTTTAATGTAGGCCCGCACCAACGTGCATCTGCGGCAGCATTCTGCTCTTCTCCCAACGTCCTGTAGCGAAACCACAATTTATGCCAAATACAGAAGTACATTTTTTTGCCCAACCTCAGTTTTACACAGATTTGTGGACATGTGAGCGCTCTGGCACCTCTGCTACAAATCATCAAGTTACAGATTTCCTAAATTCTACTTTTCAGTTGCATTTTCCTCACTTGTCTGTTTCCAGTTTCCAAAATTATCCCGGAATCGCACTACCTTCATCCGGTCATTCATCCACCCACAGTAAAAGAGGCCCAAACAAGCTTTCCGCATTCAGTTTGCTTCTACGCTGCAGGTACAAGTTTTTGCGATAATCATTTTGCTCTTTTTAACTGAAAAGATCTTAATTTTAAATAGATTGGTGGGCACCTGAACCGGTCTACCCTAGTAATCGACAGCAGATACTCTCTAGTGACATTTTCCGCAATGACGCAGATGAAGGTGCTCCTCATCGTAAAGAAAAAGGTCAAACTACAGAGGGATGCTGTCTTTTTTTGTTAAAAAACCTGTGGAGAATCACCACAAAACTTGGAAAATTCTGCCAGACTTTGCCCTAAGAAAAAATAAAGGGAGATTCAAAAAGAACTGAACTTAAATTAAATTTATTTATTAATTTATTTTATATATTAGTAAGTATTGTACAAACGTAGTTTAAACCAATTTCTAAACTGTTTTCTTAATCTAACAAAAGCTCAATAAACAGCATTTTCATGGGATATTTAGTTACTGACAAAGAATGCTATATTTTTTAATCACCCTGTTTTTTTAAATTATAAATATATCAGCTAATATCATAAATATGGCCATAAGGCTCTTGAACCTACCACTATCCTCAAAACCACGCACAGTGTCCTGTCGATTCAGTTAGCATTTCACTGTATGGCATACCTGGTTACCATGTATATGACAAATAAATCTCTTTGAATCTTCGAATCTTTGAAATATATCATAAATAAAGTAATTACATTATTTAATCATTATGTAAGTCATCTAGGGAAGGGGTCTACATATTTGGTTTCCTCATCCCCTGAAAATGTGTTGCAAATCGGAAGGAAAGTTGCATTTTACATTTTTTACTCTGAATAAAAAGTTACTTGTGTGCTTTCTGAGAAATGCAGCAGGCTGACATTAAGGTGATACCATTTTTTCCCCAATTTGTGTAGAACGTCAATGAACAGACAGATTTATATGCGTTGCACCTTGTTATGGTGTTTTTTCATCTCGCTTTCAGCCAACATGTATTCTTTATTGCTTTCTGCCGTCCCATTTACTGGAGCTCCCAAATCCATTTTCCTCTATTGTGATATTGATGCTTAAAGAAAGTCGCCCAGTCCTTCACAGTTTCTTCGTCCTCCTCTTTTTCGGGAAGAAGCACAATAACATAGTAGGTAATGGGACACTCACTAGGACTTATGAAAAACTGCAAGCCGCGCTTGCGACAAAGCTGCCATCGAAGGAACCAGATTGAATAAAGCATGAAAATTCAGAATATCTTCCTTGAAAATAAGACGGAGAGGTCAGTAGTAAGATTTTGGATGTCGGAATGAGCTGAAAGCACTGCTTTAAATGGACGCGAACCGTTCCTGTTGCTACAGGAGCCCGTCTCCACGCATCCCCGCAGCCCAAACTTTTATTGATTTTTTTTGTTTCCTCCAGAATCATTACCTGACTAAGTACTCCAGGTGGGAATCCAATTATTAATTAAAAAGGGACCCTAAACCATGCTGGTCAGTTACTCACTGAACCTGACCCAAGCGATATTGCGGTACTTTAGAAATATTAGACGGCGGGATTACGTTTGGAGGACGGCATATTGCGGTGCTTTACACGCTGCAGTTCACAGGGAAACGGTTGCTTTGTCTTTGGCTTTTAAGTCAGTGCGGATGCTGAAATGATCCCACCTCAGCATCTGCATCTTCACAACATGGAGGTGTGCTGTCCCTTGCGTCACCGGGGTCGGCGGAGTGCAGCTGTCCGCATGGCGCTCCGATGCCTGCATTACATTGCCTTGGAGTGCAGTGCGCGCGCGCGCACACACGCACGCACAGAGTCTCTGAACGGAAATGATCGCAGACCAACGTCACATGCAATAATGACCTCCTTACCCATTTCATTTGGCTACTGGTTTGCGGTTTAGCTGGTTTAAAGCCGAGTCTGAGCCGCTCTAATGTGCTCTTTTCAGGCAGCGTTGCCCACCATAATGGACATTCTCATTCTTCCAGGAGAATAGGGCTTCCTTTAGCCCCTTGCTAATAGTGCTGTTGTGTGACTGCGCTGTGGCCGTGACTGCTAAACAGAAGAATTCTGGCTGATGGGTGGTGCCGATTACAAGCCCCTGCAGCGTCTACCCCAGACAGAAAGGCACGAGACTTCAGCTTATTTATTCCTAATTTCCCTGTGGTTTTCCGCAGCTATTTGTTTATTAGTCGATCACTTTGACCCCTTTCCCGTGTGCGTGTTATTAATGCAAATCGGGATGGACGGAAGTGGAGAGATGTTGTAAAAAATATATTTAACACTGTTACCTTGGCTGGGGTGGACAAGCAGTTTGGCTTCCTGGGCGAATTACGTTTTGATCAAATGTAATCTGGCACTGAGGAGGATTTTATGACATTTGTTCTTCCTGAAAGTCAGCGCAAATACGGGCCGCTTCTCACCGCCACCCCTGAGGGATCGTCTCAGCGCGCTGCTATAGTGAAGGAATAAACGCTTCTCAAATTACTGTATTCCCACTTGTCCTGTGAGCCAGCTACCCGAAAAGGGACTGTTTGGCTACATTGAATGCTGATCAGCTCCACGACGGTACGATTGTGTGCATGTGCCCATATTGTAGAAACATATACGCCTTCTCCTTCGGGAATGAGTTTCTTTGGTGCAAACATACCACGGTAAACTCGTTCTTTGCCCAGGGATTTGATAAGACAAGGCAGGCCGTACGCTGTCCACTTCAGGGTGCGTGGTTAATGCACAAGGTGTCTTCTGGTGAATGCCAGGACCTTGTGCCCCGTCCGCCCTGCAGTGGAAAGCTGTAGAGAAGCTGCCCTCTGGCACACGATAGGGTGCTGGGAGAGGGAACCGGGTGGTGTGTAGGTCACGTCAAGTTGAGTTGCTGCTGAAAGGGACTGGACCCTTGTCTTACCCTCACCTGGGAGTTGACTTTTTGACCTGGGTTTCCCAGCAGGCCATTGTGAGGAAGGGCACAATATTCTCAGAGCTGCTGCACAACTTATGAAACAAAATGGAAGGCGATTTGCAGAATATTTCCATACTGTCTACATACTGTATTGTTGTTTATCCTGGTCAGGGCTGCGGTGGTTCAGAGCCTATACTGCAGTCACTGGACTTTAGGCCGCGAAGCCACTCCCTGGATGTGGTGCCAGGCCACTGTGCATTTTGTCTCACGATATTGCAGTTTAAAGTGACCAGCAAATGTAAAACATATCTTTGGACTGTGGAGGTAACCTGTTGCAAGTTATCAATTTGTGTGATGTACTATTGAGCTAAAGTTTCTTACCTATAAGCCCATTTGTTTTTGCCATTAACATCATTAATATTATTACATTATTTCACTATCGATATGTGTATTGTCATTTTATGTCATTTTTGTTTTCAGACTTTTCCCTGTCAACAAAAAAGTGTACCGTAGATGTATCAAGTTCTCAACCGCAATGTAACCTTGGTCTTCAATTTATTAAAATCCTTTTTATTAATAGTACCGGTGGTCATTAGTGTTGATGTCATGTAACTGAGCCCCAAATATACAGCTACAATAAAGTAAGATTCCCTCATAAATATATAAACAAATGCGTCGTAAAAATAAAGCCTGGATCAAAATCATAAACCATTTTTTAAATAAAAATGTAATGAATTTTATGACTCTTTAAGGGGGTGTGCCTGTAGCTCATTCAGGGTTCATAATTTTTTCCATTATTGCTATATTATTTAAAAATTATGATAATATTAGGCTACTTTAATTGTTCACATGCAGTTTTTATACTTCAACCAGCTTAACTATGTTGCTGAAGCATCTGTAGTTTCCTTTACTCTTTTGCTGGGATTTGAACCTACAACCTTCTGATTATATCCATAACTGTTACCTTTGTGTTAACAACTTAGTTGTACCAACCTGTGGCTTTTTTCTGAGTAGTATGAACACATTTACACTTTATTTGACTTTATTTGAGTGTCACAGCTGTACTCATGGCCAGATGGAAAAAGAGGGAAACTGTTTACTGTGAGATAGAAGGTTTCTAAGTGCCATGTAAACGATTTTATTCTTGAAAAATAATTGAAATGTAAAATCATGTGCATCAGTCCATGGAGACAATGCGTATGGCATAGAAATTTGTCTCCAGTGTGACCAATTAATAAAAGCGATAACATGGAAATTCTGAAAACATCCGCATCAGGTGGAGAGCTCCTAAGAAGTAGCTTTTGAATTTGAAGCTGGTTTGATGTTGATAGTTTTTGGTAAAATTCTCCATATTACTAATGCTTTTTGCCAGCTTGCTCACAAGCCAAGCAACACAGGTTCACCTGGGACTTTAACTTACAAACTATTGATCACAATGTCCTTAAACACTGTTCTGAGCTATAGAGAAAACCAAGCAATTGACAGACCAACGGTTCAAACACAGTGTTGCTAAAATTTTTCACTTTTTATTTAAATGAAAACATGTTTCCAGCATTCTCAGTTTTGTGTGCAGTAAAAATTTTACATAAAAGACCCAACAACATCTGCACTATTTGTTAGCTGCTGTTAATGGATCAGTGAGTTGGGTTTAGACCAGTGTGTACTACGGTAAAGTAGAGGGTGCAGCTACCAATGGACAAACTAAGTTTACAAACCGTTCACATTCTTCACAGTTACAGTTACAGTAACTTGGCCATGTCAATATTTGTGTTACAGATACACGCAGCGGCCACTTTATTAGGTGCAACCGTATAAAAGTCCTCTCGACTCCAGAGAAGCAGGGATTCAGCAACAAGGTGCTGGATTTGATTCTACAGGGTTTGTGGAATGAGATGAAAACACAGAAAAAATAGGTTTGCAGAGGATGACAATGACAAAAACTGGGCTTCAAATGGAACATGTACAGCAAGGAGAACATCCATGGTATCCTGCAGCTTTGCTGTTTCTGCAGAGGGTTTGATTCATTCTGTTAACATCATATTTCAGCTCATCTCAGTAAAGCTTGATTGGCCTGAGAGGTACAGTACAGGCTACTGTGGTAAAGTAAGGTAAAGTACGGTTATGTCAGTGGGGTTGTAGTGTAAAAAAAACCCTCAAGGTCAGCTGTGTCTGAAATGCTGGAATGAGAGTGACTGACAGCAGTGGTCAGGCTGTGTTCAGTCATTTAGACCCCACGTCCTGGCTATCATTCAGACATGGTCATTCAGACAATAACTGGGCCTCTAGACCTGGCCTGTGTGTTTATATCCTGAGAGACACAACCATGTTTAGGGTGAGCTATGTGTATAAACTCACAGGCGTACCTAATAAAGTGACCATCAAGTGTACATTGCAGTGCTGTGATTCTGTGATTCTGCATCTGCATTTTAAAGGCAAATTCCCAGCAAAGTGGTCGGTGTTACTACAAGCCTATTTACCTGGATAATAAAACAGAAAAAATCCCAAAAAGTAAAAGCAGCAAATCACACACACGCACACAGTGGAAATGAGTCTTGATGTTGCTTGGGGTTGCACCTGAAAGTGCTCTTAATTTCATGTTTGCTCTGTGGTTCTCACAGCGTTCAGTCTGAATGAATGTGTGAGATTCTGAATAACTGCAGCAGAAATGTGTGACCTTGACACTCCAATTTCTTTACTTTGTCATTTAAGGAACCACATAAAACAGAGCATTGGGGGGTTTCTGTGTTCAGAAGGGGGTGTCAGTTTTCAGTGTGGGGGGGTCTGTGTAGTAAGGGTGTCAGTGTTCAGTGGGGGTGTCAGTGTTCGAGGAGGTGTCAGTGTTCAGTGGGGGTGTCTGTGTAGTAAGGGTGTCAGTGTTCAATGGGGGTGTCTGTGTGCAGCGGGGGTGTCAGTGTTCAAGGAGGTGTCAGTGTTCAGTGGGGGTGTCTGTGTAGTAAGGGTGTCAGTGTTCAATGGGGGTGTCTGTGTGCAGTGGGGTGTCAGTGTTCAAGGAGGTGTCGGTGTGTAGCAGAGGTGTCAGTGGGGGTGTCTGTGTTCAAGGAGGTGTCAGTGTGTAGCAGAGGTGTCAGTGTTCAGTGGGGGTGTCAGTGTGTAGCAGAGGTGTCGGTGTTCAACGGGAGTGTCTGTGTGCAGTGGGGGTGTCGGTGGGGGTGTCAGCGCACAGCGAGGTTCGTCTCGGTCTGTCGTGCTGCTCACTTGCGCACCGATCTGCTGCGTGAGACTCCGCGCTGCCCTGCAGGGGACCTCAGTGCACGGGCGCGCTCACGGCGATCAGTTCGCACCCGGGGCCGTCGCGGGGAGCAGAGGAGCGCACACCGGGGCAGAGGGGACATGACGCGGCCGCACGCTGCCCACCGCTCGGGCTCCTCCGTCATCAGCGAGCTCCCTCACTAAGCTGCACACGCGGTGGATGTGGAGACGCGACCGCGGGTTCGAGGCGCGCTGAGGCACTTGAAGAGCCCGCCTTTCTGTTAAGAGGAGGAGGAGGAGGAGGAGGCGCGGGCAGCGAGCGGGGCATCGAGCTCACAACCCGCGATGATGGGGCTCACCAAGGCGGCGCTCACCGTGCTGCTGCTCCTGGCGGGAGCGGACACCGTGCTGGAGTTGGTCGCCGCCCAGAACGACACGGAGCCCATCGTCCTGGAGGGGAAATGCCTGGTGGTGTGTGACTCGAACCCGGCCGTGGACGCGCGGGGCTCGTCCTCGCCACTCGGCATCTCGGTGCGCGCCGCCAACTCCAAGGTGGCTTTCAGCGCCGTGCGGAGCAACAACCATGAACCATCGGAGATGAGCAACAAAACCCGCATCATCTACTTCGACCAGGTAGGGAAGCGAGGAAAAAACAGGGCAATGTGACAGAAATACCGTGGTAACTTGTTAAACCATGAACCCACCTTCAACCCACAAGATCTGAGTGCGTTTAACACCTTTACGCTGATTTACCCGCTTATATTTACCCGGTTCAGGGTAAACACCTCGATCGGTGAGCTGCTGCACGAATGGGATTCGAGCCAACAACCTACAGACTGCAGGAAAACAGCCCAAACCGTACAGTCCGTGTGTCACCGGCGTCGGTAAAAGTTGTCCATGCGAGCGCCGCATCTCCAGCAGGGTTTCACCTGGATGTGGCGCACAAACCTCAGATCCCACACTGTACTGGAGAGCTTCTTTGCTCATTATTTATTAACACGTACAGTTAGGATTAATTCACACAAAACAGGGATGTCAGTCTGGGTGCAGCAGAAAACAAAAACTGACAGTAAAACACGTTTATTAGTTCATTAATGTATTTGTTTGTTGCCTTTTCCTCCCCAGAAAGAGCAGAATTTATTTGCAAATATTAAAATATATTATTTCATTCTTGAAATGCACGTTTACCGCATCTGTACTAAACATCTGAAAGTTTTTAAGCCGTTAACACACATTTTTACCAATAAGTTTTATTCATGACTTAAGCGCCACCGCGATTGCTGACACTGTGAGCGCGCAATATTAATAATTCATACTTTTAATTCATTCGTTTATTTTTAACTGGCGCTGCAATAAACTCAGATTATAGCATCCTGTAAAGTTTGCAGCGACACGATTGTGAACATCTCGAAAAGATATTAATTTCTTTTACAAGAAAAAGAGAAAAAAAAAACTTATATAAACGCACCGGTTTTTGCAACAAAAAAAAAAAAGATTCACGACCCAAAATTTATTCACGCAGGGAATCTGTAACCGCGGGTAAAATATCTCATTGTTCTGGTATGACTTTTATGAGCGCTTAAATTATTTCATTATAAAAAATATCAAGCCCAATTTTCATAGCGTTTCCGTGCTAAGATTTATTTCTCCTGCTCAGGAAATTATTGAAAAAGTGCGTTTATAGATGTGTAAAAAATCCACGTGAATTAACCCGGGATTTTCATGTAACGCCGTCTCATTCCAGCAGGCAACCCCCTGCAGAGCCAGAATTTCACAAACTGGCATGTTGTTAGATTTTAATATTTAAGCTGTATGAAACCAAAGAGACGATCAGGTCTCATTTACGTACGTGGACACATCTGGAGCCCAAATTCCCTCTTATATTTGTTTGTTATTACATTATTAATTGAAATATTTCAATAAGGTGTTTATTTTCTGATCACCGCTGCAACCTGAGCTCAGTAATATTTTCCAAATACCCTGCTGTCATATATTTTTATTGTAAAGATGATGTAAAGATTCCTGCATCGTGTGTGGGAATTCATATATTTGACCCGTGTGCATGTGTGTGGATGTTGACTGGGAGGATGTGCTGCTGATCTGCTTAAGGTCCATGGTGGAATCTCATGGAGAACTTGGACATTTGACCTTTTTGTTCACATGCCCTGGTGGTGTCTCTACTGCGCGACTGAGATGTACTGCGAAAAACATCACCAGTACCAATGCCATCTGCATCAGCACCATTGCCAGCACCACCAACACCATGAACATCAGCACCAACACCACCATCACCAGCACTACCACCACTGCTGCCACCTCATGCTTTCCATATCAGTTAAAATATTCATAAAATTTATCTGCCATACTTAATTTCTGCTACAGTTATAACTAAAATATAACCGCAGTAAAGTATGATCAGGAGTTAATAATCTGGTGGGATTAACTCTTCTTGAAAGGAAATGAACACATCTTACTGTGTGAAGGTTCCCCAGCTGGTGCCACTTACATACTGTTTTCCAGCTCTCTTGGGGGTTGTCACGTACCGCCTAGGGGAATGAAATTCGGCTGTTGAGCGGCAACTTTAATCACGAACCCCTGAGTGAAGCTTACAGACATTAAGATATGTTAAGCAGGAGAGGTGAGAGAAACTGGACTGGCAGAAGGAGCACCTCCACACAGTACCGTCTCATATTTCAGCAGTATACTCTACTCCCTAAGTCACCTGGGGCTACCAGGGTCAAAAAGGTGTAGTGATAAGAAGTAATAATTCATTATATAGTCATCTGTTTTATTGTCAAAGTGGTTGCAATTGAAAATTACAAAGGAAAAAACCTGAATGTGGTGGAACTTTCGAGAACAAGTCTGCAAGAATGCCCAGTTTTAAGTGTATAACCTTTTAAGCATTTTAACTTGCTTAAGTTTGTCTATCTATCTATCTATCTATCTACACTGCCTGGCTGAGTTACCTGGGACTACCAGGGTCAAAAAGGTGTAGCGGTAAAAAGTAATAATTCATTATATAGTCATCTAACTGTTTTACTGTTAAAGCGGTTGTATTTAGTACATAAGTGTTGTTAGTCAGAGAGGCAAACACCACAGAGAAAGACATGCTGGTCATGGTCAAGGGGCAAGGAAAAAGATAAATATTTATACCAATACTGAAGTATTTCAGATCCTGGTTTCCAAGTTCCTGATATAAATGTGGCATATATATACAAAATATACTGCCTGGCCAAAAAAAGTCACTACCTGGATTTAACTTAGTGTTGTGATCTGGGGTTGCTTCAGTTGGTCAGGTCTAGGTTCAGCAATGTTATGTGCCCAAAAAATGAGCTCAGCTGACTACCTGAATATACTGAATGAGCAGGTTTTTCTGTCAATCTATTTTTTCTTCCAAGATGACAATGCCAGGATTCATGGGGCTCAAGTTGTGGAAGAGTGCTTCAGGGAGCATAAGACATCATTTTCACACATGGATTGCCCACCACAGAGTCCAGACCTTAACCCCATTGAGAATCTTTGGGATGTGCCGGAGAAGACTTTACGTGGTGGTCCGACTCTCCCATCATTGATACAAGATCCTGGCAAAAAATGAATGCAGCTCTGGACGGAAATAAATGTTGTGACATTGCATGAGCTTATCGAAAAGATGCTACAGCAAATGCGGGCCCTAATCGAAGCTAAAGGCGTTCCAACCAAATATTAGAGCGTGTGACTTTTTTTTGGTCAGGCAGTGTATTGTATTTGTTAAAACCCAGAGTGGTGTCAGAGTTGAGAAATTCTGCCATAATGAGACCTATCTGGCTGACACCGAACCACATTAGAGAAATATTTGAAGTTCCCTTGACAACGAATGCAATCCCAGGCAGCAGCACTGCACCCTCCACCTCAGGCTTTGCCTCGTGTAGCCCGGGTTCAAACACAGTTTGCACGTTGCCCTTTTGGTCACTTCTGTTCAGGCAGGTTAATACCTCAGTAACAGCCCATTACAGCAGTTACCCTATGTTGTTTTTTTTAAAATATTGTATTCATTTTGACTTTTCATGTAAATTTAACTGTTTGTTTTTTTATGACTTATAATATGGAATGAAACCTAATATAAGATAATAAATGAAAAAGTAACTGCGTATAACAGAGCAATACATATTAATTACCTCATTTACTGTTTGGTCAATAGGTAATTGGTGTTTAAATGTTCTTTATCACAGTGAAATAGGTATTTTATTGTTTTAAACATAATTGGGGGAAATTTACTGGACTTATCAGATTATCCCAGAACAGATCATATTTTTTAAAAATATTTTTGCATAATAATGGTAATAACTGCTTGATATTCAAGCCATTTCTAGGAAGCAATTACACTTGAATACAGAGATAGATGTATAGATAAAGTATAAATTCTTAGAATTTTTTATAGTTTAATTTGCTCACATATAACAGCTACTGGCTCCTGCAACTGAACATGAGGGTGCTACTGACTGCTCATACACTCCGTAATAACAAATTATATATCCTCAATCTTTATTATCTTTCAGTTTGTTGAGTAAGTAGGCTTCTTGGTGCTTAATGAACTTGACTTTGCAAAAACCTTCACTTAGGGTGAGAAGTACCTGTGTGCTAAATGTCAGATCTGTGACTTGAAAAGCAAAGCTGTGCATGAGGAACAGTCAGAGAATGAATTGTATACACTGAGAAGATTTTAGTTTCTGAGCGATGACCACAAACCCTCAGAGAAAGGTGTAAGAAAACATAACTACGTGCCTGTGAGAAATTTTTGGAATATACTCATTACCCACCTCTGTGGTTGTGGGGATCAGGATGTGTGGATCAAGTTCACCAAGTGATCACTCATGGAAACATAAGTTGAGAAAAAAATGCCATTTTGCTGTGGTGCGAATTTTTGCTTATCGGTTGCTGCCAAATTCCCAATGAAACACTTCCGGGAGCCTCCAAGGATACAGTTGCACAGTTCATGTTCACAAAAACAAAAGACAACGTTGCCTAACCGTAGACACATCCCATTATATTCATATTTTAATGGCACAAAGACCCATGGAGGCAGTGTCTAATTCCCCTTTATTGTTATTATACTTGTTTAACCAAACCAAATCATTCATTATTTATATTTTTTCACTTATCTGACACTTTCTTCCAAAGCAGCTTACCACGATTTTCCAGTTACACCACTGGACAAGTACCTTGCTCGCGGGTACGACAGCAATATTTGGCATCTGACCTGGGTGCCTTTGAATTCAAAGACAGCAGCTCTAACCACTAGGCCACCTGTGGTTACAAACATCTTTACTACAGTGATACTGTGTGGCACCAAAAAGCCATCTTTTTAATATAATTTTAAGACTTTCCTAACAGTAGGTTATCACTGATTCCTTTGCAAAGCAACTTACTGGAGCTGCAATTTTGTACTTAATCCATTAACTGTAAGACTTTAGTCTCAAGTACTGTGGATTAAGCGGAAAAACACAGCAGCAGGTCCCCTCTTACATCAGTCACACTTCTGTGTCCTTAAATAACATTCTTGTTCTTTCTATATCTTTAAAAATGCCCACTTTCGAGTTACACTAGAAGTTTCTCGGATGCATCTACACAGGGTATGCAGTGAATATGAATGAATAAAGAGGAGGGCTTAAGAAGAATCGTGCACTTTCATAAATTCATTACTCTAACAAAATATCACATGAAAGCGTAGTTTAACCTTCAGTCAGCAAAATGGGGAAAAAATAAGGTCAACTCTACAAACTGGTTTATTTAATATGTTCATATGATGCTTATTTATCGAGTAATAAATGAACGAATTTATTGGGCTTATCAAATTTTTTTGACTCAGCCTGTACTGTTAATCAGAAGTGATATTCCAAATATCAGTAAAGAATGAATTTCTAACACGTCCATCGTGGCACCACCCATCTAAATTGAAATTTTCAACCCTCTGGTCACAAGTCCAGCTGCTGGTGCCGTGCACAGACCTAGAAACAGAATATCTGATCTTGGTGCGAAGGTGTGAAAATCTCAGCCAAGGTGTGAACTTGTCACACCACAGTAAGCAAGAAAAGTATCGAGCACATTTTTTTGGTAGACAAACAAAAACGTGAGATAAAACGTGGACCGTTGGGAGGATTAAGCTGAGGCTCCTGTCGTACGTGTTGGTGCTTCCGATAAAAAAAACAGAGTCTCTCAGGTTGTTTATAATTGAAAGCCCGACACCTGTGACAGACACTTTTGACGGATATTCCTGGGCTAAAAATTGCTGCGCTAAAAAGTTGGGCCAGAGGCAAACTAACATCCTGAGTCGGAAAACAAACATCCTGAGTTCAGATCCCTGACAAGGCCTTACAGATATGATCACTTGATAACATAGTTGAACAGGTTCGATGCGTTGAAAATGTCGTTGGTCGAGAGGTGGCGCGACGGTGGGGGAAGCCTTAGCCAGTTAGCCTCATCGCACACGGAGCCGCTTGCGGCCAAGAGCGCCGCTGCCGTAAACCTTGGAAAGCGGCGGCTCGGAAGTCTGTCGGCACCGGGGGTCTCAAGCTGTTTGTTATGTCATAAATGCCGTGTGAAAGAATCCAGAATTTTTCCATTATGAATCACCTTTTCAAAGCACTCGTTCTGGCTGCTGGTTGTAGCTTTGCTCTTTCTGCGCTCGTAGCAAAAGGTTAGCGGGGAACGCTGTTGTTGACTGAAGTATGTAGTGCTGGTTGTCCCTGCCTGCCAAAGATCGGCCGCTTTGCTTTCAAGAACACAAGAAGAAACCCAAGAAATAATTTTACAGCTGGGAAACGTAGGGACGTTAGTCTTCGTTTTATGGAGCCGTCGTCCTAAGCGGCAGGTGAGGTGGAGCGGCCGTGTTGCAACCTCTCATGCGCGCTCCTCTGTTTTTCAGGTTCTTGTCAACATAGGCAACTACTTCACCCTGGAGTCGGTGTTTTTGTCTCCCCGCAAAGGAATCTACAGCTTTAACTTTCACGTGATTAAAGTTTACCAGAGTCAGACGATACAGGTGAGTCCAAATAAAACGCACCGTGAGGCAGTCGGTGAAGGACGGATTTGTGTGATGTATGAAACAATAGGCGTGGAATTAGGTAAAAACACAATTTCATAGTGCTGGAAAAATGCTGAATAAAGACAAATTATGACAAGATAACACATGCAGTCGCTGTGACTTTGCAAATCTTACAATATTTCATTTGTGTATATTCTCTGAGATAGCTGCTTAGAGTTTAGGCCCCCATGATATTCACTGCCTTCATTTTAAACTGATTTATAGATAGAATTATCAAATATAAATTGTTCACGTGCCCCTTGTCGGCCTCATTGCTCTGCCTTTGTCTGCCAACCAGGTGAACCTCATGTTGAACGGGAAGCCCGTCATCTCAGCTTTTGCTGGAGATAAAGACGTGACGCGCGAGGCGGCCACAAACGGTGTCCTCCTGTACCTGGACAAAGAGGATAAGGTCTACCTGAAGCTGGAGAAGGGCAACCTGGTGGGCGGATGGCAGTACTCCACCTTCTCCGGATTCCTTGTGTTCCCTCTGTGAAAAAGGAAGAGGAAGAAAAAATCGGGAAGACAAACAAAGGGAACGGCTCATCAACTGACTTAACAATTACTGAGTTGCCATCGTTGCATAACTGAGAACATTTGGTTTCAACTGGAGTTACCTACACGGATGATTTTTTTTTTAAAATTTGCTTATTTATTTATTCCAAAATCGCACTGACTTTGGATATGAACTGCGATGGACAAGCGTGACAAAGAGGAGAGAAGTTCGAAAACATCCAGATACATCAAGATGCAATATTATCCGCTCCACCTTGCAGTTCCGGAAGCTGTCGCCTGGACAACTTCTAGAAGGCAGAGAGGAAAGATTCCCGCCAGCTGTATTGAGCTTTTCGTGAAGAATTTGTCCTTGTTTGTTTTCCCGCTCCCTTTCAGCACCTTTGCGAATCTGTTTGATTAAACTGTCTTGCTTTTTCACCCCATTTCTACTTCAAGCGGCGAGTCGCTTGCGTTGTCATGCGTATCATCCCAAAATGCTCTGCGATAATCCATTATCGTTCTGTGAAATTATTTCTTCCCACTTATGTACCCCCCTAGCCTGAGCAGGAAATGTCTGTAGGGTTGTATGGCAGTTGTTATTGTCGGAGTGGTTGTGATCCATCATGCACTTAGAGGATGAGTACGACCTTCAGAGCAGATACAGAAAGCCTCTCAAGAGGTGCTTGTAAAGCAGCGAGACAGAAAGAGAAGTTAACAAATGGACAGTGGACACCGTCTGTCCTTGAGGGGTCACAAAGACAACTTGCGTTGGAAGCCGGTCCCACGTTTATGTCACGGATACACCCCGTGTTCTTGGATTCGCTGACTGTTTGGCCACTAACTGTGCAGATTCAGTGATGGTTGGTGTAATGGAGATGCTCGTGAACTGGCTGAGCCCTTCACTCGGTTGTGTCCTCCAGTCAGATGTTTTCTTGGAAGGAGGAGCTGCGGAAAAGCCAAGCGATAACAGACCCTTTGTGGGTCTGAGGTTTGTTCTTTAACCGAACCCTTGCGGCTCGCCTCTATGCTTTATTCCAATTCTGTACCCGTAGGTGCCGATGAACTTGAACTGTTCAACGTTTCTAGTGAAGTGGAATTGCAAGTTCGTACACTTGAACGTTCATTGTTGTGTGCGTTTGTTGAAATACAGGTATGCGGTTGTTTCACTGAAGTATGCAGGTGTTTTGCTGATAGTTGTGTTGCGGGTGGCATCCGGTTTAAAATACGTATTTTGAGTTAATTTATCGACCTGCCTGCTTCATTTGTGTCCGAGTGTTTCGGACAGCGCTTGGCATTTGCGACTGCTGACAAAATAAACCGTGGTTCCGCATTAACAGCCGATTTCCTTGTGACAACTGCTGGATCTCAGCTGTGCTCTGGACTATCTGGATGTTGTTGTACAAGCAGTCTGTGGGCATTGCTTTTGTTGTTAGAGTTTAGATTTTGACATAGATTTGAACACATTGTCGCCGAGAGCTGATCCTCAGTGACTTTTACAATTTGGAAAGTAAAAAAAAATGCATATAAAAAAGATAAACATCCAAACAATCCACATTAGGTGTTGCATTTGTTTGTTTTGAGAGCGGTGCTGGCAGCTTAGGTGTAATTTCAGAGGAGGAGGTGGGCAGGAGATAGAGTCACACCACCCATCTGACCTTTTATACTAACAGAGATTTAAAACTGAAACTCATTGCAATCGTAGGTCCACACCCACTTTTTAATGGCAAGCGCTGCCCAGTTGGGTGAAAAGGGGACAGACGGGAGGTGGATTATCAGCGCACCATTTGTGCCCCGATGTCCCTAAAAGCTTCCTATTCCTGTGCTTTCAGGAGAGCTCACAAAAGGGACAAACCACTCAGTGCGTTGAGAAGCCCTCTGTAATGGCGTCGTGTTTTATTCAAACCTGTTGTGCTGGCAGTGATTTGGGACAAACGTGTCACACAGCAGGTGCCACACGGTGCAACATCTTCACGTGAGCAGCCACTGTCTTTCGCTTGGCGTGCAAGTGGAAAGTGGGCTGAATGTTTGGGAGCATTGGAGCGATGTGCAGGCACGATGGCAAGGGTTGCGCAGGAAGATTAGACACTTGTAAATATGCTTGTTGCTCTCCTTATGAATGTTTGGGACCAGAAGTCTGTTGGCAACTTGATTTGTTTGTGAATCAAAGCTTTCTTTAACCTCTAAGTTTCATTCGGTAAAAGCTTTGCAGAAAAATTCTGTGAAACTCTTTCGTTTTCATTTTTACCTTCCCACCAGTTAAAAATTCTGGCCCACCAACAAAGGTCCTTGCACAGAACAATCCAGCAGGGTTCTGCACCCCTGTGTTTAACAGACCAGACCAGTTACTGACTGTGTGGAACCTCGTCCTTGTCTGCCCAATCGAGTTTGTGTGGCCCTGTTTGTCTCCGCTTTACCCGTTCCTCATGTGCTCCCTGTGCCTTGGTCCTTCAATTCCTCAGTTCACCACACGTCCAAGTTTTCCAGCCTTTGCGTCTCCAAGTCCCAGTGCTTCACTGCACTCACGTTTTCATGTCCTGTTGCCATCGAGGCTTACCCTGTTGCACTTCTGCACTTGTAAATAAACTCTGCACTTGAGCCCATCGAATCCATATAGTCTTCTTGTGGTCACCACAACAGTGTTATTCAGCTTCTGACCACTTTCAGCTTTCTTTATTATCTACACTGTCAAATGGTTAGCAATACAGATGTCCCTTGATTTATTTATGGGTCAAGTTCTGCAAAAGTCGCATATGAAGCTGTAATATAGAAAAAATCTTCTTTTTGATCTTACCTAACTTCAAACCACGTTAAAATTAAAATAAATTTGAAATGACAGAAGACAAAAACGATCATGGCCATAAACTCCTGTTCAGCGATGACTGCTGACCGATTCATCCCGTAAAACTCACGAATAGCAGACAGGGTTTGTAAAGAGGCTGTGAAAGGGAGTTGAATGAAAGTGGTCCTGCCCTTCTGATGCATTTGTTCAAACGCCAGCTGTTGGCTACGTGTGTAAATGCCAACTGCATTTGCAGGGCAACAGACAGGTTAGAAAAGAAAATTACTAAGAAGTAATTTAAAAATCTGGGTAATGTTTGCATCTTTGGTAACGTTGGTAACATGAGGAGCCAGCGAAGGTTTAGGTCAGTTTAGCGATTTAATACTTTTGGTTCTGTTCGGTGCTGAACAAGATAATATCTGTAGTGGCAACCTGGGAGCATTGACGCAGTATGCAGTCTTCTGGCTTCTTGCATTCCACTTGAAGCGTGTAGGTGTCTTCACAGCCAGGACCAAGCGGTTCACATGATCGGCACATCCAGAAGACACAGCTGTCTGTCTTGCGGTTTTTGTGAATCTGAGATCTCCTCACTTCTCATTTTTGAATGCTGAACTCGAGCCAGTTTAGCACCTCCATGAATCAAATGTCCACAGCCTGTGCTTCATGTGCATCTTAACCTAGAGACTGATGTAAAATGTGTGGATTTGCTGGGTGCGGCTTCTGACCAAAACTCTACAAGCTGAAAAATCCGTGGATCTGAAGACACTTAGTGGGCGGTGTTTGGTGAACTCTTTTGGCAGAAGATGATGTTGGCTCCTTTCTGAGTATCAACAAAATAAAACAATGGAGACAGATTGCTTCAACAAGCAGAGCAGCGATTCTTCATGAATGCGTTGTCCCCCAGTTCTTAACTGCACATTCCCAAATGTTGGCACATTTCATGGTCAACTGTGCTGCTTTAAATTCCATACGAAAATGCACCATAACTAAAATGGATGCAGACATACAAGCTTTCGGTGTATTGCTGTAAAGGCAAGAACTGGCTTTGTTTCAACTGCATTGTCTGGAGCTGTTTATCACATCACCATGGAGATGCCCTGTATCTTGTTTTCTTCCAATTAATGATTTGATGGCAGTTTTGCCATCGAGCACCAGTGCTTATCAGAATTACTGTCCTTGAGCACAATGGATTTCATATGGCACACAAGGTGAACACCTGACAGAGCGACTATTTTTCGGAAGAACCGGCAGCTTTGAGCCACTGCGGCTTAATCACCGATCTCATGTACTTTAATAATACACAGGGCGGTTTTGCCGAAGTGAACGAGGAGATGAATGTTGTAGTTACTGCTGTTAGATATTTTAAATCACGTGAGATGTCTAAACAAATGTTTGGTTTGCCGAACTGAGAGGAAGCATTACCAAAATATTCCTTGCCGTGCATTAAAACATGTTGGACCCTGTTTAGCTCCCTCAAATAAAAAAATCGTCCCCACAAAAGTTGGAGTGGCTCTGAATACAAAAATAAATAAATAAATAAATAAATAAATAAATAAATAAATGTTAGGCTCTATGTTTTATCCGTGCAACTAATGCTCTTTAAGGTGACTATGAGAATAAATGCATATTTAAAGTTCTGTAATCCGATTTGCCGTGGATTCGTATTCTCTCCTTGTGCGTTTTCTAATAATAAAATAAAATAAACAAGCGGGAAGAAAGAAATTCTTTTCCTGTAGGAAATTTTTTGAACTTCTAATGAAACACCGAAGAAAGATGATTTTGTAAGAATATTCCAAGGCCTTTCATTAACCATGTGTTTTTGTCAGTCATTTATACAAAATGTTTGTTTCTGTTATGTTGCCCCCCTTCTGCATCCTTATTAAAGTCGAAGCTGCTGTGATGAATTGTGCTCTGCGCGCTGAATTACTTTCACCCATTCTTCCTTTCGAATTTGTCACTGCGGTAAATGTGAACAGGCAGGCAGCACCGATCGCCAGTATGTCAGCAAGCCTCGTCTTCTTTGTGACTGCACCGTATGCCCTGCTTACGGGTGTACTGAAGCCGGACTGAAGGGAGAAGGAAGGTGCTTGCCACCATCAAAGCCGCTCGCTTCTGTGTCCCTTGGGTCACTTTTTTATTTATTAACACATCTCCATGCGAGTGAGACTACTCTAAGCACCACGGGATGCTCAGCCATCCTTAAACTGGCCCAAGAGAAGCACTGGTGGGGACCAAATCTGGACCATCTTAAGTGTTTTGATGCATTTCCGTGCCCTGGTGAGGTGGGATATTTCAAAGGATGTGATGGACCACAGGCTCTGCAGGGGGCAGACAAGGTGACCCCGCTGTTGTCCGAGTTCTTCTCCTCTGCCTGCTGACTCAACGGCATAACTTGTGAATCTCTTGGCCACTTGAGGTCTGCCCCCCTTCAGCTACCATGGCCATTGAGGCTGCAAAAGCCGTAAGGTCCATCAGATGTGCAGCCTCACCTCATCAAGCTCCTCGGATTCTGCTGGACTGACAGCTTCACAGACAGTGATCTTTTTTCCCCTAGAACGTGCTGTCGAACGTCTGGGTTGCTTCACTCCTGGCTGTCAGTCAGGGGAGATGAACTGTGACTGGATCGCGATCCATATTCCCCTTTGGTACTTAAACCCTGAAACCAGAAGGGTATTCACGAGTGTGACAAAAACAAACATTTGAAATGGCTTAGGACGGATGGTGGATTAAACAAGCAGCGCATCATGATAGTTATGTTTATTAAAGGTATAAAAAGGGCAAAAAAACAGGAAAAGTACACGTGTTTAAACAACGGATGCTTAATAGTATGCAACACAAACACAAAAGGTTCTGCGCTTGTACAAAGATAAGTGCATTGAACACAAAACAAACATTTCGTCAAAACTTTATCAGATGAACGGTCAGTTCTCTGCTTTAGCTATGAAGTGCGACTATGACTGAGCCCCCGTGATCACCAGAGCTCTGTGCTGACCTTGCCTTCCATCCGGACTCCACCTGTGATAATGCATTGCCCTTTTGTGAAATGATTTCTTCCCACTTAGAAGTTTAGGGTTATGCAGTAAACACTAAGGGTGTTTTTGATGTTTTTGGCAGAAATGGATCATCTTAATTGCCTGGGAATTTTCAGCCTAATACTAAACAGCTTTGGTTCTTTCCATCGCATTTCATCCTCTTCTTTCTAGCATCGGCCCTGCATCACTGCTGCCCCGATTTAGTATGAGTTGAGGGTAGCCCTTTGGATGGACGTTATGGAGAGGTAAGTTGTGATTCACTTTAGCTTTTGGAATTTATGCTGGAGCTCATTGTTTTGTTTTGTTGTCTGTCACTTTGCACTGTGATTTCATTTTACATGTAAGGCATCCACTGCATTTTGCCTTTATTTTCATGTAGCTCCCATCTTCTCCATCTTCAGACCTGCCACAGAGAGCATCCTAATCTCCTCCGACACAGTCTGGAATACGAACTCCACTGCCTCTGCCTGGAGAGCTCTGCAGCAGGTAGTGAAGACTGCCTAGTCCATCCCCAGGACTTCACTGTCCACCACCCAGACCACCTACAACAAGCAGGGTGTCAGGAATCCTCAGATCATCACCACAGTCCCCTCTCACTCTTTGTTTTCACCACTGTCTCATGGAAGATGCTATTGGACCTTGTGGGTCAATTCCACCATCTCAGGAACAGCTTTTTCCCACAGGCTCCGACTGCTGTACTCCAGGCAATACAGGGCCTGATCACCACCACCACCACCACCCAGACCACCTCCCATAGTGCCATGACCACCACCACTGGCTGCTGCATCTACTTAATGTAAATACCATTTATTTACTTATCTACCTTCTTATTTTTCTTTATGTTTTTATCTGTTTATTTACCAACTGTTTCAACTGAACTAAAATTTCTTGAAGGCTGAAAGTAAAGCCTGCATTTGCCATTGACTGTCAGCAGAATGGCAACTAAATATTACGAAAGAAAGAACTTTATGGGTCTTTGACGTAGTGATGGCAGTTGTTCCTCAGATACTGTTTGATTAAAACAATTATTTGAATAGGATCTCCCATTCTTCTACGACAATAGCTGTAAAGAAAAATGGCTCTGTCTTTTGCACCGTGGTTCATTCGGTCAAGTGCTGCCCGCTCCTGTACCTTTCCAAGGGTCTTCCGTTGCGGTCAGTGTGGGCTTGAGTTAACATGCAGGTTTTCAGTCCGGTCCAACTAAACGTATAAACCGTCGACTTAACTAATTACTCCTATAATTTTAATAATTCAGCCCTCCCCCTCGGTAGCTGAGAAAGAGCCAGACATGATACGCACAAGCTGCCCCACTACAACCAGGCATAGATGTCACTTTTCCTTGCTGTTTGGTTGCTAATTACTTTGTATTTTAGAAACTTTGACCCTTTCACCCTTGAGAAGTGAAATTTTAGATCCAAGTTTGATTTAGACACACAGTATCAACCACCCAGTGAACACTATGATGTACCGTCATGCTGAATGGATTATTACAGTCTTTAAGGGGGGCAACCTGTGGTCACGCTGGCCTATGAGTAATGACTGATATTTTATTTTAAAGAAGCTCTTTCCCCTCCTCCCTGAAGACTTTCACAATGGTCAGAAGCTCAGTTACAAGACTCATTTGAATAGCTCTCCAAAATCCAAGACCTCTTTGCAAAGTGGATTCAATTAACATTGGTCATTGAGTAATTTATGCCCCATGCATCCTCGGCCGAGTTGCCTGTTAGGATTTTGCTGCTAACCGAATCATTTCGAACCTCTGCAGTTTCCATCCTTTCCGTGTGAGAGAGACTGGTGTGTCATAAACTGCTGTAAACCAAAAACCTGCTGTTTCACTCACTGTTGTCATAGAAGAGAGAGAAACAAAGCGATAGCACATTGCACTTTGAACTGACAACAGATAATAATACATATTTTACCAGTGATGCATTTTTAATTGGAAAATATTTCTCAGTCAACTAGCGGGACGAAACGCTGAAATTCAAAACAAAAACAGTGTCAGGCGCTCAAGAGTGTGTCAAAGCCTTCTTTTAGATTCCAGATAAACTGCAAAGCAACTCCTGTTATGCCCTGCAGGTAAAGAGGCTAAGGAAACATTTTGGAAAAACATCTCAAAAATTAAAGCTGCGCATTCATACATGTTGCAGCGTCACACCGGCGTAGTGACAGTGCTTTTCTTTTCATGCAGTAAATAATAAAGGAGTTTTTGGCAGAATTGGATAAACTTGGTAACTCTGGAATTTTCAGCCTAATAATAAGCAGCCTTGATTCTGAACAAAGTGCCAAGGAGCAATGGCTCATGTTCCTCAAAATTTGGACCCTGTAAATGACGGAAGGCTGTGAAGTCATAGCAACCAGTCCCGCTGGACGTGTCATGGCCAAGAAACAGGTTATCTGTCTGTGGTGGTGCCTAATGCAGTCCCAGCTGAGGCTGTCTCGGCACATCTGGTTATACAGTTTCCTACTCCTGTGTGGAAATTACCGAACATCTGAAAAATATAAACGTTTCGCTTTGTTTCATCTTATCTACACCTCTACACCTTTATTTATTTTGATAACCTACTGCTTTAGCACATCTCAAGGTTTCAAGGTTTGTTTTATTGTCATTCTGCGCTTATTCAGATGCACAAGAGGGAACAAAATGTGGCTTCTCCTGGACTGCAGTGCAGAAAGCACTGAATAGACAGCAGGATGAAGGATGTGCTGAACAGATAAATAGATAAAGAGACTGAATAACTAAGTAGATAAATACAGTAGATAGATATGCAGTAGACAGATAAAAAAAGTGAGCGATAAGGAGACAGATAGATAGGAAAGGAGAATTAGTGCAAACAAAGTCAGAAGAGATGGTCATAACGTTGGTAATGAGACAGCGGGATGTCGTCATTGGTGGTGGTGGTGCTCAGTCCTTGTGCTGTTCTGAAGTGAGCACCCTGACAGCCTGCGGGAAAAACTAACTTTAGCAAAACTTATCCACTAATCTTTGTATTTGCCAGCCCTGCAGCTGTTTTCAGATTTACACACACCCATACACACCAATTTCAAGATGGTAATTGCTTGAATATTTTCCAGGTATTGCCAGGGATGCTGTGGTTACACGGAGCACGAGTGCCCCTTGGACGGTGTATAGTGAAGACATGTGGAACATAATTTATTTTGAAAGAGCACCCCAAAGAAATTAGGGCAAGGATGGGGACACATTTTAAATTGGTGGCCATTGATGCAAAATAGAATGCTAATGATTCATGCTATTGAGGTCATGAGCATCTCACCTACATTCCACCGGAGGGGCAACGGAGAAGGGCAAGCTGTGAAGCAAGACTATTAGCTTCATTAGCCCTGTGTAACCGAGGTAATTACATGTGTTCTTTGCCTTGACCAGCATACTAATATTCTATTAGCGTGCTTGAATATGAATATTTATGTTGAATGATTCTGCTGGAAAAAATGGATCAAATGTATGACTATGCTGCTGTTTAAGATGGCAAAGAAAACACGCCCGAACAGAGAGCTTTGAGTCAGCATGCAGGGGTTTGCGATATGAATGAGCCGCTTGATAGGAAATGTGATGCTCCCTGTTTGTGGATTATGGCTCGGTACAAATAATAAAAATAGCTTCCTAGATGCAGATTCCCGTGTAGTGGTTTAGGACCTGGGCCTCTAATCCAAAGGTCATAGGTGCAAGTATGGATCTTTGCTGCTTTATTCTTTAACAAGATACTTGAGCCTCTTCACTGGGAATACAGTATATGCAGCTCCACCAATGCCTGAGCCGCTAACACGACAGCACATTTTGACATTTTAAAAAGGATCTCTTAAGAAACATCCCTGATTAATAAGATGATGCACAGTTGGTCCTCAGTGCGCTACTAATACGTGGGTGAAGGCTGTGAGTGAAAAAGAGCAAGAGAAAGAACTCTTTAGGTGAGAGTGCACTGGCACTGGCCAGGAGGGAATGTTCTAGATGCACAGAGGCCTGCAGAAATGAGGCATTAAAGATTCATTGGCTCAGAATGGCTAATGGGGTAGGTCAATGTCCTGACACCAGTGCCATAGACTTACTTGAAGGAGAACCCTCGAGGTTCCCAACATCTTGCTGCAGCTAAGAGTCCACCTTTACCTGGAGGTGACCTCGCCCAGCTCCCCCCTCCGATCCTGACAGAGCCTGCAAAGCTGAAACTCCCCCACTCCTCATGCTTGCTTGGTGACCCGCTGTGAACGCAGGAATGACCTAATCCCAGGGTCTCTGCCCTCCGCTGGCCCTGTCTTGTGAATTTACGGTCCCAGCAGTGTTGCTGCTTGTAAATGTGATTTTGCCTCCGCCCTCCCACATTCCCTCTGCACACACTGCAGTCCATCTCGAGAGTCTTAAACTCGACCCAAATCCATCTGCTGCCGTTTATTATGCTGTTTTCTCCCAGCAGACACACTACTCTTCCCTATTCACACTCCTGTCCTGCATTCCAGAACAATCTTGGGAAAAGATCTCTTTCAGAAACACTTTTCTCCCAATCTCCAAACAGCTCCATAAATTTGTATAAATAATGTCGAAAAGAAAGAAGTCGGCTTAGCTTGGAGGCTACGCAACTTGGCTGTAGCAGTTCCTTTACAAAAATACGGCCGTACTTCCGGCACCATTTTGATTTTTGATAGTTCTGATTTTTTTACTTTCCGCCCTGACGCCAATCCAGAAGCACAGCATCGTCGAGTGGCAATGTTACCAGTTTGAATACTTTTTGACTAGACCTCGTACAGCTTGCTATTTCCACGAATGGAGATGTTCCTGGATTGCAGCTGCGCTGGAGACAGTTAGTTTTGGTTGTTTCTGTTAGTTCAAGGTTAGCTGATCGCAGTTGATATCACTTATCATCTAAGGTTATGATTTATTGAATACTCAGTTTAAATTATTTTTACGACATGAAAGCAACGATGACCACGTTTCGAGTCGTACTGCATCATCAACACGCTTTGTGGAAGGCCGAACGGAGATCTTTTCCTCCATATTCCCTAGAGAGCTGGCAATTATTTTGAGCTCCAGCTCGACAGACGATGAAAGGATCAAAGAATTTTTTTAAACACCCCTGACAAGGCTCTTGGCTTTTTTTAAAGACTTTTTTTTATTTCGAGTCCCAACGCACAGTACAATGCTGTGTCAAATCAGAGTAGATTTGAAGAGCCAACCTTCCTTTATTGTAAAGCACAATTCAAGTGTGTTTGGAATGTGGACTGACTATTCCTCCCCACAATCCTTTGTTCCTTTAAAAGCTACTTTGGTTCCGCTAAAATATAAAAAGACATTAAAATGGCTCAGTGTGACGATGGCTTTGCAGACAAGTCGTGTCCAGTTGACTCAAGACTTCCGAAGACCTGTGGTGCTGTTGAATAGACTCATATTTTAAGAAAAAAAGTTGAACAAAGAAAGGTAACCACATTCCATTTTAAATGGCACCTTTCTTCCATTATAACCATTGTATAATAACATTTTTTTAAAAGTTCATATAACCATTATATGCCCACTGTGTCCAAGTTATAACAGCATAATGCCGTAGCACTTTAGAAAGCACATTTCTACTGCAAACGTGCCCTTTTCTAGTGTTAAATGCTCAATTTAATGGCAAACTGCATTATGACTGTGATTAAATCCTTCATCCTGCCTTTTATAAACCCTTTTTTTCTTCATGTTGTGAGCAAGGGGAAGATCCACTGGCACCACTGAAATCCAGTGGAGCAGCTGTGGGAAATGCAGAGGCTCTCCACTCGCTGCTAAGTCCTGAGCTGCCTTTGTGCTTCACCTTTGCCTTTCTGCTTTCTGGTCTCCGACTTGGGTTAAAATCTTATTAACTGGGCAGCAAAGGGCTACACTGCCATCAGGGCTGCTGAACTCTTCCACCTCCTGTGTTTCTGTCCCCGAGATTTAAAACCAGTTTGGTTTCACAGCTGGACCCAGAGTGGTACAATGAACTCCTCTCTCTCCACTGCAAATATCCAGATGTTGCAAGGCAGTTATTGCACATGTTCTCCCACTGAAGAACTTAAATGTATAAACTATTACACTGGTAACGTTAGTACAGAACACAATTATTTATCTCCTTCTTTGCAAAGCATTTTACTATTATTACAGCTATTTTGGTCTTTATGTATGCAAAGTGAATAAATGTTAATGTAATAAGAGGACCACCGTTGAGCTTACAGCTCATGTACATGATGTTTTTATTCTACACTGCTCGGCCAAAAAAAAGTCACTACCTGGATTGAACTTAATGTTATCATCTGGGGTTGCTTCAGTTGGTCAGGTCTAAAAATGAGGTGAATATACTGAATGAGCAGGTTTTTCCATCAATGGATTTTTTCTTTATATTCCAAGGTGACGATGCCAGGATTCATCAGGCTCAAACTGTAAAAGAGTGCTTGAGGGACCATGAGACACATGGACTGGCCACCACAGATAAGCTTATGCAACCTCACAACATTTATTTCCATCCAGAGTTGCATTAATTTTTCACCAAGATCTTCTATTGATGGGAGAGTTGGACCTCTACGTAAAGTCTTCTCCCAAAGATTCTCAGTGGGGTTAAGATCTGGACTCTGTGGTGGCCAATCCATGTGGGAAAATGATGTCTCTCTCATGCTCCCTGAAGCACTCTTTCACAATTTGAGCCCAATGGCTGAAGCTAGACCTGACCAACTGAAGCAACCCCACATCATAACACTAAGTTCAATTTAAGTGGTCACTTTTTTTTGGCTGGGCAGTGTACTTTAGTTATTATTCATTATAATTTAATTAATTATTAATTACTGGCAAATTAGATTAATTATTTTAGGCAGAGGATGTAAACTGCACACAGACTGAGTTGGATTCAAACCCATGTCTATACCCAACCACATGAGAGCTATGAGGCACCAACTAGACTAAGGCACAGAATGAGTTTGGGACAAAATTCGTCAGTACGAAATATTCAGTTTATTCATTTCTGTTCATTTCAGTCACTTGAAATATCATAACTATTACATTTGTATTAAACATAGTAATAAAAAATATTTAAATAAAAATAATAGCATTTTATTTCCTCTTTTTTAATATTGAATTTAGGATCCTATTGGTCAGTTTCAAGAGGTAAATTCTGCATGTTTAGCAACTGATCTGAAAGTTTGTTGTCCACTTTCTCAACACACTGCCCAAGTTACAAGAAGTGGGAATTCAGATTTAACCAAAATGAAATGACGGGGGTTTTTACAATTAAGCAACAGAAAAGAACAAATAAATTTTCTTACAACCACGTCTCGCTACAGCGGCAGTTATTGCGAACTGTTTTACAAAAATGTCCCACGGTGTCCTACCATGACATTTTTGACAATGTTGGTTTTAATTCACTGCGTCCTCTGATGGTAAATCTTTGATAATGCACATTAAACAAGGAAAATGGGCTGAGATCAATGCATTCGGGGGGGAGGGATCGATGGCACTTTGAAGATTAGCGGCTTTGCCATGCAAATGGGAGAAGCTATGCAGTCCCTGAGGGCCAGTGCAGTGGTCAAACTTTTTAAATGAAAGCCACAAATGGACGTCCTAACCTTCTAATTCTACAACTTAAAACGATAACAGCTTCCATCTTGTGGCTGAGGCTCAGATGTGGGCTCATGCGCTTCTGCTCTAGTCGATCAGCTTCCAATTTGGGTTTTCCATGACGGGCGGAATTGTGCATTTCTGTTGGAAATGTACAGATTCACCATCATTTAGATATAAAGTTCGTGTTTGGTGGATTTTGGTTGGTTTGGTGGGGCCAAAGAGGTGTTCAGGTCCTGCGTTGCTGTACGACACACCAGGTGCCAGAACATTGCTGCTGTTGGTGTTCTCCACAGGAGCAGCGCTGGTTTGTCTTTCTGAAAAAAGCTGCGCTTCCAGTCTATCGAGTGTTTCTGGGCTTTAATCTCCTGCCACTCCAGAAGCCTGACCCTTCAGCAGTCTGAAGAAATACACCGTTTTTCCAGCCTTCAGATGGTACGCGCAGTGAATGTGACTTCACTCCGCTTTCATCGCTCGGCGTGGGGAGCCGCATTTGGCCGTGTGGTATTTGCTCAGAGTTTTTGATTTCATCCCATGGGACCACAAAACCCTCCAACTGAATAATGATGCCTAGATCAAGAGAGCAAACAAACAAACAAAAGCTCTGCATTTGGAAAATCTTACACATGTATGACGCATCTGCTGTAATACCTCTGCTATATCGCCGTTACAGTACACTGCTTCATATCCATATGAATTACGGCTGTTGCCATTATGGAGCCAACATCTCTGTCCAAAGCGATATAAAATGTTGCGTTTGTTCAAAATGAAGATCCAGTGCAAAAGTGCTTACACGATCACAAGACAACAAGAACCGATGAAGACACCTCCAGCTACACAACACACAATTATCGGGATGAAGCAAGCAAAAAATATAAATGGAGACAAGAACCACAAACAAAGTCAAGTTAAATAACTCAGTTTTCTGTTAATAATAAACAATTGAAATAATATATGACAGAACACAGATGCACCAATGCCCAAAGATATAACAGATGGTCACAAATAGTTCTATGATATGGAGAAATAAAATCCATGAACACAGTAACAATCTTTAAATAATCTGTAAAAAAGACTAGAACAGTAATGTCTGCTTCAGTATTAATAAACACTGAGCATTTCGATGATTTTCCTAACAAACTGTAAATGATGTCAGCAGATATGTAATTTGTGGGATACGTATCGATGGGGATACGTTCGAATAAACCCATCGTAGGTTGAAACTATTGTAAATGCATTTAATACACCTAATCCTACCAAACATCATAGCCTAGTGTAGCCTACCTTAAAAGTCATTACACACAGATGGGCATTTCGTAGACATGATGGGTGCACAAAACACAACGTAAAGATAGGGGTAATCCAAAAGAAACAGTGGGAACACGGAACATTATTCGAGTATCGGTTGTGCACGCTACTGACCGCGAGGCAGACTGGGAGATGCGCATCGCTGCTGCTGCCCAGCATCACAAGAGAGTATCGTACGGCATATCGCTTGCCCAGGGAAAAATAAAAATTCAAAATTCAAAGTACAATTTCTACTGAATGCATGTCGCTATCACACCATCGTGAAGTTGAAAAATCGTAAGTCGGACAATCGTAACTCGGGCACTGTCTGTACGTCATTTTCTTGTTATATTGTATTCTAGCCATTATGTAGATTTAAGACTACTTTTTGAGCCTTTACATGTTTTTAGGAAAAAAGTTATTCATTAAACCTCATCTTGCTTTTTTTATAACAATTTCATAAATAAAAGGGATATTTTGCCACTTTCACTTTCACGTGACTTTAACTATAAAATATTCGGACTTCTGACAAACCTCCAAAAGATCGGAACTAAAAAATTGCTAAATATGTTTGCTCGTACAGTTGAAAACTGAGACTTCTCTGTCTCTCAAGGGGTATCTGTACATGCTAAATAGTTTAATAGCTGTTAGAGCCAATTAGAACTTCACAGCTTTGACAGTTTTACAGCTCACACTTGCAGAATCCAACAAAATGTAGAAAGCTGTAGAAAAACTTAATATGAAAAACATTCAAGTGTCCACGCAAAACAAAACACTCCCATTTGGCACACATTGTACATTATTCTTGTGATGACTTCAACTTTTTTGGCATTGGGGAGTATCTGTTTTCAAGAGCATGCTGATAAAATTAAATCATTACTATAAAAAATTTAACTGTATTCATATGCAGCTCTCCTGCTTGTAAGGAACTGCCCCGACTTTGAGCGCTAGGTTGTGTATTGAACAAACGACACGGTTTTTGCTGCAGAAGTGGGTGCAGCATTCGAGTCAACACAGTTTCTGTGGCCCGTATGGCTTACAGAAGGGAAATATAAAAGAATGACGAGTTTGTTTTATGCAAAAGAGATGCTGTATCTAGGGCAGCTTTGTCTGGATTTTCAATTAATAAATTGGTAGAAGCTTGGCTTGCTCATTATTCGCCTTATACCCATTCTTGTCCTCTGTGTCAGCCTAGTTGCATATTATATGGATTTTTAATAGCTCTTGAACAAGCCCTGAATTTAGGTGATTTATTCCTTGTAGTTTTCAGGCCATGTTATAATCCCGTTCATACTAATATTTCATCATAAAATGCTTTAAAAAAGGTGGTAACAGCTGTCGTGGAAACAAAAATAATTTAGTATGTAGAGGATTTTGCCTGATATACAGATGTAGACCAGCCATCTGTTTGTTGGTCACAGCAAATGAAGATGTTATCCATCCATCCATCCATCATGATCACTTTATTGTGGTCATGGTCAAGAGGGTCCAGCATCTGTCCCGGAATCACTGGGTGCCGAACTATGAATCTACATCCTGAATGGGACACCAGTATATCACAGAGCTGTGAAGAACTTGGTTAGATAAAAATATAAAATGTATATTCAAAATTATAAAAGCATATGCATTTTGGAAATATGTACAAGGTCTATAGCTGCCTGCTTGCTACTGGCTTTCTGTCCTACCTGGTAAGGCTCCTGAGCTCTGTAGCCTTGGCTGTGTCTGCCTTTACCTGGGAAGGCAGGGAAGAGAGGCCAGGGACCAAGGGTAAAAATCAGCCTGTTGTGGACAAAAAACAGAATTTTCTTTTTGTTTTACTCACCTCACACTTGTCAACCCTGGAGCAGATGATTTGCTCTCCTGTCTGGCTGCTACTGCAGTGGTTTCAAGGCCTGCCTGTAAAAACAGCATGCGGATGACCAAAGTGTTCAAATATCTTCTCCTAGAAAAATGAACATTTCATTTGCATGATAATTCAGACGAATTAGGGAATATATGAACGCTGTATTTGGGTCCGCTCGCAGAGAACTGTGCCATCCCACCTTTGAAATGCAGCAGCCTTGTGCCTTTTGCAGCAACCGGTTTCATGCATGTAGACATTCTTGCAGTTTGTCTCTATATCCCTGCACCCCAGAAATGCTTTATTTATTCAATCCGTTAAGCAGAAAAGAAAGAGAAAAGGGGATTTAGGGGACATTTTTATAGGAGTGTCACTTACATATCTGCACAAATACAATATAAGCAGTTGGGCTGAGCTCATAACAAATTACTTTCTTCTCCCTCGAGTTAATGGGAAGCTCTCTATGTGATGTGTAATTGTGTAGTGGAACTTATGATTTGAATGAAATTACATTGTTTAAGCTGCATGGCTCTCAGACACACACACTTTATAATGCAAAATAAGCATCCCTTCCTGCAGGCGTGTTTTATTGGCGGTGACTCCTCTCTGAAGCCTCCGCTTCCTCCGATAGTGCTGCACCTTCTACTCCCGCCCACTAGAGGCAGCGCAATTGAAGCTCGTCGCTCCTGAGGGGATAAGGGGTGGGGGACGCCATGGATTTTGTGAGTGTTTAAAGAAATCTGAGCTGTGCAAAACTGGGTCTCTTTTAAGCATACCAAGGACCTAAAGACATTCTAATGGTATTTGGAAAGGAAAAGTAAGCGTTACCCTGAAGGTGTGATTTGCTTTCCTAATAGCTTTTACTGCCGAGTGCCATGGAATTTGAGCAGTAAATGGTAAACAGAAGGACTTCTCTCCAGCAAACAGGGTTTTCATAGGCGGACTGTTCTAAAACTCTCAGATTGTCTATCTTAACACCTACTTAGACCCCATGAGCTCAAAGGATAGAAATTGTCCTTAAAATACAACACATGCTGGCACAGCACCACTGCTGAATATGAGAGCAGCATTTGAATCTGTGGTAGATGCATGAAGAAGGTGGGCGGCACCTGAATTTTGGTGTTTTAACTTGCCAACGCATGCTAAGAGTGTTTCTGATTTTTAACTGTTGTCTCACTGACAGGCCTTATTGAGTACCATCACCTTCATGGTCCTTTAGAAGACAATAAGAATGCTTTTTTTGGTTCAGTTTATACCTGGGATGTTGGTTTTTGGATTTGAAAAAGTTTAAGTTCTCGATGCTCCCTTGTCTGGAGGGCTGCTGTGTGAAAGTGGCCTGAAATGAGATCATAAATTTGTCACTACAGGCTATGCTTACAGAATTTCTTGCTTTCATTCAACAAATTTAAATATGTTAAATGATATCTTCTGCATCTTCTATTTGTTATGCATATCACCTGTGTTACCCATGATCCTTTGCTCGGCTTTGTTTTTCATTCTCTTTTTTTCTGCTGCTAAATCATTTTATCTTGACTACCGTTGGCTCCCTGTTAGTTGCAACACAGTGTTTCATTCTGGATTTTCAAGCTCTTTGTCTTGTGAACTTCTAGCCCTAGTGGTCACCTGGGACAAAGATGTTCCCCAAAAATGAAGTGGCTGAAAGAGTTTCTGAATTTTTGTGATGTTGGTTGCCCTATGTAAAATCGGTGCAAGAATGCAATGGCACTTAAATTTTTCCTGAAAACAAAAATATCAGCAGACTTGTAATAGATAGAAGTCAGTGCTTCAAATATTTACTAAAATATTTTTAAATAAACAAAGATAAGTACTATTTTGGCTTTGTTTAACTTTGCAATTAATTTTTATACATAGCTAGCCAGATGATAGATAGATAGATAGATAGATCAAATTTACTGATTCCAAAGGAAATGTACTGACATTTCCTTTTTATTATGTTTTTATGACTTCACTAATAAGAACCTTTCCCTTTCAGCCATAAATATATGTGAAATCTACATATACATTTTTTGTAACACCTCAGTCACACCTAATGAACTAAATCTCAGTCTGTTGGATACAAGGTGGGACCCCAGAATTGAAACACCTTCTAATTTTGCCCTTCGCAGGCCAAAGAAACTTTTAAAGTGCTGTACAGTACATGCGGCACAATTTTTCCCTGAAACATTTACATAGCACGAACATATAAAGCACAACCTAATTAATAAAAAACACATTATGAATAGATTAATAAAAATGATGATACCTTCCATCAAAGTGGTGCAGGCGTTTGAATAATGTTTTGTTTGTTGCCTCCTACTCATTAATCTAAATTTGCTTTTGGCTTGTATCTTACACCAGCTTTTTTCCCTGTTGATGGGAAATGAGGTCTGTATCTTTGGGTCTGTAAACACCTGCTCCATTAAAAATGAAATGCAGCATTTTCTGCCAAGCAGTAATTTGTCTCAGTTTGGCCAAAAAGACAGAAACATGGAGAGTTCCCCCACATCTGTCGGCTAGGCAACACCTTGGGCAGCTTGGTCTGCTGGCTTGGGCTTCTGAATGTGTGTGGGAAGTTCTCCTGATCGCTCCTCCAGGTTGCCGGAAGGTTGTCTGGAACCGCCAACTGCCCCCCCACCCCCAGCCTCCAGAGGGTCTGCTGCGGTGGAACGTGACTTTGCGTGGTTTGGGTGCAATGGGAAACAGAAGCTGTAGTGGTTATAGCAGCAGTGTGAAGTTCCAGGACCCTGGTTCAAATCCCACCTCCTGCTATAAGAATCCTGTTTAAGGTACTTACACTGCATTAATAGAGTAAAAATTACCCTGATGAATGCATCAATGTAAATACATAATGTTGGCATTTGATTTGGAAAGAAGTGTCAGCTAGATGAGTAAACATTAGGAGGATTTAAGATGGTTGTGGTACAGCAACTGCTAAAGCTTTGATACCGACTAGTCAGGTCATCCTTTCGCACCCCGAAGGCTGGTTTTTGCCATCGGATGCACAGATTTAATTGGCTCGAGGAACCTACGATGGCCCTGGAAGAAAGGAGGAAGGCCGAGCCTTGGGTGACAAATGTACAAAGCGACGGCAGCCACGTCCCAATACAGCTATTAGCAGGTGATAAATCCTCCAAGTTCAGGAAACAAACGCATGAGTATCAGGCTTTCCCCCCTTTTCCTTTATTGTTGAAAGGAAAATGTAAACTGCAGTATGAAATGCGGCATCCATGGGTGTCTCAGGACAGACGTGTTTTTATATTAAGAGTAATGCGAATAATATGCTGATGCATTTTTTTAGCCCTTTGAAGCGGCATGATATTTATGCATCTTTTCTGTACTCCTTTCATGGGGGGGTGGCTCACCTGTATGCAACTCTCTCTTGCCCCTCCTTTTCAATTAGGCATAACTGTAATAAGGAGGTTAAGGATGTAGATGAGACACTGAGGTCTGGGTTCCAGGAAAGGCTCGACTTGTACCACTGAGGAGTAGTAACATGTATTATTCTGAAAAAAAGCCATAAAAATGAGTAAAGTTGTTGCTATGGATACAAGTCTCAATCCAGGAACATGCCCTGTTCACCAAGACTGCCACATCCCATGTTAACTAGGATGCTTACAACTGCATCCACCCTTTCCACTATTCCCCATGTCCTCTGTCCACTTCACAACACCGCATCCATGGCTCTTTCGTTTATCTCCTCTTTGTTTCAACGTAACGGAATGCAAAAGAGATTATCAAAAAGTTTTAAGACCACACTTCTTAGTCTGCATCTTGGGGCTGGGGACCTTTCCTTTATAAAAGACATCTCCTTCACATTCTTCGTTTCCAAAAACTCCTCAGACGTGCATCGGAAAATGTTTTTGACGTCATATTCAAGGCAGCAGCAGCTTTTTCACCTCTTCATCAGATCATTAACAGCAGTGTTAAACCCCCAGATCAAACATCATCACTCACTCTTGCTGCTGCCTCTGAAATGCTTCCACCTCACAAATACCGCTGCCCTGCTTATTGCCACATCTTTTTGCACAGCTGAATAAGCATCACCTGCAGCCTCTTTTGGAATATCAGGTTTTAACAGCTGGGCACATCAGCTCAGGAACTGAGCAGAAACTGGTCCTGCTACAGGTGTACAGTCACAAGGCCTTGACCTTGTCTCTTCTACCACCACAAAAGCTGAAATGGGCTTTGCTTCATCACCACACTATGCAAAAATTCTTGGGAAAGATGCACGATTGCTAGCCAAGGAAGAACTAAGTCACAGTTGTAGAAGATACACACATCTGTGATCAGTCTTCCCACAACCAGAGATACAAAGTAGGAAGAGTTGTCCAGTGGAGGATGGGAACAATGTTCTTCTCTCCTCTCAAGTAGCAGCAAGTGAAGCTGTGAGTTGTGTTTTTTCACATCTGTGGAGAGAAAGCCTGAGGGATGGCTCTCTAACCTCAAGGACCCACATTTTGAACCCAGATGAGATTCACTTGTAAAGGTTTAGACATACCAACTAAACCTCAGTGTAGGGAGTCTTTGGGACAGATTAGGGGCGACAGGCATCTTAGTGGTGCTTGAGGGACCCTTAAGCAAAGTACTTACACTGATCTGCTTCTTAGTAAAAATTACCCTGCTTTACAAATATATAAATCATTGCAAGTCGCTCTGGAGAAAAGTGTCAATGAAATAAATGGTCAGCATTCAGTGGGTTGCCTGGGTTGTCTGAAAGTCCCAAAACCCCTCATCCATCAGCAATGAGTCCAAGTACACCTCAGTGTTTATATCACATCCACGCTGTGTAGTGTATGTTCTCTTCAGAACTGGGCAGAAGTACCATCAGCAGCCACTGGCCAGATGAACAAGGTGTAGGCTGAAGATTCAAGTGCTTTGCATTTCAAATGGATTTTGTGGCCACAGTTTGGGGAAGAAGCTCCTTTCCTGCTCTGGCATGACTGTATCCACCCTCTCCCCATGCACAAAGCGAGCTTCATAAACACAGGGTTTGCCCAGGTTGGTGTGGAAGAACTTGAGTGGCACCACAGAGTCCTGACCTCAACCCCACCAAAGCCCTTTGGGATGAACTGGAACTTTGACCATGAGCCAGGCCTTTTCAGTCAACCTCACTGATCCTCTTGTGGCTGAATGGGCACAAATTCCCACCACCACAGTCCTAAATCTGGTGGAAAGCCTTCCTAGACAAGTGGAGGCTGTTTCAGCAGCAAAGGGGGGGACAACTCCATAATAATGCTCAAGGGTTTGAGCATTAATACAGCCATGCTGAGTTGTTGCTAATTCCTTTACAATGGGGACTACTGCAGTGTAAATGAAAGTGGTGAAATGTGTTTGGGGAGTGTGTTCACATGCTGCTTTATGAGACCTCATGTAAGGATCAAACTGTTTGCGAACAGCATGTATGAAAAGATGGCCACAATTATCATAAATTGCTCTCTCGCTCAGTAAAAATGACAAAAACATCCATTTGTTCTCTGTTACCAATGCAGCTCTGAACCCCTAAAACTCTTTTTTCCAATGTTTCTGTTGTACAGTTATGATACACCCCTCCCTCCACAGTGAGTTCTGAAAATTTATTTTGAGACCTGAAATTTTCTGTCTTACAGAGGTCACATGAAATATTTTATTATTGACAGTTTTTTCCATTTGCACAAGTTTTGTTGCACGTATTAATTAATCCTAAGGGGAGGATTAAATCAGGCATTTGCTCTCATATAAAATTTATACCTTTTCCCCAAAAGATTAGAAATGCAACGCTTTTTAAAGGATTGCAGTCTCCTTATATTTGTTAATTGTACTATTTTATAATTCTCTTTAACTTTTAAATAATTTATTTAATGATTCTGAGGGAAAAAAGAAACAGTTGATCCACACTTTTCATGTGATGTCAGGAAAGCGTCCAAAATAGAGCACAAAAATGGAACCAACTGTAAAAGAACCACATACAAAAAGAAAATTCACCATGTGCATATTTCAGCGTACAACAAAGGATGACTCAAATGATATTTTGAACTTTCTTCCACAGGTGATGTTTAAATTCAAAAATTAAAAAGTAATGGTTGAACACTGCTGATGTTAGAGAGACTTTAGCTTATGTGTGACAAGTGGAGGAAGCTCATCCTGAACAGTGACTTGGAGAAGGGATGCAGTGCATAGGGACACAGCTGAGCAATGTTGAACAACGTGTGTGCGCAGTTCATTGTGGCCCTCAGGTGTCCCTGTGTCAGCCAGCTGTGACATTTTGGAGATTTTAAAAGCACAAATCACTCAGTATTGTTGGTGCCCTTCATTTATCCAGTCCATTTGCCCCTGGTGTCTCCATGCTTTATAAAGTCAGGTTCTCTTTTTGTGCAGTTCAGGATGAGCACTTTAATCCCTTTGGTTGCCAAACTTTCTTTATCCACATTTCTTCTCCAATGGCTCTTGGCTTTTGATACCCAATTTTGGTAAATTCAGTGTAAATGTTGTTGGCGCTAGTGAACCATTGGCTGTTTCCTGCTCTCCTGTCCACTGTGAGTAACAGTCCATTATAGTAAGATGCCGTGTTTATTTTAAATTGCTGTGTGCACTTACGTTTTAACATAAATGTCATTCCCAAATGCTTGTTGCTGTGTAGTGCATATAAGGGAAACAGATTTTGCATCCAAAAATTAAAGTGCGGACGTAATTTTTGGTTGCGTACTGCACAGAAACATGACCATTAATGACAGCATTAAGCGTTTGATAGTTAAGTAACTGCTGTCTGAAATGTTTTATACCGCGCTGAGATAGTGGGGTGATGTTTTACAGTGTTTTGCTAATATTTGCGGAAATTGGTTATGGGGATTTTCCACTGAGCTGGGAACATTGTTATTTTTCTCATTTATGGTAAAGCAAAAGAGGCTTTTGGTATCGAAACATCGAACGGTTCTACAGCAAGAATGGAACTTGAACCCAAAAGAATGAGATTTTGAACCCAACAAACCTCAGAATCCAAGGCTGTGGACCTAGCAACTACTCTAGCTGTTGTCCCCCATGTGACCAAGAAACCCTTATTTGTCTCCAGCATTTGGAGGGGGGTGGGTGGGTGAAAGACGCAGTTACCCAAACTCCCTTGCGGTCCCAATCATCATATCTGAATAGGCATTTGGAAGAGTATGCCGCATCCGTTGATTTCTGTCTCCATCAAGTCACCAGAGATAGAAGAGATGCCTTTCTAAAGTGCTGAATGTCTACATATCAGTTCTAGGACTTAAACTCCAAGCCATCCCGACTGCGAAATTCTGGCCAGCGCCCCATTTTTGTGCTTCTTCCAATGTCATGCCGAAGAGCATCTAAGGACACAAACAATCTGAACTCTGTTCCCGCTACCATTTTCCAGGAGTTGGCACAGGTATGAAAAGTAATCTCTTCAATAATTTCTACTTCCTTTGTTTATTTAGACAAGGAAGAGAACACAAAAGCAGCTCCGAGCAACGTTCACAACACAAAGATTCTTTGGAAAACATTAATGAGAATGACACTTGGTGCACTTATGGTAAGGAACTATTTTCTAAAAAGCCTTTGTGGCTCTTCTGTCTTGTTTTATGTAAAGAAAATGGGCTTTTTTCTCTTGAAAGCATGTCTTATGTGCTGTTAGGGTGAATTCCCTTAACGGCTTTGGCCAAATCTTTTTTCAGGACAGTGTACTTTTCAGCATCACTGCTGAAACCCAAACCAAAATGGAAATCTGCTTTAGTTGGGCTGAAGGGGCTTCATGCTATTACCTGCAGCCTCTGTGAAGATGAAGAGTGCAGGTGCAATAAAAAAGGACAAAATGATATTTTCTTTAAGTTCTGGGATCAGAGCAGGCCTTTCCAGCTGTCTCACAGGCCCATGTTAGCCCTTGGTGGCTGAGGCAGAAGGTCTGCCCTTTCATGACCCCTGCTTTGCTGGTGTGTGGACCCACATTAGAGCTTCGAACGCTGCGTTTAGATGTTTCCAAGTTGCTCTATTGCTGCCACTTTATAAATGCAGCAGCTGATCAGAGTTGCTTGCTTCACGTCTAAATGACGACTCAGTTTGCTTCTCCCTCACTGCCGCCGCTGAGCCCGTGGCCTTCCAGCGCTTTCCTACAGACATCTGCTGTCCCGCAAACAGTGGCGCGTGAATATTAAAGCAACTGCATGGCTGATTGTTATGGAAAACATGTTAGCAGGCACTTTAATTTCAAGAGAGAAACAGCAATGAAAAGTACATAATGGAGGAGAAAATTTATTCCGTTTATTAAATAACATAATATTATGCACTTAATATTAAGTGAGGTAATCGTGGCTGTCATATCTTGATTTTGCAGTTGCATTCTAAAAATAAATAATTAAAACAAAAAAAAAAAATCCATTTTCAAATCAATGTAATTTGTTGGTTGTCTTTGTCTGGCTGTTTTCAATACAGTTTGATGATAATTTCAGAAAATAATTCCCATTTGTTTTAATCAGGAGCTACAATTACGGTGATTGCATACGATGTCACGTCAGACGACCGAAAGACAGCTTTAGGTCCCGCATCTCACAGTAAAACACGTTCATCTCGCAGGTCAGAGGATCGCTGCGTTGGAAATCTGCAGCCCCCCCGTGGGGATTCAGTTCGAGTCCCGCGTAAAAATGTTCTTACACCTATGGCAGCAAACTTAGGCTTCGTAACAAAGAATTAATTGTAACGTCTTTAACATGGCACCACGTGACCGAGTATCCGAGCGATTGAAAATTACGAAGGAAAAAACCTGAATGTGGTGGAATTTTCGAGGACATAAGTCTGGAAGAATGCCCAGTTTTAAGTGTATAAGCTTTTAAGCATTTTAAGTTGCTTAAGTTTGTCTATCTCTCTATCTATCTACACTGCCTGGCTGAGTTACCTGGGACTACCAGGGTCAAAAAGATGTAGTGGTAAAAAGTAATAATTCATTATATAGTCATCTAACTGTTTTACTGTCAACGTGGTTGTATTTAATACATAAGTGTTGGTAGTCAGAGAGGCAAATGCCACAGAGAAAGACATGCTTGGTCATGGTCAAGGGGCAAGGAAAAAAATAAATATTTACAACAATATTGCAATACTTCAGATCCTGGTTTCCAAGTTCCTGGTATAAATGTGGCATATATATACAAAATACACTGCCTGGCCAAAAAAAGTCACTACCTGGATTTAACTTAGTGTTGTGATCTGGGGTTGCTTCAGTTGGTCAGGTCTAGGTTCAGCAATGTTATGTGCCCAAAAAATGAGCTCAGCTGACTACCTGAATGTACTGAATGAGCAGGTTTTTCCATCAATGCATTTTTTTCTTCCAAGATGACAATGCCAGAATTAATTTTGCTGGCTCAAGTTGTGAAAGAGTGCTTCAGGGAGCATGAGAGAGACATCATTTTCACACATGGATTGGCCACCAGAGAATCCAGACCTTAAACTCATTGAGAATCTTTGGGCTGTGCCGGAGAAGACTTTATGCAGCGGTCCGACTCTCCCATCATCAATACAAGATGTTGGCGAAAAATTAATGCAACTCTGGACAGAAATAAATGTTGTGACATTGCTTATTGAAATGTACCATGACAAGTGCATGCCGTAATCAAAGCTAAAGGTGGTCCAACCAAACTTTTGAGCGTGTGACTTTTTTTTTTGGCCGGGGAGTGTATCTATCATCTTCCTGGCTATTATTTTTCCATTTCATACCTCAATTTGTCTGTCTTTTTTGTGCTGTGTTTGTGCCTTTGCCCCTAAAATTATCCCTGTTAAAGGGACAAATCTGATTTATGTACTCTGGGCAGACTAGTTTAACATTCCTTATTATAACAGGCGAATTACATTTGTAAAAACCTTTGTTACATTTGTTTGTTTGATTAATCGTATTTGTTATGTTGCTAAAATTAGCTTATCAATTTCTGGCGGTTATCACAATTCAGTGGTGCAGCTAAATACCAAGATTTTTGCTGAAGATTTATGGCACCATTATAGACTGAGAGAGACCTTCTTGTGTTCTCACTACACATTTGTACTCCTAACTGAGTAAAAAGGCACCGGATGAATAATTTAAATCCAAACCAATTCTAAACTGATGCATCAATATCCCAATTTCACATTAAAAACGCACATCTGGGAAATAATTTCATACTGGGCAAGTTGCTTATATAAACTTGTCAGTTTGTTGTGGTGAAGAGCCATCGCTGGCAATACTGAATGCTTTGTGTGATATGCAAATTGGTTAAATTTGAGCTGCTTTAAAAATGATGATATTTAGCTTTGCTTCACTGGTCAGTAAATATTGCAATGAAATGGCAATTACTATCGCTGAACAAGAACGAGAATTGAATGACAAGGCGGCGAATGTCGCTCCAATAGTCACCGTGCTGTGCGTAGATGGTTTGTGTTAATGATGATTGATAAATTAAACCATTATCTGGATAATGTTTGCCAGCTGAGGCAGGCTGTCCTTGAGGAGAGATTGCTGGTTATCCCTCATTCTGTGTCTGTGTTCCTAGAAAAGTGTGGTATTCGCTGTAGCTGAAAGCCGGAAAGGCTGAAAGCCAGAAAACGGCTTTTGGATGGAGGGTAACTCATTTCCCCAACAGAAGCTTTTGTTGAAGATGAGCGAATTCTGGCTGACAGGAATACCCCCGGTCAATGATTCTATCCAAAGTGTACTTGAGAACTACTGTATATACAGCAAGGGTTCTTTGGGGTAAAATCAGTTTTGATGGTCATTTTTGTACCCATTGTGTTGAACATTGCATGACATACAAAAATGCAGTCATTGTTGCCAGGGTATCACTAAATCTAAGTTTTTTTTTTTTTTTTTCCCCCTCAAACCCTTTTCTTCAGCTTTTTTTGTTTGTTGGTGTAAATCAAGTTCTATATGAAGACTTTTGGGGACATAACTGGTCTGGTAATCCTTCCCATTCTCAACAGTGAGGGACCTATGTGACCTGTCCAGTTTTCCCTTTTTCAGGTGGCCATCAAAGTTGTGCCACTTGAGGAAATCAGCATTATTGATGTTGCCAAGGCAACCCCGTAAAAAGATGTTTGGGCTCCGCTTGAGAGCTGTCACCAAACACGTCATAAGCATGTTTGTTCATTTTATTTCAGGTGAAGTTTCTCTAAAACCAGTGTTTCCCAAAAATCTGAATAATAACTGTTACATATTCATAGTGAAACGTTTATATGTTTATTAGGCTGAACACCTGTAATGTGAAGACAAGCTATTGTTTGATAGTCACTTATTAACATCAGTGCCTTTAGTTTTGTTTGGGTGATGTGATATTTCAGGGAACTCCAAGGTGTTGCTTTCAACTTCAGTGAAAAATGTGCATTGTGAACTGCCTGCAAAATTCATCCTTTGAGTCTTATGGTATTTAATCTATTGATCCTTCCTTTGTACTGTTAGACAGTACAGTGTCATGATGGTCTGAAGCCACTACTGGGAAGGTTCAAATTATTTTAAAGAAGGTGCAGTTAAATGCTGTACTTCATAGTTTAGTCATAGTATTGGACTGAAGCCTCTGCTTTTCCTTCTCCTTTTGGACAGCATGCTTATGCTGAAATTCTAGTCTCCAACCCATGTATGAGTGCTCCTGACACAGGCCATTTTGTAAGGTCTGGGAGGCTGGAACCTAAGAAACACAGATAATGTGTTGCAGGATTCACAAGTTAAATAAGGAAACTGCACTTGGCTCTTTAAGTTGTGGCAAGTGCTGAAATTGCTTCTTGAGTGCAGAGCGAGTGTGTACATGATTAACCCAGATGCTGTTTAAGGCGAACGAGAGTCTTCAGTTTGTGGCACCTTGTTGAGTATCTGAGCCTTGCCAGCTGATTATAGTAATTACAAGAACCTTAGAATACCCTCTGTGAATAGAACAAAATCTGGAAGGTTCATCCAGTTTGTAAAAATCCATATATGTTGATCTCCAAGTGATCTTTTTTTAAAATGTATTATCATACATCTGTGGTTTAACCTGGGGTCATGGGGTATTCTAGTACTTTCAACATCAGGCACCCTTGCCCAGGTGACTCAGCTAAGGTTTATAAGGTGAAACTCAACACATAGCCCCTGTACAAGAACTTTCCAGTGAAGACCCTACTGCTTTAATGGAGATACACCTTGCACTCCAGCTGGAGTGACTTCTGCTCCACCATTTCCTCAAACCTTCCCATCTTCCTTTCATGTGCTTCTTCTATCTTCTCTTCCCAAGGCAATGTAAACTTGAACAAGTTGACTTGCTTGGAGGTCTCTGACAACAATATGTCTGGCTTCAAAGGTTTCTCTGTGATTAGGCTGGAGACCTGAGCTGCTTGCCAAATCAACCATCATAGGCAAGTCTTTTGCTTTCACCAGAAGCCCTGACCTTCCATCAGATACTGACTTAACTCTTTTTTCCTTCTTAAAAATACTACAGCACCCTTAGCCAGATGGCAGGTCCTTTTGTGTGCAGAAGCCCAAACTCAGACCGCTTGAGCAGTACCTGAGCACATGCTCCAGTGATGCCTACTTTCCTTGAACATATGGCTATGCTGGAGAATCAACAACCTATACAGGTTGGATGATTGAGGTGGCTCACTGTAAGCAGCCAAAATTAAGAACTTATTTAGGCGGAGCTCTGTTTTCCAGATCTTTCTTCACAAGCTATCACATTCAAGGGCTTGTTGTCTCCTAGTTCACACTCCCTGTTGCTGCATGACAACCATCCTAGTCTTATGATCTTCATCCATTGCTGCATGTACCGCCTCCTCTATCAGCTTGGGTGTCTCCTTCCCTGGACTTTATCATGTCAGCAAGATGGAGCACTGCTCAAGCCACTATCCATACTGCTACCCTGTGCTAAATTTGGGACCTACCCGACTATAGCCGGTATGCTCCCTTGCAGCATTTTCCTTGACCATGCTACCCCGATCTCCACCTCCTAGGCACCTCAAGGGTAACGTTGGCTTACCCTGGCCATACAGGATAGTGCTGCTGAAATGCCGAGGAATACCAAGCCACCTGTGCAGGTAACGGCTTATCTTCCTTTCAAATGCCAGAGCTGCTCACATTGCAACTTTGTAAAGCAAAGGAGGCCAGAGGACTTGTGGCGGGTTGCTGTGCCAATGCCTTAAGCTAGGACTTCCAGGTAAGTTTATCTACAGCAGAATTTGGTACCGTCCACGTTGATGCTCCTGTGTTTTGATGTCGTTATGCATGTTGAATGTGACTGAAGGAGCATCCAGCATTTCAAATTCATGTTTGCACAGAAGTATGACTAAATATCTTTGTACAGTTTTAAATTTGTATTGCTTTCCATGTGTAGCATGTAAAAAGCTTTGAACTGTTGATCTCAGCAGCTAAAAATAATACATATAAATACTTTTTTAAAAAATACAGAGAGACTAACAGACTATAAACCAGAGTATTTCCTCTTTAAAAGGTACCATAAATAGTGCACTTGATGTTCAAAGATGGATCTTACCGGTGGAACCATGAAACACACTTTTTGACCTTGAGAAAGCCTCTTAATCTTTTTCTTTTACACCATTATAAATTATTTATGGTGTCTTAAAAATCAATTTAATTGCTTATACTGAAACACTGTAGAAGAAATAAAATGGATCAGACTCTGATGACCTAGAGTTGCAGCTGTCTGGTGTATGCACGATTCTTGAAATATTGAGCATGTTAAATCAGTGTTCAAGATTTGTTGCAGGTTTGCTTGAGCTGTTTGGCCTGCAGTACATGAGAATTCCAATGAAAAGCACTTTGGATGCACTAGTGACCATGAGAACAGCAAAAAGACAGACAACATTTATTCTTGTTTTTTTACAACTGTATCTGCAGAATTGCGTGTGTAGGTTCTAGGAAATTTGATTTCATTGCCTGCCATTGGCAATACAAACATATTAGCAAAGTGGCTCGAGCAGCATAACCCCCCCCCCCCATATACATCCATCAAGTTTTGCTTTACACTGAAACAGAAGACAGAATAAAATATAGCTTCTCCTGGACTATGGTGCATAAAGCACTGAACAGACATGATGGTGACATAGATAAATTGATTAGATGGTCAGAGGAATAGGTAAGGAAATGGATACAGTAAATCATAAAATGATACCTAAATAAGGTAAGAATAAAAGGATTAGTGCAAACAGTATGCGGGTAGGGTGGCCAGTGGTAGTGGTGGTGATCAGGCCCTGTGCTGTCTGCAATTCAACAGCCTGCAGGGGAAAAAGCTGTTCCTGAGCCTGGTGGTGTGCAGTGATGAAAACAGATGGGTGAGAGGGATTCCTCAATGATGAAAAGAACTTTCCTGGGTTGTTGTGGGTGGTCTGGATGGTGGGCAGTGAAGTCTTGGTATTCGACTGGGCAGTTTTCATGACCTGCTGCAGAGCTCCCTGATATTTGTAGTATTTGTGAAAAACATTCCATGGGTTACCTGAAATGCAAGTTTTTGAACTGCTGGAGCACAAGCAGGAATCCCACGTTGGAAGAACACACAAACTCCGCGTACACTCAACAGCATTCAAACCCACAGCCCAGAAGTGCCCACGCTACCCACTGTGCCATGATGTTGCTAGTAGCAACATTTCACCTTAAAACAATTAACACAGAGCAATACCAAAACACAGAATTGCATATAAAATGTTAGATCAGTAACAACGGAGGCACCCAGTTGAGGGTGAAAATCCAGCAATGGAGATTAAAGAACCCCTATGGTTTGGATATGACAATAAAAATATCTTGACGCTTTTACTGCCCTCCTAGGCATCACAACATTTTGAAGTCAACATAAATGTTTCTGAAGTTCTAGCAGTTTTTGGAGTGGGCAAATTGTTCTTCTCACACCATGTATCTGTTTGTCACTGGGTTACTCATTCCAGAGGGCTTCTACATTTTAATCTACCCTAACATCAGGCAATAGGCTGTGCCACAGTTTGGTTTACTTGTCTCATTTTCAAATTTTAATCTCAGCACATCCTTACTGCTATGGCCTCAAGTGGCATAAAATATAGAAATGTAGCAGAAATAGAGGAAAACATTGTCCTAGGGGAGAACAAAGGTAGTAATTGCAACTGTGTGTGTGCTTATACAAGACAGTGTTCTGAAATTTGGTTTCATATGTACATATATGAACATATATTTTTGCCTGCTTGGATTATGCATGAGGCCTTCTTGCTCCTTTGCAAATGGTTAGTGAGACCACCATTATGGAAGACTTGCGTCAGTGAAAAGAATTACAGATTTAGTTTGTTCATCCTTGTCTATGTTACCGTTTGAACATTTGAAAATGGCTTGTAGTTTTATTAAAATGAATGAACTCAAAAGTACTTTTCTGCTGGTAAACTGGCAAAGAGACGGCAGCAGACATGGAAATCCCTTCCAGCAAAAAACCTGCAGGTTTGGCTCGGGCTGCGCTTCTCTAGCGGTTGGTTTGAAATAACAGGGGAAAAAATATGCAGTACCTTCTGGGCTTTTGCACATTCATTGCGACTGCAACAAAGTGATAGCTTTAAGCTGGAAATGTACTTTAATTACGTAGCAGTCCATGTAAATCGATTGATGCCATCAATGAGTGATGCATCTATAAATAACGCTACAAAATGGGAATAATAAGTGTTTCTTGGTCTAATACTTAGATATACACCTGAAAGCCAAAAAACACAATTGAAATATTGAGCCTGGCTTGTGTACAGCTTCATGTTGCTGATATATGTCTGTAGCATACCTTCAAGACTCTAATTTCAGAAGGAACATTTCCTAATCTTTGGTTCTTTTATTTCTTTATTTTTGTTCTGTTCACCCTTCTGTTAAGGACACACTTTGCTACTTGGACTTCAAACATTGCAGTCAGACCCCAAAATTTGAATATTACCGTTCTAAGGCTACACCCATGAATGCATTCAGACTGTTGAAATATGCAGTTTTATAGAGATTAATGAGTTTAAATTGCTTAAAGAAATCCAAGTTATGAACATTATATTAAAAACATTTTGCATTGTTTTCTGGAAATATACTGAACTTGGGCTGTACCTACAGTAAAAGCAGCCTAAGATGCCTTCTGCCAGTGTTCCTTTATATTGCTTCATGTTTACAGTGTAGTTAAGTCCAAACTGTGTCTGGAAAATCATCCAGTTAAAAAAAAACTCTGGCAGCATAGGTAAATCCTTAGATTTAAATGTAAAAATTTTTTAAGGTTTCAAGCTACATTAAAATCAATCAATTCTGAAAACCTGAGGATTTTAAGAATTTGTAGGTTGTCTCTTTTTCTAAAAGAAATCATGTCTGATCACCCAGTAGGCATGTCATGTGTACTTTTATTTGTAACATATATTTTCTGGCGCATTCCCAAGGAAATGAGCAGGGTCATAAGCATACTTGATACCAGAACACAATGAGGTTCAAGCAGTTGATCACCTGTAGTCGTACCATTTGACTTGAGGCTGCATGTTCTGGATTCTCATGTGAAGTATGAGGCAGAGATGTCAAGTAATCTCCACCTGGTGGTGAGTTAGCTTCAATGTACCTGGTACACATGTCCCAAATGAAGTTGGAAACTTGAAGTCTGTATGTTTAAGACCTTAATGAATTCTGCTGTCAGATGCTGTGGCCTGAGGGCAGTTCTTGCCTCTCACAGGACAAGTCCAGACTCACTGGTGGACACAAGCGGCGAGGGAAGCAGTTAGGTTGAAGAAATTAGGCCTTCCGGACAATATTCTCCTGATATTGCTGAGAGGTGCCTGCAGGCCAAGGGGGCTGCAACAAAGGTGAGAACTTGAATATAGCAGAAGTTTGGAAAGGCCATGGATAAAAACTGTGTGACGGTCTCAAGGATGTTCTGGCAAACAATCAGCTTCCTTAAGACAGGAAGGTGTTTCCATGCTTTGCCAAGCAGAGAGAAAGTGCTGGTTAAGATGTGGAGCAGTTACAGGAGAATTTTGAGGGACTCCTTCACCCAGTGGACATGACTTATCATTAGGACAGGAGTCTATCTATATTGGATTCAACCTATTATGGGCGCAAAATCTTCTAAATAAGACATTAAAGTGTAACATGTACAGTAACACACCAGACCAATGAGAAATAAGCATCCTTTACACTGACCAATCAAAACAGGAAAACAGAAAGGGAAGTCCCACCCACTCTCTGGAGGACGGGGGGGGGGGGGATTTGAACAAAGAAGAAAGTTGAAAGCTGCAAGGGTTATTTATGATCGGTGGAGTATTGTTGTAAACAGCCAGCAGCACCATATAAAGAAAAGAAATTTGGCCAAAACAAAAAGTGACAACCTTTTAACAGTAAAAAGCCATTCTATTAAAGCAAATATAATAAAAACTACTTAATAAAAATTATTCCTCCACACTATGGAGATGTGTGGTTTCTGTTATGGAAGAGATTTGGACAGAGATATTAAAAGCCCCAGACACCATGTGGCTGGTGTAGGTCACAGGGCTCTTTGTTATAGCATTACATGTGCAGAAGGTAAATCTGAACTTGCAAACTGAGGTGGTGGCCCCTATATTTAAGAAAGGGGACTGGAGGGTTTGTTCTAACTACAGGGAGTTTGCACCCCTCCTCCATACTCAAAAATCCAAAAGGCAGCAGGTATGAAATTGAGAAACTTTAAGTCGTGGTCCTCTCCTTAAGTAGAGTACATTGCTCTATCCAGGTGTGGGGGATGCAGCCGCCCTTGCGGAAATAGTTCAAGTATCTCGTTCACAAGTGATGAAACTGGGGAGGGGAGACTGAAAGGCAGACTGGTGCAGTGTCAGCAGTCCTGTGAGCACTCTTCTGATTTTTGGTGGCAAAGAGCGAGTTAAATTTTCAAAGGAAACTCTGAATAATGACTGAGAGACTGAGATTTTGAATAGATATATACAGATTATATCTCTCAGCTGTCCTGGGAGCACTTGGGGAACCCCAGGAAAGGCTAGAGATCAGTTCAGGGAATAAGAGGGTTTGAGCTCACCTCAGCTGCCTTCCACTGTGACCTTCACCAGGGAAAGCAGGACAGGAGACTGACTGAGAAAGGAAAAATTTTAAGAAGCCATCATTTACAGCGGTGATCTCATAAAATACTGTGTAGTACATGATCTGTCATGTTTTAGTCAATATGAAGTACATGTAAAGCCCTAAAACTTGCTGCATAACTGCAGACGTTTTGGATAAGTTGTACTCCTCCTGTTCCATTGTGAATTCATCACATAAAGATCACACGTAATTTGGCTGCAGTTTAAATGTTTATCTAAGTACACAGTAAACTTTTTTTTTTCTGTTCAGGACACTGTCAAGGTGTTTATCTTGTTGTGTTGTGCAGATGGGGCTCTGCAACACCTTTTGCCAGACAATCCTTCTCTGAACACCGTTGGCCAACGAAGACTTTGACACGCAGATGAGCACAGCTTCTGGGCACAGTGGTGGAAACACCTCCGCAAATGGCAGTAATTAAAACTTTTCAAGCTGCAAAATTGGCAGTGACACGATTTAAGAGGTTGGAGCAGTTTTTAACAACAAAAAAGTGAACTGAAAACAGTTATGAACAAATGCTGCTTGAAGAACATTACCTGGCAAGAAACAGGGAAAAATTGCTCAAAAAGCCCTGTTTTTGTCTGAGGGGTAGGCACAGTTTGGAAAATTCCAGCTTATAAAATCAGTTTGATCAAAATTTAACTGATCAATCTGAATTGCTGTACAGTGTAAAAACATCTTGCCATCTTTTGCTCCTTGTGGTTCTTTCTGTCTTCTTGCTGCCTGCCTGATTATATGGGCACCTCTGTTCCTGGCCTCTACATCTCTGTCAGTCTGGCCTTCCATCTTTTGAACACCAAAAGCCCATCTTGAAATTTTTACCTTGGGCTTCCCCAGACCTCAGACTACCTTGTTATAATTTTCGACCAAGTTGCGCCCGCCGCTGGGGTCTGGATGCAGTTTAATTTGCTTTCTCATTGTCATCCTGTAGGGAGTACAGTCTTGGATGTCAGGGTGGCTGTAAAACTTGTCTTTGACTCCTCTTGTATTTCACTGGGCGAACTCATCCAACTAGGCTCATCTCAAGTTTTTACTTGCTGTACTTAGTGCACTTATCGTTCCCATCTGTCTCTTTTGCTGCATGTGGAACTGACTTAATTTTTCTTTTCTCATAAATGTATGGTGCTCAGTGCATGCTGCTGTAGATGGAGATAAGAAAGCAATAATGATAGTAAGAGATCTTGGTCCTGATGCATTTTTAGTTAAAGGATGCTTATGGCCGTTTCCACCAGCCAGTCCTACTTGACTTTTACATTCTCATGAGATGAGTCTGCTGGCTGGGACTTCACTTTCTTTCTTATAGGAATAACCGTCAACTGCTCAGGCCTAAAAACAGCTGTAGCTAACAGGTATTAATCACCGGTATTGTATCTTGTTAAGTAGTTGTTTTTAAAGCAAAAACTAAAAACGCTACCGCGGTATATGGATTGATCAAGTAGTAACCACTGGATTGATATTTCACTTGGTGTCTCTTGCATTTTCAGTTTTATGGCTCTTGCCACATCTGTCTTAGGATCTAAAAGTGAGCTCTAGTCATATGCATGACAAGAGCACCGGTACAAATGTATTGCCCATAACGTTGAAGAAAACCCAAAGCGCCCTCCAAAATTTGTCTATAGCTCAAATGAGCGCTGTTATTAATATTTTTAGCTCGTCTGAGTCCACCCGTGAAAGAACACATCAGTATAAGCAACCTAATTTCAACTTGGCAACAGATATATTCGCTCAGGCTGCTAATGGTCTATTTTGTGGAGGAATTGAAGACGGATGCAATAAAAACACAAGGTGTTTTTCTTTAAATCAGCTTTATTGCGGAGAGTCTGTGTGCTACAGTTTATTGTAGGAAACTCACAAATGTAAAAACCATGATGCGGGCATAAGAAAGAGTTATCTGCGCACTCATCTTTAAGCGGAACTTTAAAGGCGGCCTCTCTGCCTGCTGTTTGCGTGAAAACGGTTCACTATTGTATTTTTTTAAAAAATCTAAGCGCAATGAGATACAGGATGAACCAGTTTAATATTCATTTATGTTCGTAAGCATTCGAGGTATGAATCCATTAAGTCATGCATACATTAGCTGAATAATTCACCAAGCGATTCGGCAATGGATGGAGTAATAATTGTCTGGTGCGGAGCGTCGCAGTCACCTCGTCGTGTCGGCCGCTTTTCTTTACTCCATTAACAGCGGCCGAAATGTGCCGAATTCCGGCCGCAGACGTTCCTAATGTGATTGATAGTGTTCGGCGCCAATGCCCGGAGGCTCATCAATCACCCATTTACATCAAACTTAATCCTCATTATCAATATCAGCAGAATACGAGCTGCCGACAGAGATGCGATGCGGCGCCAGCTGTTGCAGGAGTAAATATGACTTTGTGCTAATCATGAGTAAAGGGGCCGGGTGCGGAGGAACGCGCGGCAAACTGTCGGCAAAGCGGCCGCCGCGGCTCAAGCGGTGCACTGCGGCGCTGCTCTGACTGATGACTTTGACCTTTTCATGCATGGCAAAAACTAGAGATGCGACTAAATGGGTTATAAATTACGGTTTATAAGCTGTACGTGGATAGCGTGGAAGCTTGTTTAGGGATCGGTGCGCTTTGGTCGTCCCGATTGTGCCGTTTCGTTTGCTAAACTTTTGTCTGAAGCGCCAAAGTTTTGCATGCGAGAAGGAGCGACGCGTCGGACTTGTACCTCCTTACCTGTCGAAGTCCGAGGTGGCGCTTTTTCGAGGCCCAGCTGACTGCGGGGGGATCGTCTAGAATTTTTCTTTCGGTCACCCGTGGTTCTCAGCGTGCTCCCGTTCTGATGTGCAATTTTTTCCTCCCTCTTTTTCTTGTGTTTAATGTGTGTTGAAAGGCAGCACCAAGCAGGGGTGCCCAGGCTTGGAACTTTAGGCCAAGTGCCATGCAGATTTTAGAAAATATATTTTAATTAACGCCCGACTGACATCCGACACACCAGGTGAGGTGGCTTAACAATAAAAGCTTCAATAAAGCAATCAAGAACTGAGATTGAGCAAAACCCCAATATTCCCTCTGGGCCTCAAGAACCAGTGGATGGAGACTCACTTAAAAGGGGCTGTGATTTGTTGCGCTGCCTTGTTCTGCTCAGATCCATTGTTCCTTCCAGCCCCGGGGTTCTTCTGAGTATAATGGGCCGACACAGCCAGGGCAGCATAGTTTGACTGCTTCTTCTGATGAACTGCCTACTTTCATGTCATTTTGCCTGGTGCCCATCCTAAAAAGGCTGCACGTACTGCTTCAAACTTTACCTTTACAGCCAGGGACTTGCAGAGCTTGCACAGATGGACCTCTACCCCATCAGTCAGTTTGTCCTGAGAATAAAACTCTTGGCAAAGTCTCACACAGTGACATAAAGAAATGTTATTGATTCAGTTGCACAAATGACTTCCTTTTGCTCTTTGAATATGTTGCTGAATTAGATTCAGAGTTTTCGTGTCTTTCAGCTGTGACAAACAGTGCGCTTGGCTGGAACAGCATTTAATGCAATGACAAACTTATAACTGGGAGGGACTGGCATCTCACCTGGTGGGTAGTTCCATAGCCAAATGCTCTTTGGTTCCTGGAGAGGCTCCTGAGCACTGGGAAACAGATGTAGATTAAGGTTAGATGGATGGATGGATATATGCAATGATGGCTGGATGAAGGAACGGGTGGTCACACTTCAGGTGCAGTTTCATGTCTCAAACAACAGTGTTCTGCATTGGTCAGACTGATCAGGGTCTGTTTCCACTACATTCTAGGTTTCATTCAGACAAACATGTCCGAACCTTTTTGCTCATGTGCCCTGGTCTATAGCATCGGGCTCATAGCAGAATTTCCATCTCTGTAGACCAGGGCACCATCATACTGAACAAATTAATTTATAACTGCAGTACTGCTGCAACAAGGTTTTAAAAAGTAATTTAATGCAAGTTCTTTTTTTTTCTATTATTTATGTGTTTAAGTAATAAAATTCATTTTCAGATTTTCCAGCTGCTGCATAGAGATGACTGACAGTGTGAAATGAACACGATGGTGTGATTCAGCTATACCTGCTGCCACTTTCTGGCTTCTGCCAGCAGAACCGGCACAGAGCTCCTAGTCAGGTACTTCTCATGAGCTGGCAGCTTTTTATTATTCTGATATTTAGAAGCTTGGACTTCTCCAGCAGACAGCATATGAAGTTTTGTGGGCTTGGCTCCTTTTGGCAAAGAAGCAAGGGCAGTGTTTTTCCAAATATATGTTTAAATGCACAAGTAAGATATTTGGAAGTTATTTGATTTCGTGAAACAGCTGGTGATATTGTGGTAACTGAAGGTCTTGGAAGTGTAATCTTGGATGTGCGTAATTTGGCCTGCAAAACTGTCCAAATATTAATAGCCAGGGCAGATGGTGGAAGGGTGATCAGGGCTGTTATCTTGAAATTGAATGACTTGAAATTTAAATCCTACCTCCTGCTGTGGTTCCCTTTAGCAAGGAACTTACCCTGAACCGACAGTAAAAATGTCCCAGCTGTTTTAAATGGGTAAACCAGGGTAACCAGCTTAATGTATAAACATAACACTAATCTGCATTGGACAAGGCTGTCAGTTAAATGATAATAGGACCCAGAGAAAGAGTTTTGCTGAATTAAAGTCAGCTGGAAGAGCCGGTATCTACCTGAATGCCTTCAGGTAGCCTGGGGGATAAAACAGACTACTTACCTTCCTTTAGATATAAGCATGTGCTAGATAAATAATGCAACAACTCATCTAAAGGCCTATCCATCCAAATTTGGCTTGATGTGAATTAGTGGGTACCTTTTGTGCAAAGCAATGAAAGAGGAAATAAAAAAAATAATTTTATGGTTGGTCCTTGCTCAGGTTCTTCAGAACGTGGTTTTTGGGGGGGGAGTTCTGCATATTTTTTGTTCCTTTTTTTTTGGGTGAACACATTAATTTTGCTCTTCAGACGCCTCACAATGGGTTTTGCTTTGACCGTGTGAACGTTACCTGGATTACGCAACTGCCAGCAGCAAACCTTTTGTACTTGTTCGCCTTCACTGTGATGTGCCTCAAAAGTCCTTGAGCAAATACTGCTACAAAATGCAAAGTGCGAGAGGGAAGGATTCCTGTTTATTACTCATGACTGGGAGCCTGGTTTGGGTTTTGTGGCTGTGAGTAGTAAGTTGGTGTCCTTGGCTTTTTTTTTTTTCCCAGTTGTATTCTTTAAATGTACCCATTAAAGGTATTATTTGCAGCGGCCATGGGAAAGTGTACTGAATGCCTGGTGCTGGCTGGCATGTGCTCCATTGGTGGTGTCCAAGGCCAAAATTTAACCCCCACTCTCCTCAGATAAAGAAAGATCTGTTCATGTGGTTTCATATGGGAGGGGAAGCAGCAACTCTTTCTGTGTTGAGAGAAATGCACCCCAACGTTTGCATTTCATGTCCAATGTCAAGGTACATGTTTTCAGGTACCTGAGTGCAGATACCTGACATGGAGGCGGTCATTGTCAGGGGTGAGAACCCCTATCCTCAAAGGGTTTTAGATCTACTGGTTTTGGTCACCTCTTGGTCATCTCAAGTCTTCATCTGCCCAGGAATTTGACTCATTTGCCGTTAGATCCCAAGAAACAAAAACAGTGGCTGACTGATTTTGAAAGGGTTAACAGCTTTATGATTTATGATGTAGAAAAGGCATCCAGGAGCTATGTGGTGCAACTCTTAGTCCAGTAACTTCAACATCTGTGAGTTGTCAGTTACAATTAAAACACTGCTCAGTTTGCATCAATTCACATTTATTGAGCTATCATTCTGCTAACAGAATTCTCAGCTCAGTTGTTGCAGGTGAATTATGATCAGATGAGTCTTCAAAAGATAAATGCCTGAGAGAGACATTTAGAGGCATGTGAAACGGCAAATGTATACAGAACAGCTGGATTTAACGCTCAGCGTACGTTTTTATATTTTATCGAATCACAGACACAGGATCGGCTTACAAACACTGCTGAGATTGGAAGACCGTTTGTCGCTCGATTTGTTTGGGGAACCAACCATTATATCTCAGTCAATAAAAGCTTAATATAACAAACATTATTTCATCTATTCACTGGCTACACATGGCATGAAACAGCTCAAGAGTAGTAAGCTGTAAGCAATTAAAATTCCTTCTTACTGAAGCTAAGACATACTGTAACTTTTATTTACTTTTAACTTTGACTTCTATTCGTTCATTCCGTTGTCATGAGCTGCTCCTTCTCCGCAGGGCTGCTGTTTTCCAGAGTCCGAAATGGGCAACATTTGTCAGCATCTGGCCGCTTTCAGTCTGTTATAGGTACAACAAATAAAATTGATTTTCAATTTCTATAAAACCTGACTTTTTTGCTCTTAAGATACTTTCAAAGTCTTGGGTGCAGCTGTCACAAAATTTAACAGGCTGTGCAACTCTTACGTAAACATATTTATTATCTTCCAGCTAGACTGCAATTAAAATGAATATAAAGTAATTATACAATAAAAACCAAAATTATTGAAAAAAAAAAGTAATTTATTTTCAGTGTTGACTGATTCAAGATTATATAACTAATATAAAGTGTGCCTTGTCATCTGTTTATTGATCAGTATCACTTATAAACAACAGACAAGCTGTAAACTTTGTAAAATGAGTTGAATTTCTTCTACTACCCTGAGGAAGCCCTGTGCTGAGCTGGGGTTGTTAAACTCCTCTCACTTTGCAGTAACTGGTATTTGCCTTCTGCCTTTTGTCATGTTTTGGTCATTTTGTATTCATTTTGCAAATTTGTGTCCTGCTTAAGCTGTATGGGTAAATTTCCCTACGGAGATTAATAGTTCAACCCCATCGCAACTTATCCTATCCTACAAAGAACTGATCCAGTCCCACAATCCTACATACTGGTTTGTTTTGTCTTCCCGCAAGCTATTAGCTGGACAAAGAAACGCGTGTGATGTTTTCACAAAAATGAAGAAATATCCCAAAATTTTGTCACTTGAACATTTGTAACATGAGGCTCTAATTTACCAGCCCCTGCAAGCAGGGAGTGCAGCATCAGTCCTCCATTGCCAATGCAATGGTTAATTTATAGTGGAGGAGGAGGTGGTGAATGACAACTGGTAAAGGACAGGGGTGTTTGCGCAAGGAGGTGGGCATCATATTGGGTTTTGTTACACTAAACACGAGGAGCTACTGCGTCGTTGGGGCTTAACGGGGAAATCGTGCCAACTGTCCAGTGCATCCTGGCAGGTGACTAACATGACAAACAGACCTGCCTAACACAGTAACCAAGTCCATTTTGTTCTCTCCTACTCTTGCTCAGAGGCGAGCCAACAAAGAACCTGGCAAGTGTGTGTATGTGTGTGTTTATCTTTGTTTCTGGAACACGCGGGACAAACAGCTTGCCCAGCACCGTACTTTGTCCAGGTATATTTATTACACGCAGATAAGGCCTCGCTCCTCTGTATTCTACGACTGTGAAGATAACACCTCTGTCGAAGCGTGGATTTGAGTCGGCAGTAAAAGCAGTAAAAAGCCTCCAGGTTCCTGTGATACCAGAGCCTTTATCTTTGCTGAACTTTCTGTTCTGAATTCCAACAACTTTTACTGCAGACAAACCTGGCAGTTAAGAATCAGATTATTTACATACCTAAATTTATATCGAGGAGAAAAAAACGGAATGTATTTTTAATGCATGATATTGAAAGCATTGCGTTAGTTGTGGGGAACAAGAATTGGTTGCAACTTTGTGAGTCTGTGTGATAGCTCCGCACGACAAGGCCCGAGTTCTGAGTGAATTAGATGTTAGATGGTAGAAGTCCATAATATGCATACGCCATCATGAAGGTTTTATGTAGCACGCAATGGGACAAGGGACCCCCTCCCCCATGTTGCCCATCCATATGAATGCTCTTCATACGCAGTGCTCTAGTTGCAGCTCATTTGGTTTCAACAGAAATATGCAGAATATTTGGGCAGACCCATATTTACAATTTTAGAGTTTTTATTTCCTCTTATAATGTCTGAAACAAAGTTATTTTAAGTTATGCATTTAGTCATCATCTCGTGAGGTTGGGTGTGAAGACCTTGACCACCGCAGATCCGCAGTGTTTAACAGAGACTCCTGTCAGTCTGTATATAACAGCGCTGCTCTGACTTTTTCGGCTCCCAGCGGCATTACTCCCAGATGCCACGATCTGGGCTCGGAATGATGAGATTTATGGCATCCGGCATTTTCTTGAATGCAGGCACCAGTGTTTGGGTCTCCGAGGAATGCTGTCTGATGGATTGCACTCCAGCTACCATGAGATGCTGTTTCTTCTTGCCCTCAGCTTCTTCTGCATAGTCATGAATCTGTCGTTGGGGAAACAACATATGAAAAAAGCATACCTGCTGCGTGTGGTTTAAGAAAACAATAACAGCAACAATAAAAAAGAACAGTGTGGTTTGGCGATTGGCACAATTAATGTCCATCTGTGTTTTAAGTCTCATGAGAGCTGCTGTCTCTTGCTGTGTTCCCATTGCCAATCATTTGTTTTCCATTTTGTTTTCTGGGGGCTGCTACTCCAGGGCCAAATGCCAGAATGGGAATATTTAAATTGAAACACAACAAGTGACCATGAATAATGTGTAGGAATGCCGATTAGTTTCTGTCCATCTGCGCCTCTTCGGTCCGTAGCCTCCAAGCAGCTGTGCTGATCTGCTGGTCTCTGGCTCCAGCTGGGACAAACTCAGGAGGTGTTTGGCTCCAGCTCCAAGCCTGGTGTCCGAAATGGTTCGACATCTGTAGAGCTTTGGTCTTAAAATCATGGCGGAAACAACGGTCCCGCTACCATAGTGATGGGATATGACCAGTTGTGTGAAAATAAGGTTGCATTCGCCGTAACTTGTAGTTCATACAGGTGGCCCAAACGTTCAAATAGTTTATTCTCTGGAATCATATTCACATCTGCCAATTTAATAATAAATGTTCAGTAATGAATATCATTAAGTCTGCCAGCTGTTTCCACAGCCGTCCAAGAAGAGCACAATTTATATGTTTTACTGTTAAGATGAAATCAGCAGTAATAAGACAGCGATACCAAATGCAGTGTTTGCTGGTTAATACTAATATCAATAATAAGAAGAATAATATACGTGGTGGCTCTTGCTAATTTACACACACTTCTTGCGCTAGTAAAGTATTTAATCAGTTTATTTGTTGCATTTTTTTTGCCATTTTCAACACAGTGTTCTGAATTACATTATTTGATTACATTTTTTGCCAACAGCGGTGGGGGGGGGGGGTAGTCTCTTGTGGGTTGAATACCAAGAGAAGCCAGTCGCCTTCAACACTTCAGCAAATCTAATTTTCTCAAGATCCAGTAGCGTCTATTATTATTAGGAGTTTTATTATGAAAACTAATTTCGAAATGGAAGACAGATAATTAAAAAGCCAACTGATTCGCGTCCCCAAAGACGTTGGCTCATGCTCAGCTAGATACTTCAGGCTTGTGTCAAGGAGATGCAAGAATGGCTGGCGGAGCGCGGCTCACATCCAGTTAACCTTCTGCTGCCTCGCCAAACTTGTTGACACCCGGCGCCTCTCGGAACCGCCAGGACTTTAGGTGTGTGTTTACACCGGAGTGTTAACAAGTTAGGAGGCTGGCATGAGACCTGGGGGGAGGGGGATGGCGGAGGGAGGTGGAGAAGAGAAGCTTTTTGTACAAAATTGGTTGACTAATTGACCGGTCATCCAAATCGTAGAGATCATTCTTCGCAAATGTTGTTTACATTTCCGCAAAACAAATCTCGCTTTGCGGGCTGGGGCAATGGCGAGGATTGATGGAGCCATGCTAATGAACAATTTGTCAGCACACTTGCGCTGCGCTCGCCATTTACATGGGGAAAGCAAGGTGTTACTGTTAGTACAATGTCATTTCAGCCACTACTAATAAATTATACATCCGAGCGACGTTAAAAGCTCCGCACTTCTTCATTCCGAGCTCTCTTTGTGAAACGTGATTGACTGCGTGCCGCCATATCTTATTACCCGTTTTTATATCTTTAATAGTTTGCGCCGTTTGAAAATGAAATCGTGAAAATTGCATGAGGTGTGTGAATATAAGCCATGTGTTCAAGGCTATGGGCCTCGGTGACACAGAAAAACTTGTTTTGTCAGCTTGCTGCATTTATCTGTGCATCAGAACAGCTTAACACCAACAGGCTAATTGGGAAATATTTTTATTCTGCTACTAACCTGACATTTTCACTCGGTGACACTGCAACCAGAGTGTGCGTCTTCAGAGAAAATCGGCTTACGCGCACGTGTCCTTCACCGCGCTCCCCGCCGCAGATGTCGGTTCCACATCAATTATCAGCTTTCTGTTTTGTCCTATGCCAGTGTTGGCACTCTAACACCTTGTGACACATTCACACATCACTGTCATAGGTGAAGGTGGAAAAGTGCAGTCTGTTGGGACAGACCACACATCCTATGGGTTTGTTTCTGCTCTGCCTTCACAATCTTTGCTCTTGGAGCCAAAGGAAAAGCTGCGATTCCCCTACCTGAAAGCTCCTCTGCTCCACAGCTGAAGTTGGAAGCGACCTTCTACAGGTGTGATGTTGTGGACCGTTTGTAGCTACCGTGCTGATTTGTCAGGCTGCCAACAATTTTTAAAACACTTTTTTTTTTTTCAACCCCAGACAAACCATTTCTTGAAAAATGTAAGCCGTCGTGCTGTCACAGCCTGTTGAATCGGCCCGCTGAGCTGCCGCCTCCATCAAAGGGAATGAGACCGCCCCATTAAAACACGCCGCTTCTCACCTTGACACATGTTCCTGTCGCGCACCTTGTTATTGAGCATTCAGCAACAGCCCCCCATTGGGAAAGCCTCAAGAGTATGACATTTAAGAGTGCTCGTCGCCTTAATCCCTCCAAGGCAGGGGTCCCGAGCAGCTTACATGACTCCTCTATGCCTTAGAGCATTGTCTGCCGCATCACTTAGTAGCTTTCCTTTGAGCACCGGGCCACAATTCATGCAAGTACCTAATATCTGATGCAAATTGAAGAAGTATTCAGTGCTTGTAATAACAAATAGAAGTTTAATGATCCTTGGTGAGCTGGATGAGGTCTGACGAAGGCCCTGTTTCCCCACTCGTGTCAAATCACTGCATGGAAAGGTTTAAGGTTATTGCTCACTTTGTCCCCATTTCCTCTTGTCGATGGATCAAATCAAATAACAGCCTGAATGCAACCAGCCTACTGGTATTGCTGAGATTGTCCCATTTCTTTAGTTGCTTTTTTTTAGTGTGAGGTGGGTAATAGCCTTTGAACTGCTATTGTCCTGTGCCGATTTGTCTCTGTTCGGCTCCTGACGCCTGCAGCGCGCCCTTATCTTCATTCGGGTTGCACTCACAAGTTTTCACCTTCGCTCAAATGTTCGTTATTTTGCATTTTATCTGGTTCAGCCACACTTGCTTAATTCGCCAAACCTTGCTAAATGGTGGGGAAAAAGATCCCCTTTTCGCATAATTTTAATTTTCAAGACTTAAAACTCCATTATGACAAAGCTTAAGTAGAAAAATATTATCAGTATGTTAATCTTGTTTATCATTTCTCATTTTATTGCATGAACAGTCAGCTGCATGTTATTAAATCCGTCCTGAAAAAGGGCCCTTTGGTGCAGATCACTTTGTAGGTCCATTTGAGTAACCAGACACAACTCAAATTATTGTAATATTAAGGCAGTTTTTCTCAAACATGACTCAACATTTTTATTTGTTTGATAAAGTATCAATATACAGCGATCCACGTGGGCCTTTTGTCTGTCCCTCATGTAGGAGGTGTATTTCTCTGATAAATTTAATATTGACTCCATGAAGACTCTGGAAGGGTGCATCACCATCATCTCTAATATTTAAATTCACTGATCAAGCAGGTGTTTTTCTTCAAAGCGACGTCTGAGTCAAAGTAAACAAACTGCGTTCCACAGAAGGTGAAGAACTTTGGATACAGATACACGTTTATCAAACCGTGTTGCACAAACACCTGCCTGTAGAATTGAGTGTGACAGGAAACACAAAGGTGACTGTGACAGATGGTGGGATGCAAATGTATTCAGCAGTTAGGAGACCAGGAGACAAGAGAACCTGAAAGTCATAGGTTTTGAGCCCAAATGCTGCTGAAAGGCTTTCAGTAGCTGTTAGGGACAAAACAAACCTTCTATCACATCTGTTTCTCAGTTTTGGTTCTCTTGTGGCCATTGAAGCAGCTGGAAGTGGAGGTCTGTGGTGGTCTTGCTGGTGACTAGGGAGTGCTTAGGTCTTGGAGGTAGTGAGGTGCAGATCCTCTGACTGTCTTGTGGGCCTTAACCAGAGTGTTTCCATTCAAGAGGAGGGGGATTAGCTCAAATGGTAGAGCGCTTGCTTAGCATGCGAGAGGTAGCGGGATCGATACCCGTATCCTCCAAACCCTTTTCATCTGGAACATCCGACCATCAAGTGCCGTCCTTTTTACCTGCCTCGGGAGTTCAGCTCAGTTATCGCCACAGCAGTTTATATTCCGCCTCATGCGGACGTTGGCACAGCCCTGTCTGTACTGCACGAGGCACTCAGCGCAACTCAACACAAGCACCTGGACGCAGCAACCATAGTGGTTAATAAAGCAAACCTCAGACAAGTCACGCCGGACTTCTACCAACATGTCACGTGCATGACTAGAGGGGACAACATGCGGGACCACTGCTACACGCCGTATTAGCAGGGCTACAAAGCTATTCCACAGCCGGCGTTTGGGACCACAACGCTGTTTTCCTCGTGCCGGCTTGCAAACAGAAGTCTTGTCTTGAGGCTCCGGCCACGAGGGAGGTAAAGCGCTGGTCTGCCCAATCGGAAGCCACGCTACAGGACGCGCTCGATGACGTCGACTGGGACATGTTCAGGACAAGTTCGGACGACATCAACGAGTTCGTGGAGGTAGTGGTCAGCTTTGTGAGCGTGCTGGAAGACAACATTGTCCTCACGGTTACAATTAAGCGCTTTGCTAACCAAAAACCGTGGGTCGATGGAACGGTCCGCAAAGCAGTGAATGCCCGCACTGCTGCGTACAACACAGGTCTTGCCACCAGCGACGTGAGCGCTTACAAAGCGGCTTCATACAGCGTACGGCGTGCAGTGAAGGACGCGAAGCGCCGGTACCGGGAGCGGGTCGAGTCGCTTTTCCACCAGGGTGACACACGCCAATTGTGGCAAGGATTGCGCACCATCACAGTTTTCGGAAGGAAATCTAACGTGGCTATGAGTGCCGACTCTGGGTTCGCCAACGAACTCAACGCATTCTATGCCCGTTTCGAGCCCGATTGCGCTAAAGTCACCTGCGACAGCAGTGAGGGCCGCAGCCGGTCGACGGAATGTGGTGACGTCATCACCGTAGCTGAGTCCGATGTGCGCAGGGCGCTGAAGCGTGTTAACATCAGGAAAGCGCCGGGGCCGGACGGCATCTCCAGGCGCCTACTGCGCTGACCAGCTGGCCGGAGTTCTCACAACCATCTTTAATGAGTCTTTGGCTCAGTCCACAGTCCCTAGGTGCTTTAAAACATCCACCATTGTCCCGGTACCAAAGAACAATAAGCCCTCATGCCCAAATGACTGCTGGCTTGTTGCACTAACCTCGGTATTCATGAAGGTCTTTGAGAGACTCATCAAAGCCATCATCACAGTATCCATCTCCAGCTTTGTAGACCCACTTCAGTTTGTCTACTGCCCCAATAAATCCACGGATGATGCCATATCCCACGTCCTGCACACCACCCTCAGTCATGTGGACAGGAAACAGGGGAACTATGTGAGATTGCTGTTCATTGACTACAGTTCAGCTTTCAACACCATTGTCCCCCACAGACTGTTCACTAAACTGAGTGACTTGAGTGAACCGCCACCTATGTGCCTGGGTTCTCAGTTTCCTCACAGGCAGATCACAGGTGGTGAGAGTCGGTAGTTGCACCTCCGTCATCATCACACTCAACACAGGAGCTCCACAAGGTTGTGTACTTAGCCCTCTGCTTTATGCCCTCTACACTCGCGACCGAGTGGCCACGCACGCCTCCAACTCCATCATCAAATTTGCTGACGACACGGTGGTGCTGGGCGTCATCTCCAACAACGATGAGACAGCATACTTGGAGGAGGTGGGGAACTTGGCATCATGGTGCCAGGAGAACTGCCTCCAACTGAATGTCAGCAAAACTAAAGAGATGGTGGTGGACTTTGGTAGGCGACAGCAGCGGTCCTACACCCCCCTTAAAATCAACGGGACTGCAGTGGAGAGGGTGAGCAGCTTCAAATACCTGGACATTCATGTCACTGAGGATTTGACATGGACTGTACACATCCGAGCTCAGGCTAGTAGAGCAAAGCAGCGGCTCTACCACCTCAGGCAGCTGAGGAAGCTGCAGGTCTCTCCGGTGATCCTTAAAACGTTCTACTCTGGTGCTGTACAAACTGTTCTGACTCAGAACATCATCTCTTGGTTTGGGAATAGCTGTGCTCGAGACATCAAGGCACTGCAGAGAGTGATCCGGGCAGCGGAATGCTGCAGCAGATCTGATCTGCCATCCCTACAGGACATCTACACCAGGAGATGCAGGACCAGAGCGACTAGGATCGTCGGTGACCTGTCTCATCCCAGCAACCATCTGTTCAACCTGCTGAAATCAGGCAAACGATTCAGAAGAATTATGGCCAAAACTGAGAGGCTTAGGAAGAGCTTCTATCCACAGGCCATCACAATCCTCACAAACCACGGTCTACAATATCCTCTAACCGCCCCCCTCCTTACTGTCACTGTTACTGTCCTCACAGTGCACCTTAAGGTTTTATTTTGTTTTATTTTATTTATTTTATTTACTATTTTATTTATTTATGTATCTATTTATTTATTTATTTATTTGCTGTGTGTTCTTGTTTTCTTGGGTTTGGTTGTTTGTTTGTCTTACTCGTCTTAAATTTTTTTTGATGTGTAACCACACACGTCTCCTGTCGAATCAAAGCACATTTCACTACATGGTATACTCAGTAACCTTGTAAGTGACGAATAAACTCTTTTGACTCTTTTTGACTCAATTGATGTGTAGTTACAGGAAACCAGTAGAGAGAAAGAGAGAGAGAAGAAGAAGAGTGGGAATACATGGGAATGCTTTGGAAGGTCAAACAGTCTTTGTGCCAAGGCTTTCTGAACCAGGCTTGAGGGAAGAAGGTGAAAGACCAGACTGAAGGGATCAGCAGACAGGATGTCATGATAACTTGGAGCACCAGTTGTGTGTGTGCGTGTGTGTGTGTTGTAGGATATGGGCAGATCCTGCGAATCTTGTACATCCTAGCCTCTCTCATGTTACTGGAAAGTTGTCAGTTTGTGCAGTTAATCTCCAAACAGCAAATGGTGGTTTGTACACATTTAGCAGAAGCTGTGGCCTGAGCAAAGAAAGGCACTTTGGTGCGGTTGAACCACTCAGTTCCGGTTTGACTCCCTGTTCAGTCAGCGAAGCACCATCTCTCCACTCCCCAGTTACATTATCTTTCCTTATTTTATTACACCAGTTGGTGTCATTCTTCAGTCTCAGGCTTTTCCGGAGCTGTTGTTTGGTTGCTATTGAGAATATGATTACATGCTATGGTATAAATGCCGTGCGAGCAGAAAGCTGCCTGATTTGATGCCTCGTCCACATGACTGAAATTCAGGGCTGATCAGTGGAGGAAGAAATTTGTCCTCTTTGTACCCTTAGGCACAACCGAGATTGGATATGTATATTAAGTTTATATTTTTCCTCTATGTTGCCCAGACCCCCTGTTAATAATGTATCATATGGAACGGATTGTTGAGTAGGACACTTTTCCCAACATGAAAGCATGACTCATTGTACGATGGACGTAGTTGAAACTATTTATAGGCTCCTAGACCTGTTAAAACGTTTGCCTGCGTAAATCTCGCCATTGTAAAGACTTTCTATGCCTAGAGAGGCAGCAGAAAGCTTAATGGTTAAGGATGTCTCTTTGCAAGCTTAGTCACTGTCAGTTGGAACCACGCTGCTATACCCTGGCAACTAAATTGCTTCAACTAAAAATCTAGTCTGATAGATGGATTAAACCGTAAATAACCGGATTAACCGAAAACAGTTTGGGGCGAATACCCACAGAGTGACCGTGAGCCGACGACACCAAACCACAACGGGGATTAAAACGTTGGTTATGCAATGGGAGAAGATTTCTAAATTCATGTTTGAGCGTCAGTCTGTTAACGTTGCTTTCCAAGTCTGACATCAGCTGAAAGGGAGCCGATCTTGGAGCATCAGCACTGCTGGTGCCTCGGTCACCACATTACTTGCCGTGTACACATCAGCTATTGCTGTAGACCTGGTCCGAGGTTACCAACGTCTGATTTATTTATTTTTTCTTTTTCATGCAGTTGAGTTGTACGCTTCTTCGGGGAAAAGCTAAAGGAATAAATATAAATGTAAGATGGCCTGTTTATTAAATAGATACTGCATATCAAAGTCATGTATTTATCAGATGCATATTTTACAGCTTATATTTTGAACCTATTTGCTTGTCGCCGAGATGCTGTTGTTCCCCTGTTTTCGGCCGATGTCTCTGCAAGGCCTTGTCTTGCGTTGTTGCATCATGTATCCAAAAGCAAAACGTACAGGAGTCATAAAGAAATGTCAAGGAGCCAAAAATATGTTGTGCTGCCTCCAAATATTTTCTGCGTGAACGCAGGTGTAATGTGGCTTGGCTGTGATGTAAGAGCAGGGTTCGAGCAGTGTCAGAAGCTGGTTCGAGTGGCAGGGAAATAACCATTTGGTCCCCTAAGTCAGTCTCCTCCTCAAGCTGCTGTTAGGAAGTTTGTGTCCTCCATGGCAGAGTCTGTAATGATTCAAGATTTTTTTTTTTGTTTCTCTTTAAAAATTTCCTCCATTGCAGTGTTGTGTTTTTAATGAAGTCAGCAACAGCAGAGCAGAAGCTTGCCTGTCTGTTGTGTGTTTAATTTTACCTGCAGGCTTTGTTACAAGTACTTGCACGTCTTCTAAGTGAACACAAAGATGGTGTGAATTCAGTCGGGGGGGGGATCAATGGCTGCTATCTGCCCTGTGGCCAAATACACACAAGCAATGCAGGTGAAAACCCAGTTTTGTTTGCGTCAGCTGCACATCCAACTCCTTTACAGATGATGATGATGATGATGATTATTATTATTATTATTATTATTATTATTATTATTATTATTATTATTCAAACCAACTTAGTGTGTGACTCACTCATACAGCAAACTATTTTACTAGAAAATTCAGCATAATCACCTTTCTCAAGCGAACCACAGCAGCAGGATGACGCAGGGATTAAATCAGCAACCTACAGGTTTCAAGTCCATGTCATAAACCCTTATACCACCTCTTGCTCCAGTAAATGTACTTTTCTTCTTTCCTCAGTGATTCTTGGATGACAAAGCTGGTACCGTAGTGTTTGGAGCTGCCTCCTTGCGCTGAAAGAACCCAGGTTCGGATCCCACCTGCTGTTGTACCCCTGAGCGAGGTTTTCACCCCTAACTGCTTCACTAAAAACTACCCAGCTGCATAATTGGATAAATCACCGCAAGTGGAAAGGCATTGGCAAAGTAAATAAATGTAAATGATGCAAAGCCCACTGAATAGCTGATAAAAATGTTTTTTGTTTTTTGACGCATGCAACAATAAGCAAATAATAAATGCGCAGGGTGACTTGGCCTCTGTAGGGCATGTACCAGTTAAGAGCAGATGAATAGCATGACACTGCCTGAGTGATGTATCGCCAGCAGCAAAGCTGGATGTATGACGATGGTACGTTAGCGTTCCAGATAACCTGCCACTGTACAAAATTGATTTCTCAGTCTGTGTTTTGCTGGTGCCAATTGCTAGGAATCACTTAAATTACGAAAATTTATTGCCACGACCTACAACTTGTATTCCCCATCTTCCTTTTTAAAAAAAATTATCTATCATTTCCCTCTGCGTCAGAAAACGATTTTGCTCAGACTGTGGTTCACAGAACGGTGCAGGGTGTCCTCACAGCGCAAAAAGGATCTAGAAAGGGTTGTTTGGTCAAAATCATTACTTTGATTTTTGTAACAGTGCACCTTCTTTCATCCTGTACTTCTGCTGAACGGTAGTTACAGCAACACAGCGATTGTCACGTCACGCCTGCACAACATGTGCCACGCTGAGCAGACTAATTTCTTCTGAATGGAGAAAATGTGGGATCTAATATGGTATTAAATATTGTTGCTTGGAGAATAAAGTCCCACAGCTGCTTCAAACAGCACAGGAGATGGCAGCTCCTTCAGCGTTTGAAGGCTTGAAGAATCATTGCACCATAAAGAGAGCAGAAATAAAAAGGCATTTTTATTATATTAAGACGTTGTCTATTTTCCCACATATAGCTGTCACTAAACATTACTAAACAGTTATAGTGGGCTGAGTGCTATTTATACACAACTTTTTATCTGTCAGGGAAATGGGCTTTGTCAGAGGAAATGTATTTGTGCAACTATGTGGCCCTCATCCTGCAACTCCTTTTCATCCAAAATGAAGAGAAGCTGATGAACCCAAAATGAGATGGACCTCAAAAAAAAGGCTGTTTGGCTGTAAATGCTGGATCCTGTTTATGGATACAGGATTGTGAAAAGAAATATATTTACCGCATGCGTACCACAGTATATTGATGTCAGCAACTACAGCTGCCTGCTGGATATCATGGAAACCGCAGGTTGGGTGAATCCCAGACTTCTGCTCTGGTCAAAGAGACGAAAAACAAGCAAACCGTGTTATTTGGATATTCCTCCCTTTGTTCCGCTCACATTACCTGACTCTGTCCTACTTGAACATATTTGCCTTGCGGTCGGAATGGGGCAGGCCTGTCAAAATAAAATGCACCGTATCCCTGTGGTATCCCAACTTATTGCATTCTGCCGACCAGAGAAGCAGGATCCAATATGAAATGGGGGAGGGAAATCCATGTCAAAGCAAACGAGAGAGAATCCGTTCATAAAGCGCATTCGTCCCAGACTATTTTTGTTAAAATATTTATTTTGATTATTTTTAGCTCCGTGCATGTGCTTTGAAATATATTTTGACATTCATTTATTTATTTATTTATTTTGGCACAGTTCACTTCCCCCTGAAAAACAACTGTCCAGAAATTAAATATTGAACACCGACAGAACATTCGCGTTATTATGTGCTGTGGAGACATTTCTGCTCAGTTCCCCTTTAGAAATGCAGGCGCTTCAGCTGCAAAGTAAACACCAACTCTCTGCAAGTAGCTGAAGCCCCCTTTAGCCATGCGGTTTGAAAGGCGAGCGCGCACTTTCGCGTGGTGCCGATGCTAAGTGCTGCATTTTGTTCTTCTCCAGTTGTACTTACTGGGTCGAGCTCTGTTCTGTCAGTTAAAAGTGGCAAAATGTCCTTTCGCAGCGGAGTAGTAGTAGCTTTGAAGGTTTTCTAATTTCAGGCGTAGGGGACCAAAATCGACCAAAGCTCTCAGCCCAAAGTTTGGTGTTCTGACGACAAAAGAGAACTTAAAAGATGTTTATGAACACTGCCGCCGTACAACTGTACAGTTGGCCACACATAGCAAAAATCCTATTTCTCATTTTTAAATCCTTCCTCCTGTTACATTAGATTATTGCCATAAAACTGTTTTTTTTTTTAACTACTCATCATCCCTGCATCCCCCTTTTTCTTTGGTTTATTGGTTGCTGATCAGATATTTACATTTTCAGGTCTGTGCAGTTTGTGTTTACCTCTTTATGCAGCTGTGCATGCTTATTTTTTTGCATTCACAGTTGTCACTATGCTAGACTGGGAGAAATGGATATGCAAATTGAATTTCATTTTAGTTGTTGTTTGCATAGAATTTGCCTCCGAGTAAGTGGAAGTGTTATTGTTCGTTTGGTCTTTTGTGCGGTGGAATTTGTGATCGCTTAGGACACAGGGTCAGTTCTTATGTCAGAAGAAAGAAGAATCAGGTGTCTGAATCTGTGTCATTTTCTGCTCGTAAAATGCACTTTAGGTGGAGGTGTGCAATAAATGGGAATGTGGATGTACACTAAATGGCCAAAATGTATGTGCAGACCTGAGCATCATCTCCATATGTGTTTGTTGAACATCCCATTCCAAACCCAAGGCATTTATATGAAGTTGTCTTCTCCCCCCCCCTTTGCTGCTATAACAGCACCCATTCTTCTGGGAAGGCTTTCCACCAGATTTTGGGAATTTGTGAGGTCGAGTGAGAAGGCCTGGCTCAGGGTCAGTGTTCCAGTTCATCCCAGGGGTTCAGTAGGGTTGAGGTCAGGGCTCTGCAGCCACTCAAGTTCTTCCATACCAACCTGGGCAAACCCTGTGTTTATGGAGTTTGTTTTGTGCTTGGGGGGGTTACAGTCATACTGGAGCCTTGAAGGAGCTTCCCCAAACTGTGGTCACAAAGCTGGAAGCCCACAGTTATCTAGACTGTGTTTGTATTCTGCATGAGTGTGGCTGAAATAGCTCAACTCAATCTTTAGAAGGGGGGTCCACATACTTTTGGCCATAGGGTGTAAGAACTATATTTTGTTTTGATGTCGAACTTTTCAGTTAGAAGTGCAAGTACCCCCTCTGCCTAATGTCTTTTCAGGTTATTCATTTTTCTACCTGTGTGTGTGTGTGTGTGTGTGTGTGTGTGTGTGTGTGTGTGTGTGTGCTGTATATATACTATATTTCTGCCTCTTTTTTTTTTTTTTACTGTTCAAATGCCATTTATTCAGAGCACTGCTGACATTCCAGTGAGTAGTAAGCCTTGAAAAAGACTTAAATACAACTGTTTTATAATAATAAAAAAAAATGTAGTGGTTGTAAAAGCTTTTTACTGGTGCTGACGCCATTGCTGCTTTTGCAGTTTAGCACATGATCGCAGTACAGGGGCCTGGACCCATTTACACGAACGCAGAAGCAGTTCTGTAGTTTAACACAACAAAGAAAGGGAGGACTCCTTGTTCTTGCAAATAATATTTTGGAACAAGAGTGCTGCTACTTATTTATACGATTGTGGTGTTTTGAATGAAACGTGTCTGAGAATACGGGTGAATATTAATTTTATTAATAAATAATGCTTTGAAAAGGCCTACCCAGCTGTAACAAAAGCAAAACAGCAGGTATCTTGTCCGAGCAAGGAAAGGAAAACAGACGTATTCCTCTGCTGCAGTTGTGCTGTCCTCGGAATAAAGTCCTCCTCGAATCAATTGCATAGGAACTGTATCGACTTGCGGCGCGATGGTCTGCGTATGAATTTATTTATTTATTTTTTTTCCGAGGCCTTTTCAGCTGTCATTCGGATTAATATTAATAAAAACACGCATCTGCATGGCAGAGTCCTCACTACAGTAAGTGGCTCGTTGCTTTGTATATTCATGTGGGTGGTTTTCTTTTTCTAAGCGTCGCACTCCCTTACATTGGCTCTGCAGCACAATAGAAGCAATAAGCAAAGTATGGAAAAAAATTCAGTCAGACACTGATGCTGTTTAAATTGCCAGAGACGGATGAATGAAAGAGCTTCATTTAGTACAATTAAGGACAGTCCAAGAAATGTATCTTCTGCCCAGTAGCGCCGGCCGGCCTGGGCTGTACTGGCATTTGGTAACGTCCGTACTGCATGATTTATTATTACTCTCAGCCGCATAGCAGTGAGGTGCCCAACAGAGTGCAGGTCTGTATCACCAGACGGGCCTTGATCCTTGATCAACATCGGTCCCCACACATCCTCCCGACTCAATGTATTTCAATCATTGATGGAAATATAACTACAATTCTTTCTTCAAAGAATGGTAAATTGCTACTTCCGTACTCCTTTGGGGCCTTGTTAAATGCCAGCCGAAGCGGATGCAATCTAATAGCTGCGCCGTGATATATAGCAGGAGCTTCCCCTTTGTCCCTTCTCCCTACCCACCAAGTTTTAGGATATGAAAGGAAGAAAGGAGCAGAGTGAAATAAAACCGGGTACTCGATAATAAGTGCCTGCCCCGAGGATCCAATTGTAGTCAAAACAACATGCCAATCTTTGCCCTTTCTCTTCCTTTTTTTGATCTGCTCCTACGGATTCAGCCGCCGGAGTCCCACAGTGAGTGTGGTGGGGCTGCCTGGCAACGGGGGGGTGCAAACACAGTGAAACTTGTGATGAGGAGACAAGGGCGAATTATCATGGCAAATGAAAACGCCGGGATCCGAATCTGAGCGTTACAAAATAGCATAAAGACCGCTTGGGCTGAACTCCCTGTTGTTCTTGCCGTGCACCTTAGGGTTTGTTCTGTCTGAATTAGACAGCAAACATGCTTCAGCGCCGCTAGTGTTAACCCTGTTATATTTGCAGCTCTCTGTCACCGTACGGCAGCTGCGTAGCACGCAAACACGCGTTTTAAGCTGCAGTCGGCTTCTTTGTCCTGTGCCGTATTTGTCACGCTGCGCGTTTTAACTGGAGTATCACATGCTCGTATGGGGCTCTGTCATATTTCCCTGCTGGCTTGCAGCACAGATATCCCTCGAAGTGCCAATTATTCAGTACCCCTTTATCGAGTTACAACCACATAGGAGGCTTAGTCGAGCGTGTTGGGAATTTTCAAAGTTCAGTAATTATATCTCTAACTTACAACGTTTCACCTTACAGGAAGCCCATTTACAGGAAGGCATCACACATTAGGCTCCTAAATTGGGAGTTACCTGTACTGGCCTGAACAGATTAACAGGGTTCAACCTGCTGTGACACCTTAAGAGGTGAATGGAGGACTGGGAAGCGTCTACCTGCTCACTGGTCTGAAGCTCTGCAGTTAACTCCACATACTCGTGTAAACAGGTGTAACTGATCAGATCCGTAGCTATAAAACTTTTTACCTGAAGTAATGAGATGGTTTGTGCATGAAAATGCATTGTTTGACTAAATGCTGTTCATTGCAATATCTGCTGCTACTGACACTTTATAAAGCTATGATGAAACAAAGTATTTTTTATTATAAACAGCCTATGAGAAAAACACAGTAGTAAAATAACATGCATACTAAAGCCTGGTTAGAGGAAATCAGATTTCTGGGATGGGGGAAAAAAAAAAAATCTGGATTATGGTGGTCTGTCACTTTGATTCGGGGGGCAGCTGTTATGTGTCAGCCAGAGCTGGCAGTGGGATGAGCAGAATTTTCTTATAAGGTTGCCTGAATGTAATCAAGTTTAAGCGCTACCTTCTATTGGGAAATTTCCTCTGTTTGTATAAATATAATTTTGCTGTCATACCTCACTGTGTGCTATTTTGTTTGGCATTATATGCTTTTACAGGCCAGTTGTTTAGTTCTACTATCTTTAGACAGCTATAAAACAACCCTGCGACATCATGTTCTGAACTCTGTTAGGGGCCCTATTTGCCTCTCGGTTGCTCTTAATGAAGGCGGTGAAGGTACAGCCACAGCTGCACAAAGTGGCAATAAATAATATGAATTTTATTTTGAATGCATGTATTTTTGGATATACAGCATTTAAAAAGCTTACTTGCTTTTTCTAATAAAAAAAAAAAAAAAACATTTATGCTCTTCTGGTTTGTCTCTATTTTTGTTCTCTATATCTGGCAAAGTTGAAGTCCTATCAAGGCATACTTAGTTACATCATCTGTGTACTATTATTGGGTTTATTTACAAAAAGGCCTAGATCAGATTATTCAGGGGGTGGGGAATTGGCAATTGGAATTCAGCAAGGATAAATGCAAAGCAGCTCCCACAGGAAGCAGGAAAGTATGGCAATACTGCTATATGGGAATGAGGAGAGTCTACGGCAGCCTCTCTGAAAAAGATACGGACATTTATTTTGATTGCTTCCATATCTTCATTTCTATGCTGTGCAGAAGGACTGAAAGAACACCAAATGTTTGAATGTACAATCGTACCCTGGTTTTTGTCCTCCCTATTTGCATCCCTCTGATAATACAGTTCTCTTTAAACACAAAAAATATGGTTTAATTTCTGAGCTCCCCTTACAATTTTTTAGCCTAACCACGTAGAAAAAAAGCCCACGTACACTTCAAATGCGGGATACAAATTTTTCCAGCAAAACTGTTTTTGAAACACATCAGTTTATTATGAGTCTTACTTGTGTTGTCTCAGTACGTAGCTTCTGGTCTACAATAAAATCTAACTTGTCTGTGTCTGTGTTCATATTGCACAATATATTACACCATCTACACCACGAGCCCCATCATAATGTCCGAACTCTAAGATATTTTAAATAGCCCGACAGACATGAGTGAAGGGGATCTGCTGCGGCTTTTGGTTCAAATGTCATTTTACAGTTAGTGGCACATTTTGACCTTTATTGTGTAACATCCTAGTACTGCTAAGTATTCCTTGCTATACAAGGAGAAGAGAGAGTTTGAGGGATTGCTGTTTGTTAGTTATATAGACATTTTCCAGCTTTTCAGTGATATTTGGGGAACTTGCTTGGGTTTTTTTTTTTTGGGAGCAAGGTTGCACAGATTATATATTTTTTTTCTTTTTAAAATAATGAAATGTGAGCTCTCTGATGTTTTCCTGCTTTAAATCCAGTTTTCAGGAACAGATTAAGAATGTAAACTGGGTTGTGACTGGATTATTTCCAAATGCATCGAATGAAGCCAGGTTGTAGCTGCGTGGTGCACCCACATGACTTCCTAAAGAGGAGAGCACGCTTCTTTGGCCACCCAGCTAGGACACTAGCGCATCAGGGTAAATTCAATGAAGTGCAACACAAATGATTACTGGCCTTGAAGTGGCCAAGCAAAGAGAGCTGAGCAGTACTAAATGCCTTTCATCTTGAGCAACATCGGCTCAGGGAGAATATGGTCCAAGTGTACAGAACTCAGAAGGGATGAGAGTCGCTGTTGAGGCCCACTTCACTGCCTGCACTGATTCAGAAACACAAGGGCACAAATGGAAAGGTGCGGGGCAGCACCACGCGGGAAGGTTAGCGCTGATTGGGGTGTGGCTGACCTCTCATTGCAGACAACTGCCAATTTGCAGGGAGCCAACACATTTTAAGTGGCATTAGAGCAGCAGACCCCCGGGGCAGTATGACTGCCTTAAGCCACCTGCCCCCCTTCTTTGATTCAGTAGTGCCAATTATTCCTTCCCACTAAAACCTCGGTCAAACCGTCAAGTTACACGGCTTTGTCTGCGGCTGAGACGAGGTAGATTTGTTGGCCGAGCCACTCGAGACCCAGACTTGACCATGGTATTTTGTGTCTTGGCTGAGTTATCGCTTGCCTCCTTTGGAGAGCCGCACCTTAAGTGGGCCCCTTGACAATCTGCAGCCATGTTGAAGATTATTGTCATTATAGAAATGAAATATCCCAGTATAGCTTCTGGTTCATCTAGCTCACCGGTGAAGGCACAAAGACAAAGGCTGAAGAATTAGATGCTATGCGTCAAAGTGTGTGCCTGAAATTTGTACTTGTTGGGGCACTGGTGGAGCCGTGACATGCAGAAGCAACTCTGTAGGTTTACAAAAAACTGACAGATGAAGATGTAAACTTGACTGAATTTTTGCCGCGTCAGTATTTTTTTGTACGCTTTATTTAGTATTGCTATTAAGTTGGCTTGATGAATGTTTTCACCAGATCTCACTTAAGGAGAAGACTGTAGTCTCATTGTCAGTGAACATGAATAAAAGGTAGGTTAAGTATAAGAAAACAGTGTAGTGACCAACTCCAGTAGCTAGGCACTTTATTTTGCTTTATTTTAATCATTTTTTTCTGAGGGTTTATTTATCTTGGAGAATTTACAACAGTTAAAATTGCAGAATTTAACCACACCTGAAGTTACTGGCCTGTCATTTTTACAGGAACCAATTTAAGTGAAACACCTTGCTGGAGGCATGATGAAGGGTGGTCCAGGATTGTAATGGGTGGTGTTGGGCTAGACTCACAGAGGCTTTGAGGCATTTCCAGGAAGGTGTGAACTGTGTGAACATTCATCCCTGTCTGGTACTGGACTCCCAAGCGGCTCTCCAGTGGACGGCTCTCCTGGAAGGATCTGTATATCCAAAATTATTAATGTCGGAGTTATGTAACGTTTATGGTCCCTGTGAGCTTCATCGTTTATATTGCACATGATTTAAACTGGACCTTAATTCTGCACAATTCAGTACCTCTTCAAGCTGAGCACACTGTAATGCTGTATAGTGTGCTTTCTGTCGGCACAGAAACCTGAAGCTAAGGATGTGAGTGTGGAATTAATGGTGGCAAAAATACCTCCAAAAATGCTTTTTTTATAATAATCTTTTAATGAAGAAATGGTTTTAAAAACAATGCATCATGGTGGTTTATGCAGCTAATAAACTTCTGTGGCGAAGAAAATGAAGAGAAGAAATACTGTATGTGGAATACGGTGAAGAGAGCACAAGTGGGGTTTTTGCTGGATTTGTCATATGTATGTATACAGAAACACACCCATACATACACACAGAAGCATACAGATTTTATGTCCAAAGTAAAATCCAAAAGGGTAAGTCTGCTTTTGGCAGCGTATTGTGTGCATTTCTAGGTTGTTTTTATTCATATTTTCAATGGACTCAAATATAACATTCTGTAGTAGTAGTGAAGGAGTGCTGCTGTGACGAACTTTGTCCTCAGCAACACTAAAACTCACATAGATTTGTATGCTTTGCAGGCCACCGAATTTAAATGAAAATCCACCAAGATGAATCGGAAGCACTTCACAAACTGGAAGGCAGTTATTTAATTTCACTTAACCTTTACAATAATGGTGTGCACGTTCTTTTCAGCTCAAGATGAGGTGAATTAGCTGTGGCGTGTGACTCTCGACTTCCCCTCAGTTTACCAAGGCCTCGCTCTTCATAAGAAAACACTGGAAAACACGGGACGCTGACATGCCAGCCTGTGGACGTTTGAGTAAAGCTTGTTGTCAGTGTGTGTGATATTTGGCCAGGAATCCACTCGCTGGCCATCTAAAGCAATACTTATTTTGTACATAGAGTAGAGCATTTGGTCATTTTGGTCTTTTTCACATTCACATTTTCCTGTAATTTCAAATGCTTCTGTGAAAGAGAGGCTGTAACATCAGGCTCTTCATTTGGAGTCAAAGACAAATCATGAGAACACATTAAAGCTTCCAGGTGGTTTAACCTATTGCCCAAATTATTCAAGCTGCAAACCGGTTGTATTTTATAAAACGTCTGGATTTTCGACACTCAGAGCTCTGTTAGCATGAGAAGAGCTGAACATTGAATGTTTCTTGCTAACTCAGAGCAGCTGTGAAAAATCAGAATTCTCTGGCCCTCTCCACCATCTCTGGGACTCAACCTCACAAACCTCTGGTCACGAGTCTGGCATTGTCGCTATGGTAATACTTACTGCCATTTTTGTGTTAGCATTACCTGGCGCTCATATTCATCGTCCTTCCTGGCTTCAGGGGACCTACCATTGACAGGCGCCCGCCCACAAGGATTCACAGCTTTCTCATTAAATGAAGAAAGTTTTATTAAATAAACCAGAGGCTTAGTAATAGTTTAGCATCGATACTGCAAGATGTTCACTGATGGTGTCACACTTATCTTTCCAAGTTCTCTTCCTGCGTCAGAGCACCTCCTTTTCTGGACTTCATTCAATTTGCTCCTCTGTAGGTAGATCAAATTTTACTGTAAGGAATACGAAGGCTTCCTGGAGACTGCAGTTGACTCATTCCCCTGAAACATCATTTTACCTGTTCAGGTGCTCTAATGTGTTCCTCTTGTAGGAAAACATATTTATCATTCCTGCGCTGTGCTGGGGATAGCCAAATTGACCAATTATTCAGAAAACGGAAAAATGCAGATTCTGCACATTGTCAGCCCTCTAAATGCGCAGAAGGGACCGGTGCACGATCAGCTTTCCATTTGTTTTTTATTCCTTTTTTCCTGGCACGATCGTGTTTCTTTGAGGTGATTTACAATTTAGCGCAAATGCCTCGGCCTGACACTTAATATCCGAGCTCAGCTGCAGGACAACTTTTCGACTCACGGGGTCAGCTTAGGCGCCGAGCGATTTTGTGAGGATTTGCGCTTAAAAGACTTCTTGGACGTTTAAAGACGTGAACAGGCAGCAGAGCTCCTTGCCATTTGCTTAAGCGCCTAGAAGAAAGGCTTCCACAAGCATCCTGCCGCTCGAAGTAAAGATATTTGTCTCCGTGCCAGTATCTATGACAACTAATAATATCGCCACAGATGGAGCTTTTCTTTGATGTCTTGGTCGGATATTCCGTTTTTTTCTGCTACTGAACGCTACGGCATCTGTGGACATTGAGCGTGCGTCTAAAACCTCTTTATGTATGACACAGCATGACTGGAGAGCAGAATTCCTTTCACATACAGTAGCTGCCATTCATAATGACATTTGTTAAAGCTCCTAAGTCGGCATTCATAAATATTCCGAAGGTGCCTCTCACTAGTACCCACTCCACACTTTTTATAGTACACATAAAGTCTCATAACATTTATTGTGTCCCGAGGCTGTATAAAGTAATAGCTGGAGTCTATGCGCGATTATGAATTCACATATGCAGTCCAGTACACACTGATCTACGTGTTCTGTTCCATGGATTTTACCGATGGATGGATGGATGATGAGTAAAGCGGTACAAGAAACAAGTGGAGTAATTTGGTGAAACGGATGCCAGTCGATCAAATGCGAACGCAGACGCTTTTTCTTGTTCGACTCATTTATAATTGACGCTTGTGGCCACGGGCGCACGCTTTTTAAAGGCGAATCCTATTTATGAAGGAGTCCAGACGAATTGTTAACACTTGTCACAGGCAGGTGGCTTCCATTTGCTTTTGTTTAATTGGATTTTGTAGCAAATATTTAGTTGTTTTTTGTTTTGGTCTCAGTGCAATGCATTGCTAGTACTTTGCAGTGACTTATTGTGTGTAGCACCTGTTCCTGTTACAGTGTTGGTGATTTGCAACAGGCGAGGTGCTTGTAAGAGGAGGAATCCAGCAGGATGCGTCTGCCTATTTTAGATGCAGGCCCGACAACTGCCTTTCTCTTATTCATAAACACGGCCTTGTAATAAACTGTAGCTGGCGAGACCTCATCGTTCCTAAAGATTGCCGTGAACTCGGGGTCATGGTGAAAATGGAGGTCACTGAAGAATAATGAAATATATTCTGCAGCGCATGTTTAATTCTTATTTTTTTATTGTCAGTGCTGCTTAGACGTAGGTCAGTCTGTTGACAGGGGTAAAAGAAAAATCCGGAAATCTGAGTCAGAATAATTCAGCACGGACAGGAGGCGCATAGTCAAAGGCGCATGCCAAGGCTCCAGCATCAGAAACCTGTTGTTTAGAGCACCGTGCCGTATAGGTTTTATCGAGAGCTTTAAAATAAATCTGAGACTGTTAAATAAACAGATTAAATAAGGAAATGAAAAGAGATTGTTCATAGCTTTATAAAATATCATTGATGCAGCAATGCCTTTGTATGCTATGATGTTTCAAACCAGAAATACGCTAGCAATTAAACAGAGAAAAAAGACAGCTATAGTGAAGCTGTTATTATTATTATTATTATTATTATTATTATTAGGACTGATTACTTAGCCATACTGTGATACCCAACATTTATAACCTTTGTAATATTATATTCTTTTGTGCAATACTGTATTATTTTATTATTTAACCCATCTGTGCTGTGTTCAGTTACCTAAACCAACCCCAAGGTTTGTCTGTGTGCTGCATCCCTCCCAGCAGGTTAAATACTTAAGGAGGGAAATAAAAAGGAAATAAAGATCAGAGAAACTTGTAAGTAGCTTTGAAAAACCGTATTTATAAACAAAGGAAAGGAAACAAAGCTCCTTTGGCTGGTGGTCCGTGACCAGGCTTGCTGGACATCCTAACCAATAAGTTTGAAGGAATTTTCTGAGCAAGAATTGGGGGCAAAAAAGTCAATGCAGAAAAGCACGCACTAAATCTAACACAACATTATATCACAAGACACAAACATACACATTTTTATTGCTACACATTTTATGAAGTTCACAAAACTTGCGTATGCCCGTGTGTACCGTGTGCGGTGACTTTGCCGCAACTGTCAGCTAAGCTGAGCTGCGTGTCGGCTTCTTAGCTTTTGCATCTACCCGTCGAATGACATTTTTCAGTGTGTGAGAATAAAATTACTCCGGACAAGAAACCTAGTGAAAATAAATGTAAGCACAACACCCGGTTAGACAATTATTTTAGGGGCCAATTTGTTGGACATAATTCCTTCCTGGGTGTTAAAAATAAACAGAGAAAAGGTGACCAAATTAAAACCTGCATACTTTATGCTGGGAGGTAATTATAAAGCATGCAATATTAATTTGGGGTATCATATGTGCATCAACCTCGGGAGCTGTTGAAAATGGAAAGCTTTTGGGAACGCGCCCCGGATCTGCGTATTTCCCATCTCTCAGGCCAGGCGCAGTGATTACTTTCACCCAACTGTTAACTTTTCAGCTCATGCATTTTTAATGCTCCTTGCCATATCCATTTTGCATCAGACCTCCGTATTGATTCCCGGCGCTCGCCGCGCCGTGCGGTTGGGCCGTTTAATCAGGACTCCTCTGTAATTCGGAGAGTGACACGAGTGAGGGCCACAGGGGCCATTTTGTCCCCCTAAGAGGCTGTGGCCAGGGACCGCAGTTCTGGCCCTCTGTGAAACCACTGATCTTTCTGCACACTAATGGACTGGGGGATCTGGATGAGACAGAATGGCCGGGCCCATGGAAACATGCACGCACACAGTCATATGTACACCCACCCTCACTCAACCGCAAATATTATTCCTCAACCTTAATACCTGCTCTCTTCTAAAAACACATTTTCCGATACGTTTCACAGTCGGGGATTCTGATCTTTTTTCTCTCTTGTTCATAGATGCTGCTACTTCATTGCAGCAATTCAGCAAGGGTTCGTTGCTCGAGGATTTTACAGCTCGTATCACCCGGACCTCGGTGTCCATAACCAGTTCTCCTTAGCCAGGCTGAACTTTGCCACCTACTGCTGCCAAGTTGTGTATGACTTAAGGAAAGCAATTAAAAATAATGGAAAGAGGTGAGAAGAAATTGCAGGAGGCAGCCAGGATTTTTTTTTTTTTTTTTACAAGGATGCCATTGTTGTTGTAGGGTTTTGCATGAGTAATGCATTTTATTGCATTACAAAGCGACGCTGTCGATGATTGCTGGGCACTTTTGTATGTTTGCAGCTTCTAAAGGGGAACTGAGCCAAACCTGTGCTGGATGACGGAGCAGATTTTCACACCAGGTGTATGTTGGGCGGGACGCTAACACGAGGTGGTTATTAATCGGATCTCAAGGCTCCCATAAATTGTCAGGTCAGCTTCATCATCAGCAATAAAGTGCAACTATTCTGCTGGAGGAGGCGACGGCAGAAAACAACTCATTTGGTTCAGCTCCTTGAAACGCAGCACAATTCAAACAATTAAATCTGAACAAAGACGCAAGGTGAAAATATATGTTTTAACTGCCGCATGGAGCCATACGGAGAACGTAATCACCTTGGGTTCCACACGGCACTGAAAAGTGTGCCGTACAGCCACATTTGCGCGAGTCAGAGAAAACAAGGAGCAAAGCACATTTCCCTGACGCATGGTTTCATTTTTCCTTCAGCGGGACAATGTTCTTTTTGTTGAAGCATTCCAAGAAGCCAGAAAAGTTTATTATTACTTAAAAAACGCAGACAGATGATGAAAACAGCTATTTGGATTGAGACTTTCATGTGCTTTTGCCGTGCTTTTTCCCTTATGAAGCATCCTCATAGCCTCCATTAGGGCTTCATAGATTTCTTTTATGTGGGGGGGGGAAACCGCATTGTTTAACAAATGCATTATTTAGCAATGTTTTCATGAATTAAAAATGGTCAGATATGCAGAAAAGGAAAATTTTGTCCTGAATGTCCTTTAATTTGTCGCAGTTAGCTTCTCTCACCGTGCTTTCCACAGCTGAAGTCTCTGTACTTCACTTTTCACCGCCTTGGCATCTGCGGCTGTTCTTTCATGCTAACCTTTGTCAGCAGCTGTGAACTGGGACCACACTGTGCATCATTTTCTTCTGAAGTTGCCAAGGACACAAAGACGTGTGATGCAACCTGTGGTCTCACTGATACCCCCCCCCCCAATTTTCACTTTTTGTTCTCCCGCTACTTGCGGCTCTCAATAATTGAAATTCGGCCTCATCACCCCCTCTGCGGCACCCCCTCGTGCGATCCAACACACTGGTATGCCCAACACGGTTTGCAAGGCAGTGGGAATGGGAGTGAATTTTGTGTCTTTAGGGGATGTCAGTAGTACCGTTCAGTCTCACGGTTTTTGAGGAACTTGACATGGAAAGGACTGCACAGTAATGAATTTATTATCGCACACAACACAGCATGGGTCTTACTGGACAAAAAAGACACTTTTCATTTGAACCCTCATATGAAGATCCTGTGAGAAAGGCCTCCAAATGGTTTCTGACAGAAACAGAGATTCATTCCTGATAGGAAAGCTCACTGCTTACATATAAATGAGGTACAAACTACCTGTACAACAGAGTAAACCTTCAACTAACTCTGTACCCAGTAGCTTTTTAGGACCAGTCTGACTCCCCAGCAAACATAAACATGGAACGGTGGACACAGAATAATAAAGACAACCATGAATGGAAACAGTCGTTTCTGAAGATGGCATCTAATAAACACTTTTCTTTTTGAAACCATTGTCGTGCTTCTCGGTGTTGCATAACGGCTCCAAAAGGAGCTCATCCAATTTATCACGCACACAGTTTCCGGTTTTTCATTTACAGTAAAACCCTGCAACAAGGCGCTCCGCAGTGCAACAAATTCAGACATAATGCAATAGGCGATTCCCTTTCCAATGGCCACCATCTTCTTATGACACCAGCGAATGTGCAGGATTTACATACATTCGTGTAAAATTGTATTAGTACTATCAGTGGCAGCATGGGGAATGACTCTCCCATAATGCATTGCTTCTGCATGTTTGTAAATAGTTGTGTCTAACCGCAATGAGGAATTACAGGGGGATCGTTGACCCCCTTGTGTTCAAGTACTTGACATGTTTGCGGCGCTGCAGTTTAAACGTGCTGCCGAAGAACAAAACTCGAGTTCACTCAGTCCAGTTTCCTGCACGAGCAAAATGTTTTTTTATTAGTATATGTTCATCCCACTTACATTTTGTTGGTAATAATCAGTTTATTAGCTAGATGTGTAATAATCTTTTTTTTTTGCCATTTTACTTTCACATGTTAACCAGACGGCCAACTGAAAAAGTTTTTTATTAATGCCACAATTAGGCATTCCCGCATTTTTCACAATTTAGTTTTTGGACTCCACTTATCCCATTACGAAGGGGTTGGATCGTATTGTTCCAAAGACCACAATTCAACATGTTGCATGGAGAGGATTAATCCAAACTTTAGTTGTTCTGAACCCGTGCCAGAAAGGGGCGAAGAAGGGCTGGATGTTTTTACCTTCCACTGGGTTGACTCCTGCTGGGTGGTCCCTGACCAAACAGGCCGAGAAATCATCCACAATGAATGTGACAACAGACTGACACATGCTGGCTGAAGGGGAAAAGTCTGTTTCAACCCAAAGGGTCTATTTCTGATTTCCCAAGTTCTGTCAGAGATTATTAGATAAGGACAGTTTCCTGTAACCCGTGGGTGTCTGTTTTGACACACAAGTCGGAGGGGGACTTGATGACTTGCGGAGAAGATGAAACTGGTGTTCATCACAACATGGAACGCGTCGGTCTCACTTGTCAGGCTTCGAGGGCTGGACGCCTCCAGGGCTTGATGGATTGGTGGCAGGCGTGGGATACCTCTATACTGTGTTATGGACAGATGCGGTGGGGAGGGGGTCGGCGTGCTCGCTACCTGCATGAGACGGCACCTGAGTCGCGCTCTCGCCGAATCACGACAGACTGTGGTAACAACGTTGTGGCTGGCCTAGCATTCAGCCAGTAGAGATCTGACACTTCAGACATAATCATCATAATGAGCACATTCTGACACGGAGCCGGAAAAGAATCACTTGAAGACTCAAGGAGCACATTTTAAAAGCTTGCACCCATTTGCATGCCGCTGCCAAGGCTTCGTCTGTTCTCTGAATCTACCGAGGTCCCACTGTGTTTGCAGCGAGCCTCTTTTTTTGTACTGGAGATTCAACGTTTTATAGAAGGGAAACAGACATTAAGGTACAAAGGAGAAATCCTGGGGCCTCCTCGAAAGCCATAGATTAAAATGTTACCCAGTTATACAACTACATTGAAGGCCCCATTAAAATGTAATTCTGCAGCTGACATATATAGTCTCAGAAGATGCTTTAGAGGTCATCAACATCCCCCCCAGCCTTGTGCCATGGTGTCACGGTACATTCAGATGTTTCTTACATATTTGTTGCTGTTTGTGTATCTGTAGTGATGCAACACTATTGGTTTTGAAGAGCAGCAATCTGCACAGAATTCAATTTCTAGCAATGTTTGGATCGAGGAGAGCAAGGCTCGGTGTTTTCGAAAAGGAAATGGGAAGCATGTCCGTAATCTTCGACTGCATTGATCCGCCGCAGACAAATAGCGCCGGAGCGCTGGTATTTAAGGTTTCCTTCATGGATGGCTGAGCAACGGTTTACAGTATGTGATTTGTACCTGAAACACACAAGTACCTTTTGTTTGTGCCTTATGGTCTGTCACCATAAAACAAGGAGAAATTTTGCAGCAGTTCTGTCGAGCGTGAAATTTGCGTGTCATAGTTCATCTTTATCCCTCCTTTCTGGAGATGTCGGTTAAGGTTGGGTCTTGTGCACCTAATGGGTAACGGAGGAAAAATATGGAACGCTAGTCAGGCAATTGCTGCCAACCCTTTTTTGTAACTGAAGTTTTAAGGAATACAAGGAACTGCCCCAAAATGTAGCGTGAGAAAGATGTGAAAAAGGAAAATTGAACACATGGCACAAGCCCAACAAAATCCCAAACGCAGATGGTGGATTTCGCCAGGCCTGGTGGTGGTCCTGCCCAGTTCGTTTTGTCTCTTGGGCTGAGTTTCTTTATTCAGTTTAACATTATTCATTTTTAGACTTTTTGCCTTTCAACAGGTGATGTCGTGTGTGAAGTAATGGCTTTGAAATCAAAGGAGCTGCTCCTTCTGAACTTCATTTGATCAAAGTACTTACAAAACTGCAGCAGTAAAAATTACCCTGCGTATGAATGGGTGAGTCACTAAAGTAGTATTTTATACAAACCTAATACTATGAGCCATATGTTGGGATGTACAATAAATGGATGGACAATTTTTGCTTTTTTTTTTTTTACATTCTTCTTCTCCTTTTTATTCTTAGTATTATTATTATAATTATTATTAGCAGCTATTATGTAAAAAAAATCGGATATCAGAAAGTCAAATAATAGGTGACGACTACATACTTATTTGCATTCTTATGCAGTACATAGTGGGAAAACAGGGGACAGAATTTTTTTTACTCTGTCTCTCTCTCACATACACACACACAGCACTACACAAATTTGTGATGTAAAGGTAATAAACTGCATGTTCAAATGAGTCGCACCCAAATGGTGTGGTGTAAGAATTCTCTTAATTTTTGCTCTTTGTTAAAAGAAACATGCGACAAAAAAGTTTTAGCGAACCACTGTTAAAAAAGAAAAGGGGCCGACAGCTTTGCAAGGTATAGACTCCTTTACTGAGAAATGTGGTGTAAATGTACCAGACGAATGCAGGCTGGGCAATTCTAATCCTGAAGGGCCGCAGGCTGGGAGGCTGGGCAGGTTCTCCTTTAATCTCAGCACTCGGCGGTGTGATTTAAAGCAATTATTTGGACAATACTTCATCTTATCTAGTGTTTGGGGTATAAATAAATCACTAATTGAAAGGCGAAGCTCCCCAGGACCACAGAATCATATTTGTGCTGCAATTCTATTTGTGGGTCAATTAATTTCTCTCAGCATTACATACAGCGACATGCCATTTGGTAGAGACACACAGGGCTCTTTATTGTACTTTGCACAATTGCTTTTTTATTTCCTCACAAAAGAAAACCTGCCCCGTACAATTATATCCTCCCCTTGTCCCCAGTAACAAGTGCTGCATTCTTTGGGTCCAGCTGGTTCTGCTCATTACCAGACATATCAATTCAATTCATCCTGTAAAGCAGTTTAAAACGTTCACGTTTTTTCCGTCTAGATTCCCATGTACCAGGGCCCTCACCCCTCACGTTCCCTTTATAGCGTTTCAAAATAAACCCGGTGGGGTTTATACGTTCAACAGAAGTCCTGCTAACCTGAAAAGACCATCTTATTTTCTGTGTATTGTTTAAGGTTTAAGGGCAAAGTATATTCTTACTAGTTTTTTTCATAGTAATTATAATTTTAAAAATTAACAACAACAACAACAACAACAACAACAACAATAATAATAATAATAATAATAATAATAAATTAAATGTTTTGGATGCTACAATGGACTAGCATTCCAACTAAGGTGTAGGTTCAGAGTATAGTGGCCAGTGATTCTGGAATATGCTATGGACCACCGTGACCCTGACCAGTTTACAACATTTCATGATGATAGATGGATGGATGGATAGATGAAAATTGTCACATACACAGTTCCAGATGGTCTACAGCAGGATTTGCTTAAATTTAGTGCATCAATTTTATTACAGTGCAATAGTGTTTTTTTCATTGGCACCAGGACAAAACTGAATGAAAAGAAAGGAAAGAGTAACATTGGGTCCAGAAAATATGGCCACTGGAGTCAGAGCTGACCCTCCATCATCACACATCATTAGGATTATGGTTCTACTGGAGATGAAGCAGAAGTTCTGATTTTTATAGGCCACGAGCGCAATGTCAATTATGCCTCTCAATCTTTAGCACCGTGACTCTGGCCAGCCTGAGGTGCAGAAAATCTCACCATCGCTCCCATCATCACCAGAGCAACCAGTGTAGCCTTTGTCTCTACCCTGGTTCCTACCTTACCCACTTCTCATTCATGACCAGTATGGCAATCTTGAACCAGCCGTGAACAACTCTCTCTGTCACTGGGTTCATTGAGGAGGTTCGCCTGGTTGTTCTGTGGTAGCTGTTGTAGAACTCGTGGCAGAAATAGTACCCCAGTCCTGCTCTGGGACTCAGGATCCCACCCAGGTGTGACTCATGGGTAAATGTGTTCCTTGATCCCATCATGAAACATTGACCTGGTCTGAGATTTAGTACCACTGAATAAGAGGAGTAGGAGAGGAGAATGATGGGAAATGTGGTCAGCTACTTCTGCCCTGGATGAGTTTCAATATACAATAGTTTTAAATACATAAGAGAAAGTTTTCCCCCCATGGACAGCTGCAGAATAGTAATGAAAGTTATTGAAACCTGATGTAAATTTTTAAATTAGACAAAACATAAATCATCCACTGATTCCCACTTGAATCTCTGAATTAATCAGACTCTTTATTGCTGCTCTCTATTGTAGAACACAAAGAAGTTGTTCATATAGGGAAAGAACCGTGTTTCACTGTGACTGTGCTCCATAACCACTGAACGACGTGTTTACTAAGCAAAGCAGCTAATGTGAGTTAAGGCTTGCATGTCAAACCTGGGCTCTACAAGCCTGTGCTGTTGTTCCCGGAAACTTTACAGGATGTCTAACAAAATATGGTGTCGTATACCGCCAAAGGCTAAGATGGAATGGAGAAGAACTGTCACCACAGTCCACTGAAAGCAACTATCGGCCCATGGAACAGCGACATGGAGACAGAAGCCTTTTTCTTCTGTGGCCTCCTTCTCCATCCTTTTTCACACTCTTTCAGCTCTTCAGTATCTCTCCTCTTTTCTTCTTCTCACCCTTTGCCTCTCTGTAGGCTCTAATCACTACTGTACATGCTTATAGCTAAGAAAGTAAAAGAAGACCTCATTTCTAAAAGGCATTACATGAAAGATGGCACATTTCTGTATTATTTTAAGCAAAATTACTTTTTTATTTCCATCTTTTACTGTTTCAAAATAACAAGAAAGGAAACAGGCTCAAAGCAAAGGTTTGGGCACCCTGTATGGTCAGTACCATTCCCTTTGACAAGTATTACCTCTTGTAAATGCTTTTTATAGCCAGCTAAAAGTCTTTCAGTTCTTATTTGGGGAGTTTTTGCCCATGTTTCCTTTCAAAAGGCTTCTAGTTCTGTGAAATTTTTTGGGCTGTCTTGCATGCACTGCTCTTTTGAGGTCTATCCACAGATATTTGACAATGTTTAGATCGGGGGACTATGAGAACCGTGTCAAAAACTTCAGCCTCTTCAAATAGTCCATTGTGGATTTTGAGGTGTGTCTTGGATCATTATCCTGTTGTAGAAGCCATCCTCTTTTCATCTTCAGATTTTTTACAAACAGTGTGATGTTTGCTTCCAGAATTTACTGGTATTTAATTGAATCCATTCTCCCCTCTACCAGAAAAATGTTCCCCATGCCACTGCCTGCCACACAAACCAAAAGCATGATCTTTCCACCGCCATGCTTAAAAGTTGGAGAGATGTTCTTTTCATAGAATTCTGCGCCCTTTTTTCTCCAAACATACCTTTGCACATTGCAACCAAAAAGTTCTATTTTGACTTCATTGGTCAACAGGATTTGCATCAGGCTTGTTTAGATGTTTATTTGCAAACTTTTGATGCTGAATTTTGTGGTGAGGAAACAGGAAAGGGTTTCTTCTGATGACTCTTCCATGAAGATCATATTTGTGTAAGTGTCGCTGCACAGTAGAACAGTGCACCACCACTCCAGAGTCTGCTAAATCTTCCTAAAGGTTTTTTGTGGTCAAACGGGGGTTTTGATTTGACTTTCTAGCAACCCTACGAGCCGTTCTCTCAGAAAGTTTTCTTGGTCTTCCAGACTTCGACTTGACTTCCACCGTTCCTGTTAACTCCCATTTCTTAATTATATTACAAATTGAGGAAAAGGCTACCTGAAAACACTTTTATATATTTTTATAGCCTTCTCCTGCTTTTTGGGCATCGGTTGTTGTAATTTTCAGTGTGCTAAGCAGTGGCTTAGAGGAGCCCGTGGCTGCTAATTGTTGGGGCAAAGCTTGAGGAGTCAGAGTATTTATAAAGCTTTGAAATTTGCATCATCTCGCCTTTCCTAATGATGACTGTGAACAAGCCAAAGCTCCAAGGAACTACTTAAGGTCTGAGACCTTAGCAAAAGTTATCTGAGACCTCAAATCTCTTGGGGTGCCCAAACTTTTGCATGGTGCTCCTTTCCTTTTTTTCACTCTAAAATTGTACAAAACAACAACACTAACGTTGCTTAAAATGCTGAAAAGAATTTTTCATCTTTAACTTTATGCCTTTTGGAGATCAGTTCATCTTCTACTCACTTAACTATTCACAGTAACAGGATTTTTGACCAGGGGTGTCCAAACTTTTGCATGCCACTGTATATATCTATGTATACCAATGAGTTACTCCATTACTTTCATGCAAGTAAATTTCTGTACTTGCAGTGCACTTTTTAACGTAGTTTTTGGCACGGATACTTCTTACTTTTACTCAAGTACTTTTGTCCGTGTGTCCTCTCCTCGCTGTTTGCTGATGTCTTCGTCTGAATTCACCAGCCACTGTCGGGTGTCAGTCACACTCGCTTCATCAGTCACATTTCCCAAGATGGCTACACGTCACCTGTGATGGCCTCGTGTTTCGTCCAACATGTAGTTTTACATCCCAGCACCCAATGCTTGATGCATAGATTCTGGATTGCTGTGACCCTGACCTGGATAAAGTAGTTTATGATAATGGAAGTATGGATGTATGGAAGGATGAATCATGTGCAACCCGCATAACATGAGTATTAAGGGGGGTTTTCAGTGCAATGACATCAGGAATCAGAAAACTTGGTTAAGCGAGTTTTTCAACCTTACGTAGCCACCTGTACTTCACAGGTGTGCTGTCAGCGTTATCTCTCTAAGGACATTAGTCTCAGTCTGCATGAACTACAAACCCAGGCTAAGAATCATGCTACAGAGACTGAACCACACATCCCAAACTGCTGGCCAGGAGCTGTGCCACTTTTTCGTTTCTGCCTCTATGAAAGTGTACATAGGGAGTTACATGATGAGAGGAGAAAGAATCAAGGGGAAAATGTATTCATTTCAGGTGCAAGAATGCCTGCTCGATGTCTGACCTAAAAACACTCTATTGGATTAGTCCATGGCCTAATGATACAACACTTATGTACCTTTGATCGCAGGAGCTCATTAATATACTGTATTGCTTATCTGCATGGAAGAAAACAGTGTAAGAGTTGCTTCTAATGATAATTTCATGCAAAGCTAATTGTGTGCCTCTTACGTAATATTTCTCGAAAAATATTATCTGAACTGTTCATTACTTACAGTCGCGATGAATGCCGAAGCAGCCGTGCAATTTCTACAAGACCGAATTATTTTTAACATTGTTGAAGATAAACTACTATCAGTATAACAATCAGAGACTTTTGTCGAACGGAGAAAAGTGAGTTTTGGTTAGTCTAGGTTTAGATAGGAAATATCAGTTAATAAAAAAATCTTTCGCTTGAAAGTGGCAGTGACTTTTTGCTGTTTTGTATTCTGTAAACGCTACGCAGTAAGAGCAGAGATACTGGGATTTGAATGCCGAGTGCAGGTGTTACAAGAACAAATGTATTTGTGACATAGGAAATACCTGCTGTACTCTTAAAACCGAATCCGCGAGCACTTATTTGTTCTTTGTGTCTGTTCTGCTGTACCGGATCAAATCCTTGCTACTGCACTCATACCCTTGATCATGGTAAGTCATGATCATCGTAAGAATACAGTTCCGTATGAATGAGTAAATCATTCTCTGTTGCTTTATCTGCAAATGTACTGTAACACTGTCAAACTGGTAATTGTGTCAGCTGGAAATAATTTATTATTATTATTATTATTATTATTATTATTATTATTAATAATAATAATAATAATAATAATAATAATAATAATAATAATAATGTGCAACATCTTTTTCACCTGTTAGCAAAATCGAATGTTACACAGAGGCACTAACAGCCTGTATGTAGTTCTACTTAGCAAGTTAGCATGGTACTGGTGGATAAGTGGTTATAGTGCAGGTGGAGTACAGCCACCCCGTGTGTAACAGGGTAGGGTGCATGGAAGTTTTCTTGTTTCAGTTCATCATGACAAAAATGTCATATTGTCACCCTCATGTCTAAGGGTCTCATTATGGCCACGTTTCCCCGTTCCGTGAGCCTGGAAGCAGGCTACTTTGGCCGCACCTCCTGGGAACAGTAAGAGAGACGCCGTCTGCAGTTCGTTGTACCATTTCGGGGGTAGTTTATGCTTGACGGGTTGAAGGTGGAACCCGGGGTTCTAGCACAAAGCTATTCGTCTTATTTAAAGCAATCTGACAAAAGAGAGGCCATTCAGCTTGCAGTTCGGTCTGTGTTCTCCCAGCAGCATAAGATTGGTCTGAAGCATTTCCGTCCCAATGTGCTTCTTTCTCACCTTTTTTCCTTCTTCTCAACCTGTGCTGAGAAAGCAATGGGAAATTGCAGGTGCTTAAAGTCCACCTGTAACAGCCATGATGGCTCAAATTCCTTTCCCAGAGGCTTTTTATGGTTTGACTGCAAACTCCAGGAAGCAGAACAGAGAGTGGTCCAGGTGGAGAGGTGGGCGGCTAAATGTGTCCAGCAACGTTAGGAGCCATTTTTCTGTTATTCAGAGATACTTTCCAACTTAAGCCACGTATATCTGTTCATATTTGAGACAGCCGGGGTGCTTGACCTTTGCTCCTGTCTGTGGCATTTGCAGCCGGTATGTCATAAATCCCTACCTTGCTTGGCTGCTGGTTCGAACTTCAGAGAGTCTGGCGCCGGTCCCCTTGCTGGAGAAGGAACACAGCAGGAGGCGCAGGGCCATTGGAGCCCCTAAACTGTTTGCTTTCCCCCACTACATGCTTGAGATCATGGTGACGGAAAAGACTGGAGATTGGCTGAGGCATCGGCCTGTGGCTGGAGGTGTCGGTCGTGTTGATGGTCAGCCACGGGGGGTTATGAGGATTTGTCCTCCTCTAGGGATGTAGCCAGAGCCATTATATTATCCAAAGCTAGTCTGAGTTGACCATTCCTGCTTCTCTTGCTCCACAGATAAGGGCAATTTACTATTTGATGTCAACCTCTTCAAACGCAAAGACGTGCCTGATTGATACATTGGCTTTTATTACACTTGGACCGATCCCTCACTTGCGGGATGTAAATTCATCCTCCTCATCCTGCTAATGCTCCAGATGCTCCCAGGTTCTACAACAAAAGGCAGAATAGGGGGAAAAAATGGTAAAAAGTACAATAGAAAGAAAAAGGCAGAATAACAAGGCCCCGTGATATACTGTAAGTCTATTTATCTGGCAACTCCGGGAAGAGAAGTAAACCAACTCTGCTACGTGTTTTCGTGTGTTTTCAGCACAGATGAAAATGGATATTATAGCCTCAGTGTGGCAAGCGCATTTTTGCTCACTAGAAGCGTTTATTATGACAGATTCAATTCAAAGTATCCCGCTATCGCTGTGCAACACAAGGTCCCAATGGACGATAAATGATATACATGCCGGGAACAAGCACAATATACCGATGTTGACTGCAACACCCAGCTACTATTTCAAGTCTGATTTGAAGATTACAATTTATACGTTTGTAGCATTGCAGTGCTGAATAGCTGCTGGCGTGAGGCACGGGCATCGTTCCTGAGCTAAATGGAAAAATTGGGATAGTTTGTGTTTTGGAGATATAGGTGCAAATGCGGGTTTTATCACCTCAATTTCTCAGGAATATGTTTTGCCACCAGAGGACAAAAACCTCATTCACACAATGAATTGTACCTGCTGTCACTCGTATGTAAAAAAAAAAAAAAAAAAAGCATAAATGCATCTTTGCATTCCACATGCAGACATACTGTAATACAGATGCAATTTCAAGACACCTCCAACGGGCTTGAATTTTTACTGAGCAACCAACTGAGTAATAAGATTAATTCATTACTGGTTAGCGGCGAAGCTGCAGAGTGGTTACCACTAGCAGTTGCTATGGGTTGGATTTGGTAAAACTGTGTTTACCGCAGTGTTCTGACAATACCACCGTTCCTGAAAAGCAGTTTCATCTCTAACACAGTTCTGAGAGTGAAGTTTTAGTGGCACGGTGACCTTGTTTGTAGTTACCAAAACCCTTTATTTTCCGGAGGGATGAGACTAATTTTGCCATAATTTAGCAAATACATGTTTTTTTCTCTGCTTCATCCTCTTTTGCATACATACTGTACCTGCTATACATAGTGTAGTTTTTCCAGGTGCACAGGTCCATCAGTACAATTAGTTTCATTATAGCCACCTTGTATTTGTAAGGATCCCCAGAGAGAGGCTGATATGTAATAACTTGCTGAGATGGAGTCAACTTCATTGATACGAGTGGTGTGTATATCTCTTGCCTCCACATATCGAGTTCTTTTATGACAGACATCTATCGGGGAGATCCAGGTGACTCCAGGTAATGAAAGCAGACTGGTGGTTACAGAACCATGAGAGCGACACATTTACTGGAAAAGACAAATTTAGTGCATATAGACAAGCTGGGATGGACTCCCCAGGTGAGCCAGTCATGGATCTGCTGAAGCGGGAGCAATTCTGAAAGCCGATATTTCTGAGCTGGATGCGTGAGGTCAGCCACATAATATGCTATGCGCAGAATGACCCTGTCATTTGGATGCTCTCCCACTTCTCCTGTCGTCGCGGCAACGGTGTGGAGCCCGCCTCTGGTCGTGACCGCTCCGAATTTGTTCGGTAACCTTGAGATCAAGTTCTCCTGTGGTACCACAGCCTCTCACTCCTTTCAAAGGATTCAGAATCAGGATTGATAGAGAGCGAGGGCCTGTCAATTATCCTGAGTGCATCACACAGACGGAGAACAAATGATTTATGTGCTTTCATTGCTGAAGTGAGGAGAAAACTCACACGTTAAGGGTGAAACGTCTGAAAGCTCTTCCCTATAGGCCTGAACATTTGTTTCTGCATGATCAAAAATGACTAAACATAACACTGAAACCCAGCTTGGGATGAACCATCTTCTTTTTTTATTCATTTACACACTGAATTAAATTTCCTACTTCACCAGTTTTAATCAAACAGTCCCCAAATGCTGCAGTGGTTTCAGCTGCCGCCTTGATCAAACAACACGGGTTTGAATCCTGCCCTTTATCAAGGTACTTAAACTGAATTGATAGGGCAACCATCACCACCACTCCCTTGTAGGCCTGCACCACCACCTCCACCAACTTGTAGGTCAACACCACTGCTGCCACCACTTTGTAGGCCAACACCACCGCTGTCATCCCTTTGTAGGCCAACACCATCACCACTTTGTAGGCCAACACCAGCATGTTCAGAAACAGCTTCTTCCTGCAGACTGTCAGCACAGGGACTTCTCACCTCCACCACTGACCACCTCCCACAGTATCATCCCTACTAACTGTTTGCACTCATCTTCTTCTTCTTACCTTTTTTCTGTTTATTCCTTTCATTTTTACATATTTATTGATTCTTTTTCATTTCCTCTGGGTTACAAAAGTTTTAATCATGGGAGTTAATTGGTTTATTGGTGTGTCTGGGTGTCAAGAGCATATCTGCACCGTGCATGAACTTGAATTTAAGCAACCCATGGTAGCATGAGGGTGATGGAGCTTGAGGCGTCCATACAGGTGCAAACATACATATGTGACTGTACCTCTCCTGAATCTGCTGGGTACCTGGAGTCAGGCTGCACAGCCTTACCTGGCAGTGAATCTAGGTCTATCCTTTGTGTAAGGCCACACGGACCCATGTGCAATATTTCCAGTTTAGAGTAAGTTGGGGCCCAAGAGTGATTACAGTTGGTTTTCCCATAGTTCTCCTGGGTACGTTTATGATGATTCGAAGGTGACAGTGCAGAGGAAGTGTTTGTCTCATTAGGTCTATATCTGGTCCCTGGATTTAGAGAAATGAGGTGAAAAGTGTGAAAGCTGCTCCTTTCTGGGGTGTCTGAGCTCCGATGGCCCTTCTTGCGATGTCTTCCACAATAACCCAGGAGCCCTCTGACAAGATTCAATTTTCCTTGGCAGCGCAGACCCCTTACACCTGTTTAAATCAATAGGTGCAGCTCATGAATTGCCGAGTGACTGAAGGTCGAAGAACCTCGGAGCTCTGGAAATTATTTAAGTGCCGCTGTGAATCTGAATTCCAGATCAGTCACCCCCCCCCCCCAGGCCAACTTCCTTTAAATCAAATTTGTGGAAGCCAAAAAAAAAAAACAAAACTTGTTGACAAAGTGCCATGAGGTTAGTGTACAATCACCAAAACGTTACTGTTCCTTTAAGAAAGGATCTCGATGGATTCACTGCGTTATCTGAGGTTTACAGCAAACAAAAATGCACGTTCCTAAAAAATTAAATAAATAAGAAAATTCACACATCGGATCAGAAACGGCATCAGAGTTTTGTGTAACTGCGTTTGGTTAATTTACATTTAGTACAAAATTTATCAAACCTATTTGCAAGGATTCGTTGTCAACCCGTTTGCCGTATAGAAGTGGAAATCAGTAAATCACGCAGATAAAATCGGTTTCTCTTTATCTCTCTGAGTACAGCGGAGTCCTGGCAGATGTTTATTGCCTTTAAGAAGCTATTTTCCCCATAGGCGCTCGGCTGACGCTACATAAACCTTTGAAGTTGCAATCGTTCCTGCAGCCGGGAGGGAAACGCAGGCAGATGATGGCGTGTATGAAATTTTTCCACATTTGACAGAGATGAGGGGACACAGGTGAACGTGGCTCATGGTCTGCGCTATTGTGTGGGTTTAAATTGTAGTCTGGAACAAAGCCTTGTCAGCTCAGCACCAGAACAAACCTAGAATTACCGGCGCTTTATCATGGGGTCCGAGAGAAACCTGTAATTTCTCAATAATGGTGTTGCCAGCCAAGTCACCGATGTAATGTAATATTCACACATGGAGTTTGCACATATAATTAGAGCCATGAAATTTGTTTTGTTCTTGTTCTCAAACCAGGAAATGTCTAGATTGAGCCTTTGAGCAGCTCGTACATGCTGTGCACCATGTCATCTTTCAGTGGAGATGTTGACTTTCCAACGACTTGACATATCTGGCAGCAGAGGCTGCCTTCTACTGCAGGGATATTTAAGGCCTTTTCCTTAACAGAGACCCCCACTTGGTGGGCTCCTCGAAAGCAGCCTTGTTTTGGAAGCCATGACTCTGAGCAAACCCTGACACTCCTTTATCAATACAAGCATGATAGATTCTTGGATTTTTACTTGATCTCAAAAATTTTTAAATATTAAACTTTAATATTTCACTTTGAAAGTGACCTTGTCATCAAACAAAATAGTCAGCAGCTATAAATAATTCACCCTATTCCCTTTAATAACTGCATTATACATTCTCTTCTAAGGTAGCCAGGGTCCGCGAATCGGCCGGTGAAGAAGCTCCTCTTTGCATTTCCTGTCTCCATTTACACAGCTTGGGGAGGTGGGCGCCATGGAAATTGGCCACGAATGCCATGTGTGTTGCAGCAAGTCAGATTCACTCTGCGATGCACATTTTTACCTGAATGTTTAAATGTATGTCTCCCAGGTGATGGCACAACGGGGGAAGGTGAAAAATATGTTCATTATAACCCTGCGTGCACCTATTAAACCAGGCTGACTCCTTTAACTAATGGTGGTGAGACACTTGAAACACACACATCTCAGCTACTTTAGCGCTGTTGCCTCCTTCTCACTGCTATCTTCTTAGGTATCAGCATTTCCAAGCGCTGGAAAATGCATTAAACATTCATTTCTCAAAAATGTACTTATTTATGTCTCATTATACAGGACATTATGTACAAATGTATTAATGTAGCTGATTCTTTTCTCCAAAGCAACCAACAACATTCAGCAACCTACAGATATTTAGCCATTGATATTCCTGGGTGATTTTTACTCAGGACCAGCTTAGGGCACCAGAAAGGTGTTTTTTTTTTTTTTTTTAAACCTATTATTACCGAGAATAAGCTTTTTGTCTTTTTTACACTAATATCTTAAGCCTGGTTGATTTTTATGAGATGGTGGAGAATATTAATATAAGTCTATCCTCAGTTTTCAGGACTATACAGGGTCCATTCCACAAAATCAAATTTATGAGATGAGTACAATTTAAATGTAATATTTTTTTTACCACAGTGCTGTACAGTAGTGCATTGGGTGTTACGTTAACACTGTTATACCCTAATGTGGTTTGTAACAAACAGGTAATGTGGGTAATAAAGGGAAACGCAGTCAGGACTGTAACTGAAACACAGACACAGCACGGTGAATTATACTCACGCAGTAGTGACTAAGGCACCACTATTAGAGGGACTAGGGGGCGCTGTGCAGCCTTCATTACACTAACAATGGAGGCAGTTGGTTTTTCTGAGACAAAGAATTGACATTAGTGGAAGTATTAATGAAGGTATTTTCTCCAAATGTGCAGAATACTTGTACTTTCTCTTGTATTATGCCTATTTTTTTTTTTAAATTTTTCGTTCATAAAGTCCGAAATCTGTAAAACTGGTAACTGGTGTCCTTCTACCAGGTGCCTCCAACACTAGAGTTTACTCAGTTGGCTAAGGAGAGGTACCTTGCTGAAAGGTGGTGCAGTGAGGTGATGGGATCCAAACCCATAAGCGATGCTCTGGAGAAGAATGTCTACTAAGGTTTTGCCACAGACCACTGGGTGGTTGAGCGACCTCAGAGCCTCCACCTCTCTGCTGCTAGAACTCCTGCTATGGCTTTGAAGAGCTCTCAATCGCTTTTAATAAAAAATTTAAACTACATACAGAAAGCAGCACTTAAGTGCCGGAATTCTGAAAATAATCATGGGTTTCTTGGATAAGGGCCTGTCTCAAAATCATTTGTAAAAGTTTCTAAAGATTTAAATTAGTCTGAAAGGAATGTCAGTAAAAAGTTTAATTTTTTTAATCTTTTTGTCAGTGTTCCGGTTTTGCGGTGTGCGCAAGTCTATAGTGGAGCATCATTTTTCTCGAGGAGATGGCTGAAGATTAAATGTTACATCTGTTATGTTGCTAGGGTATTACTGTAGAACCAGGCCCAAGTGGCAAGACAGGGCAAAAATACAGGAGTTTTTTCACATGCTTTCCTTTTTTTCTACCTATAGTTAAATTGGAATAAGATGAGCAAGAGCTGCAAAAACATAAAGCAACAGAGGAGCAAACCTAAAGCCAAAGTGATTCAGCTCTTTTAACACAAATGGGACAAGTTTTCTTGTCTCATTGGGTGTTACAATCAGTGTAAAATACAGTGTAGATGTGAAATAGCTGCACCTGTTGGTCTTTACTTGCTAACCGGGTATATAGGTGCCACCCTCAGTGCTGTGACTTGTGTGGGCGGGGCAGCATGTAGTCACCCTTCCACCTGCCACAAATTTATATCATGTTACATTATAAATAACCTGTACACGATGTAAAAATTACACCATTTTACAATAAAACGAAACTTCTCCCAGAAACCACATGGGCTCCAGTGTGCAAATCCTCCTCTGAGTGAGCAGCCTTAAAATGAAAAAGCAACAGAATAGGATGATTTTTTTACATGAATAAGTTTTCTGATACACTGAATACAAGAGATTTTTTTTTTTAAGAAACAATACAAACAACTCCACAGAGCCAAGATGCTGGTGTGACCACCCAACAACAACCCAGTCAGCGCTTCTCAGCATACACTCATGCAGTATATTTTTCAGCCCCAAATACCATTCTAATGCGATTATACTGCCTTTTATTTCTGAAAGAGGCTTTTAGAAGGATCACCCCCCCAACATCAAGAAGGATTAAAGCCCTGTGAGGGGTATTGGGAGGACAGAGGGTCCAAGCACCTATCAGGAAAGTAACCAAAGCAACAAAGGTGTTTGTTTTCACGCATCCCTTCCTGTTCTCTACCAGGGAACTTTTATTCCGGGTCTCTCAGCAAAAGTCAGCAAGAATAAAGGGAGAAAAACACCAACATCTAGGCGCAGAGAACAAAGAAAAAAATAGTCAACGACCAGCAGCACAGTACAGTTCAGTTTAGTTACAGTTCCCCAGGTTCTCTTGGGGCCCAAAACTCTCGCAGCCAAGGGATCTCCAAACTCTCGCCAGTTCATCAAAAGGTCCTGAAGTCATCCAGGTTGGTGCTGCTACCTTTGTGGGGCTCCGGTGCGCTGGCCATACGTAATTCCCAGTACTGGATGGGTTTCTCTCGGGTAGCTGTCCTTAGTGCTTTCTCCAATCTCTTCTCTCTCTCTCTGTCCAGATCACAACTCAAAACATGTAGCTGGATATTATTATTTATTTATTTTAATATATCCTTGTATATATCCATTCATACAGCAGTGCCCTGTAACACACTCGTGGACAGTATAGGTCAGTCCAAATCATCTATTTAACCGAAATCCACATCTTTAGACTGTAGGAAGAAACCAGAGCACCTGGTGGAAACCCACATAAACAGAGGCTCGAATCCATGTCCAGCGGCGGGCTACCCGTTTACTTCCAGGTGCAACAGAAGCAGCAGCGTAGATTTGTAAACCTTTTCCCCCTCGGGGATGCTTACTTGCCGCCAAGAATGACCACATTAGCCTTAAACGTAGACACTGGTGGGCGAGCAGATCCGAAGTTAATTCACCGATTTGGCGGTCACAGTGTTTCTGTATGCATTGCTGATCTCTTAATTGAAATGCCGGCGAAAAGAAAAGCCGCATAGCTGCAGTAATGAGAGTAAATCAACACCCACCACCCAATAGGTTGCTTCAGGTTCAGCCAAACAGGAAAAGCATTCAGCGTTTGAAGAATAAATGATAACTGGCTGCCAAGTGCTGAGCGCTCACACTACCTAGTGTTAACACACTTTTCAGTCAACACATCCACACGTTTACTGCATTATGCGGTTTGTGCAGCAATGTTATGCGATATTGTGGGAGACCAGAGCTGAAAACAGCTACTTATTCTGCACTGCGTGCCCCCGCCTGGCACCAACCCAGCCCCAAGCACACAGCTTTGAAAGTGGTTGTAGGATCTGAGCCGAAAGCTGCTCTACGGAGCATCTAGATCGACTTGTTGGGATGAATTGACAAGTCAGAACGGGGACTGGAGATGTGGAGCCCTTGCAAGATCTTGCACTTTGCTGCGTCCACACAGGAGGCCAAGCCGTGACCAGCTCACCTCTGCAACACACTCACACATTATCACATATGTCTGGGATTTAACACACGCCGCCTTGTGCCCTTGTTGTCACACACACCTGTTTCTTTAAGATGCATTTTTACTTATGGCTTTGGGTATTCAGATCTGTCTATCTGTCTACTGTTCTTTTCTGGAACGAAAACTGCAAAAATTTGCAGAAATTTAAAAATATTTTTGTACATATGTCATTGTGAATATGTCACTTACTAACACAGCCACTGTTCATATACACTAGGCTTGGGGAGCAGGCCGGTGCCACTAAACACAACTGTCCGCTAACTGCATGCATGAGGGACCCGACTGGCAGGTGCTGTTTTAGTTACAGCTGTGAAATGGCAATATGTACCTATTTTAATGTAAATCACTCTAGCATCTTCCCAAGGTTCTTTCCTTGTCCCATTATCTTTAAGGTACATGTTATAACTTATTTTTTTGCGTTTTGGCTCAATTTAAATGTATTTTTATAGATTTGCGATGCAGAGCAGCTTAAAAGTTGAGCATAGTGTTGTGTTTTGCTTCACACAGGCAGGGTGCTGCTGTTGTTCCTCCTGCACTTTAGGTGGCGTAGCAAGATGGAAGGCAGGAGGGAGAGTGGGTAGTAACAGGTGAATGTTTGGTCAGATTTTAGGAACTCACTGCGTGTCCTATTTGCACTGGAGATGCATACAGATGTCCACATTGAACAACAACAGAAATACAAGCAGGGGTAACTGTATGAGCAGAATCTAAAGCAAATGTCGGCTGAGGAGAGAAAAAAAAAAAAAATTCCAGTCGCGGAGAAGCAGACCTTCTCCGCGACTGGAATTTTGGGATTTAAGTATTTCTGGCTGCCCACCCCTCCCGGCCCTTCAATGTGCTGCATTGTGTCTGAATAGGTAGGGTTGGTTAATTATGAAGCAGAATTTAAAAAATTGAAAAACTTTGTCCAGCTGCATGCTGTGCACAGACTGACTGCGTTTGCTCTTCATTGCAACGGAGGATCTGAGTCTGCGGGAGTGATAAGCAGTGACGCCCCCTCTATAGAAACCGCCAGGACCCTCACCTGCCGCAGCACAAGGGGGGGGCTCTTCAAATGACAGAGCTGCTGGGGCTCGAGGAGGAGAATCTAATGAGCTTGTGTTTGTGCCTACCCAACGACAGCAGTCTTTTTTCTTTTTCCTTGGGAAGATGTTTGGCGAAATTGCAATTCAGACCTATGCCTCCCCTCCCCACCGCACCCCTCCCGCATCCCATCAACCCCTGGGGAAGTGCCGGGACAGAAAATAAGCCTGCGGCTGAACAAAACTAAACCCCATCTATCACACTTAAGAGCCGCCCACCTCTGCCCACCTACAAACACGCCGGAGGCGCCAGGGATTAAAGTGAAGCGTTCGAGGATCTGCGGTGGCACTTCAGTCACACGGGGGGAGGAGGCCGGGTTTGCGGGGGGGCTATTGGGGGCGGAGAGGCGACTGCCCAGCTGGGCAAATGCATGCTTTGGATGATAATTCTCAACCAGCACACTTGCACTTCATCTGTCCCCCTATTACTTACGCAGTATTATTGATGAGGAGGAAATTGCTGCGGGGTTTCGACGGTCTCTGATTAGCTGTCTGCCGTGTCATGGAGAGGGTTAGGGTTCGACGGATGCCAGCTCCGGTGGCTGACGCCGTGCCGATGTTCGGGGGCCCTTTTAAAGGAGCAGTAACACGCACACGCAAAATTAAGCTGCATTTGTACACAGGCCAGACGTGCCGGATGGGGCTCCCCTCCCCACATGGTCTCTGTCATCAGGTTCTGGATGCGGCCCACTGATTGTGTCACGGGGCGGCGCAGTTTTGTCAGCGCTTCCTTGGCGATTTCCATCAGAGCCAGAGTGGCAGGTTCCACTTTAGGGGGTGACACCGGGTCATTAGGCTCCAGCAGCCTCCCCAGGGCTCAGGGATATTTTCGCGCCATAAACCTTTTCGTTCGTCGTGAAGGGTGCCCAGATTGCGGGAGCTCGACAGACCTGTCATCGCTGCCGGGGGGGTGGGACGAGTCAAGGCTCGCAGTCCCGCTCCTCCGGCGAGAGAGCAGCGTTGCGGAGAACGCTGGCAGGAGAGTCATCATCCCCAAGTATCTGGACGTTGTGGGGGCTGCAGAAGCCCACGTGCGAAATGACTGAAATCCCAGATGCCTTGAATACATGTAGTGAAGCCAGATTTTCATAATAAAAGAAAGTGAAATTTTACCCGCTTTACCCTTTCACAGCAATGTTGCTAAAGTGCTGGAGAAACCTGAGTGAGAAGAATGAGGCCTGATTTGTCATTGCGCAAATGGAGTAGCAGCAGCAGCAGCAACAGCAGGAGCAGAAAGACCGTGCTGATCTGGTACCACAGTACAGTACAAGGCTCCCATCTTTATGATTGTGTCACCCTGAACGTCTTCCACTGTTTCATAAGTATAAGCGGAAAAAGAAAAAAAAAACATTCTCAAGAATATGCAAAATGGGCCCACTTGTTGCATTTATGTGAACTGCAGAAATAAAAAAGGAAACATTTGGTAATGACAGTAATTTTATAATAATTGCTTTTGCCAGTATTAATCCAGCTGACACGTCTGCAAAGTGGAGTTGAAGTACTGAGCCGCTTACATGTACTTAACCATTTATGCACCCTTGATCAAGATAGTTACCCAGCTCCAGTGAACATTTACTCTGCTGTATAGATGGGTAAATTACTGTAAGCTGATTTACACTGTAAGTATCAAATAACCAAAGGTACAGTTCTGGCACCAACAGCATCAACCTGCACTGTGTGTGACTGTACCAGTGTGGCTTGTGACAGTGGTGTGTTGACTGGGATCTTTGTCTTTGCAGATGGAGTAAATGACTTTCCTGCTTGTTTGGTCTCCACCCGCATCGGTGTGTCTGTCTGGAAAGGGGTTTCACCTCCAGAGGTCGCATCTCAAACCTTTGGTTCTTCTGTCTGCAGGAAGTCAACACCTATCTTATATCCTCTGTAGGAAAGACCCTCCATCTGCCTTTGTTTTGTGTCTCGTCGTGGCTCACTGGAAGTTTGTTGCCGTGCTGCCGCTTCTATCCTTCATTCATTGTCAAAATCATCTCTATATTCCTGGCCTTGTCGGGGCATAATTATTCATCTGTCAGCGATACCACTGTGTGATGTAAGCACTTCTGCAGCACGTAGCTCTTGTGCCAGGGTGGGCAGCGTCGGTCGGTCTCCACAGGCTCTAAACTGCACTGCTTTCCTCTCCCGCCGAGCTTAATCACTCTGCCTTTGACTAAATGTAATTGAACAGTTCAAATCATTTTAAATTAAATGTATTAGTTGTTGACTCATAGTTTTAGTCATGTTAAATAAAATTATTGTTAATCGAGGAACAACTCTATTGAGAGTAAAGATAAGTTATCTTTATTTTTTCTCTGCAAAATTAATTACGTTTTTAATTATTTAGTTTCAGCTATTGGGCAGCTGAATCCTAAGGGAATGATAAAGCTAAACTAAATACAATACCGATTTATCCTGTTTTGTTTTAATTTCGAAATAAAAGGAACATATTTTAATAGCACAAATGCACCTGTAATATGTTTACTTTTCTTTAGCTGAATGTAATGTGGACGAATTTTATTACTGAACAAGAAACAAGCCAACCCATTCTAATTTATACTTTAATTACACAGCGCAACTAGAAGTTTAATGGAAAATGTTTAGGATTCTGTCTCTTCTGGGCCCGAAAGCCCTTATGTAAGGTTTAAAGTGTGACACATACAGTTCAGACCGGACCAAATGAAATAAACATCCTTTAAACAGACCAACCAAAGCTGGAATAAAGGGATACTGCACCCAGACTCCGGAGGGACAACCAGACAAAGAAGAAACTTGAGAGCTGAAGGTTATTTGTGATCAACGGGACTTAAGTTTTAAACACAATGGACCACACCAATAACGAAAAGAATTCTGGCCAAGAACAGAAAGAAAATGACCAACCTGCCGCCTAAAAGAATGTGAAAATCATTCAAGTGAAACAAATGTAAAACAATTCCTTAATAAAAATTGCTCTTTGTCAGTAAAATGAATTGCACCATGCGCCAATGCATTCAGTCAGAATCCCAGGCTAGGCTGAGTAAATAAGGCAGCAGCTGAAATGAAAAGCACCGTAGCCACAGCACTGCCCACCCCCGCGCTTATCTGAAAAGGCAACTTGTAAAGCCACAAAGTTACTGCAAGCTGCAGCAGGAAGAACTAAACTCCACTGCAACTCCAGTTTACAGACCTACAGTAGGTGGATGAAATGAGGTCCTCTTTCCTGAGCTGCCAAATTCTCCGATGGTTGTTCTCCTGCACCTGTTGCAATAATGGCTTAATTCTCCCAAGACTCGTTTGTTTATTGGGGATCTTCCATCCCACAGCACAAGTCTGAGCTCAGGATAATAGTCATTGCCATCAACGGACGATTCCACTTTCCATTTGTAAAGGCACGTTCTCCAGGGCAGTGCTATGTTCAGGATGGCACCACTAAGATGGAATCACTATAATAGGAGTTTTGTACACATCTCCTCTGATTTTTTTTTATTCTGAATTTCTTCAGAAACTTTTTACAGTACACTGGCTCCTTATGTTCCTCACAAATGAACAAGCAAAGAATTTTCAAACTATAAATATTTATTATTCATTGCATTTTCTTCACTCTCTTTGATGAGAGAAACCCAACTGCGATAGCAGACGCCCTGGTACAAATCTTGTCCCATGGGCCCAGGGTTTAGTCAGATCACACATCACCTCAATTGTTTTGAGACTTGGAAATTCTCATTTGCACTGGACAGCTGCTTTTTTTCTGCTCTCTTGCTCCATCAGATTAAATGGCTTTGCCTCATTAGGAACTGTGCTCCCTATCAGTTTCAGCTCAGAGCCTCTTGGTTGGGACCAGGCAGAATGCCCGCTTGGCTCAGTGCCCTTTTCGAACCACAAGATCGATGTCACATGGCATGGAAGTCCTGTGTGCTCTATGGTTTCAGCCATGTCTACTGAACAGTGGCTCCTACGATGTCTTCTCCTCATCACTATCGTAACCTCTCCGGTCCCTTTTACTGCAGTGTGGCTGCCTTGGCAACGGTCCCACTTGCCATCTGCAATGCCCGTCCTGCCAGAAGGGCTGGAGAAGGTTGGAGCACGATGTGGTGTCGCTGTTCCTTTCACCGTTTGTATCCTTGACTTGAAATGGTACGACAAAATTCAGTGGCTGACTTTCTGTCGATGGCCGGTGACACTAAACCTGTTGGCTCACAATTATTCTACCTTTCCTACCTGCCGTGTCCTCACAAGAAAACTTTTAGTTTAGCTGGAGGTCCATCATCGTCTGGTGTACAATATGATCCTCTGCAGTAAAGCTCTGTTCTGTAAACCGACCTCCAAGCACAATCCTCTGAGCCAAAGTCGGGCAGACAGAGTCTTCCACCTCTGGCTGCCCCAGACTGCCTTCTAGTCACTTCCATTGGGCTTTCCCACCTGAGAAGAAGCCTTCAGCTTTAAGTGAACTGGAGAAAGCTCACAATAAGCCGCTCGCCGGTGAGCACAGAGTCCTCGCAGCATGAAGAGTGGATCAGCCAGCAACATCTGGGTGAAACAAATGGGAGCAAAAGAAAGTGCAAGTTGTTTGTGCATCTCTACCAGGATCATTAGCTGGAGGCTGCCTAGAAGCTCTGAAAGCGTGACTCCTGGTCTCAGGGCTCATGGGATTTGTTGTATTGGGTGGATTTTAGGCTCTGTACAGTATTCTAGAGCTTTGTCTGTCATCTCCATACTTGCTGCCTCTGCAATACCTCTCTGTAAAGCCTGAAGGTTGCCAGGGGGATAAGGCAAGCTCCACACCCGTCCTTACCGAGGAAACCACCCAAGTGGTCCCTCTGAGTCAAATTCGATTTGGCAGCCCTTACCTTACGTACGTTCCACTACATGACAATGCTCACATGGCATTACTTACATTACACTACAAGACCTCAGAGGGCTATTTTCTCAGCCTGGGGGCCTGGCAGAAAAGTGATGTCTTTTGGATATGATGATTTGTCGCCTTGACCTTTCAAAGGAGCTAATGATACCAGCTGGATTGAATGAATATATAGGAGCAGTACTGCCACGAAGCTTTTGGAATATTAAATGCATTTCCATCATCTGGTGGCTCTGTGCCGGCCCTTGCTCAGGCTCTACACCCGTAATGCGAACACTGCAGCCAATCCGAACCGCAGCCCTTCAGATCTGAACCTGCTGTATGAATATTTGCCGTTAATCGCCAAAGTAAATGCAGCTCCACTTCAAAGATCTGCACTCTGTGGCCTTTAATCCACTCTAGCTGTGCAAATACTGTGATTGTACCCTCCGGGGTGTGACCTTCACATTAGTGTTGCTGGCTCCTCTCTCAAAGAGAGGTAAGTGGGATTTTTTTTGTGAACATGGTGGTTGCTGAGTCGGATGGGTTATGTCTTCATATCAGATGTGGGGTTTGAGACAACCGAGAGGTCACGCTGGGGTCCCTGGAGGCAGCTCCAGGTAGATCATCTCCCAGGGATGGGTGGCCAAAGCCTCCTAGCTTTGGGGTTGAGAGGCAGCTTAACAAGTGCTTGCGTGGTACAAATCATAACCCCTTCTGGTGAAAATTATTAACAAAATGTATCTTTCCTTTCTTTTGCAGATTTTTCTGTGTGTGTATTTTTTTAACAGGAGAAGTTAGCAGTGGTTCTTATGAACGAATTTGCCTTGATGACACAGAGCTCTTATCTGTATTTTTCCCTTTTTTTGCTCTTGCTTTCTTCACCTTCTTTTTGGGTCATTCTGCTGTGACATTTGTGCCGGCAGTAAAATCCCTCATAATTTCCACCTATGAAGCTGCAATGCTCTTTTGTCTGAAAGCAGCCATTCACCAAAGAGTCAGAAAGAATGATCACCGCAAACTTTAAAGAGCACCCCGAACGGCAAAAGTTGCGCAAAAGCAGTAAAATGAATTACAAACCCGATCAAATCTCTTACGCTGAATGATTCGGACATGTTTTTTTTTTTCCTTTTTATCCCGGGAATTGTTTCCCGTAATTTGCGGTGGCTGCTGAGTCTGGAAAATGAGTTGACCGTGTTATGATGAATGAAACGGCCCCCTTCTTCTGCTCCTGCTGTTCCATACACATCGCAGGAGAAATCCCAGTACTTCAGAGCTATTTAATTCACTGCAGCATACTTTGTTAGTATGTATTTCATAAGCAATATGCGCAGCTGAATAAGCATGAAAAGGGACGTGCGCGCGCATTCCACATTTAATCGCTCTGCTGTGAGCTTGTGCACAAATATGGCCGCTTAATATTTGTGAGTGCCGAATGTCATTTGGATTCCTGCCCAAGACATGCAGGTAGTCTGGTGTTTAGAGCTGCTGCCTTACTGTTGAAGAATTTGGGTTTAAATCCAACTTCTTACCGTAGTACCCTTCAGCATGGTCCTCGTGCTGAATTGCTGAAGTCAAACTGCTCCTACTGTGTACTGTGGTAAATCACAGTAAGCTGTGGTGTGCATGTATGTATAAATTAATATGCAGTACTGAGCTTGTTCTTAAGGTATTCTTTAAAAATGCAGTTGTTTCACATTATGTTGTTTCACCCTGCTTTCACATGTTTCATATATTTTCACTCTTGATATGTTTATTTTCAATTTTTAAAACATCTCATCCAAACAACTAGTTGAAATGGCTCTGCCAGTTATTGCATGTCATCCTGATATAATACATAACCAAAGGAAAATTATCACTGGCTTTGTCGGTTTGCTGGCATCTATTTTTAAACCCCATCATTTTAATCTAATTTAATTGAAATTTATCTGTTTGTCAGCAGCCCAGAAGAATTCATTACCGCTGTTGCTCAGAATCAGACTGCAGCAGACATCTACAAGCAGTTAAACTGCTGGAGGTGAACCGCATGCTTTGAGCAGGTTGGGGAAGTTTACAGCTTCATTTTACTTCTGCCTGCCTGCGCTAAAGACTCGTACAAAAGTTTTTTATTTTGTTCTAATGTTCCATGTGTAATTTGGCATAAAGCTCTGATAGAGAGCAAAAATGACATTTTAAATGGAGTCGCTATTTTGCACTCCACCGCTGGCTAGGAAATGAATGAATCCTGAGCAAAACATTTCTGGACATCAATGCCTTAATCCCAGCAGATATGTACAATGAAAGCAGGACTCATCCTGAATGTCACTATGAGCGGGCAAATTAAAAGTAATCGCTTGCCTTTTCCTCATAAAATTGCATTGCCTTTTTATATACATATACAACATGAATTATATCTTGGTTATTACTGAAATTAGATTCCAAAATGTTTGGTACCTTCTCAAGGGACTGCTGGTCTACAGTCGTACATATTGAATATATTGCTTTTCGTAGCATGAAATAAGTTTTCAGAAGCTTTTGCATAAATTCATTTTCGGATGTCACTTGTTTTAATGTTGCGTGTGAAGGCGAAGGGAAGTGCCGGAAGCCCCGCCCCCTCCCCACGTCCGGCTGTTTGTTGCAGCTGAATATCAGTGTCCTTCTATCATACAGTTTGTTCTGCTGGAGAGACAATTGGCTTTTTCCAATCCTGAACCAGAGACTGAATTACTGTCTCAATTCTGTGACTACTCCAGCTATAACCTCTGCCTAATGGAACGCAGAAGTTATTAACTCCGCAGCCAAAAGATCAATGACAACCCACACTGTGAAACCTCTCAGACTTGACATGTGTTTATTAGAAGAGGCGCAGCCGACAGACTCTGAATGCAAGATATTTAAAACCAGACATAAAAATGGATAAGATACTGTCTTTCAGAATTCTGTACACAACGGGGTGGTAACTCTTATTGGCGTATGTGCGATCTTTTTAACCGCGTGCTTCATTTGCTCATTTGGAAGCCCATTTCATCGTAACAGTATCAGTTCAGAACCATAACTCTCAAGAGTGTCTTGGATCTTCGTTCTGAGCGCGACTCCCTTTCCAAAGATCTCCAGCACATACCCAGAACTTCTGGGCTTCCGAGTGCTTGAGATTCCCGCTTTTGTCGGTTTCTCGGCAGGATCGTACAACGTATGAAAGGAATGTAGACCAAACATGAACAGATTCATTTCATTATACTGTCAGTTCTGTTTATGGCAGTTTTTTTTTCCAAGTTCCACCGTTCAAACTGCCTCAAAACCGATTAAAAGAGAATGGTGCATTTTATCAGAGACATACAGCAGTAATAGGTAGATGAAAACAAGTTTGGGAAAAGCCAGAGGGCAACAACATTCCAAGGCTGGAAAAAGAGAACAAATCATGTGGGCCTCAGGGCCAGCTGGCTTTTCACCAACGCTGGTTGAGTTAACACAGCACAACGAGGCTGAGCACAGCTTCCGATGTCCTAATTCCTTACTGATGAAGAGACTGTGTGGACACCCAGTGTCTGGTCAGCAGGTCACAGTTTTGATAAATTCATTCAGTGTGGTCATCCACACAATAGGGTGACTGTTTTATCCCAGGAAACAGACCTCAGTAGAATGCAAACTCAGGTTGGCTTCCTAGTGCTTTCCTTCACAACAAATTCACACTTAATAGATACAGATTTCCAGCCGGCTATGTTATCCTGTGTGCACGTCCACCTTAATTTCGCCCTGCACCCCTAAATCCCTAAATCGCTTTTTCGGAAAGGACCATAACAAAAGATTAACAACTTTTTTACACAACTGCACAGAAAACATATAACATATATGCCCAGCAGCTGCAAAAACACAGATTTAGTGGAGCTGTTATAATAAGTTATTTGGTTAGCCGATGTCTCTCCTCAAGGCTACTTACAGGGTTAGGTTAGTACAATATCTGGAGTGATTTACCTGCTTACAGCTATTTACTGCGACATTTCAAGGTAAATGCATAGATCAAAGATACTGCAGAGGAAGGAGGAATTGAAACTGGGGTGGGTAACTGCTAGCCCACCTACTGGCCAGCTGTATACAGTACTACAGCGCTCCATCCTATGAGATGAGACAGACGCGGGTTCAACATGTCAAACTGTCTCCCTTTAGATGTACATATATATGCAAGCAGCTCTGAAATGGCTACAGACTGGCCCGTGTTCCCAAAGGGTCTGAAACATTTGCCTTCACCTGGAATTTTATTAGATCAGACAATCTCCATCTCATTTAGGTAATGCAATAACTTTATGTTTTCTCAGATCTGTAAAAAAAATGTCATGCAAAATTTAAAAACAAGCTGGTTCAGGTTCACATGGGTTGATCTCGTCCCACAACTCGGGAAGTGAAAAACCTGCTGTTCTGTCTGCCCCGCTGCTCCTCCTGCCAGGTATGGCAGAAACAGATTTGCATGTTTCGTGGTAAACTAGACAAGGTAAACTGCGGTGTGTTAACTCAGAAGATGAGGGACAACGGCTTCAGGCAGGGCAGAGAGACAGATGCTGCGTCTCATGAGATGAAGAGTGCAGGTGAGAAACTGTTCGTTGCAAAAATATGCATGAAGCATAAGAAGCACCAGAGATGGATGTTGATCTGTTAAGTGTCCTCAACCTGCAGGTGCAGTTCTAGCTGAGTGTGGATGTCTGGGTCTACCTTAAAGTTCCAACTAAGGCCAAAAAATAAGTTAATTCAAATGTGAACATATTTATTCCATTCTGTGAGCAAAAATGGGGGGAATGAATTTGCCTGAATTAGAACAGAGTCCTCTTTTCTCTCAAATTGGATTCGGAGCTGGAATTAAGCAGCAGCTGTTGTGTTGGACCATCAGATGTTTGGTGATATTGAGGTTACGAGGCACCAGGCGAAGAGGCTTGGACACTTGTGGGTTTGTCCATGAATATGCAATTTGCTGATGGGGGGCGGGAGTGTCTTTCCTGAGAGTTACAAGATCATCAGGTGAGCAGCGTTTCTGAATGAGAAGTCAGACAATCGGGTTCTATGACTTCACAGCTGTTTTAGTGTCGAGGAAAGGCTGTCTGCAATTCACACCGTGAGTGTGCGGAATATGAATTATGCAGGGATCATTTTTGAACAAAGTTCTGTTACCTTCGTCTTAGGATAGACTACGAAATCCATTGACTGCGTGTCAGCAAAATGAACTCGGCGTCTCCGCAGAGTCGTCTAATATAGGTATCCCAGTGCCATGCGTTCCTGGAAATCGGCTGGGTAATTCAGGCAGTGAAGGCCGGTAAAAAGATTAGACGCGGAAAACAATTTGAATTGCAAAAAAAACTGGTTAGGGAAACATCCTCAGACAACAGAGTGATGTGGTGTTTAGAAAGAGGCTGTACCCTGATTCTCCTCTATAACAAACGTGTCCCTGTCACCAGCCCTCCTCCCCCTTCACAACTGGACTATTTCAAACAGAGAACCTTCAGGTAAATCCCACAGGTCCCACTGTGGTAAAAAGGACAACAATGGGGGATTTGCATTTATGTGTTTGTGTGTTTATCTGACACTTTTCCCCAAAGTGACTTCAAGTGGAAAGCTACTTACAGGGAGTTCCTCATTTATGCAATTGGGGAATTTTTACCGGGTCACTTCAGGAAAAGTACAGCAGGAGGTGATATTCTGCTTGGACCTTCAAGTGCAAGGAGTTGACTGTAAGCTCTGCGCTGGGTCTTCTTTCTTCCTATCGGAGCGTTTGTGTCCCTATTTTCTGCTAGCAGAGCACTGCCTCAATAGCGAGCGGTGGCTTATTGCCCAAGCTGTGCATTTGGGTATAGGTTTGAATTCGGCTCAGAATGTTTTGCCAGGACATGCGTAGATGAAGGTACTGGTCCATCCCAACCTACCCCAACAGCACATACCCCTTTACCGTTCTTAGATGCACTACATGGCCAAAAGAATGTGGACACTAAAGCATCACTCCTGTGTGTGCTTGTTGAACTTCTCATTCCAACCCACAGACATTGATATGAAGTCGTCCCCCTCTTTACTGCTATAACTGTGTCCTAATGGTGTTATAACCCAGGTTACAACCGTGCTATAACAGTGTCCCTCTACTCATATCAAGTGGTCTCTGTGAAGGATCTAGAAGGCTGCTTTGAACTCATTAGGAGTTTTAATTTTGCTTTGCAGTATTTGCGCAGGTGATATTTCTATGTTATGAAAAACACCTGAAACAGGGCAGGAAAGTATGAGAGGGATAAAAAAGCTAAAAATACTCATATGTTTTAACAACATTTCCATCAAAATGGGCCAATATATTCTCTTAGCATGAAACAGAGTCGAAAATGGAGATGAAAATGACTCAACAGGCCAGAGGGGTTGTTTAATTGTATGGAAAATGCAAAATTATGATAGTTTGTCCCCGACCCTCTATTGCAGGTCTGAAATGACCGAATGGATAATCTGAATTTCAGCGAGCAGAATGTAGAAGGAAGCCATAATGTCATTGGACATGAGTTCAGCCGATACCCAAAACACCACGGCCGAGTCTTTTTCACGGTGAGTCATTCTCAAAGCACTTTATTTAATGACGGCTTTAATGCAATTTCTGTTGCCGTTTTAAAATGTGGAACATGAGCACGACAAAGGTTGTACGCTGGTATTAAATAAGAACAGAACAATCAACGTAGACGCAAGGGCCGATGTCAGCAGAGTCTTGAATGAGTGCAGCAACTGCTGGAACAATTTTATTCCATTTCATGTTTTCTTGGCTCTCAAAAGTGCAAACCATAGCTACACATGCAGAGCAGCTGCAAAGGGATGTATACGGGGGAGAGTTTCTCTTAATCCGACTTTTGAAAGAAACTATGGCTCTTTTTCTACAAAAACAATCAAAGCAACGGTTTGTGCTGCTTCAGATATGGAAACAGCCTCGTCTTTATCTTTTAGTGTTATTAGGTTAGTACGTGATAAACAAAATGGTATTCAAGAACATCACAAACACCTGCTTTCTATTATTCAAAAGTAAAGTGTCTTATTACAGCATCTTTGTTTGCTTTTTTTTTTGTCTCATTACAGAACACCATGTAGCTATAATAGCTGGAGTTTAGGTGAACTGTTTTACATTTATATTTATTCCTTAAAAGTTGTTTTTCTCCAGTGCAATGGATAATTTGGGGCAAAAAAAAAAACTGTTGCAGTTGGCGTCTTCTGGTTTTTGTAATAATATCCTCGACTTTTAAAGGAAAAAATAAACATTGCATTCATTGTTTTAGATGTCGAGATTTTGTATATTGATTTAACATTCGTTCGTTGATCGTTCATGACTGCCCATTAAGCGCTTGAGTGACTGTGGCATAAACGAAAAATCACTAAATCACAAGAGTAATTTAACCTACTGAATGTCAAGCTTAATTAAAGTTCAAGGAAGAAATAACAGAAAAGAACCAAAATGCCAGGCTTATCAAGTGAGCGACACCTTTGTGGTGTCTGCACGTTGGAAATGGAGGCAGAAATTTGAGCAGGATGGGGCTTGTTCTCATTCTGCTTGTGCAGCAGTGGTTCACCTCTGCCAGTTCAAGGGAATAACACAGGCTCTTGACTCTTCATGTTACGCTTGTGGGTCTTGGGCAGCAAGAGTGTTCCGTCAAGGATGCGAGGACCAACGAAGGGGCACGGATGTGTCCAGGCTGCTTAGGGAGAATGGGAGAGTCTCGCAATATGTCGCTGGTACTTGTCCTAAAGTAGAGCAATGGTGGCCAAACATCATACTCATATGTGTCTTTCTAAAAGTGTGTTGGGTTCACTGATGCACTGTGCACTTCAAAGTGCAGACATCCCTTGTTATCCAAATCTAACTCAATTGTGAAAACATGTCTGCTGTACACAATTTTTTTGGATAGTGGAAGCATACAGTATATTCCCTTATTTTCAATGGGGAAAAATAATGTGTTCCCAGCGTATCTCAAAACCTCTAACCAATTTCCGCAAATATCGCTGAAACACATTTAGACACCTACAGTATACAACACTCCACCAGGGACTTCTTCACAACGGTTTCCTTTTTCACAGAACACACTTTTCCTGTGGGAAAGATGATGGTGATAACATGCAACACATTCAAACAACATGAGCATGTGACACGGTCCTGTCAGGAGAACAGCCAAGATACAACTGCAGCGCTCTTTCATTTCCTTTCCCGGCTTCTTCTGACCGTGCTCTGAAATCCCAGGGAAGTTTTGCACTGGAAACTCCTGGGTTGGATTTACAGCTCTGGCGAAATTCCTGTTAACTTGGTTAATTGCCTGGAAATTAATGAACTGAAGCAGGGGTCTACTGAGCACGTTGTGTTTATTACGAACAACTCTACAACTCCGAACCTTCTGCCCAATGCATACATTTATCAGAAAAACCATCCTTGTAACTTTTACCACTGATGGCTCTGTTGTGTCCTGTTTATTCAATTAAGTTCACCTCTCTGGAATTACATTCACTTCCCATTAGGCCGGACTTTCTTAAAGCAACACTTCCACATTCCTGATGCTCTACACCTTCTTGTCCAAACTCACGCGCTGCTTAAACGTTTCTGTGCTTTGAATATTTTTTTGAAACCAGTTTTGCTATAACTAATCGTATAACGAATTTCGGATACAAATATTTCCAAATCACTGTAGCCAATATTTGGATACCGAGGGATGTTTGCGTCGTGCTTTTTAACGCACCGTGTATGGAAATGCACAGCATTTTTTGATGCATCGTGTTCTTCGGTGCATTCGGTATTCCGGCATATTGTGCTGTCGAACACAGTGAATGCTGTACTGTGTCCTGCTTTGGTGTATTCCAATGCATCATGGTCTTTAATGAGCTATGCGCTCCAGTGCATCATGTTCTCAAATGCATTTGATTATATAAAGCATTATGCACTTAGATGTATTGCGTACTCCAGAGTATCGTGTTTTCCAGTGTTGTGATGCATGACGTCCAAGTTCTCCAGTGTAATTTTCTCTGTTATGCATTATGCACACGAATGTATTGCGTTCGCTTATGCATTATACACTCTACTGTATTTTGTTCTCCGATGCATCACGGTCTCCAGCACCCCATGTACTCCAGCGTGTCGTGTACTGCAGTGCATCGTGGTCGCCATAGCAAGCATTGCTAGCAGATGCATTCGGAAATTTCTTACCCACAGACTTCACACAGTGTTTCAGTGAGTCAGACATCTCCAGCAGCCAATATGCTCATGGAAAAGCCTACAACTTCTTTGCCGCACATTTTAATTGACCATAAGACAAAACAAATATTGCAGAGGTGCCAGTTTTTTTGCATGCCTGTATTTGACTGAGCATATTTTTAAAAACTGCCATACAGACAAAAACTCTTATGGAACGGAAGACACAATACATCAAATTATGTGTTTTCATCCTTCTTTTGTGTGTCAAAGTCAGCCCTTTAATAACTCACATAGGGACTTGTCTCCATGTAATGCACACAGCCACAGACTGAGGAAAACGGGAACTCGCAGCAAAATGTAAACAAGATAAAGAAATAAAAATAACAGTAGTGCTCGGTATCTTAATGTTCACAAACATACTGCTTCTCAAAGAAACCAGCTGCTGTAGTCTTGCTTTTTCTGGCAATAACCAAACATTAACAGACCAGATTTAATGATGGATAAAATTCACACAAAACCTTTGGCTTGTGCTTTGTGTGAAAACTGTTGGCAAAACACCGGAAAAGAAAAAAAAAAACTTCTTTGCTCCAAAACAAGATATAAAATAATCTAATGTCAAATGCATTTAGAAAATTTGTTGTGCCTATGTTGGTACCACCTTGATGTGTAATTGTCATCCAATCTTAGATAATATTATTCATGAAAACAACTGTGTGCATTGAAATATCTTATTCAGGAGAACATCTCATATCTCACATAGGGGATGAGGAGAGCCAGTTTGGATGCAGGCCATTAGTCTGAGAATATTGGAGATTTCTCATAAGAATGAAAGACCTTTCTGGAATACTTTTCTGCCAAGACATCTTATGTTATGTGGGATCAATGTCTCTGTATATATTTCTGAACCAGAACATACAGCAATTTGCACTGGTGTCAGACAAAGTCAAAACCATGCTAAAATATCTCCAAAAACCTTACTGGGTGAAGCATTTGGATATGTATTAATAATTTTTGTGTTTTTTTTTTTTTTTTTTACTGCAGCTACTGAACTGCATGACACAACAACAAACATACATTGCAGTAGCACTGATCTTACAGATGGGATATTTAGCAAAAGCAATTTCAGATCTTTATTGAGAACTCCAGACATCATAACAAGAACCTACTTATGGGTGCCTGCCACTATTCCCTCTTCCTTTAAAGCTTCTGTGTCACCTGACCTTCAGTTCCGTAAATAAATGTTTGGCTGAGCCCTACCCTCATGCTGCACCTTTGGTTGAGCAATCCCAGGATGCGTGAGTGCGTTTTCTCACTGAGGCGGCTTCTCGTTGCTCGCACCCAATCCCAGTCTGGGTGGCTGCCCTCCAGTCCACATCTCTGCATCTTTTCCAGCCCTGCTAGACACACCAGAGGAGGGGTGCCTGCAACAGTCAAGCATCCTCAGGTGCATCTCCTTATCCAGAGTGCAAAGGGTTCATCAGCTCTTACCAACACCTCCACTAATCATGTGGCACAAACAACAACGTCACCCTGCGTAGTTTTTGTCATCACCATTTTTTATCCATGACAGCAACACGCTGTCCACAAAAAGCCTCTCAGCTTCCTGTTTACAAGGTAACTTGTGCAAAATAGGTAGCTTCGTAGTTTGTGGACTTGCAGTCAATGGACCGACAAAATCCACCTCCTGCTGTAGCACCCGTGACCAAGGTACTCATCATATTTTACTCCAGTAAAAATTACCCAGCTGTATAAATGGGTAGAAAGCAGCTTAACACTGAAATTAACCTTGAAGAAAATCAAAAGCCAAGAAAATAAAATATAAAGTCCTTCCAATAATGTACCAGTTTATACAGCTGGGCAGTTTTTACAGGACAGTTCAGCTAAGTATTTACTGTAGATAAGTCAATGAGTGTAAATTATAGCTTATTGCCCAAGTGGTCTGGTGGGTGCGTTCACCATAAACGGCAAATGTTTCTCGCCCTTCCGTTATGATTTATATTGTGCAACTGTCTGCATGCGAGTGTGGCTTTCCGCCCCAAACAGTCAAAGAATGTGAACTAGATTTAAAGATGTTATTGCTTGAAGAACTAGACTGACTGTCAATGCCCAGCAAAGGCACCTGATGCATTGAGATGAGATGTAAATGCACCTCATCGCTGGCCTTCCAGAGGAATCTAGCACACGTTAACTGGGCTTCACTGCCGCGTGATAAATTACGTTTTGGAACGGGACACAAGCCTTGCGCCGCACACACAACCTGGGGTATTCGTGGCCGCCTCCGTTCCGCTCTGGCAGCCAGTTTTCTCAGAGGGCTTCTGCGTCTGGAAAGTAAAAACATTTTTTAGGTATTTATGTTCATACCAAATATCCTAACAAAATCTCTTAAACATTGCTGACCAGCTAAAGTAGTTTCAGATTAAGAGATGATGTTATTAGTTTAGCGATATATTGTAGCGATATATAACAAAGAGTTTATTTGTTCAATATTTAAATGATTTTCGCTGTATATGTAAATGTAGTATTGACGCATGTGTGCACCCCCTGAGCTGACAGTGCTGTACACTATAGCTGACGTCTCCATTATTAAATAAAATGGCTTCATTCCAAAGAGAGCTTTTATTTATATCGGACTCTGAAATGCAACGCGAAATGGTGGCAGCAGTGGGATCGAACCCAGAAACACAACACATTACCATTTATTTGTTTATATTTCACTGCTGCTTGACTCTTCTTTTCATGGCCATTCATTTAACTACATTTACTTTTCAGCGAAGCAGGTTAAAGCTAAATCATAGAATATTAAACCAGGCTAAAGCAATATAAAAAGAAACATATAAATTAAACTAATAAACACTGTACTGATCTACAGCAACATCTGACTTTGTTGCTGTGGGAAGGTTTTTTTTTTTAATAATCACACAATGAAAGGCCTTAAATCCCCTCCTATAAACTTTGACCTTCCCTCACCACATACCCAAATGTAGCTGGGAGCTGAATGCTGAGAATCGAGAGATGCTTCTTGGGGGAATGAGTGTGCCATGTACTTATTACATCTATAGCTGCACTGCCATTGGAGATTATATGTCGTGAATATCAGCGCATGAATGTTCCACAGGTGAAGCGCGTGTTGATGAGCTGTACCATTGCAATTTGCATGCTATGCTATTCTTGTATGTGGCTCCCAAAAACCGATAGCAATGACACTGGATGATGCCAGCAGTACAGTCATGCAGCTGACTCATCCCCCAGCTCAAGACTCTAAGAACTGGCAAATGCAGATGAATGTAGCCATCAACCCCAGGCTACAGGAATTGATAGAAATGTAATTACCTGCAAATTAATTCATATTTAAGAATCTCACTCGATTAAATTATTCTTCAGCTGGTGGTCCATCTGGAAGCTGCCTGCCTTTCTTTTTCACTGCATCATCATCAGATGGCGGTAATATTTAAAACGATTCTTTTTAACACCGGTGTCTGCATAGCTGTGCGACGCCCATCTATCTGCTCTCTGTTCACAGGCCAGGCTGTATGAGGTTTGGATATTTCCTTTCAGAAAACCGGCTGCCATCAGATTCACCAGCTGTCATCTTGTAATCTTGATCCAAGAACTTGAAAGGTGGGGAGCCATGCTGCTCCGAGGTGCGTGCCTCCCTCGGTCTGTTCTAACCCCTGCCGCGAGCAACAAGTCGGAGAACAAACACCTGACGCTGCAGTCGGAGGACGGGGGGAAAGGAGCAGCAAGATAACAAATCCTGTTTCTGTTTAATGTGCAGTAATTAGCAGCGAATTTCCAATTTAAGCTGAGACTCGGCCTCAAACTGCAGAGAGACTTGTTATTGCTCTGCCTTGACTTGATGGGTTGTATTCGAGGTGTGTGTTAGTGGCTTGTAAAACACATACAGCGCCTTTAATGGGCTGCATGGCGAATGGCGTGAAACTGCACCGAGCAGTGCTGCGTACAATGAGGTTGAGTGGTACGGCTGTACGGGGCTTGCTGTGTGGGAACTCTCAGCCTTTTCCTATATGCTGTCAGCTGCTGAATTCTGGACAGCCCAGGGATTGATGACCACCACCATCATCACTGACCATCTCCCATCATATCATTTCCACCTTCACTATTGTCTGTTAGTCCTTCTGGATCTACTTACTGTAAATACCACTTACTTATTTACATACTTACCTATTTATCTTCATCTTCCTATCTGTTTGTTTATTCTTCCAGCACCTCATCTTGTCTCTCTTGTACTGGTGTCCTTATGCTGTCTGTTTAGTGTGTTGTGCACCAGTGTCCAAGAGAAGCTACATTTCAGTCTCATTGAACCTTGAACCTGTGTTTGGGAGGACTAGTCAGCATTAGCCCTGTGGCACAGCTAACCTACAGTCTCCCTCATACACACACACACACACACACACAAGCACAGAGATTAACCTGCTGCTCATGTCCTCCAGAGCTGCAAAAGCAATGGCCAGCATTCCTATCCTAAGCAAGACCCAAACAGAAAGACTCAATCCTAACAGCTTTAATTGTTCTGTGCACAAATTAGTATTTTTGCGATTTTTTTCCATATTTTCAGAATTTTTTGATAGTCATCATCCACAGTGGTTCAGACACCCAGTTGCAGAATGATGCATTTTTACATCAAAAGAGCATCAGCCCTCATAATTATCCAAGGGTTTACCTGAATAAATCCTGCAAACTACATGCAAAGTAAAGCATAAAAACACAGAATTATTATAAAAACATAAAAAGACTGAGATGAAGGAAGAGCTTTATGAAAAGAAATATCTGAATTGCATCAGTCTTTTTTGAGCAGTGCCTGTGCCTGGGGTGTACTATCCTATACATTCATTGTTCCCGAATGCTGCTGACAACCATCGAGAGATCATGTTGTGCTTTTTATAGCTTTTATGCTCTTATATTCAGTAGGATTCAAGAATCTAATGTGTCCATGTCACAGGGGGACTGTTAACTCTACTATTAATTCTTTCTAAATGTACATATTTGTTTTATTTACTCATCAGTAAATATTAATGTACGTCCTTATGTTTTTTCCCCCTTAGTGAACTGAAAACGTGTTCAGTGCATGAAAATGTTCAGTAAAGTCTTCAAAAAATGATCTGCCAATTGACACATCTGTCATGAAAGATTAAAAACATTTTTTGGAAATAATACTCACCAAAAAAAATGTCCAATTCCACTTTCATAATGAATTCCAGCATCCTAAAGTTATTGTCCTTTTGAGTTTTGAGTTTGTTGGATGTCTGAGTTCAGCGTGTGACTTGGGCAGTGAAGTGCCGCATACTCGCATGCAGAAAATGATGATGTTTAGCTGCATCTCGGGGGTATCCATTGTGGTATTGCTAGAGAGAGGAGGACACCCTGTGGAACACATATGCTATTACAGAAGCAGAAAGGAGAGCAGCATGTGTGACCGCACCATGATCCTGTGTGTGTGTGTGTGTGTGTGTGTGTATGTGTGTGCGCGCGCGCGCATGTGTGTCTGTCTGTCTGTAAGTACTGTTTTTTTTATTTGCAGCAGCTTCTGAATTAGTCATGCTTGCCTGTCTTTTTTCTAAATTCTCTCCCTGACATCACAACTGTCAAAACCATCTTCTTACTCTGTTCCAACTTTGAGAAACAAAACAAACTTCCTTCAGTTGATTTCATTCACTTTTTCTCCGTAATTAATCAAATATTGATTTTGTATTTGTTGTAAGGGCTTGTATTTTGGCCTCTTACCCACACTTCATGGCCAAAAGTATGTGGACACCTGAGCATCACCCCCTTGTGTGCTTGTTGAACATCCCATTCCAAATCCATTGCCATTAATGCGGAGCTGCCCCCCCTTGCTGCTGTAACACCCCCCCACCCCACCCCAACTCTTCTGGGAAGGTTTTCCACCAGATTTTGGAGTACAGTTGTTGTCTCATTTCTTTCTCCACAAACACAATGGTTTCAAATGCCCAAAAGAAAAGATTCCCCTTATTAACATTCAGTTTCTTTACAAAACCTTGCATTTCTCAATCTCCTTGCTATTTACATACATTACTCACATCCATTTACAAATGGAATCACAAAAAAATAACTCAAAATACCAACATCTTTTTAAATTATAACAGAGACATTTAGGCTTATGTACACATGAGGGTGGTGGTGGTCCAGAGCCTCAGATCTCAAAACTATGAAGCTACACTCCGAGGGGGATACCAGACCATTGCAGGGCAGTCACACAATCACACAGTTTGCAGGTAATTTACAGTGACCAATTAACCTGAGACATATGTCTTTGGACTGTGTGAGGGAACCAAAGGACCTGAAAGAAACCTTTTTGGAAAAAATGAGAAATGTTTTGTTGGTACAAACCAAATACGGTAATCTCTTGGTATCCAAAATCTAAATTTTTGCTATAAGCTTATCCATGATCAAATAACCCAAAGCACAAATAAAAATCAACAAAAATGCTGTAAAGTACCATACAGTATAATGAGATAAAAAATACTTTATGTGTTGTAATAAACTGTATTGTACTGTTAGAAATTTATCAGAAGCAAAAACCCCACGCTGGTGTCTTATCAGCTGTTTCTGCTGGTTTCACTTTGTCGGGACACATTCATGCTGTGTGACCAGATTTACTGTGCATTTATTTTTTTTGCTTTGACACATGACTTCTCTTTATTTAGCATCTCGCAGCGCTGAAGTTCTGCCTCAACCCCCGCCCCAGTGTGTAATACAGTAACACTTGTGGCAGCATTAACAAGCGAAATGCCCTGTCGTGGTTAGGGCCTTTTTGGTTCCGTGGGACAAGGAGAGCTCGTCATCTTTGATGGAGCTATGAATTGTGGGTAGTAGCAGCAAATTCTATAAGAGAATGTCATTCTCTAAAAGAGAATTTGTGAACTGATCCTCTACAGGAGATTGGTCTTGCAGCTGGAACAAAATGTCAACATTGTGCGTTTGCTTTATTCAGTTCTCCATCATCTCATGATGTAACTGAAGATCTGATCAGATTTTAGGTGAAAATCATACAAAAATTCAGGAAACTCCAAAGGGTTCACAAACTCTCTTGCATTCCAGCATATACATTTCAAGAAGCACATATTTTAAATCACTTAGTGCTTTGAAAAAGAGGGATGTCATCTGCTATGCTAACATGCTCAACTAAACATTGGCAAAAAGCTGATAAATCTTAATGAATTTTAACACTGCAGTAGGCAAGACATAATAAAATTAACATTATTAATTAAATCACTGGACAGAACCAATGTGCAAGCAAGCACCTGCATGTCAGGGATGAACAATGTGAAGCTGTCATCCACTTGCAGGTACCGATCCACAGAAATCACAGTGTGCTGCCGGCCAGGGGCGGCTCTCGCTCCAGTCTACTACTAGCATCGCAGACCCTCAGTGCCCCCTATGCTGTTTACCAAGCAGGTGGCAAGCGATGGCACTTTCTGCTTGGCAGGCAGTAATTAAAGACGGGAGAGATGCGCAGCACAAGGGCACCCTGGGAAATAAGAGCAGACACTCTGCTGCGTGCCCAGCGTTTAGTGGGTCTCAGCTCTCCTCCTCCTCCACATCCACAGGAATTACATTTCTGAGCTGTGATGGAACTTGTTAATGGAGACCTATATCGCTCAGAGGTGTGTGTAAGATGCTCACATCCCTTCTGCTTCATCTGATATTTTATCAGCCCAAGCAAGCCTTTTGCATAGGCGTGTTCTCTCATCAGACAGATCGGACAGCCTTTCAGCTACTTTAGCTACCATTTCTTGTCAAGTCGAAACTCCTGAATGAATTTGCATGGGTGTACGCTGTCATCTGTAATATGATTCATAATGCATATTATTATCATTATGCTTTAATGCAGGGCATGTCTCCGCTTTGTTCCAGCGATGACAAGCAGAGATGGATATTGGTAGATACATGATGGGAATACGCTCACCGGAAGATGTTGAGAATCTCCCACTGTGGACAGCATCGTGTTTTGCTAGATTCTATCTGTCAGACCCAAGAGCTGCCTCAAAACCTCGGTAATAACATCTTGCCACAGTGGTCTCCTGGCAACAGCAACTGTGTGTCAGAAATTACATCGACTCGGATCGCACACCAGGTTTTGTACCGGTGAATTAATGGTAACAGCAGTCCTTGCGAGGCCATCATTCTGATAAAATGCAATTGCCTCAATCAGTCTTCTTTTGATATCGAGAGTGTCATCTTTCCCCTGTCTAAAGGATCCTGTGCCTTTCATTTCCCCCCATTCTCATTTCCCCTCTTTCCTCTTTACCACATCCTGCGCAACTTGTCTTACTGCATGATGGAATATGCATGTGAAATGTTAATTTATTATTAGTATTATCAGGCCTTGCAGTGGCATAGCAAGTTGTGCTGCCACCTGAAAGCCTGGGCTGTTCAGCCTGTGAGTTCAAATCCTGCTCATTTTTAAATGGCCCCTAGTATGCATCCTACCCAGGGCATAGTTTCATAGCCTGATTCTGGGACAGGCTCCAGACCACTGTGACCCTGACCGGAACAAACCAGTTACTGATAATGGATGGAGGGATGGATAATATTCCTGGGAAGCTTTTTTACGTTGAACTGTTTGTTATGATGTTCCTTGTCTCACAGCAGCATGTTAAGAGTCCACAGAGAAGCCGTTCGCGAGTCCAAGATCCCCTCCACGTGTGAGACAAATCTTTGCGCTTCACCTGTAATCGCAACACAAGCTGCTTTGCCCTGAAGGCTTGTAGAAGTTCAACGCAACCGTGCCTCTGCTGCTGACAATAAAGGCAGCCATCAAGGCCCATTGGAGCACTGATTTGTTACCATCAGGTTTATCCTTTTCTCTGACTAAACACTGTGTTTCTTTTTTCTTGCTACCAAACAACTTTTCCTCCAGCTGCCAAACATGAAGTGTATTAGAAAATTGAACATTAAAATTGTTCATCATTAACTAATATCCTAGTCTTTCCCTAGTCGCTTCAGTAAAAGTTATGTTACGTCAAGAAAAAATGTGTGTAGCAACAATACGAAAGTGGCATGAGTATTTGCTGTCTTCAGAGTTCAGTAAAGGTTGTGTTGAAAATGTACCACCTGACTCTTTTGAGACTTTTTTGTTGTGAGGGACTTACAAGGACACAACAGTCACACTAAGTTCGCTGGTGACTCCGCCTCCTCTTCACCTTTGTTTCAGGTTGGGCTCCATGATTCTCATGAGCCACCAAACCCTAATCCTAACCCTAGCAGCCCTAACCCTAATACAAACCCTAATCCTAACCCTAACCCTGACCGTGCTTATACAGATGCAACTGCAACGCCACAAAGAATGCATGAAAAACCTAACCAGTATTGACTATACTGTCAGAAAGTGGATATTGTACTTTTTGAAACAATAATTAGAGATACATAAATGAAAATGGGGAAAAAACTGTCTCGTGCTGTAGTTTATTTTATTTAAAAAAAAAAAAACCTACAGCAGTGGGAGAAGAGGAAAAACATCAAAAGACTTGGGTACAAATCTATCAGCAATGCCATTGCTGGTGCCAGATTCGCAAGTCCAGCGCAAACTGTCTTTTGCTGCCAAAAAACCATCAAATACACAGATGTTCCTCCAAAACAATTTTCTTGTCTGCTCTAACTTTGTTCCAACTCAAAATCAGTCCCTTTGCTTTCCCTTGAAGGCATTCAAGCCATATCTCTGACAGACGGCGCTTTCTTTCCCCGCTTCTAATTAGTGAGTAAGTTGTCTGTTATGCCTTGCTGGCGCTACATCATTATTCTTAATCTCACAAATTTTAGGTGTTGACAGTCCTGTGTCTTTCTCATTTGTTTAGTGTCTTTGTGGGGAACTCAGCTGCACTCAGATGTCTGCATTCCCACCATTAAACTTGGTGCTCTAATGAATGGAGCGTACCTCTGCCACCAATGTAGGATAGATCATCCATGCAGGACAAAATAGGGGTACAGGGATTTTTTGCAGCAGTTCACATTTTCATTCTACCTGGCAGGCACCTGTAGAATGACAACACTGTCCCATCTTAAACTTCTCCTTTCCCCAACACATTAACTCAGCTGGCCACACTGACCAGGTGCAGAACACCCAGCCACTCAGACGCAAACTACAAGTTCAGCCGATACAACTTTTTCCAAACTCATGAAGAACTGCTTCAGGCCTTCCCCTTTTCTTCTGAGAACTTGGTCTGCATCTGTCAGGTTGTGTCACTTGCTGAGCTGGTGAGACCAGTGTTTTAGAGTTGGTGACAAGAACCAGCATTGCAGGGAAAAAGGGAAGCCTGTGTGACAGTTGCAGCTGTTGGGAGGCAAAGGCAACGCCAGCATTGTCTGGAGGCTTGTAGTTTGGCTCATCATTCAGCATGAGGACTTGTCCCCAGGGTTCCAGGTATCTTCTTTCCTTGTGGTCTGGAAACCCTTCTGCTTCGTGTACAGAAGCCTGAACTAAAAAATGTCATGATCGCAGTCAAAATTAGGCCTATGAGGTGTTCCTGAGTATTGCAGAACAGCTTTAATGAAATAAATTACTGTTAAAAGGGGATATTAAAATACAGATTAAAGCAGAACCACTATCAATAATGTAGCACCTATTTATGCTTAATATTGTAACATTTAGAGTTTGTTCACTTCCACTACTTGTCTATCAAATAGACCGGTTGTTTGAAGATTCACTACTCAGTATGTCAGCAGGTTCCCGATGCAAGCAGTAAACTCGCAATGCACAAAATTAAAGAAAATAATCTGTATTTTTATACTAATGGTTAACATTAAACTAACATTAAACTGAGGCATCAAGCATGTTCAGAAAATGTATACAAGACATTTATAATACTAAGGTTGATAACCCAAATATACTTTTGTTAGACCTGGATTTGGTTCTGACTCCTTATCCAACCCTAGAACACCCCCTCTAGGCCTGGGACCTACCCTGATGCTAAAAGTATAAAACCATTATTAATACAAAACAAAAAAGTTTAAAAAATGGTAAAGTGGCAAAGGAAATCATTAATTCTTGTGTTTAAAATGCAAAGACACAAAATGCGTGGAATTCATCGAAAATTGGACCTTTCCAGTTCAGGCAAAAACTGCACACAACCCAGAGAGCACTGGCACAAACACTGTTGTTAACCAACCAGTTAACCAACCTATGAAGGCTGAGGAGAACCACGTGAAGCACATCAAATACACACAGTACATCAAATAATACAGTACACTGAAAAGCAATACAACAGTACAGAAAAATAATCAATTTAACTGGTCAGGTTTTGCTTTGCTGGTTGGTTCAAGTTTACCAACAAAGTAAAGGCACAACAGGTAAAATAAAGCAGCAACAGCAAATTTGGATGTAAAAGTCACGGAAGGAAGTTGCCGATTTCGAAAGAAATTTTTGTCTATAAATGCATCTAATTTTAGTATTATTTTCTGTATTGTTTTCCCATTTACTGTACTTTATAATTTGGTATATTGTTGTACAGTTCAGTTTTTTCATTTTCAGAATTAATGCTTTGTTCTTTTTTTATGTGGCACCCATCCTCCACAGCCTATGCCAAGAACATATCTTAAAACCACAGAAAAAAACAGTAATTTCTTTAGTTTTACTTATGTGACATATCATGCTACATAATTTCTCTAATGACAGAACTAAAAAAATAAAAAAATTGAAATATCCAACCATTTTTGTCAGCCTGAGTAGTATTGCAGTGGTCCAGAGCCTAAACCAAAACCAATGGGCATTGGGCACTGCAGGGTGATGCACGCACGTACGCATGCGTGTTTTTGGGAGGAAACCTACACACACAGAAAATACAAACTCATGTCCAACCAGTCCAGGTCCTGTGAGGCACCAGCACTACTTGCTGAGCTACCACCCCCCACTGACTTAGAATGTACTAAATCAAAGTAAAAATATGACAATGACTGATAAATTATTTAAAAACATCTGAAATATGACCTTTAAGCTCAATTATCTATATTTCACACTGGTACAGGTGGTAAGATGGTCACAGGGATGTAGTAACAAAGTATAAATGACTGAAATGCAGATGCAGCTGAGGGAGCATGAAGGTTTGGTTCAGAAAGTGGAGCGGTTAAGTGGAGAACGGAGGCCGACCACTAAAAGAAAGGTATTAATACCGAGATGAATATCAGTATGGACCACCAAGTTGCAGCTGGGAGGATCGCTATCCATCTCGTCCCTTGAGGGGAGTCAGAACTGGATAAGAACTGCTTCAGGATCTAGATCATCTTCAGTTTCTCCAAACGCAGCATAGGGATGATCCTGCACAGCAAAAAAAAAAAAAAAAAAGCATCTTTCTGACACTGGTTGGGATCAATGAAATCATTTCTGCAAACGTACCTCCAGCAAGGATGAAACAGCAGGAGAGCTGCTTTATATGCAAACGATTTTCTTTATCTTTGTTTACACAGCTGGATACAGCAGATCGGGGACAGTTTGGAAATAAATCTTTCTTGGGACCCAATTTTTTTTTTTTTTTTAGCCTTTTTCGACCCTTTCGACCAGATCGGGGACAGTTTGGAAATAAATCTTCCTTGGGACCCAATATTTTTTTAGCCTTTTTCGACCCTTTCGACCACAAATCCTAATCCTTCAACACTGAGTACTCCAGCATGTCTTTTTTTATACTGAAAATTTCATGTTGTCGCACCATTCCTTGATTTTTCACAAAATCCCTATTCATGCAACCCTGGAACTTTCATTTTTCAGCCTTTGTCATACATGAACATACAAATTTCCCACTGTGACTCACACATTATCAGATGATCTAGTATCAACCCCAACCCTAAGACATACATGGCGACTTAAGAGGGTGAGCATTTGTATCTCGTTTCTACAGAAGAGTTGGATGGTTAAGCTCAGCCACAGGCGATAACATAATCTTAAAGAGATGTTCAGTCAGTGCTTTGATGACATTTAGGCTGATCTCTCGAGCAAGAGGCCAAAAAGTCAAAGGTTTTCACTCTACAACCCCTCCAGGGCTTCAGGTTCATTTGCAGAATCTGTTTTGTCGTCATACTTATTCTAGCAGAAGGACATAGATGATAAATTTGAAATACCGCATGCAAATGCAACCTCTATGAAAGCCGAGGGACCCTTAGCAGCAGTCTTTGCCGAGCACCTCACGTGTCTGAAGACATGTGCCAGTTGACGGGTTTATGCTTTCCCTGGGGCTGCATGACTCTTTTAAGTCTTGGTGTGTCAGCAAACAGATGCTGAAAACAGACCGTTCTGCTTAGGGACACAAAGGTTATCTGCACTCACCAGCACCTTTATGCTGTACTGGATACTTGTTTCATGTTCATGTTATAATTATGTGCGTCTTGACTCTCAAAATTTTGAAATGCAGCAATTAAGGACCCAGAGTTCTAACCATTGCAATGGTGGTGGGCATGGCTGCTACAGTCTGTGTGGGATCCAAATGGTCGTCTCATCTGTGCAGTTCTCATCCAGGTGCACTGGTTCCCTCGCACAGTCCAAAGATGGGGGTTTTAAGGTAACTGACGACTCAAACTTGTCTGCTGCACGTGTTGGTAACTATGAGGTGAGACTACCCTGTCCTGCCCTGATGTCACACCAAGGGTGGAGCTGAGCTGTATCGCTGCAACCCTAACCAGGACAATTGGTTATTCAAAGTCCGCAAAGCAGCCCTGCAGTAGAATTCAACTAAAGCATACACAGACGTAGCTGTTAAAAGTTTTGATTCCTTTTCCCTTGGACATCTTTGCTTGGATTACAAGGCCCTATATACAGCTTTAGCTCTAAAGATCTATTCACCAGATGGGAACTCCAAACAAGACAACTTGCTCTTCATCCACTTCCATCAGTAAATGATGCCAATCCACTCAAGTTGGCGTTTCTCCCAAACCATCGAAGACAGAACCCGATACTGCAGCTACATCCTGTGCAACTTTCCTAGGGCCCACCCTTTTATCATACAAGACATTTTACACAGCTCTTGATCCAGACCATGGTCCTACCCCACTGTTGACTTCTGAAACTTCCCATCTAGCATGCTGACCTTTGCCATCAAACCTCTCCAGCTTATCCAAAATGCGATAGTGTGAGTTGTTAAACCTGTCAAAGTATTCCCATGTATCTCATATCTCTCTACTGGCTTCCTGTAGCAGCCCTTAAGAAGTTCAATCCTAGCTGAGAGCTGAAGAATCTGCACTGATACCTACAAGACCTGATTGCTCCCAACACTTCCCAAGCAAAAGCTCTACCCCTCTTCTATCCTCTTGTCTAGCTGGCAGCAATACTCATTAGATGTTGCAGATGTTGAGGCTCCAGTGTGGTGGAATGAGCTTCCCCTGTCCTACTGTCTGTTACAGTTAGTAAGTCAAGTAGGATTTGGACAATGTCTCTCTTTCAGACGCACTTCTCTCCTGAAATCCCGACAGCTCCATACATTTGCATCAGTCATCACTGCACTTCCTCCCAGACTGAAGCTCACTGGGCATCTGCTCATGAAATGTGTTCCATCAAAAACTGTGGCGTCAGGCAGGCTTAACCATGCTTCAACATCGCTGGTCTAAATAAAAAGCTCCCATGCACTTTTTGTTACCCTGCGCTGCACATGGCTCTGGAGAAAAGCAACTGCCAGATGAAATAGTAAATACAAACGTGATGTTAAAAATGGCTTGAAATGCCATTGTTTAAAAAAATTTTAGTTAGTGCTAATAAAGCAAAGCTCCGCATAATCGATAATCAATAATCCGTCATCTATGCAAAACAGGGTACAGTGAACAACCAACTAAATGAGTGGAGAATTAAACTTGTTTATGTTTATGGCTGACAATAAAGTAATGAGACATCAGCCAAAAATACAGTCCACCTAGTAGTGGCACTCCGGCACCAAAGCTGGAAACCACTCATGTATTCATGTGTTGATGGCTCAGTGACCTCACCCCCCACACAAAGAGCAACTGTGACTGAATATTCAGACTTCTGAGAATCATGTCACCATGTGGAAGAACACTTCCTAAGGGCATGTCACTCCAGGTGGGGCAAGGGTGCAGGTTTAGGAAAAAACAGGGTCTGATGGGGAGGGTATCAAGGCATCATCATGCATTCAAGGGAGAAGCATCCATGTTCACTTTTGAGGACAAAACTAGTCATTCCATACAGCAGTTTGTGTGCATTTGTGTGTCTTCCATTTTATGGATTTTAATGCCATGCCTTCACTAACCAACTGACATTTCTTCCAAGTTGATTGGTGGAATTGCCTTTCATGAGCATAAATAAAAATAAAACGTGTGTGGAAGTTTATGCATGAGCAAAAAAACTTAGATGCTTCTCCAGTGCATTGTGATGAGCATTCAAAGTAGACTGAAAAATGGATTCTGAAAATATTTTGTCATCAGTAAGCCAAATACCAGTAAATACATTGTATGGCCAATAGTATCTGGATCCCCCCCAATGATCAAGCTGAGCTGTGTCAGCCGCACCCACACAGCATACAAAGGCATTCTAGAGAATTCTGTGCTTCCTGCTTTGCAGCCAGTTTGGGAAAGAAGCTCCTTTGCTGCCCCAGCATGACTGTGCCCCCTGTGCATAAAGTGAACTCCATAAACTCATGGTTTGCCCAAGCTGGTGAGAACAACTTGGAATGGCTGCAAAGAACCCTAACCTCAGCACGCTGAACCCCTTTGGGATGAACTGGAACAGCGACCACGAGCCGGGCCTTCTCACCCGATATTGGTGCCCAACCTCCATGTTGTTCTTGTTGCTGAATGGGCACAAAATACCCAAAATTTTGTGGAAAGCCTTCCCAGAAGAGTGACGGCTGTTATAGTAGCAAGGGGGTGACAACTGCATATTAATGCGCATGGGTTTCAGAATGGGAGGTTCCACAAAGCACACAAGTAAAGCTCAAGTGTCCATATGTTTGGCCATACAGAGTATCAGACAATGATATGTGATGGACAGTGGAGTGGGAAGCTGTACACAGGAGGCCACAGGCTGCAGAACACCCCTGGAATTTGGTTCCAAGTTAAAACTATTCACTTCCTGGAACAAAAACAAGGCAAAACAAAAGTTGGGATGCATTATTAAACAAAGGTTAAAAAAGTATTAAATGTGAAGCAGTGGAAAATTAAAACGAAAAAGGGTAATATTTTAAATTATTAGTTAATTTATTAAAGCAAATATGAGCTTTTGTGTAGTACAGACATTTGGAAAATATACACAAAATTATACAAATTGTTACTCTGAAGTTAAATATTGCTGAACCAAAATGTGTGGGAATGTACCTAATTTATCCCAGTAAAATCTTGGAGGAAAACAAATAGGTAAAATAATAATGATTAATCCAGGACTCTAATATTTCTTGCGAATGTTTCATCATATTCCACCTGAAATGGAAAAAAAAAAACTTTTAACACAATAAATTTGTATAGTATTACAGGATACTACTGTCAAGGCATCCTTCACAACCCTACTTTTCTCTATGGAGGCTGAAGATGGCAAAAAATGGGCGACAGTAAAACATTTATGAAATACGATGTATGAATCTAGTGAAAAAGAGCGCTCAACTGGTAAGATGTGCATGGGTTTGATCCCTGGAGTTACCACACTAACACTTGACAGCTAAATTAGCCTCCCTGAGTCTGGATCAAAAAGTTGTGAGCAATGTCTGTCCTAGCCCATCCAAAAAGTGTTCACAATGTCAGAAGGAAAATGACAGTGAACATGTCAGCTGCAATTTGTACTACACAATCCCTTCTAAGCCCTGACTGCTTGTTACTGACACAAACACAAAGGGGGCTAATAGCAGCACCATGTGATGGGAGAAGACCCCCAGTGTCCCCACGTGTCCATTCATTACTGACCCACCTGTGTGATGGAGTCTGCAAAGTCCTGCAGGGACGAGGTGCTCAGTTGGCCTATGTCATCCAGGCTGTGCTCCTCAGTCAGTATCGAGTTCACCATGCTGGCCCAATCATTGCTGCCCTTCACAGACAAAACAAACCAGTTTGCTATTAGGTTTGTCCTATCATAATTAAAATAATTAAAATAAAAATAAAAGAAGTACATAAGCAAGACAGCAGAGCAACCTTAAAGAATCATTTCATGTAACCTAAAGGCTGCCAGTTTGAAAAAGACCAATGTAAATCCATTATTATTTTTTTTATATTAACAACTGGTAGCTTTTTATCAAAAGGAAATCCAAAGAACATTCTGGAAGACATCCAAATACATTGGGTCCTCAGCCTACAAAGAAAGATGTCAAAGAGTTGAAAAGTTTTAACACAGACTTCCCACCATTCGTCTAGTAAGTAACTGAAAGCTATCAAGATCGGGATACACTGCATTTAAATCTAAATAAAACTTCCAATTCACGAATTCCGATTCAGTTGTTATTGTTAACCCATTCATCACAAACATATGTGCCATTCTTCATCTTATATTGTCAGTCAGCACTTATGAACACAGGAGCTAAAAACAGCATGGAAGTGAGTTGCATAAATGCACTTGTTCACTCTGGTGTGGTCTACTGGCTGGCACTGTAAATAGAAGTTATTGTCCCCCAAAAATTAACATTTTGAAAGCATTTGTACCTCAAAAAATTCACAGCTTAGCCATTTGTTAACATGCAGAACCAACTTGTGCAGCAGTGTGGCCTGTCATTAGCCAAGAAGTAGGCCTGAGAAAAGCAACTGAGCCGGACTGAGAACTTCCCTGACCTAGAGACAGAAGAACCAGCCCCAGTACATCAGTCTCAGGCTCTTTGCAAGAACTGCACGGTGGCAGAAATTATGTGCATCTTTTCCATCCAATACGTTTGTTTTCAAGTTGGGTCACACAAAGGTGGAGGTGAGATAAAGACCTAAAACCAGCATCACAGGGCAGATCAAATGATCTTAGTATGTGCACTTAACACCCATTCACCTGCCAGTTGAAATCCTCAGCAGAAAAGATGCTTGTGATGTCAAAGCCCAAGTCCAAGTCCACATCAGAGACCTGGTATTCCTGGGTCTGTGAGAAAAGGTGGGGACCTTCGCCATCCCCCCTGGCCTCCAAGAGGCTCTGCTGCAGCAGGGGGTTGCTGAATGTGTCCATCGCTGTCAGCTCCTGCTCATGTTCCCTGGGGCTCATCTGGCTGGTGCCATCCAGACCCAGGTCTTCAGCAGATGAGAAGTCCAGCAGAGAAACAAAGTCATTGTACCCCTTCAGGGGGTCCACGGCCTCCGGCTCAACAGCGGGCGGCAACAGGGAGCTGCAACGCCGAGAACTTTTTGATGGGACTGGCCTGTCCTGGATCACTTGCTTTCTTTTATGAACGCATCTTTTGCGTGACCTTGACACAGCTCTCTTGGCGACAGATGGATGCTGGTTGAGATCTACCCCAGCAGCCTGTTCAAACTCCTGCAGCAGCTGCTCAGACTCTGGGCTCACAGACAGGGCCCCCTCCATGGCTGGGAGGAACCCCGTGGGGGAAAGGGGAGTTGGCCTCACCAAAGCCTTCACGGTAGGGTTGATCTTCACAGAGGGCATCCGGGTCTTCTTGTAGGCGTCACACAACAGCTGATGGGTATACTGGGGATCGATCGTCCAGAAGCCCCTCTTTCCTGGTTCATCCTTTTGGCGTGGCACTTTTATGAAACACTTGTTCACCGAGAGGCTGTGTCGGATTGAGTTCTGCAGTGGATTGTTGGGAGAAAAGTGGGCATGAAATGGAGGTTCTCAAGCATGAGTAAACCTTAATATAAAACAAGAAATGCATTTGGAGCAGTTATTAATTCTGTAAGCTGGAAGTAACATTTTTAGGAAGCAGCATACAATACCAACAGGTTGTCAAGGTTCTGCTACTGAAATAATACCTTACGAGTCTAAAAATGTTTGATTTGTCCCAATGGACCCCCTAGGAAAAGAGCTATAAGGTTTCTGTACTTGCTCATCACCATTTCAAACAGCAGGGACCTTGAAGACTAACCAGATTGATTTGTATACACAAAATCAATTTTTCCACAAAATCAAAAATAATGAAATGACAATTTGTTTGCAGATTAAATTCTGAACAAGTTCAAGAAGACTGCAATAAAAATTACTCTTGGGCCTGGATTGTACACAAGGTAGGGGTGCCAACGGCTGTACCTGCCGTCTACTTAAGAGCCGTAACAGTACTTCTTGAAATGGCTGCCAACTTTACACCGTTACATGATTTGGTTGGAACCCAAAGATAATTTATCCCCTAAAAGAACTGGACAGAGAATCTAAAACATACAGTACATTCTAATCCTGAACAAAAAGGCCACTAGCAAGTCTACGTTACTACATTTCAGTTTTTTCCAGCTTCTAGCATAACATGGGACATTCCCAAAAACAATGCATAATCAATGTTCCATTATGCTAAACTGAGTCTAACACTTTCCTCCTGATGTACTTTTATTGAACTATTTCCTAGCAGAGCTCCTTAACATTTCATCAGATTTTTCAAGCAAGATGACCCAATAGCTGCCCGCTCACCTGCCAGTTGGGGTCCGCGTGACGGAAGTAGCAAAAGTTGTTTCTGATCCATTCGTAGATGCAAGACAAGGTGATTTTGGTGTTTTTGTTGGCCTGCATGGCCATGCAAATTAGTGTGGCGTAAGAATATGGGGGCTTTATGTTTGGGTTGGTCTTGTAGTCGACTGTGGGAGCGGGGTCTGCCGTAACGGGTGACTTGGCAGTCTCAGAACCTGGACGCCCAAAACTATGACTCTGGTTCTGCGCTGTCAAGGGGATCACCTTCCCTCTCTCGATGTTAAATGAGAAGTCTTGAATCCACTGCAGGCTGGTGAGTCGGTCGTCCATGCTAACCAACCCATTGTTGCTGTCATCCTTGAACTTCATGGAGTCCTCAGACCACGTGCTGCTCATGTGGTGTGATCCTTTTCTTCTGACTTGCTCCATGTTTATCTGCAAATCCCAAACAAGGCATGACTCGCAGGTAACAGGTCCGAGTTATGCAACATCTGGTCATAGCCAGAAACTCTTGTCGCCAACTCAACCAGCGTGTTCCTCCTAAAAAGAACAGTGTCCTGTAATTTCACTTGTCAGCTAATAGGATGGTGATGGTGAGCAGCCTAAAAAGAATTATAAATTTCGTTTTTGCATCGAAAATCTATCCTACTGGTGTGTAGACAGAGGTGTAAAGTTTGGTGGATAAATTTTATGTCCTGACAGAACCACAAAATACCGAATAAGCATTTCAAATGCCACAGTGCACGACACTATTGTTGCTGACCATGGGGAACTTCTTTGTGTCTGCAGTTACATCTTATAAAATGAATCCTTCCAGCTGGATAACATGGAACATCACAAAGCATCCATGTTAAGATCCTTCCAGGATATGAGTTCAATGACCTGTAGTTTGTAAATGCGAACCCAACCTTTGCAATGAGAATTAACAGCATCCTTTGGGATGGGTTGCAGCAATAATGTGTTCAATGAAAAATTTGCAGCAACTCTATGAGACCATTATAACAGCATAGAACAAAACCTTAAGGTTTTAACCTTAAAACCTTAAAACCTTCAGCACCTGGTTCAATCCTTGAATTAAAGAATTCTAGCTGTTCTGGGGTAAATGTGGGGCCTGCCCATGGCTCTGTATGTACCTAATAAACTGGCTTCTTGGGCGTGCCGTGATATCTGGAGCGCAATTGTTCCCTACTTATGACTGTCGGGCATTTGTAAAAATCAGCTTGTCAGGTGAAATCTCATGAACCAGGGGCATAATTACCATTACGTTGTAAATGGCTTGGGAGTCATGACAAAAAAACCCCAGGATCGCACATTGTAGCTTGGAGAGAATTTCATCTGCGTATGCAAAAACTTGCAAGTCAGACCAGCGTTTTGAGGGATACCTGTACTCCAGGAAAATAATTTCTAATGTCATCAATGGGTTTGCTACACAAAGATGCCTTAATTTTGTGTAAGACTGGGGGAAAAAAATCCAAACACACTAAAGTACCCAAAAAGTAGATTCAGAGCCTCATGTCACCTTATTTATATATAAATATATTACTGAAAATTGGGAGAAAGTCAACATTTTACCAGAACAGGATAAAGAAGTGATAAGGGTTGCAAAAGAAAAGCCCTCTGCACCTTCCCCATCTCACACCTCATGCTTGGTTAAAATCGGCAGCAAATACGTACAATTACATATAGAAATAATTCCAAATATTCTGCTCGTTTTGTTTGCTTGCCTATTCTAACGCTGTATTGGCTAAAATAATACAAAAACATTGCACGTCTAACGTTTTCACTTGCAATTTAAAAATCTGCTCCATCACAATTTTCTTAGGTACGGCCAATATTTACATGCAACCTGCTTATACCTGCTTTTCCGCCTCTGCTCAACTGCCGACTTCTGCAGGTTCCGCAACTCAGGAATGCTTTGCGCTCAGTTTCAAAAGTCAAAATTTGTGCGATTTCTCGTGTGGACCCGCGTTAAGAAATACAGACGTCGCGACGTCACAGGGAGTTGTGTGCGACGTCACTAATTGGTTGATTGTGACGTCGACCAACAGTGAACCGTTAGGTGAGAGACGTGGTTTTGTTTCCATGGTAACTGCCAAACAATACGAGAGTTAACAAACCTCACGCTTCAACGTTTTCGGAAAGGCGGGGCATTAGGCTTTACGGATCAACAGATCTCTAGAACTTTCCCGAAATAACTCAGGGGACCTGCGGGAGTGCACGTAGCCCATGTTGTCGTTCCAACTTCAATTGCGAAGTTTAATTTCATCTTAAATGGCACATGCTTGGTTTTTTCCATCGGTTTCAAAAATTGCTCCCGAAATGCTAACTCCACGTGACTTTCAGTAAATGAAAAAAAAAAAAAAATAGATGCAACCGTCCAAAATTTCAAAGCCATTTCAAACATTTCAGTATTAACGCTTGTACAGTTGTGCATACTTTTGCATAAAATTCAACTGTAGGCATTTATTTTACGCATAAAATTATATTTAAACACACAATACGGTTGCTTTTTCTTTAAACTAGGAATTTTAAGTTAATTTTATTTAAGCAGGCAATATGGGCATTTTTGCATACAGTTAAAACTGGGAATTTTTAATCTTATAATTCTATTTAAACGGGCAACACAGTTACTTTTGCATACAATTACAAAGTGTAGGAATTGTTATTAAACATATCGTTCATTTTAATATTTAAACACGCTTACTTTGCATATTTTTTTTTCTAAGCCTTGAAACATAATTTTATTTTTAACACCTAGGTGTAAAATTCACTTTCGGTACAAAAGTCCCCTGACCAAAATGGCAGTAACTTTACGAGAAATAAAACTCAGTAGCAAAAACTGCCATTGCTGAGTAAATGTGAGGAAGTGTGCACGTGAAAAGGAATACACGCTTCGTCCAATTCGCCAAAAAAAAAAAAAAAGATGCATTGATCATAGAACAATGACAACAACGTTTTTAAAAAAAAGATCACGTGTCTCGTGAGAACGTTTTACTGCGGTGAAACGCCGCGCCGCTCAGGTTTTTACCGTCTGCGAGCATCTGCTGCCCGCAAACTGCTTCACGTGATCGGTTTCCCACGTTCGCCCCGCACTGATCCGCAGAAGGGAGGGGCGAACAAGCTTATTTTGATTCGCCTTGTAAATATTTTTATGGAAAATTTAATAAAAACTGCGAGGCATGAGACAGAACTACAACTTGCACTGCGTGTTTGTGGAGCTCAGTACAATTCAGTGCGCACGAACTTGGTGAAGACCTGAATTTTACTCTGCGTTTTAAACATTTGAACTTTTTTCATGCAGAATTCCAACTCATTTTTATTCAAAAGTAATCACTTTAAATGATGGAACTAAATTTGTTTGGAATTAAAAGTACTGTCTTCTACAAGCAATGTTAGTTGATGGTTTTGATTCAATAACTTACTTATTACTTAAGAAAAAGTTTTCTTTTTCTTAAGTAATAAGTAAGTTATTGAATCTTACTTACTAAAAAGACAGAAAATGGACTGTTGAATATTTCTCACAAAATAAGAGACATCAGTGGATCCATCCACCCCCCACACACACACACACACACAATACAATGCCCCCCCACCCAAACACACACCTCTCCCAGCCAATATGAATGAAGCTTTATTTATACACTTCAAATGACTGGAAGAAAACCTCACTCCTCAGAATGATTATTTATTGAGCATGACACCTGGATCATTTACACAAATAACCCAGCAAAGTGGGTGACGCAGTTTAACAAAGAATAAACTTGAGAAGCCATTTTAATTGACATTTTAAGGGATGGCCTCTTTCTGGCTCTGAAGAGACCATAATTCGTGAAAAGTTCATTAACTGCCGTTTAAATAAGCTCAGCTATCGTCGGCTTCCAGGTTTATGTTATTCCCAAACTTGGCGTAGAGCTGGACCTTCAGATCAGCCAGGACTTCCTGTATCGATGAAACCCGACTCTCGATCCCTTTGATCTCTTCTTTCAGCAATTCCTGCGCAGGAAATGAAGAAAATACTTTAGTTTCACACTTCTGGACAGAAGGAAAAATACACAAATACACATATAACACTTTATTTTTTTTTTTTACATTTGTTTATTATACATCACAATCACAACAATAAATAACCAAAATACAAGCCTTACTGAAGAAATAAATTTGGTTCAACTTGCTTTAAGTTTCAGACAAAACACTGCTTACTGTACCCTCAGTGCAGGAAGCTATTGTACATTCATAGATTAATAAATAACTTTACTCATGAAAAGGAAGCTGAGCAACATCTAATGTGTTTGAACACAGGCTTACAGAGACTCCACAGTCCACACTAAAAGGTACCTTTGCAGCCTCTAACATGTCCTGTGTTTCCTCTTGAGAGTGGCTGATGAAAACGTCACCGATCTGATACGGGACGAGTAGGGAGTCGTCGTCGAACATCATGAGGTCATCGCTGGCGTCCTCCAAATTTTGCAACAGTTTCTGTGTGAAATTCATATGGAAAATCAAGTCAGTGACAGAGAGGAGACCAAAGAACCACCAACAATTCATCCTGACCATCATCTTGTCTCTGTAAACCACACCCTGGCTTCCTGTGTTACTGATTGTGAACTTAAGAATGTACACTGCTCAGCCAAAAAAAAAAAGTGACACACTAATATTTGGTTGGACCACCTTTAGCTTTAGCTGTCATTTCAATGAGCTTATGCAACCTCACAACATTTATTTCCATCCAGAGTTGCATTAATTTTTCACCAAGATCTTTTATTGATGGGAGAGTCAGACCACTACGTAAAGTCTTCTCCAGCACATCCCAAAGATTCTTTCTCAGTGGGGTTAAGGTCTGGATTCTGTGGTGGCCAATCCATGTGTGAAAATTATGTCTCTCTCATGCTCCCTGAAGCACTCTTTCATAATTTGAGCCCAATGGATTCTGGCATTGTCATCTTGGAAGAAAAAATCCATTGATGGAAAAACCTGCTCATTCAGTATATTCAGGTAGTCAGCTGAGCTAATTTTTTTGGGCACATAACATTGCTGAACCTAGACCTGACCAACTGAAGCAACCCCACATCATAACACTAAGTTAAATCTGCATGGTGACTTTTTTTTGGCCGGGCGGTGTTTACAAACATTTTCCAGTCTGTTTATGTTTAGTCTCCTTAACAAAAAATAATAAGCATTGAAATGAGCTTAAAAAAAAGTGTAAGTGCAAGACCATTTTAATTTAAATCACATCCACGACGTTTACAGCTGAGGTCTGGTGCATACGAGTGTCAACGGTCTTTCATAAATGTACAGTTTTTGTCAGTTTGTTACAGACTGTACATTTATGAAATGAATTAGTAAACTAATATGTGGAGGCAACACCTTATATTTTCAATGATTTCAGTTCAGTTTTCATTTTAATTTAGCACAAAGTTCATTAAAAAAGTTGCTTCTGTATTATTTATTAGGCTTATTAGGTTTGTTACAGATCCTAAACTGTTATTTGACCATTTTATTAAAGTGTTACTGATTTCACGTTTGGGGTAAAAGGCGACTTTGGAAATACAGACTTCTGTCCATCTGCATTTGGAAACCGAAGCCAGATGCAGATAAGAAGCTCCCTTTCCTTCTTTTGCGCCATTCTTTGCACACACAACCACCTTTTTCGCCTCGATCTCCTCTTTCAGTTCAGTCATGCGACTCGTGTTCCTTGCGAACTTGTTGATCTTCTGCTGATCTTCAAAGGTCACGTTGACGTCCTCAACTGCCTGAAAATCCGCATTCATAACCAAAATGAAAAAAACAAATAAACACAGGTGGACACGTGTGTAAGAGGTCAACTCGGTCCCTCCCTCCCTCACACACACACACACACACACACACAAATAAATGCCACCATATAAACCTACATTTAAATAGAGTGATATATTTTGCTTTAAATCACGAAGGCACATTTCAGCTAAATCTTCATTTCTCAATTCGGTTAAGTCTTGATCACCTCGGATCTTAACGTATAACGACTATTTAGTTGAAAGTAATAATAACAACAAAAACAAAAACAATAATAATAATAATAATAATAATAATAATGTAGCTGCAAGCCCCACAAGCGTCACGACTGCATTCTGTCCACCCCCGAGACGCTTCTTATAAAAATTCCGATTAGTAACGTGAACTATCTGTTTGAAATGATAGTAAAACACTAAAATATACGAAACAACGCAAGAAAACGGAGAAAAACTTCGGCTTTGTGGCCATTCACTTACGACACTCTTTTTCATGGTGGCCGCCATTTTCTGAGAGACCAACCAAGTGCCTCTCATGGGCTCATATGGGAAAATACGCGCATAAAATCCGTCTGTTTTGCCTATTTATTTAAAAAATAAAAAAATTTCCGACGTTTTCACTTGCTTTGTTTGCAATCTGGCATATTTTAATAGCTTCGGTACGCTCATATTAGAAAAAAGTAAGTTTGAACGCTAGCAGGTACATGGTTTCTTCCATTAAAGGGGTCACACATCGTCTGCAGCGATTCGCTGGCTCGACCACCAGGGGGCGCCCGTGTCGCTTTGGACCGGAGGCACGCAAACGTCTCACAAACTTTTCCTCATTCATTCATTTATTCATTCATTTTCTCATTTCGCAGACGCCTTTCTCCGTAAAAGTCACGTGTAACTCACGGCAAACAAGAACACGTGACTCAGGTTGCTTCCTTGTCAGAGCCAAACTTATACTTATACTTTTATGAAGGTGATCCTGACAGATGGTAGGATGCAAACTAAAGGAGAGGAGAGAAGTGGGTCTGAAAGAGATGTTTTCAAACTACTCTGGGAGGGATTCAGCAGTTCTGGAGGACAGAGGGAACTTAGTGGCCTACACTGATACAAAAATAAAAAATGCTGTGCATAGCAACCACAAAGGAACAGAGGTGAAGGAGAGAAGTTGTATGGTGGGGGTATAGTGAGTGATCAGGTCCCGTAGGTGTTGGGAGACAAATATTGCGATGTCCTTGTGACCATAACCAGAGAGTTGAACACGATATGAGCAGGAACAGGAAGTCAGTGGAAAGAGGCGAGAATGGGGCTACACACATGGGAATGTTTAGCAGGTCAAACACAGCTTGCAGTGTGGTATTCTGGATCCTTTAGAGGTGGAGGGGCTTTATGATCGAGCCTGGAAGGTCAGACATGTGGAGCTGCAGTAGATCTGGTATATCGACACCATTGGCAGCACCACAAGCTGTAGATCCTGTTGTTACCCAGGGCCGAGTTACAGCTTCAGCATGCTGGTAGGAGCACAGAATTGAGTGAATTGTTTTTCTCAAGATGCTGAGCGATGAATGGACGAGATGGGCGGACTGCCCGATGTGACACCCAAAGACACCTTTGGGACCAAATTAAAACTTTTGCTTAGAGTCCTTCTAATAGGGGTCCTGGAAGAGTGTTATGAAATGTTTCAGAACCAAGAGTAAAAACAGCGGCATGATACCAACAACGTGAAATAAGCAGCCAGTGATTTCTGGTATGCATTGTTCATCAGTTTTTATAATTTTTTAAAAATTTCACCATCATTTAAGATCACAGAAAGTATCTATCCAAGATCACTTTATCAGTTTTGCAAAATACCGAAGATGACACATCCTAAACTAGAACAAAACCAGCTTGGTAGCCAAGGAAAGAGAGCAGAAGAAGAGCACAAGATCTTGTGAATAAAATGTAAAGAATCTGCTGTGGGTTTTGTCCCCAGCTGTGGAACAGAGCAATGCAAAAATTCATATTGTACAGAGATGTCATTGTTTTAGCCGCTCTACCATTGTTCATAGGGCTGCATAAAGAAATCAGGCTAAACGTATAATTTTCCCCTAGAACGAAAAGCACTGCGCTCATTGTGTAGAGACAACACGGACGAACAAAGTGAGCTCCCAGAAGAGGTGCCTGTGGGCTAAACAGTCTTTCCATCTTCAGTCTTATTTTCTTCTTCATAATAATAAAAATAATAATAAATAATAATATTTGATTTTAGAAGAGATCTTTAAAAACAGCTTCTCAAAGTATTTTAGTGAAAAGGATAATACCATATAATCTCAATATCTATAAAGCTCAGCCTTTATTTGTCTGTTTCTTTGTTCTTCACACAGAGCTTTTATTTTATTCCCTTCCACAACATGTGGAAATGCAGTTTGGTGCCATACAGTATAATGTGTAGTTACTGTTTAACTTTCTACTTCCTGACCCATGTAGTGCAAGGTGACCATAGTACAAGAACATCTCTACATTAAATTGCAGCAGAAAGCAATAAAATTATGCAAGAAGCTAATACAAAGGAAATAATTTATGTTAATAAATAGTAAAGTAAATGATGGGAGAAAGAGGGACAGAAAGAAAGTGATTCTGAACATGGGGGTCTTTAGTCTGGATTTAAAGGTCCTCACCGGAGGAAATTCCCAGATGTTTTTGTGGAGGGATTTCCACAGCCTGGGGGCACAGCAGGAGAAAGCCCAGCAATTTCAAATGCCCGGTATGTCATAGGATCTTGTGCAGAGGTGATCAGACCTATGTGGGATTCATGTTTATCATTACAAATTTAGTCAGTCAACATTTTTCTGTGAGTCTGATTAATTTTTTGTTTGTGGTTCACTTCTACATGGAAAAATGGAAAAGCACAGAAGCTTAAAAATGTCAGCTCTCCAAAAAAGCAACCCCTACTTCACAATGGTTTTCCTAAAATCTTCTGTTGAAAATATTTAGGCTAAACATGGTTTCGTTCCCCTTTATGTCTTTACAGATGCAAACAAGATTTTGTCAGGGCGCCTGGTTGCTACTGATATGTGTTTGGTTGAAGTAGCAATGCATAAAACAACAGCAGGATTCTCACATGCGGCTTCATTCAGGGCTTCTCCCTCCCCTCCACGAGGCACCTTTCCTTAAGCGAGAGACCTGCCTTTCATCCCAAAATCAGTCCATCTGCAGCCACCAACGACTGACTGCCTTCTCAGCTGTTTGCTGACTTTAACACAGCAGACGTCCCCTTTGCCCCGCTATTGTTATTCTGAGGAGAAATCTGTCAAGTGTTTATTTTCCTGAGAATTACCCATGAGCCTCCTGGGCAACTCTGCATGCCAGGGTGTGGACAGGTACCTCGCTTGTGTGTTTACAGTGCATTAAGTATGTTTAACAATTGTTCATCCCAGCTTATTGATAATTAGGCTACTGTGGGGATGTAAAAAGTCATGAGTGAAATATGTAAAATTTCCCATCTGTGTTCATCATTATACACTGACCGGCCAAAAAAAAGTCACCACCTGGATGTAACTTGGTGTTATGGTGTGGGGTTGCTTCAATTGGTCAGGTCTAGGTTCAGCAATATTATGTGCCCAAAAAATGAGGTCAGCTGACTACCTGAATAGACTGAATGAGCAGATTTTTCCATCAATGGATTTTTTATTCCAAGATGACAGTTCCAGGATTCATGGGGCTCAAATTGTGAAAGAGTGTTTCAGGGAGCACGAGAGAGACATCATTTTCACACATGGATTGACCACCACAGAGTCCAGACCTTAACCCCATTGAGAATCTTTGGAATGTGTTGGAGAAGACTTTACACGGCGGTCTGACTCTCCCATCTATACAAGATGTTGGCAAAAAATGAATGCAACTCTGGACAGAAATAAATGTTGTGACATTGCATAAACTTATTGAAATGATGCCATGGCGAATGCGTGCCATAAAGCTAAACACAGTCCAACAAAATATTAGTGTGTAACTTTTTTTTTGGCCAGGCAGTGTGTAACCAGACTGATGGAGAGGCTGGGGGATGGGGGGTGGCCATGAGGTTTGAATAGGATAGGATGTGATTATTGGTTAAACCTTGCAGAGAAATTAGCTTTTCAGGAGTTGGAAGTATCAGGCTAGTTGTGTATTTGGATGGATGGTTGATGCTCTGTCCATTATGGTTTGGAGTCTGCTGTATAGTGAGGTTGTTGAGCCCCCCCATTAAGATCCCTTGAACAAGATAGAGGTGGAGATGTAGTGGTGGTGGATTTACAAAAATAGCTCCTACAAAGCAGAAGTAGGTGGGTGCCTTATATATGCATGATTGACAGCTGGGTGGAGTCAGGGTTTGGACTTATACTTCTCCCCCGAAATTACTCTTCATACAAAACTTCATAATTTCACCACAGCAATTCTCCAACCATTCTAATGTTTGATATACAGTAAGGGATTTTTTTAAATGCAAACTAAGTAAAGTTTAAGAGAGCAGCACATGCAATGTTTTTGTACCAATTCTGCATAAAATGTATTTTTTGTGTTGCATATTTAGTTGTACACTTTGCAAATCATTTGAAACATTTACATTTGTGTTGCATTATTCCAGTTGTATTTTTTCCACATTTTTATGACATTTTGGAAATACATTTATAAAAAAATAATATTTTGATGCAGTGGACTGCCCTGTCATTCCAATATTTGGTCACATGCAGAGTGCACCAACCGCAAAAAGTAGCTGTATGAGAAAATATTGACCTGAAAAATGAAACTATGGTAATAAAACTAGGGGCAGAATGGAACGGCACCTGGACCTAAACACATTTGGAATTCCAGTACTAGATGCCAGACACTAGTTGGAAGGGTTTAAGCCACTTCATTAGCAGTTCTACCTTATGAGGAACTTGTAGGTGTTCTGTGGTGACAATCTGTTATATTTTGCTGATAGCCAACGGAGGAAAGCGTATACAGGAAGGTGTTTGCTCAGCGGCTGGTCGTGTCTTCACAACCTCCCAGTTCTATCCTGGAATCAACACCAAGGCGTCTCACGTGGTGCAGCTGTTGACTGTAGCAGACAGGCTGCCATGGGTGGAGGTGTGACTGAAAGAATTTGACCACGTTTTAGAATAGAATAGAATAGAATAAACCTTTATTATCCCACGAATGAGAAATTTAGGTGTTACAGAGCTCTTTCACAAGGGGAATATAGGAGAGAACAAGTAGTTAGTAAGAAGGACAAGAACAATTAAGTTAGTAATCTATGTACACAAATAAAATAAAATAAAATAACCCTATATACATAAATAAGTTATAAATAAATTAACCAAGTTAGACTGCATTGTGCAGTCTGACAGCTGCTGGTAAGAATGACCTGCGGTAGCGCTCCTTCCTACACTGTGGATGTAAGAGTCCGCTGCTGAACGAGCTACCCAGTGCTCGTACAGACTCATGTCAAAGTCAAAAGAGTTTATTTGTCAAGCACATGGTGTAAGGGGTGGTAGGTGTTGTCCATGATTGATGTCAGCTTGGACAACATCCTCTCCTCCCCAGCCTGCTCGATGGACTTCAGAGAACAGCCCAGGACAGAGCTGGCCCTCTTGACCAGTCTGTTGAGTTTCCCCCTGTCCCTCTCCGCAGTTCCGCCACACCAGCAGACCACAGCATAAAGGATAGCAGACGCTACCACAGTGTCATAGAATGTCCTTAAGAGAGTCCTGTTAACCCCAAAGGACCTCAGTCGCCTTAGCAGGTGAAGGCGACTTAGACCCTTTTTATAAAGTGCCTCCGTGTTTGTGGACCAGTCCATTTTATTGTTGAGGTGAACACCCAGGTACTTGTACTCCTCCACCGTCTCAATGAACAAACCCTGGATGGTCACCAAGATAATTTTTAAAGCACTGCAACATCTCCACATCCCTTCCAATATATACTGTACTTGTGTACCATGGTCCAGGAGAAAATGCATTTCATTCTGCACATCTGTGTAAAGACAGAATCACAGTAAAGCGAACCTTAAACCTTTTCCTTTATTCAGCCGAATGCAATAACAAAATCCACACAGCCACAATTTTAGCAGGTTCCTAAACTTCACTGTACCAAAGGGTTCCAAGATTTCCATTCTCATCTAAAATGAGACCGAATGAGAGGCGTCCATCATATCACATTCACAGTACAACTCACCATGCAAATATAGCAAATAACCACGAAGCTGAGCAACACAGCTCATCCCATTTTAACTTCACATCGATCACTTAACATCGCAACTGTGATCATGTTTATCTGGGGTTAAAGGGGTCACCTGATGTCACGGGAGATGGAGGTTGTCCTGCTTGGGCTCCTTAATGCAGCGCTAACTGTCAGGGGGCTGCATCTGGGAGGGTTATATGTGCAGTGTAGTTTGCAGTGTTGGCCTCCCCACCTGGAGGGGGTAAATGATCTTTTCACCATCCCACCAAGCCCATTAGAACTTCTTTTATTAGCCTCATGGAATGACTGAACCGCTCTGCATGGTGACCCATATTCTGAAAATGTGTGCTTATTTTCCGTTTTTGTGGGACATCTGACCTTGCTTAGTCTCCGAGACAACCGCAGGAGACACTTCTGGGTTTAACCCACCAAGGTTTGGTGTCTGTAATGTCCTTACATGTAAACAAAACACCAGCGTTAATACAGCATGGTTGTATTTTTGGTTGCTTTTGCTGCCCTGAGCAGAATACAGCGATCCTGCATGGTGGTCGGCCACCTCTGAACAGCTCAGGCATTTCCTCTCCTCCTCAACTGACAGCTTTAGCGATAAGTGGGCCCGGTTTTCAAAGAATCTGACATAAGGAAGTGAAACACAAAAATGCAGACAAGAAGCAACTATTTTTAGTTTCCCAACACAAAATGAATAGTTTAACATTCTGCTCAGTGCTCTTAATACAATTACAACTACAGACCAAACCTACAACAACTTTTTGTTGTTGTAGGTTTGGTCTGTAGTTGTAGGTTTGGCTGCTGTATCTCTCCCCCCCCAGCCACCCCCGATGTATATCTTTTTTCTCCACATACCTATTCCTATTTATTAACTGTTTGTTCACTCTCTTTATTTATTATCATTTATTTGTTTTCCTTTCCTGACTATAGTACTTATTTAATCTATCCAGTACCTTACTTATTTATACTTTACATATTTACATCCATATTTGCACTACTGAGGATGCCCGGAAGCAAAACTTTTCATGGTGACAACACTGCTATGCTGTGTTGTTCACCCATGACAAATAAACCTTTGAATCCTTGAATCCTTAATAGGCTGCACCCCTGTACATATTATTATTCTTTTAATATTCTGAGGTTCTCTGTAAAAGCACATTTTCAGCATACCTGGCATACAGCGGAAAATAGTTAGATTAACCAATGGAGGTTATAGCACTGCGCCTCTTAGAAGCATTATACAAAGTATCATGCAAATAGCTGTAGCTAAGATGTATTTTTGCTTCACTTTTAAAGTAGAAAACTGTTTACAAGTTATGTTTTTTCTTTTTTTCAGGTGTCAGCTACAGGAAGAAAACTGTCCATTTCAAACCTGTCCTTCTCACTTTTGAATTAAATGCCAGTTCTGATCCCCTTGCAACTCCTGAGCTCAGCATGTGTGGCAAGAATAAATTCCACCGGGACCCAGGTGGAAATCTTAGGACTTAACTTAGGACTTAGGACTTAGCATTTAAATTGCTTTATAAAATGCAGAAAACTTGTTTTTTAAATAAATAGATACTAACTCGTGTGTTTTCCCACAATATATACAGTACATGCTCTGACCAAAATGTGGTGAAGATCTTCAGGAGCTTTGAGCTGAGCAGTAGGATGAGATCAACTTTTTTTCACTGGATTTGAACTTTTCTAGTAGTTCTGTTAACCAATTCTTGAGGCCTGGGCATGAAATTGTAAACAACCCACGTGTTTTTGGACCACTTTCTTGCACGCATGACTATAGACTAGAAACGAAAGATGGCGACCTCAGGAGAAGTTTACTGACAGCCCGTATCGAAGCTGCACAAGTAAGGCGCCAGGACCAGAACGATCACTGTGTAAACAGAGCTCCTGTAAACATGACAACGCCAACAGCAAATATAAAAGACATGCCTGAGTTCTTCTGTTGAATTCTATGTACAGTATGTGAACTAAGTAAATACACATACATATATAAAAATATATACAGTACATAGAGAATATATGCATTGTTCAGACAACAGTGTGTTATGAAACTCATAACTGGGGAAATATTGCACATGAAATTTCTTGGCTACAGACCACCATTGTGGGTGCAGACCATCATTCCTACTGTACGTCCAACCTGGGCTGTGAGGACAAAGCCTGGGAGGAGTTGAGGATCTTCTTTCTATATTTGGTTTGTTACTAAATAAGTGTTTTTTTTTGTTTTTTTTAAATGTAGCTATGCAAATTTTTCAAAGTTGACTAGGGCTCGAGATTTTGGCCAAAGAGTCTCAACCTGGTCTCACCTGGATGTAAAGGACAAAATGCAAATTTGAACCAGTGGAGATCTGGGCATCATTTATGGACAGCAGGTGCTGTAAGGTTTGGACCTCCAGAGATCTGTTCAGAGGATGTAGGTTCAAATTTGTTTCTCCTCCTGTTCTGACAGCATCGCACGCAGGGTCACAAACAGAACGAAAGGTCTCACTTCTCACAGGCCATCCCATCTTCGGGTACTCCTTGAGAGATCGGGAAAGGTGGTTCCACCTCTGAGGACACCGATCACATCTTCGTGCTGCACTTTTTTAGCCACAGTGTGCTTTATATTTAACATGCACATGTCGCATCACCCAGGCACTGCTGCACATTTTGTACTGTTTCGACAGAGTTTGGCTTCGGTCAGCACAATGTGTTTGCTTTGTGCTGAAATGATTCATGATTTCATGGCAAATAAAATAAAAAAAATACAAGATTAAATGAATACATTTATTTAATTGTAAAAGAATTACAAAGGGGGAATGTTTGATGGTACTGAGTAGCTCTCATTCGGGGCCTTTAAGTGTGTCACCTTGCACTTAAAGGACCCCAGGTTTGAATCCAAGCTCCTGCTAGAGAACCCTGCATTGCAGCACTCACCCTGAAATCTTACAGTAAAAATTACTTAACTGTATAAATGAGCAAATCACTGTATATCTGTGAAGCAAAGACCACAATATTTTAGCTGCTGCTGTGCTTTAAAATTTAGATTCAGAGGCCGTGCATGTACAGGAAACACACAGACTGGTACCATCAGTAGGTCAGCTTTACCCTTTTTGCATGTGGTCTCTGTAACATTTCCCCATTTACTGCCCATATGCTTCCTTTTTTATACACTTTGTAGTTCACCCAAGGTCAACCTTCTGCAATCAGTTTTCCACTTTTGTGTTAACAGTTGCACTTTTAACTTGTTAATATACAGTATGCTCAGAATTTTTACCATAGTGCCAAAATACACTTTGCTCATTTCAGGGTAGCTGTGGTGGTTTTGCTTTGCGCCATTTCTTATACATCACTGATGTGCAGCAAATCTGTTTTTTTTGCTCATTTTGCTCAATTTAGTGCTAAATGCCCCAACGTTTAAAGCATGCCTGGATTAAAGCATAAGCTAAGCAACAACAAGTTCAACAATAACCAATAAGGGTCACTGGGTGCCACAGTGACTTGAGCTTCTGCGTTGCACTTGAACTTCTCAGATTCAAATCCCACCTCCTGCTGTAGTGCCATTAATCCAGATATAGTAAAAATAACCTGGTTGTATAAATGGGTAAATCATTTGTAAGCCACTTTTTAGCCAATAACTAAATAACTGACAGAGAATGAAGAACAGTTCAGGATATTTCTTTAAAAACTTAATACCCCAAACTTAAGTATAATGTTATATCGCCTTTGAAAATATGTTTCTCTTGCATTACATGAACCGGACTTTGGAGTGTAAACTGAGTCATCCTGGCTGGCAGCTGCTGGACCCATGCTGACTAACAGCCACTTCTTCTCAATTGGGGTGGGAGAGACTGACCAAGCTGGGACCAGGGCAGCTCTCAGCAAACACACAGCACTTCCAGGGCTTTACTGGCTCTGTGGACATCCTTCACGTACATCCTGCTTCTGTGCAGCCACACCCGGGACATCACCTGCCTTCCTCCGACCTGCTCTCCTGCCGAGGTACAAAAACAACAATGGTTGAGCAAGACTCCCATGTCATGTAATGCAAGACTCCCTGAAGTCAGCAGGTGAGTAACTTATTCATTCTCCTGTTCCCATCTCAAAGCAACACAGATTGATCATGGTATAACAGAAATGAGTTTTAACTGTCAAAAGAAAGCAATTTCTATGTCTGTTGTTATGGATGTTAAAACCAAAAGCACAGACACAGTGAGTGACAGCACAGAGCTCCACCCCTGCTCCCACACGGGGAATACATATGTACACAAACACTGTAGAACAGGTCACTGGATCAGTTTGTCAAGTCACTTTATCGGGACTTCAGGCAGCCAGAACATTGAACACTGGAACGCTGAACGAGGCACAGACACATACATACACTCAAAACACACAAAACACATAACCTTAAGATAACAACATCTCCAGGAGTGGAAGACTCTGCTTTGAAGGTAAGAGGTCACAATTCTGCAAATGCATGATTTCCCAACCTGTTTCTCTGGGCAGGTGTGACTTACCCACCACAGAGCCCTGGACTATGTGCTGCAACTCGATGTTTTAATGTGCTTTGTGACAGAAGGGCTTTGGTAATTTCAGACATCACGTTTTCTGCATAAATTTGCCCAATTTTAGGCAGGAAAAAACTATTTTACTCTGCCAGCAGCTGCCAGATTGATCTGTGGTTTTGCTGTCTTTTTGATGTGTGTGTAGCTGGTTGCAGTTAGCGTGTGTGTGTGTGTGTGTGTGTGTGTGTGTGTGTGTGTGTGTATGTGAGACCGAGTCCCAAAGCTGTCACTGGATGAAATGCCCTTTTATCAAGGTACTTAACTTTCAATTGGTACAGTGATACAGCCAACCCACAGACGGACTGCAAGTGATCGATATTTCATGAATGGCATTCCCCTCCTGAGTGGAGTCATGTGCTTCATTGTCACTCATTTCAGTGAGGCATCTTTGGGAAACTGGGACAGTTTGGGAAAATGTAGAAACGTCCTTGTTTGAAATAAGACATGACAATGAGAAAGGTGTTGTTTTGCAAAATGTTCATTAAATTATTCTCAGCACATAAACCAGAATAAGTTTTCTTACAGTAAGAAGCTGCACGCTGACCAACTCTCTGTTCAAAGAGGTGCTTCAAATTGTTCTGATTTGATCCGAACTTCGGTCAAGATGGGGAATGAATCATCTTATGAAATGGAGAAACATCAACAGGAAGCGGTATGTAAAGCACGTGCTGACATTTCAGATAAATACTGTATATAAGCAGCTGCCCATATGGTGGTACATTGGTGAAAGAATGCACTAAAAACGGCAGTTCCTTCTCATAAAATCCAAGACCAGAACAAGCTATAAAGGGAAAAACTGATTTAAAAAATAAAGATTCATTTGCATTGTTCAGTTGAAGTATTTCCTAACTGTAACTAAAGCTTAAAAGCTTAAAATGTTAAAGAAGAAATAATTTAAACTTCAGGAAAAAATGTGTTTAAAACACTTCTGACTAAATTGATACTGTATGAAAAATATATGGAGGTGGAGATTAAACCTATGTAGCTTTATTTAATTTTTTTAAAGATTTTAGTGGAATTACTGAACAGGAGCAGGACTGTGATTGGTTAAAGGATTTCAAGAAGGAAACTTGGTGCCTTTAATAAAAAACCTGCTGTACTCCTTCACCTGCAGCCACAGGACCTTATCAAGCAAGACAACACCAAAAATGACTGTATTGACTTTTATATGGTGTATATTTCCTGAATTATGACCATTTCACTGAATTGTTGTTGCTGAAGCCTGAGAAGAAAATCCTTGTTTTCTTATATCAGTATAGACTGAGGGGGAGATGTGACTGAGGAATGCATTTACCATCAGTTATTACCAGACTATTAAATATTGGACTCACTGTATTTGCCCTACCTGTACCATCACATCTGTTTTACATGGGAACATTTACTTAATGTTCATTATTACTCAACAGGCGCCCTTTGCCATGGCGGCACCGCCCTGCCAAGTATTGATCTGAAGACGGAGCTCTTCTTTGGATATTGTTTTATACTGGTGCCGAATACAGTTTTATGGTAGCAAAATGACGGCTGTAATAATGTGCTGAAAAGTCAGACTCTGGATGAGATTTTTAATGGGAAATAGGCAGCATTTGTCCTGCTCACCTCAGGGGCCAAAAATGTGAGGCCTCCTGAGTTGCTGCTCCACTGATTTTTAGTCTTTCTGGTCCTCTGACAGCATCTCGGTGTGTTTCAGGCCAGCGAGAAGCTGCAGAATGGAGACTTGAATGGCCATGTCGTGAGCATCTCACGAAATGAGGAAACCAACAAAGCTGGTACGTATGGATGATATTCAGCACCAGCCGTACAAGCTGAAGCCAACGGCAGGATGTTCCAATGATAGTGGCGGTGGTTTAATTTCCTACCCGATTTTCAGGTTGTTCGCTTTGCTTTCAAGCAAACCGTGCAGAGAGTAGGAAAAGCATATTGACAAAGAAGATACTTATCTTTAAGTTTAAAGAGCATACATGATGCAACTCCATGTTTTTATCCTGCATTTTCACTTTCCGACCAAAACTTCCAGATACAGTTTGTCTGCACGTGATCACTTCTCTTGAGGAAGTAAATGATTTGAAAAACATTATGAATGCAACCCACTGGGAAGTCCTCACTAGTCAAGAAAAATTGCAAAAATTACTGTAAGAATATATCCTTCTACTTTCTTCTCAATGATTGCTATTGCAGTTTGGGTCATGGTGGGATTGGAAATTAATAACCAAAGGTTAAAGCCATATGAACAAGACAGACACCATGCAAAATCCAAGTATTTACTACCAAAACGAGGAGTTTGTTAGGCCAGATGTTGCTGAATTTAGTTCCTTGTCTGTTCGCATCAGCAGGAATCGTGAGGTTAAAGGGGCTGCAGAACATTTGCTGCTGGCAGTAGATTCACAAGTCTTTCTGGGCCGTGCAGTGGCACTCTGTGTAAATTGTGGGTGTAGTTTGGTGACATGGAATAAATACTGTTTGATTTGACAGAATGCAAATATTGTTACTCTAAAGTCCCAAAAGTCAGGAGCAGTCATGTGTCAGGATTTGCCCAGCCTGGAATTTAAGGATGATGCAGGGAGGGTGATGTTGCTGTTGGCAGGTAGAGTAAAGCACAGTTGGGTGATGTTTGCTAGGGGTCGATCACAGCACATTAGGCTGTTCCCACCTGAGTTTACTTTGATCCATGTCGTCACTTTTTTTTCCCCACTTCTCACAATGCCGGTGCCGGTACTTCATAGGGTCCTTGTCTCCCCAAATCCTAAGTCAGATATCCAGGGTGGAGCTCAGAATTGCTGGACACGGAGGTTAATATGTTTTATATTCCTTGGTGACAGTATTTGTCTTGCTGAGGGTGTTGCCCAAATTGAGGTAATGATTCATACTCCTGTTACCTGCCCAGTGGCCATTTTGGACCATGCATAAGTATGGCACATGTACCAAAAATCTGCTTTGAAGGACATTCTTTGAGTCCATGTGGTTCATCTTTGTGCTGCCTACTCCATAAGTCCATAGGTGGATCCAACCACAGTCTTAGGCAAAAGTAAAATTTGTTTTTTGCCTAATAATTATTTTGATTTTTACTTATTCAGCTAATAGTTACTCTAGCTGGATTCTTCATTAACCTCATTCCAGAAAAACATGGAAGGTACTGTACTACAGCAGGAAATAACACCAACAGCCTTCATCTTGCATGTGATCGTATCTGCTGTTAGGTGCCTAGAAGAATGAATGCGCTCCAGCAAAGAGAGTGAATAATTTTTTTTCTGCAGAATGATACAGTTTCAGAATGAGAATGTTTTAGTTGTAAAAGTTATTTTGGCATAAAACCTGGGAAGTCCCCACAGAACAGTGGAGAGGGCCCTGAGGACTCTGTCAAGCAAACCAATAAAGAATATAACATAAATAAGGCTGTAAACATATTAAAAAAAGGTGACAAATGGGTACTGAAAAGAATAGAGACAGGTTCTTAAATATTATGATATCTGCATAAAATGTCACAATGTGCACAGCCCTGGCCTTTGTAACTGTGCTACAGTGAGACATAGTGAAACTTCAGCTTCCTCAAAAGGACAACCAAGACAGATCCTCTTTTTGACTTCTGACCTCCATATGCCAAACCTTCCATTATGAGCAAAAAAACAAGTGCCAAGAAACATGCAAAAAAATTGCCTTCTCAGTCGTGAACGGAAGCACAAAATATCTGAGAGACAGTCTAGGAGGGAGCAGAGGGGACAGCTGGAGCGCCACAGCACTGTGTTGCCTTCTACCCCCTTCTTACCTCTGCAGGCTGAGTCGAAGCAGCAGTCAAAGGTTAAGTCGTGTTTTCGATTATTATTATTTTTACATCATTTTCAGTTTAGCAGATACCTCTGTCCAAAGGCAACTTACATGGATAAACACTATATATACTGTATATTTTCTTACAATTATAATCCAGAATTGTACAGTATTTATTTAAACAAGGTGTGTACGTATTTAAAATTATGACATGTTTCAATAATTTCCATGAGCTCTACTGATATAATATAATATAACTGAAATGAAGATGTGGAGGCAGCGATTGTGGACAAAAAGAGGTGGAGCCACCAGCAAACTGGATGTGGCTGTTGTGTCCTTGTAGGTCCATCCCAACAAATAATAAAAAAAAGTCTTAGAGTCAGGCAGCACATTTTCAACACAACCTATATGGAACTCCAAAGACTGCAAGCACTCATGCCACTCTCCTACTGTTGTTTACACACACACACACACACACACACACACACACACACACACACACATTTATTCACACATATATTGTATATACACATATGCCCAGTAAGGTAGCAAACTATATTTGTGCACATAGAGCAAAACAAACGTAATTAATCCGCCACAGATGCTGGCGCAAACTATAAAAATTCTCCCATCCATAACTCTTCTTTCTCATAAATGTGAAAAATCTGCTTAATATGTGGCCATAACTTAGTAAAAGGTATCAAATAATTTCACTCGCATATGACAAAACTCATAAATCAAACACATATCTCCATGGTTACCTGCATTTTGAATCCAAGTCAAACAACTCTGCATTTTACTCTTTCTTCACTGGCCTGCATTACTGACCTTCTCTTTTCTATTGTTGCCCTCCAAGCAGCTGTGCAGCAGAATGGTGGGCTCCCCACACCCCCCATTACAAAGGACACGGCAAGCAAACCGGACAGCCAGAAAACAGCCAGCACAACCGCGCCTCAAGCTAAGGCCCAGCCCCCTCCCAGCAAGCCAGAGCCACCTGCTCCTAAAGCCTCAGAGATCCCAGCATCTCAGCCAGTCAGCACAAATGTGGCCGCTGAGGGGCAGGGTAGCACCCAGCCACCTCCTGCCCCAGACAATGAGGTGGAGCCCAAGCCTGCCAGGGTCCCCCTCTTCAACAAGTTTTTCAAGAAGAAAACAGAGGACAAGGATCTGACATCCATTGTGGAGCTTGATGTCTCCGAAGGGCAGACACCTGCCATTATGACAGTCACTATAAACGGCCTGCAGAGTGTAAGTACCTCCTAGGTAGTAACACCCTACCACAAGTAATACCCTACACCACAGGTAACAGTTAATATAGAACGAGCAAGTGGAGAAAGTAATGCTTCTCTTTGGCCACATGGTGATAAAAAGACAATCTGCGATCTCATTTAGTGATCAGCCGAGCTTAACTGAAGTGAGGCCATAAAGTGTGCAGAAAAAGAAATATCAGACACTTCCATTACTAAACAGTAAAGAAAAGAGAAAAATGAACATGACTTTTAAAATCACACAGCTGCATGCCCTGGCAAGTTGGATGTTCAGGATGAAACCTGAATGTGGACGTGGGAGTGGGAAAAGCCTACGAGAGGTTCCACTGGGTTTATGTCGTCCTACAGTTACGTCCACATCCAAGGGTTCTGGTTCTGTCTCTTCTTTATACACTTTATTTTATACCACAGTTTTAAATGAGTGTCTAGCTGACACCTCCCAAGATTACTTGCAACATTAGCTTTGTATACTAACCTGCTGATAATGATGTGCACATACACAGTATACACCTGGAGTCCTTTTAGTGTGTTAATTCACGGTAAGTTCCTTGATGTGGAGAAGTACAGTGAAATCAGGGACTAAAACCCCAGTTCTTGGAAGCAGGGAACTATTTTTAGCACCATAGATGCCATCCTCACAAATCAAAAACAGTTGTTTCATTGCAGCATATACAGACTTCAGACATTAATAATAAGAGACTTTAAAAACAAGGAGGATGTAGATTGGACACAAGCACTGTTAAGATGGACAAATCCAACACAACAGTGCACAAACTCAGAAAACACTGCCAGCTTTCTGTGACGGCCTGAAGTCAACACGCAATGACATCAGGAAGTCGCAACGCTGAGGAAGAGATGGAAGTAGAGAGATGACATCACCCTGAACTTCATCCTCATGGTCTGACACTTGGACGCTTTTGTAGTGGTGACCTATAGGCCCCTGAATGTGAAAATACTGCAACAAACTGCTATTGTTAAACGAGTCTAGGGGGTCAGTCTCAAGTCTGTGTCCCAAATTACCAATTTGACTAAACTACCAGAGGTGATGGCTCCTTCTGTCTACGATGAGGGACATTCCCTGGATTTGAGTCAAGAATGAGAAGGTGAAATGGGGCTACAAATGAAAACAAAACCACAACGTGCGGAAGTAGACTCTCCATCACTCAACAGGGAGCTGCCCCTGTTGGTTCTTAGAATGGGCACATTGAGAAGAGACAGCTTTCCACCTGAAAAGTGAAGGAAACCCAGCGTGGATGCATAGCTATAGTCCTCAGAATCAGTTTCGAAGGAAGGAGATCATGCAAGAGCAGCACCTTCGAGAAATAAGAATGGAAGGTAGAAGTTCTCAATGAAGCAGGCAGCAAACATCTCAACGCCTGAACCGCCAGTTTCATACTTACTGAAGGACGTTGCAAATCCATAACTGGGCCAAGCCAAGACCTCCTCAAAAGGTGATTATTTCTACACCCAGCAAAGAGAAAAGCCAGGGCCGTGACATTTGGGTGGTAAATAAACTTGATGATAAACTAGTGTGGAAGGAATAATTCTCCTTTCCACAGATTACAAAAAACAATACCTGATCGGAGCAGATCCTCATCCCAAACTCTTGCAAACCAAAATTTTGAGAAGAAAAACCCCAAATATGGCAAAACTATATAACCAATAGAAAATGTCCACAAGGAGAGTGTAATTCCTCCAATTCGCCCTCTGTGGAAACGCACAATTGTTTGAGGACTCCTGAAAGGGTAAACGGCCTTTCAAATGGGGATGACCAAGAAGGCGACGTGAGGAGCACGTTTCTATCATGTTTGAACAATCGTGCGGTGCCAAGGCTGCCCAAGGCCACTCAGCAGAGCTGCAACGGCATCAGAGCGCCAGCGGATGAACAATGCCGTGTTCAAATGCAAATTAATGCCAGAATTAATGTGGTGTAAATTCGGGCAGCCCCGCTTCGTATTATTTGTCTTGTTTGTTATTCGAAGTGGAAGACATACCGATCCCCCCATCCCTCCGACTGCTCTTGAAAGTGTGTGCTGCCACTTTTGCACTGCCGCGCTCCCCTCGTGCAACAGCTTGTCTCAGAAAGCAATGACAGAGAGGGACATGTGCGCCCCCGTTTGATGCTTTGACCAGATTTCAGGCAGCCGGATAATGGTTTAACCCAAACGGGAACTGCCATCTGGGCTTTGATCCAGCACGCCCTCGCATTGACCGCCTACACAGGCCGAGCTCCCTTACCACTACCACTTCATACCTAACATTTTTACACAGATTTTACACTGCGCACTCGCAGCTGCTGAACATCTTAGGTGCGTTACCAGTAGATTGATTTTTTCCGAGGACTCAAAAGATTTAACTCCCACAGACAGGCCTACACTGACTAAATGTTCTCTGAATTCAGCAACCGATCTAAAATGTCCTTAAATCCAGAAAGAGCAGATTGTGTTGCTTTTTTAAGGTATACGCTGTTGGTGAACTAGCACAATTAACTCGAAGGAAAACTAGACTAACAACAGGCTTTGTGATCAGTACAGTTGAACAGGGTGGTCACCATATAATGCAGATCCCTGCGGGAGTGACACCGCCCTCAGTGACTTTTAGCATAATAGTAAGTTGGGGGACTACTGGCCACCTGGTAGGTTCCCCACTGTATTTGAGGATTGATTTGATGAACTAAAGCTGGAAGCCTCTCCATACCAGGTTCTTGCACCGCTGACCTTGGCAAAGCTCACATCAAATAACAGACGACGGTACTGAGGGGTTACAAAACAAACAAGTGAACACGCGTATCTTAACTGATCTTAACTGTACCTGTTTGTGTATTTTCATATCATGACAACAGATGATCGCTCTGCCCGCTGTGTTCCTAGTTCTGAGAACCCCAGAATGTCTGACTATTATTCTGTCGGATGCAGTTGCACTTCATCGCTTTCCAGTTGGTACACCAAATACCCTGAACTTGTTGTCCTACAGTCCGGTCACTCATTGATGCTCACTTGGGTCAGATGGACCCTGAGTAAATAGCTTGCCGGGTTAGCGTCTTCTTCCAGATGTTTACAGTGTAGCGTAAACACACATTTGTGGAGTAAGGCGACTTTATTAAAGCACAATTGCGCCGTTTCTGAGAGCCCTAACATTTTTTTGCCAGCGAAGGGCACGCCAGGCTTGGTAGGCCTGGGACATTGCTGAATACCAATGGGGCGCAGCAAGTGTGACATGGCGATAATAGTGCCATTGTTGGGGCCGCCCCCGAACGGGCAGTGGCATGGCTGGGCCGTTTGTGCTCCCCGCCTCAATGCTACGTTTAACAAGCGGAGAGGTCGCACCCCAGCTGTGCAGCTCCAGACCACTTCCCACGAGCCAAAGCTCCGCGTTCGCCCACAGGCGCCCGGATACTCCAAGGAGGGAGCGGCCACTGCCAAGGGGTCCCTTTGGTTTCAGTAGCACTCCAGTGGAAAGCAAACCCCCGGTGCGGACGGCAAGTGTGTACATCCAGGGGAGACCAGAGAGTCTCACGGAAGAAAAGACAGTAATGAACTTCTTCAGGACATTTGTAAGTCACTTTTTCTGTGTTATGCGATGCCGGGGAATGAGGTGCATGCAGGCAGCTGTGATTTTTTTGACATCCCTCATCCAGGATTGGTGATGTAACTGGTGATGTAGACTCACACCTGTGCATATTGTTACCTGTGTCGTGTGTTTTGGGAAACCACACATGGGGTTGGTAAATGCAGTCTTTGAAGGCCTAAAAATAGCCAAGGCACTTCAACATGAATACATAACAGAGCGGAATGAGGTCATTGACCTTTTTAAACATTTTTACAATGTTATTTGAAGGTAGACGTTGTTCAGATACCCTTGGCATCAGCAAGGGAAGCAGCCGACGGCTTTGGTACTTCTGCGTGTGTCCCCGGTCGTAACTGACAGCGTTAGGTTTCAGAACTGCTCTTCTAAGGGTTTCCTGTGTTAGAGTTTGAGTTTTGAAAGGAAAACACCTCAAAGGTGTTGAAATAGAACATCAGCCTTACATCTACTGTGACACAATACGTGCATTTTGCTGTGCATAGCCATCGCCGCTGCTGTGAAAGGCAGTTGTGTGCAAGATACTCAGCATGGTGGAGACAGAAGGTGATTAATGCGGCCCCCGGGTGATGTCATTGTGTGCCGACTGTATAGCGCTGTCAGCGATCGCACTCATTGTGTGCATGAGGACGTGCCGGACAGAGGGAACCGCCAGTGTCGGTGGCGAGGGGCCCTGGAAGTCCAAGTGTGAACGTTAGCCAGCAAAAGGAATGTCTCGGAGAAGAGTCGCTTCTTATCTGCTGTTACACAACACAACACTTGTCTTTTCCTCTTACCCTCTGTGTGTCTTAAGCCCAGGACCCACCCCCCTCCTGCACGAAGGAGTTAAAACAGGCCTGAGCCGACACTAAATCAGTCCTTTCAGCATAGGGGATTGTGGCTGCCCTTTTGTTGGGTCCTAAGCCTGCACTCACGGGGGGGGCCAGGGGGCCGGAGGCGGGGATGCGCCCCGATAACAGACTGATGGGCCTGTGCTGTCGCTGCTGTGCAGTGGGGAAACAATGGTGGGCATGTGCGTAGCACGGAGGAGGCGGCGTGGGATTTAGGCCCCTGTTTGACCTGAACCCCTCTGTCTCCTCCAACCCTAGAACCCTGACTCTGATTCCTCTACATACAGACTGTGGCATCAGCATCCCTGACCTCTCCTACATACAGAGCAGACAAACAATCTCAATAGCAGTGTGCAGTAATTCCAGGTTACCGTCATCTGCGGTCACTCAAACAGCCGTACCATTCTTGGACCGTATTTATTAAATGCTCACTTTCAGGCCTGAACTCATTAATACATTTGCATTAATGATCATAACTTGGTCCACATTTGTGTTGCCTACCAATAAAACTGGCCACATACCAAAACTCAACAAAAAAGAAAACCCAAAACATGCTTTATAATATTTGCCTGCACATTCTGAATTATATCCTATCATGGAAAAAGGTAAGCAATTCTAAGACGTTATTTTTTAACTATTATAATATTTAAATCACATTACAACTCCTGTGGTTATTTTCATTGTGTAGTGAGTTACTATTTTCACAAATGTTACTAAAATAATTATATATTGCCATTTCCCAATTGATTAGCGTAAACTGTGCCAGTCACACGACCACATAGGACAGGGAATGTATCCAGCTGTGTGGTTAGCGGTCAAGTGCAGTTGTCAGCACACAGAGTTTTCGGTCTATTATGTTAATGAGAGTTGACTGTATTTTCTCTTAATGTGGATACAAATAAGCACTTCACATAAGGAGATGGCCAAGTTTGGCAAGAAACACAAGCTCTTAGCACTGAGAACATGTATTGTACTCCCCTTTTCTCTTGTGTAGGCGAGTCCAAGCAAAACTTCCAAAGAAGAAGCATCCCCTGATGCCCCCAAAGACATGGTAACAAACTTGAGGAAAATCTTGAGAGAAACCTAAAAACAGCAAACCATGTTGCCCTGCTACAGTATTTTCCTGCCTACCCTCCTCACGGTGATAGACTTCACTTGACCGTACTGATTTTACACTTTCCATTACTTGCTTTTCCATCTTTATGGGTCTCTTCTTCTCCAGGTTGAACCCCTTCCACCATATGCTGTGGCCACTCTGTCTCAGACATTGTTCTCCTGCATACTGCTCAAGTAACCAAGTGAAAATGGCAGCTTTAAGCCAAGCTAACAAAAACTGGATACACAGCTTTCAAAACCATTACAAAATCCACTCTTACTCCAGGGAACTCTTGTTCATCTTACAGTTCATGCTGCTCCAAAAATGACTGCCTGGACTTCGCCACATTCTCAAATTATTGAGATCTGATTTTTAAAAAGTTGTTAAAATTTCTAAAGTCCAGCCCTGTTCGACACTACCTCTGTGTTCTTCAGGTCCCTTCGTGATACTCTTTGGCATGAGAGGGAAGTCATATAGTCAGCAAGACCCCAGATTCTTGTTGAGGAAGTAACCTTTAGACTGATCCAGTGCTTGAGATGTCCTCACTGTCTGTAATTCCTTCTTTCCCACAGACAAAGGGCCCCAAGGAGCCCGAGGCCCAGGCCAAGTTGGAGAAAGGGTCCCCAGCCAAGACAGTGCCCTCAGCTACAACAGAGCCCAAAGACCAGGAGCCCAATCCGAAGGACTCAACAGGCGGGGCGTTCAGCAAACTCTTCAGACAGAAGGTACGATACCTGCCCATATCACTCTGTGCGATATGAGTTTATCTGTCTAAAGTTCACCAGAGAAATAACCCACTGACCTCATAACCTAGTAACCTAGTAGACTGTGACTGAGTGCCCTGCCATAAATGCATGTGATACTCAATAGTAAAATTTGCTTTCTGTCTTCCTTCAACAGTCTTTCAAGGACACCCAACCAACAACCACCAATGTAAGAACCATTTTGACAAGATGCTAAAAACTATTTAGACACAACTGTTAAAAGTGTGATGCTGGTGAAAATATTTAAGAAGTCCTTCACAAAATGTTCTCATTTGTGACTATAAACATAGTCTCAAGTACCCAAACATTAAACCCATACTTTCCCTCCCCTTGGTCAGGGTGTACAGGAGGTAGATGCTGCTAAGGCTGCCAAGACAGCGCCTCTGCCAGAGCCGCCTAAAGCAGAAACCAAAGCAGAACCAACGGCAAAAAGCACCCAGAAAGAGGGGCCCAAAGACACCCCAAGTGGACCGGTGACATCCAAGAAGCCTGCCAAAAGCGGACGCCTCTCCAAACTTTTCAGTTCTAAAGTAAGCAGTCAGAGGAGCCAACTGAGTTAATGTGATTCTTTTGATTCTAACCCCCTCTTGTTTCAGATACAAGATGGGATTAGAGCTGTGCATGTAGACGTTTCTCATTTGTAACCATCTTTTTCCTACCATATAAATGTTGTATCAAGTGTTTCGCTTTGACAGCTAATTTTACTCACCTGTAAAGAGCACACAACAGTACCTGTCCTGCGATGCACTGACGTCAATCCAAGGTGAAGTCTTCATGACACTCGGCTTTTGCGATAGGCCCCAGTCCATGGTGACCCTCACTTGGTCAAATGGTTGATGATAGTCAATGAGTGATCACCACCAGTACAGGAGGAGGTTGCATCCTACTCCTCCCCATACGCTGGGTAAAATCAACATTGCTATGAGGATTAATGTGGCTCTGCTTCCCTGCAGCCTGCAGAGAAGGAGCCTGCAGAGGAGCAACAGCAAGAGGAGGAAGTGAAGGTGGAGGAGGAGGAGGAGGGGCAGGTAACACTGCGGGACAACTCCTCCCAGTCCACGGCCATGATTCTCTATCCTTTTGGGGAGGGATAGGTTTCCTCGGTGGTAGCCCCTGTACTTCACTCCTTCCTTTCCTTCGTTTCTTCATTCCTCAGCCTGAGCGAGGCAGTCACACTCTGGGTTTTTGATGCTCTCCAGGATTTGGGTGGATCGCTCTTACACCTGGGACTCTCCAGCATGCGTCGTCTTTCTCTTTGTACCCTCCTCACTTTTCCAGGTGGAAGTCCTCCTCTGCAGAGAATAGGCTGTAGATGTCTTGCGAGAGTGACCATTAACGGTGCCTTCTCTCCCCACCTGTCTTTGTCCATGCAGACAGCTGCTTCGAAGGCCAGTACTCTGGAGGCCAGCCCTCAACCAGAGCAGCCCCCAAAACCAATAGAGAAGAAGAAATCTAACCTCATCTCACTTTTCAAGACTAAGGTAATGAAAGCAGGATGGGCATCTGCTCTGTGTTTTTTTGGCTCAAAAATAATTTGCAGTGTGTAAAATGGTAACAGAGTGATGTGAATTTGAGGTACCGCAACGCCCACAAACGTCTAAAGTCCTGACTACTCCGACATGTGGAAACAGTGTCCCTGTCAACACTGAAGTACCGGTAAACAAAAAAGCACGTTACACATTAACCAAACTCATCTCACTTAATAAACTCCATTTCTGGGTCACAGCGACTTGTGTTCTGCAGCACTGCCTCCAGCCACTAGATGGCCACGATGAGCTGTCTTTGCTGAAAAATTTCCATCTGCTGCCACCTTACAGGAAATAACAAAAAAAATCACTAATTCAGTGGCTATTTTCAGTGACTAAAGCAATGAAATTAAGTTGCTGTTTAAGAATTAAAATTAAGCATTGTGCACATATTTCCGCTAGCATTGTGCTCTCAGTGTCACCACTAACTGTTTTGGTTTGGTCTATCTGGCAAAATCCGTCAAAATTGTATTTGTTTCATCTTGATTTTGCACTGGGATCCATAATCGGTGTCGATTCATTCAGGAAAACTGAGCCCTCAAGAAAAGACAGAACCAGGCCACAATGTCAGGTGTTGCACAGGAACAACAGGTGGTGTGGCAGGTGGTGTAATGGTTCAAAGGTCCCAGATCCAAATCCCACCTCCTGCTGTAGCACCCTTGTTTGACACAATCTCCCTAAATTAATACATTAAAAAGCTCAGCAGGTGGGTGCATTTACATACAGTAGTTTACTAAGCGAGGGGGGTAAAATAGAGGTTTAATGTACAATATACTCACACTTTTTGAAACTGAATAAATGTTAAGAGCTGGTGTTCAGTGTAAATCCCACACAGCGTGAAGCTGCTGTTGAGTTAAACAGATGGATTATTTATTTTTTCATGCCATTCCTTTGCTTGGTAAAAACTGCGCAAGCATAAGTCTGAAGGTCATCCGTACGTCAGTGCTCTGCACAGCCAGCGACTGGTGTCAGGGTTAAGTGCTCAAGGCCTCCTATGTGGGCGCCTTCCTATCTTTGCTTCCTTCTGTGGTCTGATTTTTGTCATCTTTTGTAATTCTTCACTGACTTTGCCAGTGTAACACAGGGGATGCCCCTCGAAAAAGCACCAAAATACCAAGGAACTTTCCTCAAACAAAACAAAATCCCAAGAGAAAGGTGACTAGGGGTGCTTTTGTTTTTCTTAAGTTCCCTTCATTTAATTCATTTCATTCCATTCCACGCCTTCCACGTCCTGAGAAGTTGACATCCTGTTAATGCTACTGATTTTTTACACATAAGGGAAATCCCCCAAAGTCAGGGGAAAAGAGTTAAGACACCAACAAACATCTCCCCCATCACCATCTCCTCAAGGCCCCTGAGACCGTGAAAGACACCCTGCCTGAGGCTCCCCCGCTGCCGGAGTTGACAGCCAGCACCAAGGCGAAAGAGGAGCCCAAACCCTCTGCAGAAGCAGAGAAAAAGAAGGGTGGCAAGCAGGAGGCAGCCTCCAAAGCTAAGACTCCTGAGGTCACGGTTGACAACAAGCCTGTCCCTGAGGCCTTGCCGGGTGGAGATGATGTCATCCCCAGCATCTCCAAGAAACTGGAGAAGAGGAATTCTATGCACTTGTTCTTCAAAAGCCTGGTAGGCTAAATTCCTGTTGTATTCCTGCCCTCTGCTGCACTGTCATGGTATACATTAATTTCAGAGTAGAAGTACGTTTAATTTTAAATAAATAACACCCACTTGTGATGAAATATCAGCAAATACCATTAAAATGACTGTGTTATTATTATGTACCATATGCTTAACAAATGCTCTATCAAAACAAACACACGTGTGACACGCTGTGTATTAAAGAAATAGCGCAGAACAATAAGGTCAAAAGGAAGCAAAGACAAAAATGCAAATTAACTGACCCAGTTATGCAGAAGAAACTGGCACTGTTTGGGTAGTCCAAAGTGAGGCCGTCACTGTCAAAGCTTTAACAGGTGAAACTAGCAAACATGGGGCGATGGAGGCTGAGAGCTTAACAGAGTCCGAGCTAAACTGTAACAGAGGCAAGACTGCCTGGTGGACTGATCTCGTGCCAAAATTCAAATTTGTTCTTCATAAATGCATAAAAATGCCCTGTAGTCCAAAGTCAACCCACTGGTAAAGCATAATTCTTGTGACCTGAACAGACGGCGATCAGAAAATGACTACTGTGTACTGAACCCATATCTCAGCAGCACTTCTGTTCCACTTGGTAGCAAAGTGACACAGAGAGCGCAGGCGTTGCTCAGCCAGACGCTTCAGAAGCTTTGAAATCCAGACTTTCAGGAGCAGTACCGTTACTTTGAAATGTGGGAAATCTTTTTGCATCAATTATCAGCTTAAGAGTTATAATCACACATTCTCCACCGGGTTTGCTTGTAAAAGCTGCGCTCTGATCTGTGCCAAAGGGTACCTTCAGATAACCGTCACCTTAGCACACGATTCTGCTCGAAGAAGCTGCTGTTCTGAATTCATTTGCTTTGTCATTCTGTTTCTGTGACAAACAGGGCCCAAAGCGACTGTCAGAAGTTGGAGTTCAGACCGATCCCGTGACCATTACTTACACTTCCGAAAAGGCCAAGTAACAGCCACTGCTCCGCTTTTTTTCCCACCCGCGAAGAAACGCAGAGCAAAATAAACTTTGTGCACCTTTGTGCTCTCGTCTGATTTCCGTGCAGAAGGAGGGGTGGTGAGATTTTACGATGTGCAGCGGGGGTAAGTGCAAGTGGTCATCGACGGTAAGAGGACAGAAAACTGTCCTGTATGGAGGTGTAAGGGAAGGGAGGGGCCTGATCACAAGGAGCTGTCTTGCGAATGAGATTACTTTACCGTGGATGCCAGGGGTATTTATGCCAAAAAGCAACAGCTAATCTATAGAAATGTTTGACCTTCTACTGACTTTAACTTACACAGCCTTAGTATTTCTTCATATAAAGGGGCATTGGTTTTCATTGCTATCCTTCACTATTGTGAATGCTTAACCTAAAATGTTCTAGACAAAAACTTCTTATTTATCTCTATATCAGATTGTCTAATATATATTAAGATAATTATTATTGCTTTTATTATTTTTTTTGTAAGTGCAGTTTGTCATGGATCATGAACATTAAAATGTGTTGCCTTCCTTACAAATCCTAAAAGGAATTCCCTGCTTATATGTATACAGGCAATATTAAAGAATTTCTACCAAAGGCCGACAGTTTCCAATATGCTATGGCTCAGCTGGGAAAAATTGTTCAAATAAGTTGGTGTCTGTTAAAGGGTTTGTGGTCAGGAACTATTAAATGGCCTACAATCACTAAAGAAGTTTTCAAATTCCAACTCATAACTCGCGGTTCTTTTGGGAGTAAAGGTTTCACAAATACATGCTAATTACATTATTACTTTACCCAAAAGGGCAAGAGCTACCAGCGCATTGTAAAGTGGTTCTGTGTTATAAAAGCTGCACTGTTATGTCAGGCAGTGATTCAGCTTCCACAAATGACATTTATCCCATTCAGCGCTTAAGGTTAGTCAGCATCTATCCCATTCAGGGCTCCAGTGCCTTTTACCCTGCTTAGTTCTTGAGGTTGCTGGCAAAAATATCCCCAGGCACACAAGTGCAAAGAGATATTAATTAAAGAGATCCCGGAGAGACATTAATTTTAATTCTTTGAGAAACAGAGAATGAGGCAAAGAAGTGTCACTCTTACCCAAATCCGTATAATCTCGGACTATAGGTGTCAAACATTTATGAGAAAAACAATCCTTGTTACAGGCTTATTCTAAACATTCATTTTATGTCCAAAGATATAGAGTCTTTACATTTATTCACAAAAGCCACTTTAAATGTGTTGTTGATTTGTTCAGCTTGGATTTATGTTGACATTTTTGATTACTATAAATAATTCTTATCAACTGATTCGGGGAAAGAAGCAAATCAAGCGTAACGCTGTTCAGCTCAAACGCTACCTGTATTGTACATTACGCTTGGGCACATTTCCATGTCTTATTTAACATCACTTCTGTCCTCATTCATTTTAATGTGTGAGTAATGTATTTTGTGATGTTATTTGCAAATATTAAAAACTGATTTTGGAATAGACAACATTTTCATTGACTGCTAAAGTGCAAGTTCAAAGGTCACCCAGGTAAGCAGCTTCTTTATTCATACAAGTGCACCTTCAGCAATGTTTAGTCTTAGAAAAAATTTCTCGTGAGACTGAAAGTAGCACCACTGATTTTCAACTCATAGCACTTCTGAACCAAATGGATTATATATCATTATTTTTATTATTTTATTTGAACAGCAGTTTAAGGTAGGTGGTCAGCCACATTAGTTATTAAATTGGAATTAAACGCATACGGCTGCTTTCCTTGTCTGTCATGTGTCTCCGTGTAATTTATACACAACTGTCAATGTACTGTATATCGTTCTATTTTAAGATCGAGAATAGCAGGGTATTTATACCTACATCTTGTAGATGGTTAGCAAATTGCATTTATGACTAAAAGCCCACCATGTGTCACCAGTCCTTCTCAGTGGCAGTGGTCTGTGACAGTTCATTGTAAAGCAGTCTCATCTTACTTCTCGGGGGCAAGGTCTGACTAAAGAATTATCATCATACTCAGATAAGCTATCTCTGCCCACTGTCTCTGAAGAGTACTGTACTTCTGTAAACTCATCTTTTACTCCCTTTGCCACAGACATGGAAAACTACTCAATCAATGCCATCCAGAAGGAAAAAACCCAGGATTGTTTTCAGGTGAATAAAAAAAAAAGTCTTATTAACAAAGAAAAAAGCTCTGGGTCAAAGAAGTTTTTGTCAAAAATTTGGCATAAACAACATTTACGCCAGCATTTAATAATATGCAGCATTTAATAATTTGCTTTAAAATGGCCGTGTCAACACCTGGAACCTGGCCTCAATTACATTAATTTAAAAATAAAAAACCGTAAGAATGCTCCTCTTTTCCAACCATTAGTTTGCTTAATGTGGACTTTAAGATTTTAACCTAATCCTTAGCCAGAAGGCTGGATACTCTTGTTCTGAAAATCACTTGAGGTGAAATAATGTTTTATTCAGTTGTATCTAATTCCAAATCTTTATTTCTATGCTGAGTTCTAATAAAGAAAGTAGGTTAGACTGGACTCAGAGTGAATTCAAACAGTCATTTTCTCCTTATCTGAGCCTGTTAAGATCCTTATCCTTTATGCAGAAATTCAGTGTGATACAGCCTTTACCGAAAGATTTTGTTCTGCTGAGCTTCGAAGATAGAGAATAAAATACGGTGGATATTTTTTTACATAACTAAAGATCAAATAGGGCTAACCACTGGCTATCTCAGTAATTATTGGGAATATTTAATTGTCATTTTTACTATTTTCAATCAAGACACTTCATTGCGCCACAAATAAGAGAGAGAAAAATAGGGAGAAAGGAGAGCAAGAGAGAGATGCCCTCCATTTGCATTTCTCTTTGGGAACGAAATTTTAAAGCTGGTTCCTTCAATTTGTAACAAACCTTCACATGTCTAGGCCTTCACCAAGGTTTGACTTAGTCCGCCTGAACCTATGCAATTAAAGATACAGCTTAATACATTATATTAGATGTGGCCTCACCAAAACGGTCCAAATTGAGCCTCACAATCCTTAAGGTTATTCGTGTCTTTACATAACATTTCTGAAGATGTCACCTTATGAGTGACTAACTCAAGCATCATCATCCACTAGAAAACTTCACATTTGACCTCCATCATACATCTAATAAATTTTAGGAGTTCTGGGTCTCCTTAGATAAGCCACATGACCACCCTTTCAAATATGGCAACCTTTTGTCCTCTTCTGTTGTCTAAAAAAAATAAAAGAAAATCAACACGGAGATTCTTCAGTCCTGGAACTCAAGGCAGCACCTTCTGTTCAGTTCTGTTTTGCTACTCATTTAGCATAGAATGATTTCAAATGTTTGAAATGTGCATCATTCCGCTATAAGCCGTGACAAATTATTCTTTTTTTTTTTGTCGATACACCTTGTGCATAACTGAATGTTGCTGAATGGATCAAGACCTGCTTCTGAGAATCTCAGGTCTGCAACATAGTGGGTATTCCGAATGAGCAGCTAACGCTTTTTATCTTGTATTTACAATCGCTGGGTAACAACGCTTGCAATAACAGCTCTAGTCAAATGCTACTGTGCATGTTCAACGCAAGACTTTCTTTTGCAGGCCTTGTTTCAATTTCAACTGGTTTCTCCACATGGCCCTTCCCAGCATGTTCCTTCAGGGCATCTAGGTTCTTGCTGCAGACCCTGAACAGGCATGCATACAAATGCAAATTCAAATGCAAACAGCACAGAGGCTCTCCAATTACAATAACTAATAACAGTCAAGAAACATTTAAATACATGCTTTGAATACATGCAACTACATGCCTTTTGAGGAAAAAAGGAAGAAGAGTAAAAAATGCTGAGGTAGAAGTTACAGGAGATAAAAGAAAAAGCAAGTGAAAAGGTTAACTGGCTGGCCACCCCTTCCGAATGTGCTAACACCCTGCAGAAGAAGGAACGTGAAGCCTTAAAAATCAAAAAGGCTAGACTGTCAATCTACACATCATGGAGTCTTTAATGGACTAAGGTCCAGCAGAACCAATAATGCCCCCCCCCCAGGTAATGCTGGTACAAGTGGAAAGAAGGAAGGAAGACCCATGTTGTGTCACAGGTCTTTTTAAATTGAAATGACAGACATGGTCCTTCTTTCTCAGACTGAAATGGGGCAAGGAATAAGATTTTGATTCCATCTGAGCAGAACTGGGGGCAGCACAGCTTCCTGTCTCATAGCACATGGAGATGCCGCTGTAAATGACACAGAAGCCACCTGCCGCCTCTTTGCCTTTGTTCAGCCCTAGAGGGGGGTGGTCACTACCGACCCCTTGCTGACCACAGTCACCCTACACCAAACTGAAACTCAAGCTCTTGCTTAAGCTGGGTTGAAATAAACTAAACCCAAATGAAATAAACCCGTATTTTTTTTTTACCCTGATCCGCTGAAGAAATAAGAGTATGGTAATTCAGTCAAAAAAACCGCCCCGGTGGGGGAAAACAGCCAAATGAGATGAACATGGACTCAATAATGGAATGGATATGAGTAGCATCACCATCAGAACGGCAAGCAGGGGAAGTGACTTAAGTTGTGAAACAAAATGTCAGCTGCTAGTGCATTTTGAGTAATATTTATGCATTTATTCGCTGGAAATCGCTTAACTGGGTCCAGTGCATGAAGAACCAACTTGACCAAATTTGATTAAAGTCCATTTTGAGTCCAATTTTGAGGTGTAGCTGGGAGAGGAACATGCTCTTAAGCTTTAAAAACCCATAATATTCATTTTTATGATTCATATCATGAGGTCCCAGAAGGAGATGGATTCTGGGCACAGGTGCCCGAGATCTTCCACTCTTATGGTAATAAGATGCAGCAAGGGAGCGCGTAGCTTCAGCCGCTTTCCGCCCTGTGCCGTCACTCCTGACCACTCTTCCCATTAGTTGTGACCCCTCACAGATGTTCATCTAAGCGAATGATGATAAAGAGACAGGAACCACATTAAGTAATGAGCTGCTAAGTGGATTCTTGGCGACTGCATAAAGCATCTCCAGAAATTTGTATCCTCCTCTTGTGTCCAAAGTGAAGGAAGCCAAAGAGTTCCACATATCTCCCCTCCTCATCATTCTCCATTGGTTACCTGTTTTATGTTGCCTGTATCAAATTCTAAACAACGCACTCCCATCTCTGGCTGCTTTGTTGTAGCACCAAGGCCTGAAGATTCTGGGTTTTGGCTCCTGTGTTGTGGAATAAGCTTACTGTGTCCCTCGAAGCTGCTGAATCCTCCCATAAATTCATACTTCAACCCCACTGAAGACCTTTGGGACAAACTGGAACACCGATTGCAAGCCAGGCCTTCTTGCCTGACCTCACTGATGCACAAATTCCCACAGCCGTGCTCCAAAATCAGGTGGAAAGCCCTCTCAGAAGAGTGGAGGCTGTTTTAGCAGCAAAGGGAGGGACAACTTCATATGAATGCCCATGGGTTTGAAATGGGAGGTTCGCCAAGCACATATGGGTGAGATGCTTGGATGTCCACATACTTTTGGTGTAGATCTGTCACTGAAACCACAACTGTTCCAAGGTTTTGTGATCCAAGGGTTTGTCTGCACCTTTGAAATTGCTGTCCACTAAATTCAGTAACAAATGCCTGAGGATTCTTAAGATTCTTTCAAAGGCTTAGATGAAGAAAACGGCATGAGTCATCCTTTTATCTGGTTCATGGCAGAATTCCCTCCCAAAGAGCCAGGAAGGCGTGCGCAATTAGAGGGCGCCATGACAAGGGTAGCAGCGCTCTTTTACACCTTACCGTGTTTTTTTTTTGTCTCATGTCTAATTATAAGGTTTAAAGAAGGTGTAATGATCAACTGTGCTTGGCAATGGAGAACCACTAAGACCAGCTGACAGTTGGGCCTAATTGTACCCCAGAGTCAGAGCATGGGGGGCCGCGAGGTGCGAGTACGAAAGGTGTTGGCTGTTGGTTCTGATCTTCCACTGCAAGTGGTGAGAGCAAGTGGCACCGTCCTCCTGTCCCCTTCAGTGTCCCTACAGATGAACGTCACCTACAGATTCTTGTCTTCGGGCAGACATGGAGGAGTAAGAGAGAAACTATAAGCCATTGACATGCCTTATAGTGTCACGTCCGTGGGTGCTACAAGGCCACCACGTGTGCGGTCTCTCCGCCCCCGCCTTCGGACTGTGCGCTGATTGGTTCCTACTTCAATCATGGGCCGCGTGTAATAAGACTCACCTGGACTTCCAACCAGCGCTCAGTCTTCCGCCAATCCCCATCGGAGTTCCTTGGCCCCTCGACTCGATCAGCACAGCTAAGACCCCTGAGAATCTTGTCTCTCTGTGTGTTTGGGACTCGCCTTTCCACAACGAACATCTCTGACCGCTCTCACTTGAATGTCAGTGTGTTTTTGCTAATACGGAGTGCGTTTTGTTAAATCAGTTTCTCAGTAAACGTCTGGTGACTTAAAGACCGGTGTGTTCCGCGAGTGATTCCACCACCTTACCTCATAACCGCACACGTGGTGGCCTTGTATAGTGCCTGAGCCGTGTGGCTAGATGTAACAGCAACAACAACTACAATAATAATAATAATAATAATAATAATAATAATAATAATAATAATAATACACTGTCTGGCCAAAAAAAGTCACTATCTGGATTTAACTTAGTGTTATGTTCTGGGGTTGCTTCAGTTGGTCAGGTATAGGTTCAACAATGTTATGTGCCCAAAAAATGAAGTGAGCTGACAACTTGAATATACTGAATGAGCAGGTTTTTCCATCAATGGATTTTTTTCTTCCAAGATGACAATGCCAGGATTCATTTTGCTGGCTCAAATTGTGAAAGAGTGCTTCAGGGAGCATGAGAGAGACATCATTTTCACACATGGATTGGCCACCACAGAGTCCAGACTTTAACCCCATCGAGAATCTTTGGGATGTGCCGAAGAAGACTTTACGCAGCGGTCCGACTCTCCTGTCATCAATACAAGATCTTTGGGAAAAATTAATGCAACTCGGATGGAAATAAATGTTGTGACATTGCATAAGCTTATTGAAACGATGCCACGGCGAATGCGTGCCGTAACCGAAGCTAAAGGCGGTCCAACAAAATATTAGTGTGGGCGACTTTTTTTTTGGCTGGGCAGTATAATAATGTATTGGAACAATTTAGAGCCTGAAATACATGTCTTTGGACTCTGGAAGGAAACCAGAGTACCTGGAGAAAACCAAAACAGACACAGGACTCATGGAGAATATGCAAACCTCATATAAATAATGATGATGCCTGTTCTATCTTTTTTACAGACAGCATTTGTGCTGTACAATCAGTCCAGTTTGCTGTTGATGTGGACACCCAAGTATCTTTCGGATTGGTCCACCTCCACGTCTGCACCCTCAACAGTAAGTGGCGCAAGCGCTCCTAATCGGAACAAAGATCAACCACCAACTCCTTGGGGTGTGTTGACCTGTGAAAGTGACACACAGAGGCGTGATGCACTTCTGCTCTCCCTTTCAGCCCTCATTTGCATACCTGCCGACACTGCGCTCCACAGCCATGCAGCAGCACACTTCAGTTGCAGGAAGGGCACCGGGTGGCGCCACTGAGTGCTGAGCTGCAACACACGACCGTTCCACACTGCTGTGCTGCACGCTCTGCTTGTTTTCCTGTTCAAACACAGTTAGAAAAGGGGAAGTGAGTGGCCTTTTGCAGATGGGACTCCCTCGTTGGCAGCGGCATGTGTCACACAGGCCGTCGCAGTGAGGTGACAAGGGAGGGTCCACCCTGCTGAGGTCATGTGACCCCCCCCCCCCCACCATGGATACATTCTGGTTAGAGTGGAACGTCATGATGACTAAGCGGTGACAGGTTTGATTCCCTTCTCGGACGGATCTGTGTTGTTGTGTGTCCAAAAAGGGGCAGCAGAGGGCACAGTGGTTAGAGCAGCTATCCCACGACTTGAAGGAACCCAAGTTCAAATCCCCCATTGTTTTGCAGTGCTCCAGAGGAGAGTATTTAATAATACTGAATTAATACAGTAAAAATTTCTGAGCTGTGATGGAAAATCACTAAGTTACTTTGGAGTAAATTAACAGCTAAGTCAATAAATGTGAAAGACAAATATTTGTAACTCGGCCCATGACGCAGGTCAGACAGCAGATCATTAAAGACTTTATACATACCTTAATAGAACACATTTGTGAAACTATTGTTACAATTTTTCCCAGCCTTTGAAGGTAGAAAAGGACACATCAGTATAAATAAATACCACCTTTTAAGTTTCACTACAGAAAAAGAAAAAAAAAAACTTATACTGCACTAAAAGATGATGCTTTTCACCAAAGTGACTTACAATGATTGTTACTTAAATAGCGGAGTGATTTTTACTCCATGAAAGCAATGTAAATTCCTTCCTACAGGGTACTACAGCAGGAGGGGGACTTCAAACCAGGGTCCTTTAATGGGGGTTAAGGGGGCCACTCTAACCGCTGTGCCACCTGCTCCTGCTATGTTCTACATATAGAAGAATTAATCCACAAGTGCCATTGAGCTTCTTCCCCGAATGGTGTTATAAAACATGCTCGCCTTGTTTAAGGTGAACTGAAAGCAAAACAATGCCTTTGCATTTTTTCTCCTCAGTGGAACATTTAACTCATTGCGCCTGTAGGGAACCTTCCCCTTTGGATCACAGCGGAATGAGGCGGTGCTCCACCAAGCTGCCGGTGGCGGCCGAGCGAAACCCAGGAGGCGCTGTGCTCCAGGCCAGAGCTGGACACCGGAGGCTGGCGTGTGCTGTGGCCCAGGAAGGCCTGCTGTCAGCACTAATGTTTGTCACAGCCAGCGCTCTTCTCTAGCACAGAGTTCTGGCTGTGAAGGGACAAAAGAGTGGCTTCAGGGACGGGGCGTGGCGCAAAAACACAGTACTGTAACGCTTTCGTCTGTCACAGTCACGCCATTATCCATAACATAATACAATACACTGCAGTAAGTGTGCAACTCGCATAAGTAGCATGCAAGTAGTTTTATTTCTACATCCTGGGTAATAAAAACACAACTGTAGTTTAATACAGCACTTAGTTTGTTTGCTTCGTTGTTTGTCCATTTGTTGAGCTGCGTAATAGAAGAAACCCCAGGAGTAAAATTATAGAAGTACAATGGAATGTACTGGAGGTCAAGAACCAAGAGCCTTGCAGCAGGGCCTCCAGTGAGCGAGAAAACAGGGTTAAAACTCTGATGATGACGAAGGTCACAGCAAAAGTTACAACAGTAGTTGGCAAACCAGAAGTGGGCAGATGCTGGTACACTGAGGAGAAATATCAAATGGGGAATATGAGGTGTAAATATGCTTCCAACATGTTGTGTTACTCATAAAACAAATAATGTTGATCCATAAGCTATTTCATAAGTGATTTCTTGAGTAATGAAACAGATTTCCAATAGGCGGGGTGTCGATTTGGGTGCTTTTGGAAATAGAAAAGATGGGTGGATGGTGTTTGGGTGGCTTACTTGGAGACACTTTCAGTGTAAATAAATCAGTTGCTGAAACACGAGGAAAAGGAGATTCCTTCATGACTGGAAAACAAACAGACTTGACTGAAATTCATTTATGTGGAAACATTCAAGATGTTGAGACTCCTAAACGGGGGGGGCTGAATGGAGGTGAAAAAGTTACTATCCTAACAAGTCATTTGCAGAGAGAGAAAAGACACTTTACAGAGTTTTTATAAGTGGATGCCCAAACAATATTACAATAGGAAAAATCAGGGTAAATCAAACAGCAATACAAGGTGATGAGCATTTTGGAGGAAAATACATATCTAATATGGCTGATGATGACAATATTTTTGCCTTTTTTCCCCTAATAAAAGAAATAGATATTTTGATGGAAAGTTATCAGTGAGTGAATTTAGCCAATGATGCTCTGGACAATCTGTTTTTCAGATACTTATTTTTCTGCTGGAAAAGCGAGTAAGAACTTTCAGTAGCATTAAAATCAAGGATCACCATAACCTGGTCCACAATTTAATTATTTCTTTCTAATTTTATAATCAGTTAAGTTACAGTAGTTGATATCAGAAAGAGAAATGTTAGTATAATCTGCAAACAGTAATAATAAATATATTTTGAAACATATATCCAGTTGCCTTTTCTTGTTTCTTTTTCCTCACACCAGTGGAGCACCGGAATGAACTCTGTTAACATTGCCGTGTCTGCTGAGCTATAAAACAAATGGAACTAAAATCCAGTATCTATCCAGTTTTACCACATTCTGTTGGTATAAGGTAAATAGGTATGGTAATATGCAAAGGGTGGGGAATTTTGCACATCTTGCATCGCATTTACAGATCTTGGAATGTTAAGGCTGTTATTTATTTAATTTATTTAGTCCATCAGAAAATAAGTACTGAAAAGCTAAAGAGTGTTTTTCCTTAACACAAAGGATATAAGAAAATGATTTAGTATAACTACTATTGTTTATGTAGTTATTTAATATCATTGTACAGCACTGCTTTTCAAGCAAAAAAATAACTGAATGCACTGAATTGTTTTTCAACTGAGTGAAGACTATTACTATTATTATTATTATTATTGTTGTTGTTTTTGCAATAATACAACTTGGCTTAGGTTAACTGTAGTCTACAAAGTATCGCCTTATTATCCTTGATCAAACAGAACACAGGATCAAACCTGATAGAATCAAACAAATAAATCAGCGCTTCATCTTTACAAATCATAAAATCAAACTTCACGTTTGTACTCTCTCAGGTGCTTGGGGTAAAGTGAAGAAGAGGCAAAAGAAAGGATATCCTGCGGGTGCTCTGCTAACAGGCGCCGGGGTCCCGATTGGTCCGCCGGGGAGCCCATGCTGGGCCCATTGTCTGGCAAATGAGCCCTAATTGTCCCACGGTCTCCCCACAACTGGCCTGCTGACACCTCGGCACATTATGGATGCATAGCAATTCGGGTATTTTCCTCTTACGACCCTGTGTCATTTATTCATAATGTGAGAACTGCGCTAGCTGTTACCAAGGAACGATAAATGACCTCTACCTCTCCCACTGATAGTGAAAGCAGCAGCACGCTGAAGGCCCTTGGGTGAGCATCTGGATCTGAAGCCACCACCTTCCTCTCCTTCTGTCTCACCTTCCCCAACTATGCTACCTGAATGCGCTCATGATAACCTGTTTATCACCTTCATTTCATAATTGGTTAATAATAACCAGTTGAGTTGATCAGTGGTTCCTCACACAATTAAATCAGTGCATGGGGTCTGAAGCGATCACTGAGATACGTTGCTGCTCATCACATTGGTTATGGCTCCTCCGATGCTCTGTGTGTTCATTTCCTGTGTTTTGTGGGTCACACGAATGCAGCTGAGGTCAGCTATATGCTGAGTGAATAACATCTCTTCTGTGTGACTAACATCTCTTCCAAATGCTTTACACTTGCATCCATTTAACTGACACTTTCTAAGGTGGAAAAATGACTCACACAATCAATCGTGTCCATGGACGGTGCTTCGTGGTCCAGTTTGGTAAGTCAGGCCACATGCCTGCACCTGGAGAGTCCAAGTTATTAATGCTGGATTTGGACATTGGATTTATTTTAATGCTTCACTTTGGTCTGCATTTTGTCTATCATCATGTGGCTGCCAGTACTTTAAATATACCGTGCAGCCCGCTGCAAATATGGCCGATCAGGTTGCTGCCAAGGAAGTGGTTATTTGTCATTTGGTCGATACTACTATCCAACAAATGATTCAGACAGATAACTCACACAGGAAGGTATAGAATGCAACTCATAAAGAACTGCTTTCCACACCACCACGAGCAGAAACACTGATTGTACAGCTGATACTTTGGGCAGGTCAACAAACATACATTTGCAAGTGTGAAGAGGTATTCATTTCAGCATACAAAATATTCCACTTTGTGCTAGAAACCCCCAAAGCACCAAGTGATCACAATTTAGTAGTGAACAAGAGCATTGGGTAAAAGGATCTGACTGAGGAGCGGCTATTTATCCTCAATGAATATGAGCCAACGAAATCAGACAGCCGATCAAACCCAGTCGGCCCTGTTCCGAACGGCACGTGAGCGACGGCAGCGATTTACCCGTCGCTCCTGTAGGATGCGCTTATGCATCTGCTATTTGGAAACGTGTCCAACAAGCCTTTACAAGTGATCTCCGGAAGGTTGTGCAGATCCAGTGCCGCTGAACAGAGTCCACACCCCTGCGCAGAACAAGCCGCATTTTTTTCACGGGATATTTTCGCCCGAACAAATCCACAAGGAAGCTGGCGGGAAAAAAAAAAAAAAAACCCTTATAAAATAGCTCGCAAAGCAACAGCAGCAGTCAGATAGGTTGTAATCATGCAGAAAAAATTTTTTTACGTCTTTGGAGTTTTCTGCCACCAGAGGTCCCAATCTGTCGTGAGGGAAGGAGTGACACGTTCAAAATGGAGGGAGGCCCTTCAACCTGACACACCATCCTCTCAACACCGTCACGTATTCCATGGTAGCTATGAGCAAAGATATGAATCATCTGTGATGTGCACGCCCTCAGCGGGAATACCGCATAACTACTTACTTGTAAACAAGGCTCGAAATCTTTCTATCTTCCAAAATCACAGCTGTACCTTTTTACTCTTGACGTGAGATGTGACCGCCAAAGCCGAGGGTTTGCATCACTTCCTTTTTTACATTCCCAGAACTTCCAACTTTTTGCTCAGGTAGCCTTTCCAATTTCTAGTAAACCTACACACAGGCTGGGATTATTCCCTTAGTGCCGCCGCATATACTGTAAATACTGGTCAGATGCTGTTTGCATGTTTTGGTACGAGACAAAAAAAGGAGAAGTGAAATGGAGAAAAGACTAATAATAAGAAAACTGTACCAGTTTTTGGAATGCTTTGCTAAAGTTTCCAAAGGAGAAGTACAAAGACTAAGCATTTCTTTCCCATAGAGAGTAAATGGAAAAAAAATGGAAAAAAATAAAAATCCAAAAAACTCAAAATGATCAACAGCCAGTTATGTAATAATAAATAAAAGAGAGATTGTTAATAATGAATATGTCCATTTAGGCAATCTGGGTTTTTTCTGCATCCATGGAAACGTGGATCTGCATCACTGACCTTTTCACGAGGTAAGCTATTAGTAATTACACTATTTCATATTTAGAAATATTTTTAAAAGTGTTACATGGTGTGATCATTACTTAATAGTAACAATAGGAAGCAAATAAACTCCTCTGTCTGATGCCAATCGCTCATCGACTTCAAAGGGTCATTTGCCGGGGAACCAGAAAAGCTGTGGCCTGAGGGGCTGCGTGGACATGCAATGGAAGCTGAAACAGAGTGATGCTTAAGAACGGCAGTCCTCTCTGTGTGTAGGTGAACAAGGTGAAAGTGTGAGACTCAGGTGAAGGGCGGCTGCCGATCTGGGACTTCGGTAGCGGATTAGCAGGACAAACTGGCACGTTCACAACTCATCTTGGCAGCTTTCCTGCCATTTTGTGCTCTTATCTATTCAACCTTCTCTTTTCCTTGATCATTGTCAGGAAAGCAAAAATCCTAAAAATGTGTCTCGAAAGCAACATAAAATAAAACTATATATACTATACATATACCAGCTACTTGTACATTTACATCCATTTTAGAACATCATGAGTGATAAAGCAGGTTTTTTTTCTTTCTTTTAGTGAAAGACAGAGACCAGGAATGCTGGCAGGAATGTCTTTGACTCCCACACACACACACACACACACACACACACACACACACACACACACACACACACACACACACACACAAAGTCAATAGATAGATATGAACGAATAAAGAAATAAGCCACAGAACCTGTCTATCAATATTTTGAAAAGTGTAAAATTCATTTAATTAAAGATTTATTTAAGGTCTTTAAGTTCAACTGTTAGTGTTTTGGATGATGCCACAGACACCTGACACAGACATTTTTAATCGTTGCTAACCTGTTACTACAGTGTTTCTGCCCATGTGCTAGTCCATATATACATCATATACACTTAATTTGCTTATTTACAAACTGTAAGATGCAGTTAGTTAAACTCTTATGTAGTGTGTGTGTACTCTGTGTGAAGTGAAATTTATTTTATTGGCTGTGTGACCAAAATACATTCCTCATACCAGCAGATGTATCTGCCAAATAAATTCCAGTCTGACTCAGAATGTAGCCTTATACTTAAGAAAACGTTATTATGAAAGTATTGATCAAAATGCATTCCTTTCTTTTCAAAAGAAACCACAAATAAGCATGAACTTATTAAAGTGACTAAGCCTTTCCTGAGTGGGGAAAAAATTGTAACAGCAGTTAAAAAAGGAAAAAAGGAAAACGGAAGCAGGAAGTAGTACATTTGTGACTATATATTACACATTGCGACCGGTGGAGGAGCTGAGCTGCCGATCTCACACAGAACAGTGTGGTCAGCCGCTTCTGATGCACCCAGGCTTTTGCAGCGTTCTCTCTCTCTCTCTCTCTCTCTCTCTCTCTCTCTCTCTCTCTCTCTCTCTCATCCCCCCTCGGCTTGCAGTTAGCTTTTTGATTTTGTTTTTTTTGTTTTGTCACTCTTTTTTGTTTGTCTGATGTAATATGTGAACGAGCTGCTATGTTTGTGCTTGTCTATGATAATACATGTTTTGACCCAATAAAGGGCTTTTTAAAAAAATTCAAATTCTTTCTCTCTCTCTCTCTCCGTTACAATAGCCGTTTTTTATATCTGTGCCCCTCACGGTATAACAAGCAGAAGGTACGGAGTCGCACACACACTGTGCCAGGCATCCTGCAGGAACACCCTGCCACTCTCTGCTATTTAAATACTCAAGAACAATTTCTCTCATCCAAAGTGGATGCTCTGCTTCTTCTTCTCCGCCATGTGGATTCCTGGGCATCTTCACAGTGTCTGTGCTGAGAGCTTTGTGCTGTACAGCTATGGCTGCAGGGGGGGCGCTCTTTCCTGCCCCATCTGGTACCTCCTCAACTGGCTGTGGATGCTGCCACACTTCTGGCTTTTCAGCATTACTTTGCAGGGACACTGGGGCCACCCCTCCCCCCTGCAGCACTGAGCATAAATGGAAATGGCCAAACATCCCCCATGGACTCCTCTTATCTTCACACCCAAACAACCAAAGGAAAACCAATCTGCAGCAATAAATATTACAAATAATTTCTGGTGTGTTCACAACTATCATATAAATAAATACTTTTAGTGGCCATTATAAAAATATTTTTAAAGCATACATTCCGACTTTTCCTTAAATTTAAAGGCCGTTTCCTTAATCGTCCTACTTTAAAAAATTTGAATGAGGGCTTGGCGAATTTGTCTGACACTTTTTTTAGATTAATGTGGGACATGGAGACCTGATAAACTGCAGTTTGTACTGTTCATAACTATTTGTTCCACTACTATTTGTCCTCTATATTTTATTATTGAATATACTATTCATCATTCTTCCTGCTGTGAAGTGCTTTAAAAAGTTGCTTTTAATTAAGTATCATTGCACTCACATTTACTTTTATTCATTTAGCATACATTTTTGTTCAGAGACTTATAAGGAACTCAAGGCAGCTTACAATGCTATATGCCTGCAGTATTTATTATTATTATTATTATTATTATTATTATTATTATTGGTGTTATTAATAATCATAAAGAATAGCTACTTAACAAATGTTGCTTTAATTTTTAAACATTTTTCAGAATGATTAACTTTATGAGTTTCACTAACAAGATGTATTAATGTATGAACAAAAGTGAAATGAACTGTTATTTTAGGCACCGGTATAGGACTGTGACAGTACAAAATGTCCGCCCGTGTGATGTCACCGCTGCTCCAGCACAGCCGACTTGTTATCACCTCTGAAAAAAAAAAAACAGAGCATCTGATCAGAGCACATCCTACCTTTGCTGTAATTTCATCAACTGTTAAGAGTTTGCTAAAGCAAACAAGCGGCGGTTTCTTCATCGCGTGCCGCTCACAAACACTTTTGGGGGGTGGAAGGTTCGGTCCGAGCCTATTGACCGTGCCCTGGAATCCGAGCGCTGGAATGAAAAGAGGATGTGTGAAGAAGTAATAGGTTACATATGGTTTCAAGATGACAGAATGAGAGATAAGAACAAACAAAGCAACATACTTTTCCCCCACTTTTCTGTTTTTGTGTCCAGTTATGCTATGGAGAACATTAATGTGCTCATTGGGCTGCTCCATTTTTGTGGGTTTCATCGTTCTCAGACATAACAGCGCCATTCCAGATTACCAATTCCTCACAAAGCCTTTGTGCTTGCAGAACAATGAGCCGTGAGCGGGAGGCCTGGGCTGTCACATGCGACCTTTGATTAACGCTCCGGCCCGGGCTGAATGACAGGGAGCCACCGAAACAAGACTTCCCAACAGGCCCACATACGAAACCCACTGGCCTCACTTGTCGTGCTGAAATCATACTGTACAGCTGGGGGTTACTATTTTTATACAGTGAAATTGACTTTTCCTGTTTAAATGATCACATCTGATGCTATTATAGGGTTGTTATAAAAGAACAGGACATATTTTATTACTCAGTATCATACGGACATGTAGTGTGTTGAGCATTTGTAAGATTAAGAAAAAACTGCAGTAGTTACCTTATAGATTGGTTTAAACTGTGTGTTCATATGACACTAAGTTACTGAGCAATACATTCACAAAAGTATTCAATTCTTCCTGTGTAATTAGAGGTAGGAACCTCAATATCCCTTATTATACCAAAAGATAAGCAAAAAAAACTGCCTGTCTAATATAATATAAAAAATCTTGTTTATTTTAGCTTGAACCACTTTGTAGCTTTTACTGTTACTAAAACATGTTAAAATAGCAGCATGTACTGTAAATATGTTTTCCTACATGCGAGTGTGCATGCATGGACACACACACACACACACACACACACACACACACACACAGATATATACATATGGGACATAAATGGGACGTACTGAAAAAAAATACATTTTTATTGTTTTATGTAACCAGCTGAATATGCTTCCTGTTCTGGTCTGAAATTCCATCCAATCCTGTAAGCTGTTAGGATGTCTAATGTGTGTTAATATAATTAACAAAAATAAATAAATTTCAGCAATTTCACAACTTCAGTTTTGTGTTTTGTATTTAATTAAAGCTTAAACAATACACTAAAAATATATGGAAAGCATATATACTTTAATAATATATTATTATAAACTTCATTGTTTTGTTATTTATGAACAAACAGCAAAACACCTAAAAGTAGAAATTTCAGCAGATACAGTAAATAAATTTCATATTTCATATTCAAATGTAATAAATTTCAGTGTAGTGAGAGCAGAATGCAGAGCCAGGACATTGCTGCAGCATGGTTTCCTCTGAAGCTGAAATAAGTTGTTTGTGGCCAAGGGCAAAGTGCTACAGTGGAGTTGACCCCTGGGCTACGTGGACTTAGGTCACATCAAGTCGGAAAGAGAGTGAGTCACGACTGCCAGGTGAGAGAGTAACGGTGTTACACGCCAGCTACACACATGCTGGGCAAACATTGCGGGACCCCACATGGACATCTGGGGAGGGTGACCGAGGACCTGAGGTGCCAGGTTTCCCTTCTCTACACTGTGGTTGAGTTACATAAAAAAAAAGTTCAGCCCAAAAAGTTGAAGCTTCTATGTTATGTGACAAGATATTTACTCTTGTATTTAAAACACAGTGTTTCACAGTCTTCACTAAAAGCCTTCAGCAGTACAAAACCTCCTAATCGTACAGTTAGTGCTGAACCAAATTTCAGTGACAAAATTGTTATTCTGCGTAATTCAGAGAACAAAAGTGAAAACTTTAACAATTTTTCATACTCCCACTGTAAAAGCATGCTGCTATGGGAACTAAGCCGTTCGATCGACAGCACTCGTTTCTCCCCAGCGCAGGTTGACAGAGATTCAGTGTCCATTGCAGTAGGGTGCATGGATGGGTCACCGGTGTACTGTCAGGCAGCCACGCACACCGTCACACACTGTCACCCACACGCAAGCAATTTACAGCCACTTATTCAGCAAACACAGGAAGAACATGCAAGCACCACAACAGAGAGCGAACAGAGACTGAAACTAGGCCCACTGAGAGCCACAGCGCTTCCCACTGTGCCACTATGCTGCCAAAACGTGGAAAGTTTTTTGGAAACAAATAAAAAAGTCTGCACAAAACTTTAAATGTGCAGCTTTAAATTTAATTTCTTGACATATATTGTTTTGTCACCCTTAGAACATATCAGAACAAATTACAATATACTTGTTTTAGATGTAAAATAATTTTAACATGGTGCTGCGAAACACCACCTATTAAAGACTTTGGTTAATAGTGTAGGAGTTACTGCAATATTCCAGAAAGCATTGTCCAAAAGTTTCCCAAAACACCATTTTTTTGTTATTACAGCACAACTGCTATCAGTATCGGTTTAAAGACACTTTCTACAAAAATAATACTAGCTTTATTTATATAGCACCTTTTGTACTAATTTTGCATCTCAAAGTCTTCTACAAAAAGATAAAATGAAAGGAGTGTACATTATATCAATGTGGTGGTGTTTATTATAACATACCAGAACCATTCTCCAGCGTAAATTTCATTTATTTCATGCATTACTTTCAAACACCACTTATGAATATTGGAGCATTTTTTCTTGATAGCATTGTGTTTAGCCTTGGGGATTTTCCAAACTGCACTTTGATCCAAATGACATGGTCTGCACTGCAAAAAAAGGAAAGCGAGTGGCATTGTGGCAAAGTCACTAACGGTGCTGCTATTAGACCTCAGGTTTCTGTTGTCAGGACAGTCCCGTTTGTTTAAGCCGAGATTTGGCCGCTTCCAATCAACATTGCTGGTGAAGAAGAAGACGAAGAAGACAGAAGAAGAAGAAGAAGAATCCTGTTTGTCCATCAGATAGCCTTTGTCCAGGAAATGAGGAAGAGATCCTGGGGAAGTAGAGATGGACTTGAACAGTCAGCTTGAGGGATTGCAGGCCAGCAGCAACAGCACAAACAACTTTTATTTCTGTTATAAACAGGGAGGTGGGGGGCCTGATGTCACCTGCTGGTTCATCATGCCTACAATGGTGTTTTGGTGAAGAGAACAAATCTCACCTTGGATGTTAGCATAATGAACGAAGAGCAGTGATGAGCTGAGGAGGACAGGTCTCCTCCGCAGCTGGGGGGGGCCGCCGCTGGTGGGGGGAGGGCCAGGCAGTACTCTGACATGTGTGGAATACCACAGGAGCTGAGGTGATTAAGGGTAAACAGGACAGCTCCTGCAGCCGTCCCCGCTTGTAGAAGCATCTGACTGAAACTGCAGGACTTCCCTCTGTGCAACCAGAACATATGACACTGACAGTCATTTCATTGTGTTTAGGATGAAAAGCAACACAAAAATAACAACTGAGCTTTGAGAATTAACAAAAAGAAAATTCATATGGCATCTTAACATATCAGACATTTAGTGAAAAATATACTCTTTAAGATTGTCTTTTCTGCATTGCTTTTTATAGGATTCCTAATCTGGATTTGCCTTTATCTTCAGTTTACCGTCACACAAGGTGCAGTCATGACATTCATTTGTTCAAAATTTATGGACTTTCAGCATCATTTTATGTGCACGTATTGACATTTTTAATGTAATGCACAACAGTGGATGCTATAATTTACCCTCATCTTTAATTCATTTTGGTTTGTTTGTCGTTTGATGACATTATTTGTAGAAGACAATAAAGCATTATTTATTTTGTTCACGAGAGAGGAAAGAAGAAACACAAGAATAGAGCTGCTGAAATACAACACATTGTATCTCCAAAAGACAAAAAGGTTAAAACTGCAGAAATGAAGGCAACTGTGGAAAACACATCAGCAGTTCATAAACACAGGCTGATGGATCATGATACACTGGACCAAATTATTATTATTATTATTATTATTATTATTATTATTATTATTATTATTATGCACAGCTGTTGCAGAAACAGTTGAAGTTGAAGAGCCTGGAGAAAATGGAGGAAGGCGCACAGTTCACTTCCTTGTGGCACTAACTATCCTTGTGTTTTGTCGCTGCTGTTTCTTTACCTTTCTTGCAAATTATTTTATATTTGTAATAATGAAAATGGAAGTTAAAAAGTGTCAGGTGTACATGTGAATGCGGTGCTTAATGCAGTCACCCGAGTGAGACCTTGACTTCACAAAGTGTTGCACTGATTATTGCTTCTTTTTATAGGGCATTGCACTGAAAGCAGCTCTATTTCTAATTTTCTAGGCTCCCAAAGAGGAAATGTTTCATCTCTTTGTAGACACCCAGATACTTCCTGGAGCTCAGTTGTCAAAACTGAATGGAAACAAGAACTGCTCCGTGCAGCACCTCCACACAGGCTTCACGGTGCAGAATGCGAAGCAGCCATGTTGAGATGCTCCTGTTCATTTGATCACAAAACACACGCTTCTCCTCAGAGGACACTTTTAACGCGCAACACTCCAAGTTTCGGCCACTCACCTTGTGAACAAACTTAAGAAGCAGCGTACTGAATGGATCTGAGAGACAAAACGTCTACTGAATAAATTGCAGATGTTCACAGCTAGGGAAGGTTTTAACAGTTTCGGGTGTTCGGAAAAGCCTTCGTCGCAGTTCAGAGTGAATTTTCCGGGAGTTACGCATTATTTGCTGGGGGTCTACTTCGTCGTCTACGTCCCCCCCCCCCCCGCGCTGCGTCGCGCCCCTCCCCCACGGCCAGGTTGAACTGTGGGAAGTCGCGCGCATCAGTTGCCCCACTGTCGAACAACACCAAGCTGGGTTTCCTGCTCTTTCAAAACACACACACGGCTTAAAATATATATGTAGTCACATTACATAACTATACATAGTATGTCTATATCTTTTTTATATGCATATATATAGATATATATTTAACCGATATTATAACTACAGTATGTAGCTATTTGTATAATGACTTAATATTTTATATATAGACAGTTAAAATAATAAGGTTATATATGTAAGATATGAAAAGGAAAAATTTTACATTAAGTTGATTTGTCATTGCATTTGGGTGAAATAACCAAAATGGTAACCCGTTTGATAATGCATGACAGAACTTCTGTTATGTACATATTATATATATACATAAAATCGCACTTTTGTGCGTATATAAAAAGATGAAGTGTGTAATTGGCCAACGTGCAGAACTTTCACTTAGCCTGCTGCTGCGTTTTTTCTTCTTTTCATTTTTCTTTTTCTTTGTTCGATTTGAATTTGCGGAGAACGTGCCTGTGGGTGACGTGGGTTTAAAGAGGGATGGCGGAGAAATGCGGTCCCTTACAGTTCAACAGGTCGCTGGTGCAGAAGAGAGGCTACAGACCTTGTGTGCGGAAGGAAACCAAACCAGCTATTGGTGATGTGACAAGGGAAAATAGAGAAATGTGTATATATCAGTTAAGTTTAAATGCACTCGTTGTTTGTGGTTTCCCTCGGCTCTAATTCACTTGACGGCTTGAAACCATTTATACAATAGGCTCCAGTGAAAACGCAGTTTTTATTAAGTTTCACAACTGAACTTGATGTGAATAAGTTTGATGTCGGTAAATCTGAATAGAAGATAAAAACTTAAAGACTGATATACAGAAGATAAAAACTTAAAGACTGATATACTCGTTTTCATAACTGTTCTGAATTCCGTCGGGTCATAACGCCGTGGCGACTTTTCTACACATTTTACTCCAAAATACTACCAGGGGCGAAACCCCTTTCCGGCCATATCATTTAAAATACTATTATAGAATAGGAAAACTTATACACTCGGGCGAAAAGTCCGAATAAACTGTTTGTGGTCGAAGTGGAGAAAACCAAGCATTCCACCATAACTCCAGTTAGACTGGTGTTAGGACCCGGAATGGGAGTGCCGAGGTGTGTATTCTCACTGTACCTTCTGCCACGCACAATAAGCGTGTACAGTAGAAATAATAGCACAATTAAGCACCGGTGAACGCCGGTTATGGACACGTGATCTCACCCCCCCCACCCGCACAGAGACAGCGAAAAAAAAGAAACCCGACGTTCGCGCGGCGCGAGACATGCACGCGCGCTGCGGCGGCGCAACAGCTGCACGGTGTGCGCGAGAGATTTGCAAACAACGGGGAGTTCGCCGGAGTCAAACGGCGAACTCGGAGGCCTCGCTGCTGGGCAGGGCTCAACCTGGGAAGCTGCTTTATTTCACTTTTACACGCCATATTGTGCGGGTGAGTGTTGCTAAGGTTTTTTTCTTCTTCTTCTCCTTTATGCGGTGCCATTCTCGTGCCGGCGGCGCGCGCGCACGCACGCACGCTGTGCTCGTGCATGATCAGCCGCTTGCTAATGTCGGCAGCCAGCTTTGTGTGTGTGTGTGTGTGTGTGTGTGTGTGTGTGTGTGTGTGTTGTGGTGTGTGTACACTCCTACACAGGCGGCATGGGCACCGTCTAATGTTGCAGGAATGCCGTTTGGCTCCCCAGTTTAATAAAGAAATGAAACAGACGGTTGATAACTGTTTTTATAGTCGCTTTGAATGGTGGCAGCGGACTGGTGCGGGAACAGGCGGTTGCATGAGTATTTCTCCCTCACACAAACACATGCTCTTATTACTGCTAAGCGCCGTCTCGGCCTAGTAGTGTGAGTTTCGGCCCACAAGTAACCAGTAGTTAACCCGGTGAAATAACATTGCAAGTAACAGGCGAGTACACCACAGAGGGTTGCAGTTTCGTCACTACTTACCTACTCACACTACTGGGGATTTAACCCTAACTACAACTTATTCACAGCCAGTTTACAAACGGCTTCTTTACATCTATTAATGCTTCGTTAAACTGGACTTGTTCATGGTTGGGTTACCAGGTCCCATAGTTAGGACTCATCGTAAGATCAACAACGTTATTAACGGAAAGGATGATTATCAGCATGAACAATGGACTGTTGGCATGACGGCTTACTATAATGCAATTATATATAGATCTATATAGTAATAACCATACAATATCTTGCTATTGTTAATATATAGTATCATGCTGTAATATATATGCTGTTATTATAAAAGGAAGGATTCCACTTGTTGAGCCGCCAACTTTGAACCACTTGTGTAGATTTCCTCTCTTCATCTGCTGTGAATGCAGATGTAGCAAGCGTTATTTTTCAAAAGCATATTTCACTTTGCACGGATGGGTATTTTGGATAGCTGGCTGTTGCCGTCCCATATGTTCAATGTGTGTTTGAATAGTGTGTTGTAGGCACATCGGGGTGCAGAAGTGCGGAGGGATGTAAGCACGTGTCAGGAAGCGCGCGCCGGGCACCGTGCACGGCGGAAGACCCGGTTTCGCCGATCGCTGTCGCTTCGGCGGCGGACGCGCGCGTTCACGCTCGAAGTGGCGTTTTACTATAGTAATCCCACAATCTGTGCCTTAGTTTCGACCGGGTCCCCTCGAAGGTGGAGCGAGAGGGAGGGACGAGGCGGGGATCATAATTCGGGAATATTAGAAGTGTGTCAGGTACGTGCGAAATGGGGGCGTCACTTTTGTCTGTGTGTATGCGCGCTCGTGTGCCTGGTGGTTGGAGGATGGGAGGGGGGGGACGGGTGCGAGCACGGGGGGGGCGGGTTCTGTTCATTATATGGGGACTCATCGGTGCAGCCAGCAGAGAGCGGATGCCTTGATACTTGAAGAGGAGGTTGGCTAGATTTGTTGAGAAGGTGACGCGGATACACACGGGGGAAGCACGGGATTGACCGGCTCCGTTGCGCTTTATAATAGGTCTGTACGTGTGTGTGTGTTAGCGGTGTCGCTTTCCGCTCAGGAATTGCTTAAAAAGTGCTCGAGCTGTGCGCGTCCCCGTCGTCGGCCGTGGGCAGTCCCCACTGTGGCAGTGCAGCGGTGTGAGGAGAAGCCGATCAAAGTTTCGTCGTGTACAGTACGAATTCCTTATCTTCTCCAATGTCCCACGTTTTTAATATACTTCTGCTTTTAAATCGTGTCGCACCATTCGCGTTGTTTTTGAATGCAAAAAGTCGTTTTCTATTTTTAAAAAAGTAGTCGAGACGAGTAGTCGGTCAAGTGTTTGTAACGTATCGGCGTCGTCGTTGTTGGCGTGTGTGCAGTGGTTTGGTGGCTGTGTTTATGTGTGCTTTGGACTTCGGGAATCATGTAGTTCACGTTGGAAAGCTTCAGATTTTATTGTTAGAAAGTTTTTTTTTTATTATTATTATGTTTTATTTGAGGAAGAACTATTGATCCATTGTACGGGTTCCAGGCGAACAACAAAAGAGTGAGAAGAAGCAACAGCTGGACACTGGGCACCACACACTGCTCTTACACACACTTCCTCACACACTATGGCTCAGAACCAACTGAAGAAAGATTAAACAGCACTTTAATACTGTATGTGTAGTGTGTATAGTATATTTACTTTTTATACATATATACATATAGTGTGTGTGTGTGTGTGTGTGTATATACAGTGTGTGTGTATACAGTGTGTGTGTATATGTGTGTGTGTGTGTGTGTGTGTGTATGTATATATATATATATATATATATATATATATATATATATATGATATTTGTATTATCATATTATTATACATATAAAACACATAACTTTAGTTAAGTCCTTTAAATTTTTACTGGCTGTGTGTTTATGTACGTGTATTTAGATATTACAAAGGATTGTGTGTCTCAAGTGTAGTGTTTTTGGGAAATGGCCCTCAGTAGATCCTCAGGTTGTTGGCAGGAACTTGCAGCGCAGCCTTCTTCCTCTTTGCTGGGGCGGTGAACGCATGCACACGCTGGGATCGAGCGCTTTGTCAGTGGAACTCGGAAGGGAGCCAAGGGGGAACCCCAAACCCATCAAGATGGGATGGGTGCTGAGGTTTTGCTGCTGGCCACCTGCCATGCTCAGGCCATGAGCGGGTGAGAGTTACATCCCCTGGCACAGACTTCAGCGGAAGAGGCCCGCAAGCCCTAAATGTGCTTCTCAGCATTTGCAGGAGGAAGACATTAGGGTCTGACGTTCTCTGAAGGTACATAAGGCAGTGGAGGGTTTGTTTCATTCTGCAGCTGAATGAGGGAGTTTTTATGGTGTGACCTTATAATCGTGTATTTTATTAAACAAGTATTTTAATGTAGTTTATGACATACTGGTTCAAGTATGAATAAATGAGGATAGAAACTTTTTTGTAATCTATTAAAATTTCAGATTCTCTTACAGAAAGCATATGTATTGTGAAATTGTACTTTGAATATCTTGTATTAATAATGTGTATATAATGCATGTTGCACGTCTGTTATTTGAAAAGGTTTTGAGAAAGTCTTGTGCAATCTATATTTGTTTAGAGTAGTCTGCTGCCCTTGACAGTAATAACAAATATGTTGGCCTGTTTTGTCAGCACTTGTATGACTGCAGGATAAAGCAGGAGATAAAAATGGAAGCTGCTCGCTCTAGTTGTAGTTTCTCATCTCTTTCACTTTCTTTTGCATGGTGTTTAGGTTGTGCAGTTCTCCTTTGTGAAGATGGCGCAAGGGGGAAGTACGCTTTAAAATGGGAATGCGACTTACTAGTTCTCTGCATACTGAAAACTATCGAACAAAATAAGTCTCAGTTGCAACTTCCTACACTCAGTATTTGTAAGATTACTTTTTATCTTGGTATTGGGTCTTGTTTTGTCTTTTACACTAGATGTCATTTGGTAAGCTGTAGCACAGCATTACTTGTTTTGTGTGTTGTATTTGTATGTATAGAGTGCAGATTTGCATGCATGTGTAGCAGTAGTACTTTAATGTGTTTGTTTCTGGCAGGGAGCCATGATGCACAGAAGTGTAACCACACTTATTTCACAGAAACCTGTTGCGGCACACTCAAGATGCGCTTCTGGCTCCATCTGTAGCTCAGTGCTGGAATGAATAGTGGAAGGAAGCAGTTACCTCAAACCTAGCTTTTAAAGAGCGCTCTTCTTTGAGTGGCCCCCTTTCATTATGAAGCCTTGCGTCACGTATGTTCTGTCTCTTCCCGTCCCTGAGGGGATGGGACACAGACACCTACATATCAAACACAAAATGGGGGACATGTCCCAGGGGGGCCACGAACAATAAAGTAGCTGTTCCCACTGCATGGCATATTGCACTTATCTGCTTAAATGCGGTTCATAAGGGCAGCTGTGTGTCTGTTTAGAGGTGCCTTGGTGTTGATATGAATGCCCAAATCTGCACGGTAACACAGTGTACACACATCAGGGGTCACTGTGAGATGAAGCTGTCTTTTTGTTATCAGCATGATTTATTAATACTCATTTTGTCAAAACCTCTAGAGATATTGGTTTCTGACAGTATGTTACCAACCAGGTGGTGTTGGGCCCATTGTAGGTGACTTCTGTGAAAGATTTATTTAAAAAAAAAAAAAAAAAGTTCTCCCTCTAAACCCAGATTACTTGGCCTTTGTAATTTAGAGGAATATCTTTGTAAACTGGCTTCCTGTTTTTCTGTGTGTGTGTGTGTGTGTGTGTGTGTGTGTGTGTGTGTGTGTGTTGTGGCTATTTGCATCAGTTAGAAACAGCAGGTTGACAAAGAGGGAGCTGTGGCAATAAATAACGTGGACTCTGAGACTTCCTGGGACTGTTTCCCTCCCTTGATGTTCCTATGCTGTGGTTGCTGTAGTGATCAATCCTGAAAGGATGTGGTGGTATTGAGTGGAATGGCAAACAAAACGTAACTGCCTGTCTCACCTTAGCTCCCAAGCACTTACCTTGTGTTTTTTGGCTTTGGTGGATGCGCTCAACACTGAAATGGTTCAGCTGCACAGCCTTTTTTCTGCCATGGTTTTGTGCCTTGGTATGTGCATTACTGTTTCTTCATTCTTATGCTCCTGGGTGTGTTGGTTGGTGTGCTGCTGTGTGGGTGAAAGGAGTTCTGCTGGCCTGATACCTTGAGAACTTCTCTGACAACACGGAATGATTCCCCACCCATTAATCCAAATACAAAAAATAAGTCATAAAATGTTTGTTCTTTAATTCAGACTTGCATTGTGCTCAATTTGAGTTGATTTCCAGTTTTGCTTTTGTTTTCTTTGGTTGTATAAGGTGTGTGTTTGTGGTAATCTTTCCTCCATTGAAAGGTTAAATCTGTGTTGTCTTTGATAGATGCCTGGCTGATCCGCTTTTCTTTTTTCCTTCCTTGCAGGTGGTAGCTGTCGAGAACTGATATTGAGGATTGTCACAACAAGGACATGTGAGTGCTTTTTGCTGGAAACTTCAGATGACATCTCTTGTAGCTGCAGGGCAACTGTTTGGAGCAGATAGATAAATGGCAGAGGGAAACTGAGAAGAGTTTCGAAAGCTCTCACTTTATCTAGATCCCCCTTCCCTGGAAGCTGCTTGTTAATATTCCCAGACGCCAGTGTGCACCACATTGGAAATTCACACACAGCCAGCCATAGTAGAAACAATGCCAACTCATCGTTTGATGGAGTATGTGGCAGGTGAGGAGGGCCTGGACCAGGAGCCTACGAGTGACGCCAGCGCCAGTATGACCCTGCACGCTGCTGTGCCCGAGAACCCATCCGTGGACTGTATGTTTTGCGACCGCACATTTGAGCACCAGGATGAGTTGAGCCCACATGTGCTTGCCCACCACCCTGCCACGTTGTTTGAGCCAGCTGTGCTGCGTGTGGAGGCATGCTTCCGCACCCCTGGGGAGCAGCAGGCACGATCGCGTCCAGCCCCACTACTGCAGGAGACCGAGGGAGAAGATGGCCTTAGCTGTGCGGTGTGTGGCGAGGCAGTCACAGATGCCAGTGAGCTGGAGGGTCACATGCGTAAGCACCGTGACTCCTTCACCTACAGCTGCACCCTGTGTGCGAGGCGCTTCCGCGAGCCCTGGTTTCTGAAGAACCACATGCGGACACATGGGGGGAAGTCAGGGGGACGTTCCCGATCCCAGCTGGACTCGGACGGCCCCGCCACCATCAACGGCGTACCGGTCGATCAGTCGGCCACATCCTCTGTGTTGTCGCCCTTTCGCATGTGCATGGTCTGCGGTTTCTTCTTCCCCAGCAAAGAGGCCCTGACTGAGCACAGCAAGGTGCACAGGCGGGAGCCAGACAGCTCTGGGAAGGAGGGCCTGTCTGCCAACATCTCTGCCTCTGACCAGGAGTCTTTTATGGGCTCATTCAGTCTGCACTCCAGATCAGGACAGAGCGTGCAGCCCAGTCAGTCGGCCCGGTGGATCAGCCAGTTGGACCCCATCACCACCTACCAGGCGTGGCAGCTAGCTACCAAGGGTAAGATAGCCGTGGGCCCAAGCTCAACCAAGGAGCTGGGTCACGACACCACAGCTGCCTCGGAGAACGAAGAGTCTGGTTCGGACAAAGAGGAGCTGGGCAAGATCTGGTCCGCAAGCCGTGGTGGCAAGGCTTCCAAAAATGACTTGGGGCGTGAATTGCGGTCTAAGCGTACTGGAGGGGACACCTCATCGCCAGAGCCTGAGCAGAAACCTCTGGCCAAAGACAAGCCCACACAATGCAGGGATTGTGGAAAGACCTTCAGGACGTACCACCAGCTCGTGCTGCACTCTCGGGTTCACAAGAAGGACAGAGGTGGAGCTGAGAGCCCCAGCACCTCCTCGGAGGGCAGGCAGGGCGCTGACCGTACAGAGGAGGGCTCGGAGGATGGGTCCGAGGCCGGGAATTCAGGTAAGCACAGAGTTCCTTTGTGCCATAATGGCACCTTATTCATATGACGGTGTTTGTTTGTACCTGTATAACAGTATGATTTGGTAAATGCTAAACTAACGTTCTGTTTCAACCTCTTGCGATTTCAAGAACTCAGATAATGTGCACTAATAACTTATTACATTAAAACTTACTTAAATTATAGGGCTATTGAAATGGACAGGACACGGGTATTCTACTTATTTTAGTTGTTTCATTTCAATTACATGCATGTTGGTCTAGTTTCTTAGTACAAAGACACTTCTGTGCATCTAATTTTAATGCACCAGAAGCCAAAACTCGTCTCCCCTTTCAGGTTTCGCCAGATGTTAACTGGCTGTTGTTGTGCGCTGCGTTTCTAGCCTAGTGCCCTTGATTTAGTTACAGCTAAGGCTTCCAAAAGAGCTCAGATAAGAAATGAAGAATTAAAACGTTCGCACTCTAGTTGAGAATTTAGTTATAAGTCACTTGGCATACAGAGATGAGTGGAATGTAGTAATTTTGAAAGCGCTAAAGTGCTTGATTTGTTCATCGTGTTACCATCAAGTTCCTACAGAAACCTTTGTCTGCATCTAAATACATGCGACGCAGGTTTGTTTCCCTTTAAGTAGTAACTGTTGTTTTTTTTTTTTTTTTTTTTTTTTTTTAAACTAGCATGAGTTTCTTGACACTCGATACTTAATTTTTTTGTTTAATTGATATAAATATGTGATTAACTGGAATATAAAATAGGAACTTAGGGAATTGGGCTGGAACACATTAAAGTGAAACCTGTTTTTAAGGTGGTTTCTGCCCATGAGCAACAAGGAAGTGTGCAGAAGCTTAGAAAAAAAAGGAAAATGGTTTGATTTGCGCACTTCTCGCAAACTTGAGAATTTGGCTGCCGTATCAGATGGCGTATCCCTGATCACACGGGGCAGTACTGATCATCTAAATACTAGTTTAAGTTAAAGTTGTCTCTAGTAAAAGTGCTGTTGTGGTGGTGTGTAAACCCCACACACATACACACAGCTGTAACAAAGCCCTCTTAAAGACTTTTACACGCATTGAAAGAAAATTATATAAAATATGCAGAGAACTGTTTTGTATGCAGTACTTTTCTGTAAATGCAAATTTTTTCACCTGTGTATAAGTTCAAACAATGGCGTTCCCTGTTTGGCTCTTTAGTTATGAGCGCCCTCTGCTGTTCAGATGTGGAATACCCAGCAGTCCCATGGGACTCATCTGGAGTTTATTGTTGTCGTGGTGACTGCATGTCCCTCACGCTGCCTTCTTTGTCCACAGATAAAAGTGAAAATAGTTTTGATGCATCAAAGCTCAAAATCCTTGCACCCTCGAAGGAATGCAGCTACTGTGGAAAAAGCTTCCGTTCAAATTATTACCTCAACATTCACCTCAGGACACATACAGGTCAGCATGGCTGTAGATGTCATTTAAATTTTAGGGGAGGGATTAATTTTCATCGAGTCCCACAGTACACTTTGTATTTCAGTGATTGAGAAAGTATTTAATTGTTGAACTTATTAATATTTTTAAATGCATTCCCAGTTGTAAAATGTTAAGCGTAGTTGTCCAGATGTGCTTCTGTGCTGTTCTGATACGAGTGCTTCCTTTCTGTATCCCATGCAGGTGAGAAACCCTACAAATGTGAACACTGTGACTATGCTGCAGCACAGAAGACTTCCCTTCGGTACCACTTGGACAGACGTCACAAGGACATCCTTGAATCCGGGCAAGCAGTAAAGCTGGATCCGTCACCTCCGCCTTTCCCTGCTGATGTCAAAGAGGAAATGTGTGATGTGCAGGCGGAAGCCGAAGAGAACAAGCTGGGTGTCCACTCATCCAGGGAATTTGATGTCCCCTGCGGTACTGTGAAAAGTGAGGTGGTTCCCGTTGGGACGGGGGCTCAGGCTGTAATCCCACACCTGTCTGGCAGTGAGGAGTGTAAGATTTTACCCACAGATCCTAGTCTGAAGGTGGAGAAAATGGAGGTGAAGGAGCAGCTTACTGAGTTACCGTTAAACCTGTCCTGCAGGGCACCTCGTTCTCTGGCTGACACTTGCGTGTCAAAAAGCACTCTGTTTGTCAGTGCCTGTCCCCTTTGTGCCTATAAAACTAATTGCCCAGAAGTTCTTCTTATGCACAAGAAAGTGGTCCATAAGGAGAAGCAGGACGCTACCAAGAGGATCCCCCCCAGGGGGTTGGCGGCCCTCAAGCAGAAGCGACACACCGGCTGCCCCCCTGCTCTGGAAGGCCAGGATGTTGCTCCCCTGCCCTCACCGTTTGGTCGTCATCCACGACGGACCAAGTCCCCGTCTTCCTCTGAGAGGTCACCGGTCACACAGGCCGTCAAACGCACCCTTTCTTCAGAGCCCCGCCGGGTGGCTCCACCACCCAGTACCCACCCCAATGGCCTGATAACCCAACCAGGTGTTCCCAGGCAGCCGGAGCGCCAAGCAGAGTCCACTTCTCTCAGGAACAACTATGAGCATCTTTCTGTGATTCGGCCGAGTCCATCGCCCCGGTTCGGAGAACCTTCTTCCAAGCGACCTAAGCACTCGGGCCCTATGGCACAGGAGCCAAGGGCGGCACAAGTGGCCGGCTGCAGGCGAGAGGATGCTGGCAGTCAGCTGCTTGTTACTGGGCAGAGTGCCCGAGCCCTGCCACAGCGGAGCCCAGCTCTCCAAAGGACTGCCCCTCAGATTTGCGATACTGACAGAAGCACATTCTCCGTGGCCCACTCGTACGGCCCCGGTAACGTGGCTTCTCTGTACCGCCCCTCTGTTGGATCTGCTCACATGGATCTGCCGGCTTCTGCCACAGGTAAGCACCTCCACCACCCCGGGTTCTCATCCCTGTATTGTAGTATTTGGTGTAGATATTTTGCAAAGTGAGTGCGATTCTTCCTGTCTGAAATGTACATTTTTGTCTGGCAGACAGTGCACGAGTCTTAACAGCTCAAACTTGTATTTTCACTGCCGAGAATTTACATCCACGGTTAAATACTTTGTAAACAAACGTTGTGGAGATGACCTGAATGACACTGTTAATGACCAGATTAAAAGTGTGTGTGTGTGTGTGTGTGTGTGTGTGTGTGTGTGTGTCTTTAAAAGGTTAGTGCTGTTGACAGACTCGGCCCCAAATATGCCGTGTGCACTCCACAGTAGTATTAGTGTCAGTCCAAGTGGTAGGACTGAGCACAATGGAACAGTCCACTTCAGTGCCTGTGTCCTGCATGGTTCTGCCCCCTGTTTTTTCCTCCCCTACCACCTGACCGTTAACATTGCTGTGGAGCTGCAATTTTGGTTCCTTGAAGAAGTCCCTGGCCTGTTGTGTTCTGCCCCGAGATGCAATGCATTCCTGGAGTCTCAACTAAGCTGTTTCTTGTCTCTTGCTAGGGAACAGAGCATTTGGGTACCAACGTTACCCAAACAACATGGCACAAAGGAGACCGAGCCTCAGCCCCAGGAGCAGCGCGTGCCATGGATCCACCGACAAGACTGTGTGAAGCAGATGATGGTGAGACTTTTGACTTGCATCTGTGCTCATTGTGAATTGCTTTAAATTACTCCATCATGGGGGAACAAACGATAAAATGAGCCATTATTCTCTCCTTCACCCACCAGCTAAGGAGTGAAGAATGTTCAAGTTGCCATCATGAGGAAAATGCGGAATTTGAGGACTTGACCCACTGACATAAGCTGTGATGCTTACCGACTCTTAACACTACTGCGCATAGTGTTGGCTCTTCTCGGAGAACTGGACCACACTGGACGCTGAGCTGGGCGTGTGCGACCAGGAGTAATTTTTGGACAAAACGGGAGTGTGTTGGCAGGTTGCAGCTTTGGCTTTGCGCACTTGACCTCAACTGAGGCTCAGCCCATCCAGAAACAGACAGAAAGATGCTTGGGCAACTTAAGTGCTTCACCCATCATAAAACTTAAATGAAACTGGAATGCAGCTCATTTGTTGACGTAAGCAGAGCAAGGAAGCCATGAGTTGGCTTGGTAATGCGTGTGTGCGTGCAGTGGAATGTGAAGACCATGCTCACTTTGTGCTGCATCACAGAAGAGGCTCATGGACCTTTTTGTCAAACTTTCTGCCTTAAGCGTGCAGCTGCAGATGGTGACTTCCTGTGACTGCTGAACCGGGTGTTTCTGAGCACAATGCCTTAACAGTATGCAATGCAAGTGTGTGTGTGTGTGTGTGTGTGTGTGTGTGTGTGTGTGTGTGAGAAACAGAGAGAGAGAAACACACACACAACACGCAGACCTGTATATTGTTTAGCCTTTTACTGCAATAAATTGTCATGTGTATTTTTCAGGGGGGTCATACTTTGACTTCATTTTTGTTTAGTCCCCCCACTGCCCAGTGCTCTTGATTGTTAGGCATGTTGGGTTTAATGGATTTTTAAAAAAAAATTTGTTTGCCACCTCCTTTATTGCAAACATTTTTGCTGTTAGTTCCCCTTCAGACACAGAGGCCACTCTGGGTTGCCATTACTGCACTGGTCTGGAAATGTGAAACTTATCAATGCAGTTACCTTCCTCAGGTGTGTGACTCAGCCGAGCATGGCAAAGTGCTTTTGTAAGGAACGTCTGTTCCGGCAACACCTTTCGATATGTGAATGTTGAATTATTTTCAAATCTTAATCAAAACTGCTGTGTACGAACACATTTACACAAGTATGAGTTTATTTATTTTCAGTTCTCTCAGTGTATTTTTGTGGGATCACAGACGGTGCTTTACAAACTCGCTGTATGTGTGCACCCATGGAAATGCCATTCCTCACGGTAAAGTCATACTGAAATGTTTACAGGTTCCATGTATGTACATTTGTGTTATTTGTTTAAGTAAATGGTATTAACCCCAGTCCTTACGCTATTATCTTTTCAAAAGTCCACTTCCTTCTCAGCTTGAGGTATTTTTTTTTTTTTCCTTTCAGAAAATTTTTGGAATGTTGATGGTTGCTGTCAATCACTGTATTAGAACAAGCAGTTCAGGTGTGTTTCTTGGTGCTTGTTTACTGTAATGTTTAGTTTGAGGTGTGTGTGTGTGTGTGTGAGAGAAAGCGTTTCAATCATCAGTATTTCTCACCTGTTGCCCCAGGTTATTTCTAAGCGGTAGAAATGGCTGCCGTGAGCACAGGTTTGTTTGTAACATGGTGTGGATGTAAAATGTGGAAATGATGTTCCTGATCTGAGCCGCAAGCTGCATCTGTTTTTCTTCCAAATGTTGCACTAAGCATTTGTTAATATGCGTTTTTTTGTTTTTTTTTGTTTTTTTTTTTTTTTTTTTTTAAACAAATGGTTCACTGATGCTCTGTTGCCAGTTATGAACTCGAGCTTTGACCCTCTTTGGTGTTCAACATTTGTACGAGATGCATGTTTACAAACAAAACAGTACAAGGACTGGGATTTTTCTTCTTTTTGAATCATTTGAAAATGTAATTCTATTTTATTGCTGAGGTTTCTTGTACTTAACATGATTTTGTAGAAAATATTTTTTTTCCCAATTAAATGTATAAACTGGTAGAATAATTAGGGTTTTGACCAATTTTCTGCTGAGCGATGACAGTATTGTACACTGCTGGTTGTATTTTGTTACACAACTGGAGTATCTGATATATATGTTTATTTATTGTTTCATGAACTGTGTGTAGGGGGGTATTGCCATTCAGCTGTGTTGTTTTTGATTTGTGTTTGAGTTCACCTGTAAATATAGACATACAGTTTTTTTGCAACGTGGCTTAGTTTTTGTCCACCAGCATCACAGCGGGAGTGAAATTTCACGCTCTTGATGCTCAGCGAGAGTGGGATGTGTACAAAGGGGCTTAAATGAATTGGATTAACCAATCATTAATTGTCCAAGGCTGCTTAGGGTTCTGAGGTTTGGACACAACAGGTGGACAGGGTCAAGGGGAAGCACATGTATTTAAGTTCTGTTAATTTGTGTGTTTGTGTGTGTGCATTAGTTGCTTAGAATGTAAATTCACGTTGAAATCGTGGAGGCGCCGCTAGGGGGCAGTGTGTACAACATAATGTGCAGCAAGGTTGGGTGGAGAAGGGTTGCTTGGAGGTGGTGGGGGGGTGCTTGTGCGCCAGCCACCTCCCCCATTGTCACTGCAGACGGGGGCGTTCTTAAAGGGCTGAACTGCGGTTGTGCCCCCTGTGATGGCGAGTAATGGCTGGCGCCACTGTAGCCCCATGTTAATTTCGGCACTGCAAGGAAAACAAAGCTGCGTAGCAGTTGGGATCGACTGGATGTGGAGAGCAGCTTCATGATCCTGCTGAAGCCCCCTCCACACACACACACAAAAGGTGCTAATGCCAGAACACATTCCTGAGATGGGGGCACGTGCAGCACTCATCACACCACTGTGGTCCGTCAATGGAGGAATTAAAGGGGACAGTGGGGGAGGCACATTACACTCCCCACCCCCACTCCCCCAGTACACCACATCTGTTTGCTGTCGGTTCCCGAAGGCCATCACTGTGTAATCTATTGCATTAGCTCACATTAGAGCATATCGCCCAAGGGCCTGAGTGATCACAAGAGAAACACACACACACACAGTGAACATTCACTTAGCATCAGGCTTCCATCCCCAGACCCCACACACTTGGCCCCACGTGCAGCAGGAGATGCTTCCTGTCCTCAGCCAACTCTGGGCTGATGACCATGATGTTCATTTCCTGTATTTTAATCTGCTTTGGGAAGGGAGGTGGTGGGGGTGTAAAATAATTCAGCTTTAATGAGTAAAAAAAGTTCCTCTCCTCCCAAATATGCACATCGGCTTCTTCCTGCTCAGTTTCAGCAGAGTGAAGGAACGGTTCGTCGTAGGCCGGGAAAGCGCTAAGGATTTGATGCTCAGGGGGTTTCGTGTCACATTTAGGCTGCAAATTATACATGCAAATGCTTTATATGTATATATTTTTATGCTTCATACATTTTTCATATGCAAAAGTTTGCTTTTATACAGTAGTTATAGCAGTGAAGCTAAAGTAAGCTGCTACTACTGCTGCAGCTAATAACTTGAGTAGCTAAAATCTAAAGGTGTATTGAAAAATAAACCAAACTCTGTCAGAAAAAGGAATTTTGAAGGAAAAATTCCTAAATTTTCTTTACGTTAAAGAAACAGAACTAATGCGCTGAGGAAACCCTTAATAATTCTCCACGTCTGTTCTTCTCACAATTACGATGTGCACTCCTTGCACTGCTGTACTGTTGGGGAAACAACTTTTGCAAAATAAATATGGCTCTACAGCTGATTTAAAAAAATTTTCATGAAATATAATGTATTTTTGCATATTTATATGTGGTTGTCTCCTTACCACATTCGATTGTTTTTAATAACAGGCTGGAGCCGTTATGTTCAGTACTGCTTATGGCCACCAGGGGGAGACGCACAACCGGCTGAGGGCCGCGGGTTTGAATGTTGCGCTGCAGGCGAGCGGAGGTCGAGTTTGCGCCACATCCGGGACCTCAGAACCACGCGGCGCCGCGACCCCGTTGATGGCGGAAGAACGCGCACGTTAACCGGGCTAAACTGCGTCGATTCCTCCGAAATGACTGACAATGAAACGACGCTTCAATGAGTTTTCGATAAAAGTGAATTAACCGGCGTTTTTCAAATCGCACAAAAACAAACATCCCCGCCAAACTTCATGTGGGCGCAATCATTCTTTTCTGCTGAAATGCTGATGTTTTTCATTCACTGGGAAAAAAAAAAATTGCAAAACCAACAAACCTCAGGTTACAAAGCAGCGTCCCAGACTGCACGCAAACCAACTAAAATGCACCATTAAGCCATTAATGAATTAATTGTATGTACCACCTTATTTAACATTTAAATTCCAAGTTAACATGGAATTGTATACTAATTCCTTTATTATTATTATTATTATTATTATTATTATTATAAGCTGTGAAACTACCACTACCACTGGACTACCACTACTGATGCTGCTACTACTAATACTAAAAAAAATAATTCCGATATGATCAGTTATCACTTGCCTGGTGCAGGGACATGGTGGTTTGGAGCCTATTCTAGAGGCAAAGAAAGTGAGGCATGCAGGGTAAACTATGGATTGAATGCCAGTCTGTTCCACACGCACGCACACACACGCACACACACACACACACACTACAGGTAACTCGAAGTCTCCGATCCACCAGATTGGACTGTGAGTAGAAACTGGAGCGACTGTTCTCACGCATGTACGTTTTCCCCCATAAGAGCTGTGTTTAACGTGGTTTAAGATGAGCACATATTAACCCCGGGTTTATTTTTAACAACAAAACGCTGCTTCCAAAGTCTGGTTTGCATAGTGGTTTGTTCTTTTTCAGTCTTCCAGAATAATCCTTAGCCAAACGCGTCGCTGCATCTCTCGTTCTCATCTCTCCAATGAGTCATGAACAGTTTGAAGGGGGTTGTGTGCACGTATGGTCTATCGGCGTGAATTCGGGCATCTAGTAATTATTCCGTGGGAGACAATATTTGTTTTTGTCGAGTCCAAACACACACAGATGCTCCACGTGTCCAAACAACACGGTTGATGTGCTGTAATATATTTATACTGTTGTGAAAAGTGTGTTTGCATTATTTATCTCTCAATTGGCTGAAGGAAGGGCGTTTACCTGGAGCAGCACATCTCTCAGTCCATCGTGCAAAAACAGCATTGCGGGATTTCATTTTTCCCCAATTATCAACGCCCGATAGCGGCCTGTTTTCGAGGGCCGATGTTCAAGCAATCTCACGTCGCAATTTAATTTTTACTCCAACTCTCCCAATTGTCTGCGTTCGCCTCCCCGCTGCTGCCTTGTAAAATTTTTTTTATTGTGTTTGTTTTCTTGTGATGAATTTTAACTCGATAATTTTAGTGCACAACCCAGTACCCAATGTTCTTTCACGCTGCCTTAACAATCATTCATCTGTGCTGAAAAGCCTCGTCTGACGCAGAGTTGGATTTTGAAAACGCTCAGAGTGAACAAATGTGAACCGCAGAAGCCGCGGGGGGTCGTTTTTAACTCGCGTTGGCCTTTGGAATGGCCTTTTGCCCTCCTCGTGCAGTGCCATCTGAACGACGGTCGATATCAAGGTGTGACAGAGGGAAACTGACGGCGACGAGCGTGCAGAGCCAAGCTGAAGATCATGCGGCAAGAAACAGGTTTCCCTTGGCCCATCTGAGAGGTGATTAAACAGGCGAGGGCCGCACCAATTTGGCCTACGCGGTCCCAGACCCCCCTGCATGCAGCGTTCCTCAAACATCATCAGAATGGCCTCGCCTCGCCCTTCAAACCTCAACCCCTCAAATTCCACTATAACTCCCCCATTTTTTCCACCTCCTCAGTTGAAGCTTCCGTTTACCAAAAAGACTCGGAAATCCTAAAAAACTGGTTGAACGTTGCCCGCGTCTTATTTTTGGGGCATCCTCGTTCATAATTGTTGCCTCCAGATTGCCAACTTGCATGAATTAGCAATTGGGCCAGCAGAGCTGAGATGGGCAGACCGTCCACGTTTCTCGTCAGGTTTGCAGGCAGGAGCTTTTGCCTGTCGGCACGGCTTCTTGCGATCGTCACCCCGTCCCTCTGTGGCAGAGAAGTAACGTGATGGTTTTTCACAAAAACAGCCCCTGGCTTCACAAGAGGGACTTGGGTGTCTGGAGACAACCGGGGCCATATGGAGCAGGGTAGGACAGCAAGACATACGTACAGAATAATGGATGACATGTCATGTTTCATGTTGCTGAGGACCCATCAAGAGGTTTGGTTCGGGGAAATCAAGAGGATTACATGCAGCAGAAGCGACTGGGTTGCATTTTCACTCATTTTGCAGTGCGCACGATCCTTGAACAATAGAGACACGTGGTCTGGCGGTCGATACCAAATTTGGTGGGATCACATTCATTATTGTGCTCAGATCTTACAGAAGTTCCTCACGGGTCACTAACTTGGGTGAGATGCATGCAAATCGGTGGAACGTTTGTTTGTATTTTTATTTTAAGGTCCACGTCGATGCCACGTTTCATTCCATCCAGGCAAAATGGAGCGGGGCTTTAAGGTCAAAGGCTGTTGGCCACAACTGTTCACCGATATCATACATTCATAGAGCAGATGCCCCGGCTTCCCTTTTACATGCTGATAGCATGATGCATGAATAATACATGCTTCTATTTTGAAACTCCAAACTTCCAGAACTGGGTGCTCATTCGGAATTGGGTCTAGCGGAAAAAAACTGCAAACAGTGTTCATGCTGCCCTCCTCGAAATAATTTTCATTTTGATTTTCCAAAAAAGTTTTGAGGATGCACACTTGTTTGTTCAGTGTCTTTGTCAGTGTGTTTATTTGGATGCCCGTAAAAGCAATTTACAGTGCAGGATATCAAACCCTTCTGCTAGCGCTTTGCATGTTGAAACGGTGCTTCTTAATAAAGTGACGGGCACGTTTCCTCCAAGTAGGGCGATCCACTCCTTTGCTAATGTTCACATAGGACATAAACACATTAACGCCCCCAGAGCACCTGACATGGCTGCAGACTCCCGCACCATGAAAAGGAAGCGTCAGTAATCCCCTGCTCAGTGGCGGCCCTGAAACACATCCAGTCATTTTGTCAGTGCTCCTCTTCTTGTTTCTTCACACGCCCGCAGTCTTCGTGGTGCACCAGTCAGCCCAAAGGGTCTCGGATGAACTGAAAATGCACAAGGACCCACCTCAGAGCCATACCTCACGGACTTTTCCGGGGTGCGCGTCAGATCTCAGACCAGGAAGCCGTTTTGTGAGGGAATATTGCACTCCACCTGCATGCGAAATAAGCTCACCACCTTTCCCCCTCCCACACCCCATCTCTTTTCCCTTCCCGTGTCAGGCCCGCACTTAAGTGCTGTTTCCGATACCCATGAGTAAGCCCCATAAAAGCCGCCCCATCACTGCGGCGTTATTGTTTCTCGCGGATGATTGATTGATGGATGGAGGCTGACACTTCAATGAAGCTATTTCCACTGGCATCTCTATCCGATGATGTGCAGCGTATATTTTCCATCCACGCCTCATTGCTCGCCTGTGTCATTCCTGGAAGTTCATTTACACCATGTTCCCTGAAGGACCTTTTTTTTTGTCCATCGCCCTTTTTTCATTTTCCCTCCCTCTCTTTCAGCACCCCCCCAAACTCTTTTATTTTGTTTCACGTGCCATAAAATAAAGCTATTTCATGTCGACTCAGTAGAGCACCGGAATGATTTGCCCAAATGAAAAAAATGAAAAGCAGAGGGAACTTATTTACAGGAAGGGTAAAGCAGACTGTATCCCGCTGCTTTACTTTTTTTGCAGGTCCTTAGATGCCCGACAGCTCCATTTGTAAGTGGAAAAAGCGGATAATGGTGCGAAAGGGCTGGAGAAACAGTCCGGCCTCGAATCATACACTGACATCGGAGACTTGGATCCAAAGATAAGGGTGCAGAATGCATTTTCACATTCTGCATCTTGTTGCCATAAGGACGCTTGATGCGAGGCTCGGCACAGCACTGGTGGCCCGAATTTAGAGCGTCACTGTAACGGCTTTTGTGCTCCCATCGTGTGCAGGAAGCAGATGGCACGGCACCGTCAGTACGGTCGGCAGGCTCAGAAATGACAGCCACGAGCTCGCCCCTCGGGTGCCATTGGAGCCTCCTACTCTGAGTGAGTGATGTGCCGTCGGCAGATCCCGCCAACAGGCCGGTGCTGCCCTCCGGTTGCCCTCCTAATGAGCGCCTTGCAGCCCTCGCCACCACTGACACGTTTAACTGCCCTGGCCAGCGCATGCTCGCGCTGCCTTCCTTTTTCCTTATGCAGCTGCCCGCTCTGGTGCCTTGCCAGTCTTAGCTGATGTCGGCAAATTGGAAGCTCACCGTGTGCCATTTTGCTGCCTCATAAACGTGCCGTCTGTGCCCCCTTTTAAGGTGCATCTTCCTCACCGACTGGACCAGGGCCTTAATCTCAAGTGCATGTTTCTGCAGCCACGATTTTCTCAGTTCCCCTTGTAATGAATTCTCCACGTGGTTCATCTAGGGTGTTTGTGCATATGCAGCTATTTTTATTAATTCATTGCTTAGCTGACCTTTTTAACCAAGGCAATTTACAGTATCTGACTGCTTTAAGCAACATATGTTCGGGGATATAATTATGTTTGTTTGAGTAGTTCCGCCTAAGTATCTTGCTGCGGCAATACCAAGGCATAGGGTGTGAAGCAGCAGTCTTCAGCTTACACAGTTTTCCTACGATTCTGTCTTATCTGCTGTCCTCCCATTACAGTTTAACTGTAAAATGATAATAATATATATATTATTAAATATATATATATATATATATATATATATATATATATATTTCTCTGAAATATAATAGCTCTCCTAGCTGCATGGCATCACAGGGGTGTTTCTACTGAACAGTGGTTGTTGCTTTGGTTGCAGTCTTGTGGTTTACACAACCTCTTGTTTTAATAGATGCTTACTTGCTGTTAAAATTAGCTGAAAGAAAAGGTTTCAGAACATTTTCACCATACAACATCGACAGGCGTCATAGGTTGAGGACATCTATATATTTTGCACCTACGTTAAAACTGGAATATTCTGGAAAATTTAAATTTTACTGGCTCAATCTCTGGCATAAACAGGGAAAGTGATTTGACTCATATCATGGGGTCATTTGCTGCATTGAATGTCAAACCAGGTTAAGCTCAAGACAGAGAATAACAGAGAAGAATTCTTAGCGTTCAGCTAATGCAGAGAGCATCACCGATGTGCTCGAGGGAAGCCGCCACTAAGTTATTAGCACGCTGTCGCTTGCCATCTGGGTCACTCACAGCCAGCAGTTTCAAAAATGGCAAGAAATGGCTGCCAACTGCATTCCGGCACCAATGGGCCAAGGTCTGGAAGAAACACGAGTCATGACACCTCACTGAGATCGACAGTGCGTCACTTTCAGTGTTTACCAATGTTTTTCATGCCACCCTTTCCACTAGTACAGCAGTGCCAAAAAGCCGGCGTACGGGTGCTGTAGTGTTGGTGACGCATCGCTGGCAGTGAGCCTGGAGCTGCATAGCGCCCGGTCGCTTGCTTTCCATAATTGACGCTGCAGAATGAGACAACAGTGTTTGCAAATCTTGCACCGGATGCTGGAGAGGTCAGCGCACGAAGGCCCAGCTGCAGCAGGACTCCATTTGCGGTGATGAATGGCAACTCGGCTACAAAAATCCTGATTGATGAAGTCCTGGGATTTGAGCTGCTGCCATTTCTGCAGGCTTATCTTGACGCTAAGAGCAGCCTTTCAGGAGGATGCATGTTGCCGTGATGCTGTGGAAACAGAGCCTTCCTTGTCAAAGGAGAGCACAAAGGGGCAGCCATACACAACAAACTTGAGATTTACTGATGACTTTTGTTCTATGAATGCATGTATGTAGCTGTATTGATAGATTTGTGGCACTAAAAAACAAACAAACACGGGGAGGCTTAACAAAGACAGGCACCAAAATACAGTGACCAGATGGCCACAAACTAGTGAAAATATCTTCATATTTAACATCAGACGAACCATGGCCGTTACAAACCCGATAAGCTCATTAAAAATGAGTCGGTCGGCTTTCTCACTCAGATCCCCTTGTTGTTCCACAACAAAAAAGGGTCCCAATGGATACAGCATGACAAATAATTCTGAGACAAGGGTTTCAGTTTGAAATCTGGACTCAGTGACCATGTCGGGGTGGCAGAGGTTCTGTTTTCTGACTTGATCAAGAGATCAACAGAAGTCAAAATCAAGCTGCTGTTAAAACACTACCCTTGGTGTAAGCGCACTGCACAGGTTCTGACAATTATTCCTTCCCTCTTTCTGGCCGACTGGTTCCTTCCTGATGCTGACAGTTTTTGGCAGCCTGACAAAAAGGTGAAACATCTTGTAATGACCTTGAAAACTCGCAGGGAAGAATTACCCCCCACCGTCTATTTGTCCTCCTTCAAAAATGGTCAGAGGTGGAGAGACTGGAAGAACTGCTTCTTTATCTTTGGCATAAAACAAATGTAATTAGATGAACATTTTGAAACCAGGTTTGTGATACCGTGACTCTGTCAGGGTCCTATTTCTTCCTGACGTGGACTGAAGTGATATCCAGCACAAAATAATCCCTTGTATTGCAGGTGACACAAAAGGGGAGATTGGAAGGGTTTGGTCACGGATTTTAGAAATTCACCTTCAAGTTCAGCTGTGATTGTAACAGTTCTACCCCCACTTCTGAAACTGTTTACAAGTCCATGTCTTCTAGGCTATCTGTAATGAGAGTTTTCTGCAGTCAGGAATGAGAAATATTTTCTTAATTTCGAAATCATGTAAATTGCGAAAGAACTAAGCAATAATTTTAATATTTTTACAATATCGGTCGGTAAAGAGTGTTTAGTATTGTGGCTCACAATTCAATAGTTGTGTCCACATTGCAGCAGGAAGGATAAAAATACATCAAACTCACAGTTGAAGAGCTTATATTTGCTGAACATAAAAAGCCTCACAAGGTCAGTTGGAGACAGGCAGCATATTTTTCAGACCATTTTTTTTTCTCCATATTTTTCAGTTTTTATACCCTATATTCCATTTAAATTCTTTCTTCCTGTAAGTTCCTTTGTGATATGGGCATAGGAAACTTGTACAATGTGACTGTATAAGCTTTATTTTATTTAATATTAAATTAATTTTACTTAATACAAAGTATCCAACTTATAGTTTGACTAACAAGAACTGTATACATTTATTCACTGTTTACATTTTTTATTATTAGTATTCATTGTTTTTATCATTCCTACCTTGAGGAAGCACTATTAAATTAAATTCCATATTCGCACTGGACAAAATAAGGAACATTGGTTTTCGCATGCCAATAAATAAATCATTTTAATTAGTTATAAATTTTTATTTAGTTACACGTCCGTTACCCTGTTTTGGATCCTGATTGGTTTAAGGGCGACGGATTATGACGTCACTCGGGTAGCAGAGGCGGCGGGAGTTTTGAGAAGAGCGCCGGCGGTTAAGAAATGTATGTCAGACCGGGGAGATGTTAAATTTTTTTTTTTTTTTTTTTTAAATGTATTTTTATTTGAAGAAATTGATAACTTGTTCTGCTGTCGCCGGTAACTGTCCACAAGGTGGGAAATAAACGCAAAACTGACAGCGGAAAAACTATTGAGAACGCCAAGAGTCACGCGGCTTCGTCACAGGGACTCGGTGGGAAAAACGTAAAAAGCTCACCTGCCACGCACAGTGTTGGGGCTGCGGTGCGGTTTTCTCCCGCTACACCTGCTATTGATGGAGGAACATGAATGTAAATAGTTGTGGACTGGGAAGTGCAGGACAAACAGACTGTTTTCTACGGTCAAGTTCTATTTCGACTTTTCAGCTGCGTTCATCTGGCAACGACAACCGGCGGCTAATGTTTCCCTGTCAAGGCCGTCAGTGCCGGACCGCAACTAACCGGTAAGGCAAATGGTTTATTGTTATTGTCTGCTGTGGTCATGTGTTGTTATGCCATGATACCCGGTGTAAATGAAATACTCTTTACTGTCCTGTAAGGAAATACAGTCTAATGCAGTAAGGTACTTACTCCCTGTAAGATAATAATTCCTCACAAATGTTTAATGAACACTCGGAAGTTAGCGTGTTAGCTCTGACTGTGACGTGGAAAGTAGCTAAAACCAGTCAACCCTGTTGCATATTCAATTTGCTTGTAGTAATAACTTTTTTTATTACACCTGGTTCTGAATTTCAACAGTATTACACATTTACAAAATATAAGATCTTCTTAACACACTGCATTTTTTTGTCTAGCCTCGAGTGCAAAGTGCTGGAACACCAGGTTTGTGGGAACAACTGTGTGTTCTCTTGGTCTCTTTATATTGCACAAACTCAAAATGGAGGGCCGATGTACAGTACTTTGGATTGCTTTTAAGGCTTGACACTGCATAACCTCTCTGTCACTTGGTATTATTGTGTCACGGTTATTAACATCTTAAGTTTTGGCCACTGCAGAGCACGGCATAAGAAAAGCCCACAATTCAGCTTTTCTTATGCCGTGCTTGCTATTATGTATTGCAAATATATGCACATGTATACATATTGTTTAGCTTGATATTACATGGCACTGGTTTTGAGCTTGGAGCAGTTCTAATTTTTAGTAGACAGGACCTCAACAATGGCTGAAGCTCAGGGTTCCCACCTATGTTTAGTCATACAAGTTTCATGGTGAGTTCAAAAACAAGAAAACATTTCTGATGTTAAAAAGGTTTTAATACCTAAAGTAAGATTTGTGGCAAGAGCTCATTAACAATTAAATGGTAACCAGGTGATGTGGATCTATAACCACTGCTGGATCTATAGTCACTGATGTGGGATTTTGATTTTTCATCCTTGTTTAGACGTGTCGGATGGTGTGTACAATGTGCTCTACATTTACCGTATGTTGTAGTGGGCATATTAATGTCATATTCATCATAACCAGGTCAAGCAAGTTCTTTCATGTAATATGATTCTTTTTAAAATTACATTTTGGCAGAGGTAAACATTTTCTTCTGTAATCTTGTTTAGACTATTTTTAGCTAGTTTGATAGAGCGCTGACAGCAATATGTTGTAATCTGGTTACCTGTTAGTTAAAACAAAATGCGATAAATTTAAGTTGTCTTCACTTTTTGTTTTGCAGTGTTGTCTCATCGTGTTTGGTTGTAACATTTTCATATCTTTAGCATTTCTGAAGGTTACATTTTGTTAAAAAGCTGCTTATAAATATCAGTGTGTTGTAAAAATGCTTTCCAAGTACTGAAATAGATTGCCTGAGATGGTCACATTCTTACTGAGACTGACAGCGAATTAAGAATTTGTTGTTAAAATGCACTACGAAATAGGTGACCTGCCCATGTGCACTTTCAAAATCAGCAAAAATATCACCCCAAATTTTTATGCACAAGTGTATATAAAAGCACAGCATTTTTTCAGAGGACATGCCCTGTAACTACTTTCTCGGCCAAAGGTTGAAAGCTTATTACTTTGGTTCCAAAGGAGGGAATGAGTACATGAGAATAAACACAGCCGCTGAATTGTTTTCTGTCATCTAAACACAACTAAAGGGTCTGGTAAGTTCGTTTTCCCCAGTGTTACATTTATTTTGACAGAATAACCTGTGCACTTTCATAACTATAAGTTTCTTGCACCGTTAGCAATGCCCTGGCATGTCCTAAATAGCCTTGTTTTTATGGCTATTTATTTTTAGCTGCTTTGACAGAGCACTTCCTTGCTGTAATCTGTTGTTATCTGTTGTCTTAAATGTGTTCCTTAAGCTAATACCTGCACTCTTTATGCTACAATCAGGTCAGTTCTGCCCATGAAAAAAACATATCCATTTGTGAGGTCGAGCCCAATGTGCATGAATAGCTGGGACAGGACAAAGTCATGTTGCTATGTAGAATAGATTCCAGTAATACTTTCAACAAATTACAAAGCCCCTCCTTATACATTATGTGAAGACAAAACAAAAGTTTTCTTACCCAGTTTGCCCAGAAATGTCCAGAAAGTAAAACATGAAACATTATTTAATTATTCAGTAAATTCAGTCTTACTTTATATCAATAAGCAGGCAGAATATCTATAAAGCCCATATGATGGATACATACAGCACTAGTCAAAAGTTTGTGTTTATTTGCAGGAAGCTACCCCCCCCCCCCCGCCGCCACAGTAGTAGATTTGTTGAGGAACTGAGCTGACCTGCCTTTTGCAGCAATTCCCACAGATATTTAATACCTATTCTGCCCTTCTTCTGTCCCATTCAGCTATTGGCCAGGCTGCCCAGGTGTAGTCACATTTGTTACTGCTACTCTTAAGTGACAATAAAACAAAAACAAAGGCAAATAAACAAATGGGAGAGCATAGACCTTGTGCAGTTCACATACCAACACCTGGTCAGGAGGCTTTCTGGCATTTTAATGTTTTGCTAGAGTCTAAAGCTAAATTTCCTTTAAATAGAACAGGCTGTTAGACCCACATACTGGACTGAGACTGCAGTTTGGTAGGGCCCATGTCCATCCATGACATGATTTACCAGTGCCTTACTCCACACAAAACAGATCCGTTTCACTTTCTTTTACGCATCTCCATAATAGTCATGTCCTTACTGATCTTAGAAATGTAGGCTGCTATATGAGTCCAGATGTATAAAAGTAATTTTTTTATTTTTATTTTAATTAATTTTTTTATTTTTTTATTTTTGGATATGACCTCCTGTTAGAATCAAGGCACATAAACAAGTTATCTGCTTGCTGGTCTTTGTAGTGGCTGTAGATATAAAGGACTTCATTCTTGGCTGCATTTGAGCTTTTCTAGTTAACAATCGCAATGTAACTTTACTAATGGTTTGCAAGTGGAGACAAATGCTGCTTGTTGTTTTTGCGAGCATGTTGTTTGCCATGATGTCAAGGCAAATTTATTAAAAGTTCCGACAATGACTTTAGCTGTCTTTCCAGTAGCTGTGTAGGGTTTTGATGTAGGATGTTGAGTTTGTACCCAAAGGTGCTTTTGTATTGTATCTGAAATGTATTCTATTTAATAATGCTCTTTATTCCAGTGCAGAAAGATGCTGACAATAGCTGTATGGTTGCTGGATAATACATGCAAATTTTATGTCTTGATATATCTTATTAATTAAAGATTTAAAGGGCATTTAAATTACAAAATGGTACAGGATAAAATTAATTTTGGTCAACTTGTATTTATAGCTTCTACTGAAATGTATTTTGGAATTGCCATTTTTTAATTAATTAATTTTTTTTAAGACAGGTTAAAAATGTCAGGGTAGCAATAACAGATTTAAAAATGACTTTCTAAATTCTGTAACAGATTGTTTGATTTCAATTTCCCACCTGATAATGACAGCTAATCAGACATGCTTTACAAAACATCTCCATAAGAGATTATGCTGTATTTTTATGTACAAGAAATTTGCCAAATTTTCTGAATGGACTTTTTCCACAATTAATTTTTGATTCATTATTGCCATCCATTTGCCTTGTTTCAAAGGGTCTTAGATTTAAATAGAATCATGGAATAGTTTTTTTTTTTTTTTTTTTTTTTTTTTTTTTTTTCCCAACATGCTTTCGCTTTATTGTCTGTCAATTGCCTTTGTTTGTTTAATTTCTACACTTTTATACTATTAGGCTGTCAGTTTCAGTATATGCAAATTAAATAAACGATCATTTTTAGTGTGAAAACTACAGTCCTTACTGAACTGAACAAATTAAACGGTGCGTTACTGCAGTTAAATGTCCGTTTTCTGGTGGGAGTGTCTGAGTCTCATGAAAATTGCACCAAAGTGAAAGGCCGGATAAGTTGCAGTGGATTTCTCTGCCCGAGTGTGGGCCACCGCTTGTGGTGCACGGTTTGTGTGCTTAACAAAGTGACTCACTAAATTATTTACTGGCCCGGCGCACATGCTTATACACTGACCTTTTTCCACTCATAATGGACAGTTTCACACTTTCCCATTTTATCCAGCCGAATGCTTACGGAGAGACTCTCGTATGAAACGTATTGAATAAAAATGACAGCCATGGTTTTCTAGGGGGGGTTAAACCTGCTCTAAGACTTTACTATCCATCATGATGTTCAGAGCATGCGTTGGAAAGTAAGCAATAGAATTGTAGCTTAAAACGTGTTGTCCATTTTTGGTGTTACTTTAAGCGATGAAAGAAAAGACCCTTTCTATTGCACGTCCTTTTTTTTTTTTTATATGATGTTCGGCATAGTTGCACAAAAGAGGAAGGAAATCTTTAATGACATTTTAGCAAACCTTCCTGACAGTGATAAACTGCAATAACTTTAAAAAACACTTGGGAAAAAAAACAAGTAATTATTGATTTAAATGGGGTTAAAAAAAAAAAAAAAAAAAGCTAAATTATTTTTGCAAATCTTGTATTCCAGGGACATATTATATTGTGCTGTTGTATTGTTGTTGATTAGAGTGCCTGGTCTGTTTGGGTGTGGGATCAAATCCACCTCTGTATGTGTGCAGTTTGCATGTTTTCTGCATGGGTTTCCTCCCACAGTCCAAATACATGTGGTTCAGGTTGACTGGTCACTCTAAATTCCTCTGTGTGTGTGAGTGTGGCCACCTTACAATGGGCTGACATCTGTTCCAGGGGTCATTTCATGTACCTGCTAGTATCCAGGGATTCTGGTAGAGGCTCCAAACCCCATGACCCTGACCAGGATTAAGTGGTTAACAATAATGGATGATGGATGGTATTCATTAATGATATGTAAAATGCTGTGGAAAAGTATTTCCCGATTTCCTCTATTGTTTTTCTCACACTGAATGGTTTCAGTTTTTACACAAAAGAAACCTGAGCAAACACATGCATTTTTAAGTTGTTATTCCATTTATTTAAGAGTTGTACAACCCCCATATCACTCATTTGAAGAAAGTAAATGCCTCTGTAATCGCTCAGTCAACCTACTCACCACATTTAGTTGATAAGTAGATTCTAAGGGCAAAGGCACAAACCTTGTAGTGACAAATAGACATGTATTGATGGGTGACACCCACCAAGTAACAGAAAATATATTATGTATGTGCTCAGATGGTAACAGCCATGTGTATCTGGGAAGTATAAATACATTTTTATGCAAACATCTGTTGGTTTATTATTTTATTGTCAAAAACCTTGTGTGTTCAACGTCTGCCACATGAAGAAGCATAATCCCTAAAAGAGTTGTTCTGAGCTTGGTGTTAACACATGTTTGCATTTGTGATGCCTTGGTTTATTTTTGGGAACACTAGCAGTTGCGGCACTGTTTGCCTCCATTCCGTGTAAACTTTGAACACAGTTGGAATGTGCCAAGCCTCTGATGCTCCTCTGTGGAGAAGTGCAGATTCCCAGAGGAGACTTGGGCCATCCCTCTATACGCTCCGCTCACAAGGCCTCCTCTTTTGATGGTGGAGAGCTGTGTTGCTGAGTGTCAGAGACAGAGAGAGAGGGTGGACCACCTCTATCTCCTGTTGGATCCACTGTGTTGCCATTGCTCGTGCTATATAAGATGAACAGCTTTGCAAAGAAAGAGAATCCCTCTTTTCCCCCTCTCTGGTTCTCCTCCTATTTTTATACATTATGCCAAGTGTCTCTGCCAGCCAGGCAGGAGGGAGAAGTGATTGGACCTCTGTCTGTATTTCCCCAGTGTCTCCACATGGGCCGGCAGTTTGTTATCGGTAATCACCTCCGCGGGAGCGCCGGGTCTCATTCGTGCCGAGTTGACCTCCCGCCTGATGGAGCTGCATACACGGAGGAGCCATCCGTTATGTCGGCTCGGCCAGGGCCCTGTGTAGTGAGTGCATGCGTGTGCCCGAGTGCGATTCCCTCCTGCCCACATCAGTGCGTGGTGATACCCGCACTCTCTCCATCACCATCCTGGAGCTCAGCAGGTGTCTGCTGGGTCACTGTGTCTAAACCCTGTTCCTCAGTGGTGTGGAGGGCTGGTAGATGGTATGAGATGAGAAGAAAGACCTCATGTTCTGATTATTATTGTATATTTACGCACTTGTACACTTGAGTTTTTGTAGAAGTTATCAGACTTGGGTTTGATTCTCTGGAATTGGAGATCCACATTTTAACATTTATTTCTGTATCTTCTATATCTCTATTTCCTATTTTATTTTAAAGGCCAGATAAAACTGATAATAGAAAAAAAAAATTCAACATGTATACATAAAATACGAATTTTCTCAGGACTAGAGGAGCTGTCTGTTATGATCTGTTTCCTGTCCTGTGTCACTGGCAGTGAGTTATGGATGCATCTTTTTCACAGAGGACATGTGGGAATATAGAAGCCCCTGTAGCCTCAGGGTCTGGGCCAGCAATCCACTTAATTTACATTTATCCATTTATTTGGAGCTTTTCTCCAAAGTAGCTTCCAGGGTTAAGCTGATAGCAATGATTCATTCATTTATACAGCTGGGTAATTTTTACCATATCAATTCAGGGTAAGTACTTTGAACAGGGGTACTGCAGCAGGAGGTGGGATTCTAAACACTAGTCCATGTGCATAAGGCGTATAGATCTGAAGTACTGGGCTTTATGTCAGCGTGAGTGAAGACACTGAGGATGAGCCTCTTTAAATACTTTTCTTCTCTTTAGTGAAAATGCCACTATGGTGCATGTGTGTGTGTGCGCGCTCTAAAGGCAAAGCAGTTCCCTTTTCTCTAAACAGCAATAGCCAGCTGTCTTGTATCCAGTTTGACACCGAATACAAGACAGAGAGAAGTTAATAACTTCTCAATTGGGTTATGTTGCTTTACCTGCCAGTAATGGGGTTGAAAACCACTATACATGCAGATCTCTGGGAAAAGAAGGAGAAATCAAATTACTCTTAGCAGGACAATGCTTGCTGGGCTGGAAAGACTGAGGTTTGAAATGTACAACACATGAAGTAATTTAGACCACGTACGGAGAAGTCATTTGACGACAACAAAAATAAAATGTACAATTAGGCATTTTGAACACTAAATAATTAGAAAACATGGTTGTGGGGACTTTTTTTTTTTTTTTTTTTTTTTTTTTTTTTTTTTAAATGATATTTTGGTGTTACATTTTTTAATGTTAATTTAAAATCTAAGGAGGGAGTGGCTATGCAGTTCCGGCTGTTTCAGAAACACCGTGTCTTCATCTCGTTTTTTTCTTTTGCTCTTGAGCATAGCACTTGGCAGAAATGTGCGGTCACCTATAAAATTCTGCCACCCTGGCACTGTAAATTTAAAAAGAAAAAAAAAAAAAAAACAGAGAACAAGGCTGTAAACTCATGCTGTCAGTCAGCCCCTGCCACATGTAACACTATCCTGCCTGGGGAGAGGGCAGGTGCACAGATCGGAGGCGATGAGATGTTTGCGTGGATGTCAGCCTCACACTCGGCCCCGCTCTAAGTAATAAAGACCGTGGCGATGTATGCTGAACACAGAGTTCGAGACACTCACTGGGGTGTTTGCTGGAAGAAAAACAGAAATTACCCTGGTATCTTCTGTTGCAATTGAGCTTTGATGTGTCAATTTACATTAAATTTCTTAGTCTACATTCATGTTTTTATGATGGCTTTTGGCTCACAATGAGGATGTAGACTATGGAAAGAGGAAGTTATTGTCAATTTGCATATATTATTTGATATTTAGTTAGTAGTTGATTCATCTGAACTTCTGTATAAGGTCTGAGCTCTAGTACTGTCGATGAGCAGGCAAATGGAAGACTGATTCTCCAAAATAAAAATAAATGAATGGAAGCTGCAACCTTGGGAGATGCTTTGGTGTCAGTTGCATATATTGACAGATTCTAGCAAATACTGATTATACAGAATGGTTAGAATGGCTTTTCCTCTAGCGAGAAAAAAATTCATCTAGTGGCGATCTTTGTGTGTTTCAGATGATAATCCAGAATAGGTGTACAGTGCACCCAGAATTTACAATTGGGCAACAAGGGTCTTTAACCATATTTACTGTAATACTTGTATTTCATAATTTTGTGTTGTAGGGAAAGGGACAACTGTGCTTCGGCCTCTCAGGCTTTTACCAGGTACTGACACAAGGAGGCGTACTGTGGCTGCGGCTTTTTGGTTTTGCTTGGAGTGATGTTGCAGTAGAAAGGGCCTGTCTACAGAAAAACAAGAGGGTGAATGTCCTACGGCAGCCCAGTCAAAGTCCTGACCTCAATCCTGTTGAGAATCTGTGGGACTATTTGAAAATTGTGGTCCACAAGCTTCATCCAGTCAACCCGAACAACCCACTACAGATTTGCCAAGATGAATGGGAAAAAAATAACTTCTGAATGTTGTGCAAAGCGGCTGCACACTTACCCCAAAGACCTAAAGGTGTTATTGTAGCAAATGGTGGGTCTACCAAAGGTTCATTTATGGGGTCTGAATACTTTTGCAAAGCACCCTGTCTGTGTACTTCAGAAAGCATTGTCATCTTTTGTACATTTTGTCTCTATCTTTCTTTGTTCTTGCAACACTAGAAACAAAGGATTTCCCATTTTGTTGATCTGGCCACTTGGAACATTTTCACACATGTACATTAATCTGTAAACACTTGAATCGTGCACATTAATTACCTTCTTGAGGATTTTTTTTTAAACGCTGAAATAAAGCAGATAAATGAATGAGTTTCTTCCCAAGGTTTTGACTGTGCATTCATCCCCCAAGTGCCCTTGTTACTTTGCATTTTTAATTATAGCATTTTGTGACATTCTCCCAGCAGCTGCCATCCCTTTATGACCATTATGCTTTGCTAACCAAAGTTAAACCACGATCAACCTCAGAAAGTCAGAATGGCATTTAGTGGTATTTGGACATTTCTGGAGGCCTCGAAGTTGCATGTTTTGATATTTTTTGCTTTCATTTTATATTTTTACTTAACTGTTGAAGCAGTGTTGTGTGGGAAAGAGAAATTACCCACACTACATTTCATGGTATGAATGCTAAGACTAGATCTTCTAAAGTCTGCACATGTGCGAGGGTTGTGAGCTTTCACTTAGTCATCTCCTGCACATGTGATGGTTTCCATGTGTCCTATGTTCCAAGCAGAGGTGCCTATTAAAGAAATGTGGGTTATCTCATTTTCCTGATGCATGCCTTTTCGCCGGTTGACCTTGCCTGTTTTTCTCCTACCAATTTACCTCTGCAACCTTACAAGCATTTTGAGAGGTGCTGCATTATTGTGGCCAGCAAAGAAGTGAGGTTGAGGCCCATGGCTGGGGGGATGAGTGTCAGTGAATCGACTGTGGGGTTTATTTAAGGAACCGTGACTTCATGTCTGTGTGATTAGAGCACCACATCTGCTCAAGATTAATGTGGCACAAGGCTTTTCCACACGCCGAAAACAGTTGGGATCTCTGACTTTTCCCCTGGTTTTTTTTCCCTTCACTACGTTGTTTTTGACATGATGCATCGATCCCCTGTGTACAGCGGAATCAGACGGGGCCAGGTGCAACACCAGGATCTTCGCAGAATACAAACATTTCCTTTAAATCCAACGGGCGCCCGGGGGGCTGTAAATTAGACCCGAGCGGTGCACAAGATGTCTGGCTTCCAGTGAGACTGTACCCGGTGCAATAAACTTTGACATTGCTGCTTGAAAAATGGCGCCTCTTTTTCATTGTCAAGTGTTACAAATTGACGAAATGAGTTCATCGATGTTCCCTGGTCATTATCTCTCCAGTGGCACTTTGTTTTACAGACAGCGAGAGAAGGGACAGTGGAGATTAGAGGCCCGGCACAGTTTATCAAACAAAATCTAATATCATCCATAAGAGGGAATCTGGAAATCAATACTTCATTACTAAATTGTTAGCGAGGATGAAGAGTAATTGTGCAGGTTCAGCGGCAAGGCCGGCTGGGCCGGGGCATGGGAAGTTCAATGTCACCCGGGACGTGATAAGTGAAGGCGCTGATGGGAAGGAACATTTCTGTAATGGGGAGCTCTGGTTGGAGCACAGAGCTCACAGTGGGCACCGCTTGTCTCTGACTAGACTAGGCAATGAAAATGGAATAAGATGAAAAAAAATTACACCCCGCCAGGGTGTGTGTATGTGTGGAAAGTCATATTATTCTGTGTGCTAAACAGTGGGCGAGGGATAGTGGAGGCATTTTGACACTGAAAACAAACTGCATTTATTTACAAATTAAAAATTTTTGACTGCTGCTTTTTTTAAATTATTATTATTTAAATCTGCATTCAATGCACAGATTTTCCTTTAATTTTGCGTCACTTATGAGAAAAGAATGAGCCATAAAGTCAGATGGTCCTTCACTTGGAAAGATTTGGGTTTTGGAATGTGACTGCGGCTGTAGTCGAACAGTTTCTCTTACCACTGTACAGAAGCAAATTTATGCTGAAGCAGCAATCCAGTTTTTCTTTGTACATATTAACAAGTTCATTTAATCTACAGAGCAATAGTTCTGATTTTAATATTTGCAGAGACTGTTCCATATAGCACCACTCTTGTGGTTTCATATAGCATCACTATGAGAATTTGCTCAAAATAGAATTGAACATATTGTGCAGGCAGGAATAGAATAGATTTGTCACTTGTACAATTATTTGCAGCCTGTTCCCAGCATTATATTTGATACATATTTCTTGAGGACGGGTAAGGTTTTTTTTTTTAATATTGTCCAATAATGTTCTCATTAGTCCAGGGAGATGACGCACCTTCTGCTGCAGCCTTCTGGGAATTGTAGTTTGTGAGGAGCAGCCATTGCATAGAACACTTTGTGTGTGTGATGCTTGACCCAACAGACTAACATTATTTATAGATAAAGGGAAGGGAAATTGAGTAATGTTAAATATTATTCCATGTTTGTCTCATCATTCTGTATCTGGACAACATGACAGACAACTCCAAATGGTTACCGCTGGCCCTTGTTGAACCCTGATACCTGCTTATCGCTTGAAAGGCTCCTTTGGGGGCTCTCAGGAGTCACTTCGCGGTGTGTGCACACGCAAATGGAAGTGCATTGAGTCTGGAGGCCCAGAGGCGCTGCTGTTGGAGTCACCCCAAGCATGAGCATCCTGCGGGACCAAGGACTGGCCTTTTATTGAAGGTGGGATGTGAATGGAGCCCACATGGAAGAACATTTTAAAAAAAAAAAAAGAAACCAAAAAAAAAAAAAAACTGCGCTTCCTTTTGAGGGTTGAAGGGGAGCTACTTGATGCTGAAAAGAAGTTTTGCTTTTTATTCTAGACTCATAGCCTTGAGAGTTTGATCAAGTGATTTGGAAGCTTCAGTCCTCACTCTCATTCTGAAATCTCCCTTTTCCCATGTGAACCTTTCAGAATAAATAATTACAGTCCCATCCCAACAATTCCATCTGTACTCACATTACTCATGAACACCTTCAGATGTCCACTGAAAATAGCTTTTTTTCTTTTCTTTTTTTTTTTTTTTAAAAAAAAAAAAGGTCTTTGAGACAGTGCCGATCTCTTAATAACAACGAAACATTTTTATTGCAGCCTTTGACATGTGCAGAGGGAAGTTGACAACGCAGCTTCTGAGGCCCTTCGCTAATGGTTTCTGAGCAGCCCCCAACTGAGCCCTAAATGCCCGAAATGTCCATAAACAACCGCATACTGTCCAATTAGGCAGACAGAGATGTACAGGCCTGTCAGGCAGATTTGCATGGATAAGCACCTGAGATCAGAGGGATGATGGGGGATATGGTCTGCCGGCCGAGGAAAAGAGGGGAAGGGTAGTGCAGGACGGATGGCTTTCATTATGGTGTCAGGGCTTCACCTACACCTTCCCAATTACTGCCAGGATTAACTGATCATCTGGAGATGAGGCAAAGTAAAATAAAAAGGCATAACACTGCTTTTGCATCGCATCCTTCATCTGTCTTGGTGTTGTACCCTCTCGTGTGACTATGTGCTCACCCTTCCCTCACAGTGTTCCTGTGGATTTGGTGCACATCTGCTTAGGCTGCATGCACCTGGTGAACGGTTGGGGTTTGATGGCCATGGCACGGCTGGACATTTTCCCACGTGGGAAATAATTAGAATGTATGCCTCCGCGCTTTCCATGTCGTCGTCCTCCTTCTTGCCTGTGCTTTTGTGCCCCCTTGTCAGCGGCTGGAGGTCCCGCTGGAGCGTGACTCTTCTCGGTGTGCATCTGATGTGAATGAATTATGCCTCTTAGATTCATTATGGCATTTTATTTCTCTTCCTCACTAATGCTCTGCCTGCATTCCCCCCCACCCACCAGTGAGTCCTTCCCGCTGTCTGCTGAACTAGAGGAAGATGAGTGTGACTGCACATTAAAGTCTAGACAGAATCCAGATCCTACTGAAGGCTTTCAGTCATGCACCACCAACCCTGCAAAGTGTTGCCAGCGGGCTGAAGTGCATGAAGCCCAGGCCCATCCATAGTCCAACTATATCTAAAACTCCCATCTATTGCCCACCTATGCAAACTGAGCACCATCCACAGTCCGTCATGAGCTGAACCCCCCTCCATGGCCTACAAACCCATTCACACGCTACCTACATCGGAAGTACCGTTCATGTACCAATAACATGAATGGAAACCTTGTTTATGGCCTACAGATAAGAATTTGCGTCACACTTTGGAAGCCAAGTGCTACAAAGCTATGGGTCATTGAAGGTTTAATTTGGGTGGTATCAAAGCCATTGAAGGTTAGACGGTGCATCAGTAGCGTGACACGGATAGGCATGCATCTCTTTGTTCCCTAAATGTACAATTTCAAGTTCCTTTTGATACTGTTTTAACATAATACTTTTAAAGAAAGCCTTGCTCTGTGGTCAAAGCAAAATAGATTTAGGAATTATTGAAGTTATTTAATTGGAGTGAAATTGCTGAATTGAGAGTGAAGCTGAATTTATGTTTAAAGGATTATTTCTTCCAGTCTAATACCATTTAATGGTGTTCTTCAGAAACTGCTTGAATCATAATGTGCACTTTTAACTGAAACTATTACTACCGATGTGAGAACTGTTAACATAAAGGAGATTAGATTTGCCACTGTCAGAAATGATCTTTTTGTTGATGGAAAAATATAAAATGGAACATACAAAAGCAGCGCTTGGTATCTTTGACAAAAGAAAACATAAAATACAATAGAACTTTAAGAACTAAAGATTCAAGTCAAAAACCTCCAATATAATGTTTGTCTCAGGGACATTAGTGTACTCTTAACCGTGTACACTTAATGTGCAATGTTTCTTTTAAAAGTTAGCTTGACCATTGCCTTCTAACAGAAGGGAAAACCCTCTATCAAATGATCATGTTAAAAAGAAATGTACATTATTTAAGCATATTTGCATATGTACTGAAGCAGTTTCAACTCAATTTTTTCAGCTCTCGGAATTGAAACCTGTAACCTTTTGGTTTGTGTGCAGTTTTTTTTTTTTTTTTTAATCTCTACTTACTGTTCAGGTTGTGGAAAATAAACACCACAATGTCAAATATAGCCTGAAAGTGAAATTACACCATCAATTTTTTAACATTTTTATTACATTCTTATATAAACTTCAAGGTAACTGAAATGTTTGCAGCAAAATTACATTTTTGATTTGTCAGGCAGTTTTATAGATATTTATTTATAGTTCATATACAGTAGTTGCGTGCTTTATATTACATTGAAGGATGCTGACTTGAATAAAGGCAGGATAAGTGTTGTGTTGTTTTTAGAACCTGTGTTTTGTTGTCCGTAGTTCTAGCCCCCCCCCCCCCCCCCCACACACATACATACACATCATATCGCACGGTAATTCAAGAACCCAACTGTTTTCGGAATCCGATTGAGAACTGTCAATTTTTGTAATGATCGCGATGATGGAGATAGGAAGGCAATGCATCAGTTAGTAGAGTTCTTCACCAGCATATCGAACCCATCGGCGCGAGACGGGTTCTCTCAAAGGCAACTCTGCGAAAGAGTAACATCAGGTATCGTAAATAATTACTTTTGCACCGGGGGGAAAAAAAAGGAAAGCCTTAATTGAATTCATGCTGTTTTGTGTATAGAGGGTGACAAGAGCTAATGGGACAATTTAAAGTGCAAACAAGTCTTCGCTTTCTGTTCATTAATTATGGCTAATTATATGATCACATACCCTCTTGCTCAGGCACTTATTAAACTATATCACATCTGAGCTGTTAGCGCAACAGCCAAATGAAGAGATGCTCCGTTTCAGCGGCTGCTGACTTGGAGGTGTCGCAGCACACGGGCTAAGGAAGTCGAGTGCAGCGGGGTGGGGTCTGCGGAACAGTCCGTAGGAGCGAAGGGGAGCGTTTTGGCCTGCGAGCTGCTGAAGCGGGTTGTATGGCACCCGAGACAGCAGCCGTGTCAGTCATCATCGTGCATATCAGCCGTTTCACTGCTGAGGTCTGCTGGCGTGTGTGTGTGTGTGTGAGAGAGGTTGCGAGTGAATGTGTGCATATGAACAATTTGGGAAAGATTCTGACACGGCTTTAACTTGCGGAGCGCCCTTGCCCTGCCTCCGCATGCGGATGTGCCGATACTGGGAGCCTAATGGATTGTCAGGCTTGCGGGTGCTGTGCCTGTGTGCCGAAAGCCCCAGACACAAGATGTCTGCATAATTGCAAACATGCGCCGGGATATTCCTCCAGTGCGCTTGTTTTAATCGCAGTTTTACCCCGGGCACGTTGACAGACTGCTGCAGGATGCCAAGCATCGCAGGGGGAAGATGTTGTGGTCTCTGCTCCTTCAGAAAGCTTTAGTTATGGGACAGAGAAACATGGAGATCTCCCTCCCCCCCAGTATCCTGTTCCCAACCCACAGTAGACTCCTGACACATCTTTATGCCGCTTCCTTGTCTGTTATGGATTATGGATGCCAACATTTCAGAACCTATTAGTTGCCCCCCCCCCCCCCCATTTTGCTGTTTTAGCTCTTCAGTTGTCTCGCTCGCCTGTGACTGACAAAAAGCAAACGAGTCACCGACTTCTAACTTACAGAGCTTTTTACCTGGAGATTTTACATTTTACCTGTATTGTGTTTTGGTCACATTTTTTCTAACATGTGCATTAAATATATACTATGCAACTGCATTTATTGTCTTTCTATAATAAGTGGCTGAAGTAAATAACAAATATCGAACTGGAAACCAAGCAGAAAAATGTTTCATTTCTCCAGAAATGAGTTTTTCAGAGACCTGCGGTCGGTATTTCTGATGTTTAGTGGAAACAAATGCTTGCACTGATTCCGAAACACCGTTTACTGATTCTGAGACACCTTTTCACATTATTTATTCCATTGTCTCAGCCAGCCATGCACAGGAGCCACCCTAACCGATCGGTCTCCTGGTTCTGCCACTATGTGCTATGGAGGCCCAGCTGGGTGCAGGGACTACACTGGCTTGCTGCACGTTGGCGTGCTTTGTCATATCCCATCCCAGACGTTGACGGCCTACGCTGGCACTCGCGATTGTGGCCGAAAGCACGTCCGTGACGATTCCGAGAGCTGTGCCTCCGCTCGGTCGAGCTGCATTGCCTGGGCAACTTGCAACACAGTGGCAACGCTGGCATTTGCACGATTTGTTAATCTCGTCACCAAAAACAGTAAGTTTGCCACCATCCCCCGACCAAGCTGTCGGTTTGAAGACTGCGCCGTGTCTTTTCCGTTAGTGTTTTCAAAGAGGTTAGCAATATAGCCACCCATCACCCAGCGCTCATCACGCACTCATATTGGAAAATGTGACCGACTCCCTAAAAAACAATTACCAGTAAGAAGGAATGAGCTTCTCTCCCCATAACTGTGTGCTCTGTTGGTTTCTTTCTGCATCCTTATAGAGCGTCCTCTGCAGTCAAGGGTTAATTTCACACCCGGCTGAATCGCCCGGTTTAATCTCTATTCAGAGTAATTAAATCTGTCTAATAAAGTGAGCACTTTTGTCTTTGCCCGCCACCCGCTCCTCTCTCCTTTCATTGTTTTACACCCTTCACATCTCATCTCCTGAACTACACGCCATCCCGCCTTGCTTGACAGGCAGAATCTATCCCTAAAATTAAAACATTCCTGACCTATCCGAGATGACAAGATGGTGCGAAGGAGTAGAGCAGGGGAGGGAGAGGAGCGAGGTGGTCCGTGCGAGGGGAGGGGAAAGTCACGTGCGCCCAACTTGGCGGGTATACGCGAGCTGACCAGACTCCTCCACTTTTCTCCTTTTCCTTTTATTTTATTTATTTTTTTATTTTATTGCGCATGAATGAAGGGGAAGATCTGACCCTGTCAGTCAGGCCTCGTGACAAGTTTAATCATGGCGCGGCCTCTGCAAAATCATGGCTAAATAGGAATGCAAATAATAGACCGCCGGGGCCTCTTATAAATGCTAATCAAAAAGACTAATCAACCACCGGGGTCTGGTGGTCTTCGCTCATGTGGGGAGTCACTCAAACTTAGTTTCTTTCTCTTTAACCTCTCCCCATCCCTCTGCTGCCCTACTACACACACTTTTTTTATTTTTTATTTTTATTTTTTTTATTTAAAAGACCCCATGGAGGGTTTAGGAATGGGGGTTGGTTGGTTGGTTGGTTGGTGGGGGTGGGTTGGAAACCACTTCCACCACCATCCTGCACTTCAGTACACTTCACTGAAGTCTCTCTCAGGCTTGATCTGTTTACATGGACATAACATGTCAATTATGATCTCCTTTGATGTTGAAGTCTATTTATTTTTCAGCCTTTTCTTCTCCTCTCTCTCCCTTCTTTTGAGCGGCAGAAGAAAGGTTATATTCAGCCTCATAAAGGGTATCTGATGGAGTTTCGTCTCTCCTTCTTGAGATGGAGCCGCTGCCTATATCTGAACCATGTAAATGAAGTCTTGCCAATCCCCCATTCCTGTGATCCAGTGCAAAGGCAGAAAGTGCCGTAAAGACTTTGAAATGTTGATTTAGCCGAGCTGCAGGATGGCAAGTTCCCGGCACCTCTGTTTTAAGGGGGGGGAAAAAAAGGTGGTGGGGGGGTGAAAAATACAATTGATCTAAGTTTTATGTGTGCTTCAAAGTTGTGAAGGTTGCCGTTTTCTCTCCAATTGTCTTGGATGTCACAGCTAAGCGCAAAGCTCCTCCTGCCTTGACGGATGCGGGAGTCCGCGGAGGCGTGCAGGCGGACGAGAGCCAGAGCTCTTCCACTGCAGGCCGACGGATCTGGTGTTTTAGTCTCCGGAAACGTGTTGAAACATGTTGAGATTTTGAGGGCAGAATGTCAGCGGAGCTCTGCTACCTCTGGCCATCAGCAATAAAGTCCCAAAGGTTAGCATCTTCTTGGTTAAAGGTGGAAGATTTGGTTAAATTAATAATTAACCCTCAAGACCTGTATGCTATGCTTCCCCACCTTTGGGTGCTTGGTCATCCCCCTCACAAGCGGCTCAAATGGAATAAGTTCCCTTCATTGCCCCATTCTACTGAGTCCTTGCCAGCATTTAAGAAGTATCTCAAAGCTCTTTCTTCTGGACCCATTTCTCTGGTGAAGCCTTTACAGGTTACACTACCACCCACTGAGATGAGACCATATTCCCCGAGTGTGTGGGCACAGGGGTGTCTGGTGCAGTGTGCACCAAAAAGTGGTATTTAAGAACGTTATGGAACAATATGTATTGGGGAAGGACATCCGCTTGCTCACTAAAGTCACATATTTTGTTAGTTGGTCTGCAATGTTAACACTTTCACAACATCTCAGCTGTAGCAGCAGCTACAATAGGCTACACTGGTGCTTCTTTATTATTATGCATGTTTGAGCTCTTGACTGAATTCAGATAATGTTAGTTGGGAACTTGTATATGTTTATATACACACACACACACACACACACACACACACACACACACACACACACACACACACACACAAAAGTCCACAATGGCTTATCCAAAATCCTTGGAGCCAGATGCTGGTCAGACCTGCACAGCATTGTGTTCTGTAGGAACCACAGGAGATCACTGCTTGACATTAATAAAATGATTTCTTTTCAAGTCTAAATGAGGTCCTCTACTCAGAATGAATAAAAATCTTTGTTTCTTTTTATCCAAAGCAAAGACACATTTTTGTCCATTATTTAGCTGTAGTTAGTACACAGTTTCAAGTTTCATGTTTGGAAATACAAGTGTCCTCTTCTGTGACTTCAGCTGGCCACTGTAAAGTGATCAAAACATGATTTTTTTACATTCTAGGTTTCATGCTGCTATTATCCTGTCATTGCTTTGCTTAGATTTGAGCCACTTTTCACAGATTGCATTAATCTTAGCACAATGAAGCTTGGTGACAGGCAGTTTTTCACAGTTTTAATTGCTTTTTTGTCCTTTTGCACGACAGAAGTAAAAATGGTGCCGCAGAGTCATATTTTGCTGAGTTACGCCTGTGAGGGTTAACGCATAGCTGGGGGCTCTCAGATTGGCATGGCCACTGAGGCTTCAGGGTGCCGTGCCATCTGTGAGAGGAGCAGAGAGGAGAGCTGGCGGGCAGCACCCGCTGTCCGTTTCTGATGCCCGTGGTGACAGTTTGGTGTCGGGCCTGGGACAGCCGGTCAGAGCATCAGCTTGGGTGGTCTGGCATAGCGGATGTGGGACAATGGCGCAAGTCGCCCTGCCTTCCCCAATCCTCCCTGGTGTGTTGCAGCGGCATTTGCAGAACGACCTTTTAGCGTTTACACTACTCGTGACACAAGGAGATGGGATGACAGTTCCTTATGTCTGTAAATAAAATGCAGAGCGGTACAACAGAGCGGTAAAATTAAGTTTTATTTTCTGCGAAAGTCACAGGCATTATAGACGTGAACACAGCTGTACATGTAGAAAAAAGAAAAACATGAAATGCCCCTTACCACAGCTGATGTTTACAATGTTAAGCTACTTATTTCCCCGTTTCATTTTCTATACTGAAGAAATTTTTGCAGTAAGTGTCCTCCTCCGTAATATTATGGCAGGAAAATGGACTGAAACTTGGGGGGGTGTAACCCCTATGCTATCTGTAACCTATAACTTTGAGAGTTATCGTTGCCAGATGCGAATGCTGAAAGTCTGCTACTACTACTACTTCGACAGTAGTTGTGCTGAGTGCAGTGCTCATTAGTCATGTTAGCATTGCTAAAAAGATCTTTAAAGATGTGTAAACAGAAATATAAAAAAAGCTTCTGTAATACCTACTTGCTGGTTTCTACTCGGCGCTGGAGGAAATAATTGAAAGTATTTATGGAAGTTACCAACACCTCTCTTTACCAACCCAGCTTACTGCTCCAAGCCTGCAGAATTAGACACCCTTTCAGGTTGGGAAGAAGAGAACCCAAACACTGCCAGATGGGTGCTTAACTGGTAAAAAGCTTGACGCTGTCTTCCCATAACATCAGACATCAGTAATGTCAAAGTGATGTGCTGAGCTCAGATAACATTCAACCCAGAATGCCTTGCACACCTCAGCAGCCCATATTCTGGCTCTTGTGCCTTCTTTCCACCTGCCAAAATAGTCTCAAAATATATAATTCAATTATCATGGTTGAGAAACCCTCTTCAAAGGCGAAACGTTATTTTGCCGTAATTGCGCACAATTTCCTCTGATTTAGGTTGTCAGTCAGAATAAGACTTTCTCTGGAAGTTGGATGGACCCAAACACCTCAGGACCTCGGCGACACAGCCTTTTTCTCAGCATGCAAATGACAGCTCCGACCTTCACAAGGGGGCTGTCAGTTCATCGTCTTAGCAGGGGAGGGGACCTGTGTCGGCATGGACTTGGCCGCTTGAAGGAAGCCAGCATCACACAAGATATACGCATCTCTTACATTTTTGTTTAGTGTATCCCCTACACCATTATTTTTTTCTTTTTTTTCATTTCCCAAACCATCACAGCTATCAAGCTGTTTAAAAGAATGAAAAATGCACGCATTGTTCCTCTTGCATAAAAAATGTTATTTAGGAAATTTAAATAGCCATTTTAGCAAAGCACTTTGTGTGCTTAAATTGGTTTATCACTACGTATGAAGTTTATTGGACCAGATTATTAAAGATAAGTCACATGAAACTATATGTATCAGACAGTTAGCGCTCCGTTGCAGTGCAGTTTTGTTTTGTGGCGCATGACGGTGTTTTTGATTTGCAGGTAACAAAGTGACATCCGCAGTTGTATTTTTTTCCCCCATAAATCACGGAATACGCACACCTTCCGTCTGCTGTGGAACAGGGTGGAGATCTGTGCATTTCCAGCACATCTTGCACGTTCCGCTGTGCACGCGGCCTTCTCACACTCGCTCTCCAAAAGCTGTGCTTCAGTGTTGCCGTGAGGCAAGGTGTTTTGAAAGCGGCCAAGTTGCACCTTCAGCACCCCACTCAGCCAAGCGAAACCCGGCACAACCTTGCAATCATGCATATCCGTGCACACGTTTACCCATCGTCCTAAAGCATGTAATCTTGAGACATTCACCCATCACCCTTAGCCTGGTGCCACTCTCAACTTTACTAAAAACCTGTAGTGAAATGTAAAATACTTCAGATTAACAGTAGTGATGTAAAATAACAGGTGGCATATAAAGAACACATTTGTACTGTTTAGATTATAGGCGGTGCTTACTGACTGTTTTTCTGCCGGAGGACTTAAGAAAGTGCAGATTCTGCTGTATTGGGCATAAGAGGCTTACGGCTCTTTGTTTATAGTCTAAGGTGTGGGTTGTTCAATCTGGAATCTCCTCAGATGTAGAACGGCTGGGGGAACCGCTCTTCTAACATAAAGCTCATTAAATCTATCACCCAAATGTATTTCAGAACGGGCTTCTTTGTCTTATAATCCGCCAGTTAATTGTCTCCGCGCTGCTAGTGGAAAATACACGCTTCACTACAAACTTTGGTCTCAGATGTTCCATATTAGAGCTCGGGAAAAGCGGAGGGATTTGAGCCTGTATTTTTTTTTTTTTTAAATCTTTTATTTTTTCAGCGTGAATAGAATGAGAAAAGGGTTAACGTACATGGAAGGCTTGGAAAGGTTCCCCCCCCCCCCCTTCTTGCTTGTAACACGTGGACTATGTAGGGAATACACTTTTATCATCTCCAAAGTAGCTTTGCACTTAGAAAACATATTATGGGCCCATTTCTATTTCAGAGTTCATGAATAAAATGTTTCTCTTTTATGAAAAGGGAGTGAGGAGAGGTTTGGTGCAGATCGTTCACATTATTTTAGGATGAATTCACCAAGGCTTTTATGTTATTTATTTATTTTCCATTTCAACAGATGTTCAAAAGGAATAAAAAAAAAAAAAAATACTGAGAAGCAATGAAGACAATTTTTTTTTTTTTTTTTTTTTTTTTTTTTTTTTTTAAAGGTCTGCAGCCATTTATAACTTAAAGGTCATGGGTTTGTGACAAGAGAGTTTTTATTTTATGGTTGTCACTGTGACAGCGATATGCATATATCTGCTGTCAATAAAAAAGCGTTAATGCTTTCAAAGATTAAAAAAATCCCCATTGTGTACAATCTGTTTATTCCCAGCCAGAAATCCTACGATTGTTGTGGCAACAGGGAAAGGTGGGACGTCAAAGCTGTTCACTTCGGTTTGGGGAGCCCTGCTTAGAGATTACATTCCATTGTAGGCTTTTTTTTTTTTTTTTTTAAAAAAAGAAAAGTCTTGTTTTAGGAGGGATTTCGGCGCAGTTTCCCGGCGGGATGGGACAATTCCCACTGTCACCATACCAGCGTCAGCAGGCCCTCGCCCTTGCCTGAGGGAGTGTGGGGGGGCATGTCTCTGGATGCATCGTTTGCTTAAACTCCACTTACATCTTAATGTCTCTCGCCATCAATTTTAGATGAAGTACCAGCTCACAACCATTTCGGATTCATCCGGTGCAATTTTTGATGTCGTTATTCTGTCTTTTCTCATCCAATTTTCGTACACGGTGCCCGGGACCCAAGTGGGCCACGTCATCCTCTCTGTATTCTATTCCCTGTTCTAAATTAAAATGAGGGCTTAAAATGTTGTGCCTCAGTCAGGATTCCAACCCAGATCACTCTCATGAATCCCGTGCTCCGCTGATTCCGTTTCATGGCATTGCAACTTGATGCACGAAAAAACGCACGCATTCAGTCAAACTCTTGATAAACTTTGTGTACATTTAAAGCCTGTAAATTGCCCTCCCCTCATTATTATTGTGCACAGACTGCATAACAGTTAGCACTGTGAATTGCAAGCCCGAAATCTCTTTTTATTAATATTCACAAGAGTAAATTCTTTACTTCTCATACCGAATTAGATATCTTGGCACTGTTTTACTCTGTAAAGAAAAATAAAAATCAGTCCTACTGTGTTGCCTCAGCATTTTGTCCATCATTTGCTCTGTAAATATGTGTTACATTCAATAAATATTCAGTCTCCCTGCACGCCACTAAACTTGCCCCTCTGTTCCATCTTTAAATAAAAATGTGCAGTGCGACAAAATGTACGAGGAGACCCGGTTGTTATGTTTATGTAAAATGTGTCATTTCTGCCGTTTGCTTGGCAGCAGTGAGCAGCAGCAGCAGTGTGGGAAGCGGCCGTGCGATGAGGGCTGTAGGTATAAAATGCGGCTGTGAAACTGCCTCTGTGCCCTTCAGCAAATGACTTAAATTGCCAACACAAATAATGAGCGGTGGAGACGGGTAATGTGTCACTGGCAGACTTCGGACAGCACGTCGCCTTGGACAAAGGGAGTCTGCGGAGCGAATCGATGTGTTTTTTTTTTTTTTTTTTTTTTTTTTTGTTCTTTCTCTTTGCAGGATGGGTTTCTGTAGCCCTCAGAGTGTTTTAATAATGGAAACTCAGCCATTTTCAGTAGCATCTGTAGCATTAGTCTGTTGCCCTTTTAGCATGATACCATGCCATGCCCACAGGTGAAACATGGAAAGCAGCCAAGACCATACTGGCCTTATTGTGACTTTGCCATGGACTGGGTGGCTGCATTTTATTAAATTTTAAAGGATGCCAGTTAGTTTGTGCACACAAAAATCGAAATTCAACCCACACCACATCTGGGCTTTAACTATGCAAACAATTCTGCTATAAATATCACCAACAGTTTCAGTTATAAGGTAATTCCTGGGAGAGCTGTAGATTATTCCTGAGTATTGTCTGTATGTCAGATGTTGGTGTGAATAGCTGAGCGGTGATGATGAGATGAAAGAGATGGCTCTACCTGAGAGAACTGGTGGATGGGGCATCTGTGGTGGATGTGGACTCTCTCTAACCACTGCCCCAGGATGGCAGACCCACCATGCAGCTTCCCGTCACCTGAGGCAACAGCGTCGGCATGGGAGCCGACCAGTGGGGCCCTGTCGCTAATGATGCCCCCAGTTGGCAGTTCACAGACCTGTTTGATCAGATATCAGACAAGCATCCCGGCATTGCTCCCGTTTCACCCTGTTTTCAGAGGTTGTCCGTTACTGCTGTAGGAAGAGGCTGGCTGCTGCAGATCTGTCAGTCGAGCTGTCAGTCATCCGGTGCTATGTGGCTGTCAGCACGACCCCCCTGGGAAACAAGGCTGAGGAAGAGGAAACAGAAAAGCTGTGGGCTAGGGGTTCGCAACACTGAGCATCCAACTTGTGCCCAGCAAGTGGGCTCCTGCTGAGGATGTCTCCCACCACTTGAGAGACATCAAGGTTTGTGTGATACCTGGATCACCATGTGGTCAAGTCCTACACCCTATACTCCATGACTTTCCCCACCCCACCTCATTCTTCACGTGTTTGTGCTTCGATGCTTGTTCCATGTTTTTCCTCTCTGGGAAATTCAGCGACGTTTCTTAATTTTTCATTGCATTTATTCAGAAGTTGATGCTGAGATTTTCAAACCCATCGCTGAATGATATGTTGTTGCTGTGTTATTTAAAGCAGCAAAATTTGTCTTTGTGCGTAGCTTGGCCGCTATAGAAACCTGCTCAGTTACACCCTCCTGTATGTGCATGCTTCTTAGGTCTGACAAGGACAGACACACACAAAGAGCATGGCGTCACTGGCCTGAGAGTGACATTCGGTATTTATAGCACAGCGATAACACGGGCGGTGCTGACGGGCCGTCTAGCGGCGCGTCTTGTGAGCGTCGCGGACGCAGCCAAACGGTCAGCCATCTTAGGGCTGCACAGGAATACATGCTGACACGGGGGACAATGGCTTGGCGTGGGGGCTATTGTTTGCCCGCTATGCGGTGTGGCATTTGGAGGTGAGTGCCTGCCCACCCTGATTGACCCTCAGTCAGTGCCAGACTCATCTTACATGCTGCACCTCCCTTGATCTGTTCTTGTGAAGGTTCTCAAGCGATCTGCCCCGTTCAGACCCTGAACCCATATGGAACTTGCCTAACAGCCAGGTGTCCTGAAGAACAGGCTTGCAGTGAGCATCTCTTCTGTTTGAATGTAGCACCAAGCAGCTGCGTAATTTTTTTTTCTGTTTAAACAGGTTTTTAACTCCAGTTGCCTCCTGTTTGATGATCGGGGTGTTCCTCTCGATAGTCGCAGCTGGACTCCAGCCCTGCTCGCCATGCTGTGAGCTTCAGAAGCCTCGCACATTTCCACCCTTCACGTGGTTCCCCAGAACGACACTGCCTGGCACTGTGCATCTAGGCCTCTTTCTTGTTTTCATTTGCCTCCAGGCGGCTGCCAGCATCAGGAGCTCTCCTGACAATGTGACAGCTCCCTCTCAAGAGAGGACTCCCCACACTTTAAATAAATAAATAAATAAATAAATAAATAAATAAATAAAGCTGCACATCAAAGCAAATAAAGCCTGAGCCACTTAGAGACGTAGCTACAATCAGGACTCATTTCCAAGGTGCGCCATTTTCCAATGCGCTGCTTGAAGATGTATTACATTTGTTCTTTCGTTCATTGTAGTCTGACCATTTACCTTGGAAATGTCTTTAGGCTGGTGGTGCGTCTTCTTCCCGGTGCGCACCGTTTCGAATTCAGTCCTCCATTAGGCGCAGACATCCTGGCATTAACCCGCACGAATTTGGCCAGGGAATCGGGCGCCTCACTGTTTTCCTTTCTTTCCCGCTTTGCTACCCAGAATCGGGTTCGCGTTCCCACCTCTCCGAGAGTGGGGGAAAAAATGAAAGACTTTGAGCAATTCCCTGCTACCTCCCAAGCCCTCAACATTCTCTCCCCCCTTCCTCGAAATCCTGCAGGCAACAGGACGTTCTTGTACATTAAATAAGAGCTGTCACCCTGGGCAACCTGCAGCAATGAAGCATTTATTCTGCCTCACATTTCCTGGCACTTAGAATTATTTCCTTCATGCCTGATAACCAAATTACAATATGGCAGGTCTCCCCGGAGCCACGGGATTGTTAGTGCCTGCTCACAACATACTTTCAACTGATGTGGCATTTCATGTACAGCTGCCAGTCAAGGCACAGAGGGAGAAGGAGGGGAAGGGGGTATGTAAATGACGGCGGGCTTGATGGTGTTCAGTTACCGCTGGGTGCCGCGTAATCCTCTATGCACGTCCTCCTGATGGACAACCGAGGTCGTCTTCTGCGTTCTCGCTTCTGCTTCCCTCTACCCTTTAACCCTTTGGCTTGATGAGGAAAGAAGGACATAAAATGGCTTAGGATTTCCATTTAAGCAACGTGTCCGTCAGGACAACGTGTAAGACTGATTTGCACTGCAGCCGGATTTGAGTTGCATCGTTTGGGACCGTTTGCCGGATGGGAAGACGGTCTGTTCTACCTTAATGCGGTACTGACCAGTTCCGCAGAGGCCTTTGCCGTATTCTCCTGGCTCTCACCTGGGGAGCCCTGAACAAGACTTCACTACAATTAGTTATTGATTTGGTCAGAGGCCTTGAGTGAGATAAACAGTCATTGCTGCTGTTGACACACAAAATAAGTCATTGGCCGCTGCTGATTTCAAGGATTTTTGAGTTTAGTCTGCAGCTGCCTTTTACTGTGACTAAAACATGTTATTCCATTCATTCATACTGCATTCAAATCAGTCAGGAATGCATAGGAAGACGCACGTTCCATCTTTATTCAACCAATGAACCCCGAATGGACTTGCCGCTACACACGGAAGGGATGTTTTCTCAGGGTGAATGCAAAGGATGCCAAGTCTTAACCTGATGAGGCCTGGCCTGTCTGCAATGCCAAGCAATGGCGAATGCTTAGATTGACAAGGGATTTATGAGCGAGGCAGCGACTCCCCTTGTCTCAAACAGGGACTCTTTCAGGTTTGGCACGTCTCTTTGCAGATCTCCTCCCGATCCCGATGCTCAAGGTAAGCTGACGCAAAAGGCTTGATCGAAATCGGCACCGACGCAAACGAACGTTTTAATAACGCCTTCCTATCTGTGGCTGAGGCCTCGGGAGGGGAATGACACGAGCGCCGACCGCACAGGTGCGCATGGTCGACCAAACGGAAGTTCGACGGGTCGGCATCGTTTCCACTCATCCGATTCTGCTCCTTTTCTGTTATTTCACTTCATCTTCCACGGTCGCTCCATTGTATTCTTTTTTTTTTCTTTCCTGCGCTCTCTTGCCTTTTTTTTTTTTTTTTTTTTTTTCCTCCCCCCCCCCCCCCACTCCCTGTCTGAAACTGGCGCTTTTGTTGCATTCCAAGAGGTTGATAAATCAATCCATCAAAAAATTCTTCGCGGTGAAACTCAATCAAGAAAGGTCATGTCGGCGGGAAAAGAACAGATTAAATTAGCATTGAATTAGACATGGAAAGTGAGCTCTGTCAAAACCATCACTGTGCTCAGCACAATTAGAATATGTTAATTATGCATTTCATTAAGGGCTCGGCGCTCTTTGAATGTGAGATGAAATGTCAGTGGTGTAGGCAGCCGAAAAATGGAAGATTGCCAGGCACAACTTTCTTTGTACAGCGTCTGACACCTTCATTAACATCGGGGATTGCTGGTCTGATTAGACTTTTCTGTATTAGTTTAAGCCTTTAGGCTTTCAAATGCTCTGGAAATGCTGCGTCCCCCCCCCCACCCCCTCTCATTTTTGATGCGAAGTTAAGGGCTCCGTCTCTCTCTCCGTACGGGCCGGTTACAGCCGGATAGATGTGTTTCAGGTAACGCAAGCGAGAGACGCCTTGCGGTCTTGTCACTGTAGACACGTCACAGATGCATCTTCTCAAGGTTATCAGGCGGCACAGGCGGCAATTGTGGAAAATTCTGGATATTTAAAGGGGATATTGAGGGTGGCGCCGGGAAATTCAGTTCGAGTCGTACGAATGTTTTTACGTTTGCTGGCACGCCGACTGGCGCCGGTGACCTCCACCATGCTCCTGTAATGGCAGGAACGTGCGGCTTGTTCGCCGCGCCCGGTTCCGACTCTACGCGTTCTCGTTTCTCCTCCAAGTGAGCAACACATTTTGCATAGACTTTATATGCAGGAAGTGATGCTGGTGATCTGCCAGTTATTTAAAAATTGCACATAAAAAAAATAAAATGATAAAAGCCAGTCTTTCCATGGCATTGAGAGGGAAAAAATGAACTTAAATGTTCTTTTATGTAAATGTTGAAATAGAAAGATCCTCTATGTTGACCGCACTTGAAGTAGTGTATTTGGATGAAGGACTTTCAGTCGGTCCCGTAGACGAAGCGGTGTATTTGCCAACATAGGGAGTATAAAACGGGGGTTTGGCGAAGGGCCATGTGCCTCTGTAACAATGACAATAAGGACACATGAATAGGCCAGTGGGATGCAGCCATGGGGAAATGATCACATGAAAAGTCTTAATGTGGGGAACATAAAAGGATCGGCAGCGGGGTGGGGTTGGGGGGTGGAAATACACTTTAACAGCTCAAGTGTGGAATTGAAATGGCCCCCTACTCAGGACGACTCACAGTGGAGATCTGTCGGACTTTAAAACTTCATTAAAACAAAATGACGGCACTTCCGTACACACTTAAAGTTAATAGTGGAGGCTTGGGAAGATGGGGATGAAAGTTTGGCGTGAGGGAGCTGACTGACAGGCACACTTTTCAGATGTTTTCTGCAGTTTAGACGGCTCTGCGGGTTTAAATGAAAAGAGTGCCGATTGTCCTGCGGGCTCAATTAATGAAATAATGAATGTGGAATCGGTGACGGACTGCTAATCCGGACAGCAATGGTAATGAGGGCAGCGAACGGGCCGTTTTTGCCGAAGAGTAAAACATGCACGCACACAGACGCACAAAATCTTAAGAGGTTTTTGGCTATATGCAGTGTTTTCATTCTTATTTTAATACAAAGCAGTTTCATAAAAACTCTCAGCACATCCAATTGTTTAGCAATTAACCACGGAAAGGGAACAATCTGAAGCTGTGCAACCGTTTTCATGTATAATGACTGTTCTTGAGAAGCACATTTCAAAAGGGCAATATAAATATGAATACTATTTTTGTATAAATAAATATGGAATCTGAAGTGTTGTTTTATTCCATTTTGAAGTTATTTTCATCCACTGTTCAGTATATCGTATTAACTCATTTGGCAAAAAATGACCTAGTTGTCTCGTGCAGAAGAACCGATCGTCATTCGAAAGATGAAAATATAAGTCTTAGAATGATATGCAAGAAAGGCAGCATTTCAAAACAGGAATTTTTAATACAAATATGTCAATCAAAGTAGCACAGTTCTCCAGTTTCTCAAGTTCAAAGAGTTTATATTAAGCCAATGATTTGTAAGCTCTTTAAGGACCAGAAGTGATGATAATGATGAGTCAGACGTGGCCTACATGCTGAACATAAACTTTAATGTGGACCAGAAAAGTTTGAAATGTCTTGGTGAGGACCTACAATATGCACCTGCTTAACTGGTCTTCTAGATTCAGCTTTGTACAGCAGCTGCAGCTTTCATTTTGATCATCTGTTTTTTCAAAGAACAGTTCCCATATTTTAAAATGCCACAGTTCTTTGTTTATTAACCTTTATTTCCAGGATGAATTACAATGTTACATAACTTTAGGATCCGTTACCCATTTATATAGCAGGGTTTTCTTGCCCTATCAGTTCAGGGCGAGTACAACGATCAGGGGGCAGCACGGTCGAGGTGGGATTCGAACCGTCGACCTTCGTATTTCAAAAACAGTTGTTACCTGCCCGTTCATCTTGACTTGTTCGTGTTACATAGCCTCCTGTGTTGGACAGTTTGTGTGGATGCACAAAATTACCGTCGCGGATGCCCAGCCAGAAAATGCTTTGGCATGTCTTGCTGAATGTTCTATATTCAACTAGATCTACCCAGAAGAGGCCCTCTTCACATGTACTTATGTTTTTACTTTTGTTCATAAGTTGCCAGCAAGGCCACCACGTGCTCCAGCTGTTTACAGACGGAACACTTTCAAACTTCTGACTTCAACTGTGCTTCATCAAAATGAAAATAAACAACCTGTTAGTAAAAGTTAAAACTTTAAAATGAGAAACGCTGTGATTTCTTACTCAGAAACAGACATGGACTTGAAGAACAACGTATTCACTCTGTACCTGAGACACCAGTTCAGGTCAGATGAGTCAAGTGCATTTCTCACTCTCCTCTCTGTGGTTGTACTTTAATCTCTGGGTATATGATGTGAGACAGCTGAGGAAGAACTTTCTAAATTACATATTCCTGAGTCAACTTGGGGATTAAAGATTTTCTATATGTTTGCACAATAGGGGAGGGAGATATTACAGGCGATTTTTATTTATTTATTTATTTATTTATTTATTTATTTATTTTTTACCTACAAGATAAATGTGGTCTATTTACTATGCTATATGCTTAGAAATACAATACTGGGAAAAAAAAATAAAATTAAAAAAATACTATTACATACAATAAATGTATATTTAAAATGACATAAACAATGTTAGCAGTTATTTAATTTGTAAGATTTTGATTCCATGCTGAGGCAGCTGCCCAACCGTCAGTACGATTTTGATGCAGTTGTTTCACTTTACCGTCTCGTAGATTGTGAGTTTTGTAAATAGCTTCATAAGAACTGAAACTGGAAAAATAGTTTGCTTGCTGTATAAGGCACCAGACTTATTATTCTAGCAGCTCTAAGAACAATAATGTCATTTAATCAACATCTGGTTTCACCCACCTGATGTCCTCAGCACCTTTCTGTGGGTGAAGCAGAGGACTCAACACCTAGCCTTTTCTGACATGACTCATACTGTACATATGTAGCCAGCTGAGCTCAGAAGTACAGCTACAGCTTAAATTTTGGTGCAGAGTAATACAAAAATATATTAATTTGACTGCCTCACATATAATATCTTTTTTTAACCACTGAAGAGAACTATTCTTCCTACTGCCTGAGTGGAAATGAATAGTCTGTTCTGCATTTTTATCTTATCACTTTTTCATGTAATGTACTTGCCTAAATGTGCTTACTTATTTCTGTGCATGTCTTGTCCAGTTCTGTCCCTGCTGCTACGTTGCTGTTGTATGTACCATATTGTGACCCCATTTGAGTTCAACAAAGCTTTCATTCATTCATTCATTCATTCATTCATTCATTCATTCACTCACTCACTCACTGACCAATGGATTTGAGTCAATTACCGTAAGGGGTCCAGGTGATACAAACTGCAGCTGAGGTCCTGGAGGTTAAGTCCTGTAAACCTCAGCATGAGGTCTAAAGAGGCCAGCCAGATGTTGTATTCTCAGAAATATAAACATACTACAGAAATGTAATACCATCTGCTTCCGAAGCAAACCCTAGCTGTTTGTTAGGAACCCGCTTCCAACCATTTTCCCCTGTTTGAATAATTTCAGGGAGGATTTATGGCTGGATGGCGATAAACAGCGAGAGGCTACACTTTACACAATAATCTACTTACACGTCCCTTTGCAGGAAGCACTCAATCACACGAGAGCTCCAGGAACCCACGTCAACGCCCTATATGTATTCTGTGGCCTGAGAATGAACTTGCAGGCCATGTGACGTGTGATTTACAAGCAAAAGGCCACTGACTCCCTACAATGATAGATCTGCACTTCAGTCTGCCCCGGGTCATTCTATGACATATAATCTTTCTTTTTTAAGCAATAAGATAGAGATAGATAATAAAATACCGCCTTGATTCAGCAGTCTGCACTTTTTTTTTCATTCGAACACCGCTGGCTTTTACTGTACACATGATTGGGACACGACTAAGGACTGGTGGGATAGATACTGCCTTCTTTGTGACCATTTCTTGGGAAGAGGGAGGAATTTATAGAAGAAGCTTGCACTTATCACATGATTTTCTTTGTATTTTAAAAAGTCCTATTTGCAGTTGTTAATGGAGCTTTCAGTAATTTTTCTCTAACAAGCTAGTGTGTTTCCTACGTATGTCAAGGATGAGGACTTCTGTGCAAGAGGACATGTTTTCTACCTGCTCATGCCATGTAACAGATGATGTGGACAAAATAAATGGTGGAATTTGACAAAACCTTGTGTAATTTAGGCCATTTTTGGGCCTCGTCACAGCGGACCTCTTTTTTTTGCCAACTTAATTTCTTGGTTGCAGGATTGTGAAGTATTTTCCCCACGCTCCTTTCTGCAACTGACTGTGTTTGCCGCTAAATCCAGTTGACATCTGCGAACCGGCATGTTTCCTTCGTGTGGGCCATAATCCCACGTTTGCACAGTTTTGGCGGTATGACACATTTTTGTGAACCGGTATTCCTGATACTGCAGAAATCTGGGCAGACGATATTGAAAGACTTTAATTTAGACACTGACAGACTCAAAGTGTCCTCCACATTCCCCCTTAGCAGTGCATCACAATTGTTTCACGTGCCTCCTTTCACACAGTTGAACTGTAGATGATCCTGAGCATACATGGTAAGTGTGCAACTGTGAATAGTGTAGCTGTGCTGTGTTGCATGTTGCACTGCTCTTCTGAGTTTGATAAAAGTACAAACATCATTTGGAATTGAGCTCTTAAATTGAATTTGCTAATTTAGACTTTAGTTCATGTGGTACGACACAGCTATTGCTCAAGCTATCTCAATCCCACTTCTGACACCATGCCATGTTGTCGGTCTGCTTTTGAAATGAATACAAAAACATTGCTTAGATGGAAACTATTACATTTAGTAATGAAGACTTCAATACATGTGGCACAGCATAGCCTGGTCTTGAGCTACATTTGCAGTGTGATTCCTGCAAATATCTAACAATTTTTTTTTTTTAAAGATATATATATATATATATATATATATCATTACAATTCGGCATGGTGCCTTACTTGGAATGCCAGAGCGTACAAAGTGTGGGATTTCTTGTGCCACCTCTTCAGCATGTGGGGGGATATTTATGGTGGCAGCCTACGGCGTGCAGACACGGCTGCACTGCTGAGCACTTTAAAAAGTACCCGAGTCCGCATCCCACTGTGTGCGCGGGTTTCTTTTTTAGAGTCGCTGCAGTACAGATGTTTTCTACACTGAAACAATGGAGGCTTTTCAGCCCATCAAGGCACAGGAGACAGAGAGGAACCCCAGACGTGCTTGTGTGAGGGAGAGCAGTGATCTGTGAGAAAGTGGTGGGCCGGCAAACACGCGTCAGGCTTTTGCCCCACTTGCAGTTTCACTTTTAGTCCCTAATCGTAAGGCCACAGATACTATCTGCAATGGAGAGGTGTCAGATGCGAAGGTGATTCTTCTGTTGCCGTTTTGCAGTTTGTCATTTTTTCTCTCTCTCTCCAGAGTGTGGTGCTTGGCGGTTTTCGATAGGGCACGAGTTATTTGTTTCAAACATTCCACGCTGCTGAGTGTGCAAATACGTGGCGTTTGATCCCTGGAAGGAAGAGGAGGCCGGGGGCGATGCAAACCGTTTGTCTGCTTGCCAACCTGGGCAGGCAAATGTCAAAGTGTAAGGACCAGGAGCAGGGCCTTTGGACACATGGGTCATGGGTTTGAATCTTCGGTGTGAAGGGTGTCGCTGCTTTGCACAGGATGTGCAGTGAAAGTGTTTCATGTTGCCCTGGTTAAGGGTGTGTGCTAAGCAAATAAATAATGTAATGTGATGTTGCCAGTCAACCTGTCTCCCAGATAGAAGAGAGGATTTGATGGGTTCTAGAACAGCCAAAAGGCCCTTTAAAAATTCAACGTGCAACTTTCTTATTTATTTATGTTTTATGATGTCTCCTTTCTCATTTAGGTTGGCCCACAAAGAGCATTATAGGATCTTCTGAAAAGACGTGTCAGATGAAAACTGTACACAGCCTCGGCAGATTGAAGTGTTTCTTTACGCTATGTCTTGCAAACTAATCAATAGTAATGAACAATATTTTGTGTTCGCTATATATCATTTACAGTAATGCTGAACTCGCCTAAGGGGAGGAGTGTATTAATGCAGCTGGAACTTCTTGAGGTAGCTGCCTGGTGAAGTGCTGCACAAATACGATCAAACACAGAGCGGTCCTTTGTAGCCCAAGTCCAGCATGTTTGACATACCCATGTTGTTGCGAGGCAAAGAAAAAGGTATGTTGTTAGTTTTAAAAGACTTCCAAGGCTTTAACAGTCCTGGGGAAACTCACCATGACAAACAACTGGTGTGAGGACTACACATCTACTTCTCATAGCAGTTGCTACTATACTGTTCTATGTATATATGTGAGGAGAAAAAAAAACATTATGCAGGTTCCTACAGAGCCAAACTGAGCAACAGCAGATGGAGCGCAAGAAAATTACTGATTTATCTAAAATCTGGTTGAGGAGATTTAACACAGCTTAGTAAGCTCATAGCTGATGCTGTTTCTGTGTAGCCGTCAGTATTGCAGACACAGGGAAAGTATGTGTTTGAATGACAAACGCTGAAGGTGTTGTACCTGGTTATTTGAATACCATGAACAGGAACCGAGAGCCGAAGATAGAGAAGGGAAAGAGAACACCGGCCAGCTGCCGTGGTATCAATGGTGGCCAAAAATTGTTCATTCCAGTTCCAGTTCTGTGCAAGTATTGTCTAAACTTCCGTCAAATTGTCAGGATTAAAATTTCAACTGACAGTGCCTGACAGGAAAGGCAAGGATGAGAATCCACGTTTCGATTAAATGGCCACCCACGTGTAAGTTGGGATGCGGGAGTGCTCTGAGGGGGTAGGCGGAAGGCATCCCAGTAAAACGGGAGCACAAACCAGACCCTAGAGGCTACGCAGTCGATTTACTGCCCAGGATCCCGTCCCTGGGCTGTTAGTCACACAGAATGGCATGTCGGGCTGACGTCTCATACAGCACCATCGCGATGTTTCTTGTTGCTGGCTCATCTTGTCCACACACGTACACGCATAAACAGATGTCAGAAGTTGGGAGAGCAGACAGTGTGTGTTCCTGGACATGTCTTGGGATATCCTTATTACATGGTTGCTATGGTTCTAAACACCTGCAGGACTGTTTACAGATGCTATTTTAGCCTGCACTTTTCTCCAAAGTGACATGTAACGTCAAGATACTGACAGTTACCTTTTGAAACACCAGGGAAATTTTTACTGTATGAGTTTGGGGTAAATACCTCAATCAACGGGATTACAGCAGGAGGTGGGGATTCAAACCAGAGTCATGAGTGCAATGTGGCAGCTCAACCCACTATGCCACCTGTTTCCCCTTTTTGTACTTTATAGAAGATGAACAGATACTTACATGAACGGCATTGTCCTAAATGTTTGAACATGCCGATTTGTATAAAACGATTAACAGATTATTTTATGTGTCAAGTTCAAAGGAGTACTGTATGTTCAAATCAAACACCATGCATATTTTTTGTACAATAGACATAGTTTTCCAATGATTGTGTTTAAGTGAGAATAATGGGGCAGAGCTGAAGTTTGTTGTTGAGAGTTAAGCGCAAAGCCCCTGTTGGTAGGAGGTAGTGTCGACCCCGCAATCACACATATCTTGGTCCTAAAACACATTTGACTTAAGGTCCAACCCTCCTCGCTCCAAAAAGTCTTTTTTTTTTTTTTTTTTTTTTTTTTTAAAGTATGATAGTTCACCAGAGGGTGGCGCATTTTCGGGCAGAGGAGCCTGACCCTTCCATTAGGTCATTCAACTTTGGATCCGATCCGCTTACAGAGCAGCTGAAACGGTGAAAATCTGCCCGCGTCACGACTGATTGGCGTCACAATAAGTGATGGGCACATAGGAGCCTGCGGCCCCGCAAGATGGGGTTTACGTTTTAAAAAAAATGAGCAAACACCAACAACCCCCAGGCCGGCTGCAGGGTGCTCGGTGACGGGAGGCGGCGGGGGGTGCGGTGCCATACTGATCCCTGATATCCCCCTCACTGATCCCAGAAACCTAGCTTCTAGACCGACAGGCAGACGGTGGAGAAAGACAAGAGAGCAGTGAGAGACATGTACACCATGTGACAGCTGCCTCAGTGTAGGCCTTAGTTGTGCCCTGAGTGGCACCGGCAGCTCATATCTGGCCCAAAAGTCAGGCAGTGCTTGTTAAATCATCATCATTTACCCTCATTCTAATATTGCCCAGTGCCAAGTAACATTTTTTCCTTTAGTACCAAAAATGCTTCGCTTCCTGTTGTAACCACTTGTGTATAATTGTTCAGTCGAGAACACCTTGTGTAAGAACAGTGGATCTACATGTCATTTCAATTCTGTTATGAATGACACACTGGACCTATCTATGTTTAATGCCCAGGAGGTGTGGGCAACCACTTTTATATAAATAACTTTTATTAAGGAATTGTTTTATATTTGTTTCAGTTGAGTGGCTCTAGGCACTATTAAATGGTAGACACTTGCTCTGCTCTGCTTTCCTTACATTTTATGCTATAGCACTGTGTCTTGTAAATAACTAATTTAGCCTCAGTGTTGATCAAATTACTCTTTTGTCTTAAGATACCTGTCATACCTGAGTGTTGGTGGTTCTTTCTTTACAAATCCTTGCCTCTACTGGTCAGTCTAAAGGGTACTTAATGGTCATTGGTCTGATCTGCCAATCTGGTGTTACCCATTAGCCAATAAAAGCTTCACCCAGAGGTGGGCATTTTGGAAAAATCTGCCATGAGGCGGTGTTCCTTCTTGATGACAGGAGGAATTGTGTCAAACAGAATGGTTTGGCTTGTTGTTTCTTGTCTGATAAAATTCTTCAATACATGGACGCCCAAAGATTTATTTTTCTCCCTTTCTTGCTGTTTTCCTCTCCTCAACTGCCACTGGCTAATTAAGACAACTGACTATGTTTGACTCGACAGTTCCTAATTTATATTGTGTAATTTCCTCCTTTTTTATGACTTTATCTGCTGGATGTTTGTCACCTGTTGAGCACAAGATAAAAATAAATCGATCTGATTTTATTTCGGTGCTGTAATTGGCGAGATGCGAATCTATTACATTGTCATGTGCCACTTACATGTTTTTCTTTTCTTTTATATCAGCATCCCTCAGTGATCAACAGCTTCAGGAAATGGTGCCCAGACAGATGACACGTTCTGTTTTATTTACACAACAGGTATTAAAATGGCATGGCAACATTGGCATTGTAGCCACACTTCCATGCACAGCATCAAACCTGAGTAAGCCGGTCTGTAATATCCAGCCTTCCATTAATTCATCCATTCTTATTTTTAACCTGTGTAGACAGGGTCTAGAGCCCAACCCTGAATCACTAGACACTAGGTTGTGAAACTACACCCTGGACATGATGCCAGTCCATTACGTTACCAGTGACATTAGTTGTGTATTTTTTTATTTTTTTATTTATAGTAGCACTTAATCGAGATTAATTGCCATGTTTCATGTACATATTCCAAGTAATATGTTATAATTGTGCTGAATAGGGGCAGCAGATGGCATAGTGGTTAGAGCTGCAACCTTTTACTTGAATGCCTATGGTTAAAATCAGGCCTCCTGCTGCAACCTCCTTGGACAAGGTACTTACCCTGGAATAAAATGCTAAAAATGAATAGCAGGAGTATGAATGAATGCACCTGTCCTGTTGATAACATCTGGCAAAGGGTTGCAGTACATACTGGGGTCCAAGGGAAGGAAGAAGCTCTGTGGGCTGGAGCTATGGCTGCACACGTGCCCGGTTGGGGAATCGGCCTAGCATTGGTGCCGGGGGTGGGGTGCTTGTGATTTGTTGTGTTCATATTTGGGAGACGTCAGCTCCAATCTTAGCCGGCGCATTGCTCCAGGCTGCCCGTGTGACACGTCTAAGGGACGCACTGATGAACTGCTTGCAATCAACTGCCGGCTCCCTAATCACATCATCCGGGCCGCGGTTGCACGGGCCCTCCAGAAGCTGCTGCCACGGTGACACTACTGCCGTCGCCACCGCCGCCTCCGTCCTCATCTCCTCCGCGTCACTCAAAATGGATAAAATCAAGTTAACAATATTGACACGTTACACCCTCGCAAGTAAACATCATGATTGGCGGAAATTGCCAACAAGCACTCAGGATTTCTCGTGCAACTTGAAGAAGGCCAGAGCCACTAATAACTGTGAAATAAGTTCCGGAGGCCCAGTGCATCGTGATGTAAATCATCTCAGGGTCTCAAGCAGAGGGTGCAAGATGTCCAACTGTTATCGGTCCAGGGGTTTTCACAATGACAGCAGTTGTCTCAAAAAGTGAAAGGGGTTGTCTTTAAAAAAAAAAAAAAAATAAATAAATAAATTTAAAAAAAAATTAAATATAATTTTGTTCATTTATATATATATTTTTTTTGAGGACACAGCTCTGGCGTTTGTGACCTGTGACATCTCATTCGGGTGGATAGCTCATAGGTGAAACGAGTGGGCAGGATTGGGGAATCCAGGTGCTGTGATGTAGGTGCATCCCCTCACGTAGGTGCTGACAGCGCAGTACGCGGCACACCCCACAACCACCCAGCTCCCTTCAAGGGGAACTTAAGATGACTGACAGTTTGCTAAAGCCTTTCCAATTCTCCCATTCCTGGTAAAAGAGGCACGGAGAAGCGGCTCAATCATCGAGTGTGTCTTTTCAGGCCAACCTTGCATCAAGAGCAGAAATGAAAGAAATGAATATTTAAAGACAACCATTACAAGTTGGGCTTACTGAGGAGGAGAGGGATGGGGGGGAGAACTGGCTGTCTGCAAATATAGTATACGGTTGTACGCGTGAGGAATAAATTAGGGTGCTATGTAAAGCACATATGTACAGTGCACTTTAAAAAAAAAAAAATCTAATTCAGTTGTCTGGAAAAAACACTTTAATTTGGATTCCTTGACTTGATTTCAGTGTAACTCAAATGGAGACATAAGATTGGCGAGGCGAGATGTCAAAATCACGATTGAAAAAGTCAGTAACATGGACACTATTGTGGCAATCTGTAAAATATAAAGAAAAATATGTTTGTGCCCAACTTCTTAAAGCTGTTTCTTTTAAGACAAAATGAATGTGGTGTTGACTTTCATTCAAAGTGCAGTGCAACACTTACAGCAACTTACCATAATACAGCCAGTCGACTTGAAATAAAATGAGCAAAGTGCTACAAAAAATGTATATATTTTTTAAGAATGGTATTTATTGAAAATGCTGAAATTTAACATGGTAGCAGTAGCTGCTGGAAAGACTTCTGGTTTTGTTGTTGTTTGCTCATATCTTTGGGGTGTTTATACAGAATATTGACAAATACACACGTGAAATTGCAAATAACAGTTTCAGTGGCACACAAAGCAGATTTCACGGTACTGAAGAGAACTTAATGTGCACTTAAGTCAAATTTAAGATGGGTGTCATGTTCTGTCATTAAATAACTTTGAAGGCGTACAGTTTTGCAGAGAAAGAAAAAGATTTGTGTCTGAATTTATTAGCATCCTCATTTAAAAAATTAAGACTCTCCAAGTCCTTCAGCAAAAATTTTGAGTCAAATAAAATCCATTACTTCAGTAATATGTTTGATGACAAGAATAAAGCTGCAAAAGACAGACAAAACTGAAGAACAAATAAATGATAATTTTATTGTAAAATAATTCACACACAAGTCCTTATTGCTGGCCTCTTGTCCAGCATTTGTTGCTATTCAGTTATTGTTATTGGGTACAATTATTGGTGGTGTTGTTGGAGGTTTGAGGGAAAGACTCCAGCCAGTATACCAAGGATCTGCCATGGTATGTCAAGGTATGTTGTTAATGTATATTAGCAGTATTAAGTATGGAATCCCAGAGTGAGTCTCCAGCAACTGGAGCTGTGTGGGGCTTACAGTCCAGAGAAGCACAGCTGAGGACAGAGTTGTGATTTTATTTTTATTGTTCTTTTTTTCTCTCTTATAATGAGTGCGTTCGGGGTTACACGTGTGCTCCAGGTGGCCGGCAGATAGGGCCGTGTCGTATTTTAGCCCGAGACGGTCAGGCAGGACTAAACAAAGACATGCAGCTGCCGTGAAAGATGTGAGGGGTGAGTTCCTGGGCGGTGTGCATTCATGCAGGCCAAGCTCTGCAGAGCCCAGTGATGTCCGTGAAGAGACGTGCACATCTGAAGGTGCAGGGGATTAGAGCCTTGCTGCAAACTGTGGTATGAAAAACATCCAGAGGCTACGAGGGATTAAGCTGTACAGGGTGAGCACCACCAAGGCGGACGTGTCTGTGTGTTACACTTGCAGAATGAGGGTGGTGATGAGAACTACAGCAATGAGGGAAATAAGCAAGCCCTATCCATGTAGGACTTGGTGCCCCAAAGGATTATGGGAGGCGGGATGCAACACTGACAGCAAACCAAGTGTAGCCAGGTTTGGAGGAAAAAGGCAGTGAAAGAAGAGGTCCTGTCTGAAGGGTGAGCTCTCCACCCTTTAAACTGGACATGATCAAGTCCTTTTGGCACTTTGTGGTGCTGGTACCAAAAGCACATTCTCAGTTTTTACTGAATATATGTAATTGGATCCCTGACTATGTTGAATATGTTGTTGAATAGCTATGCAAACAGAACATTTTAGCCTTTTTGACCCCCCCCCAAAAAAAAAAAAAAAAAAACAATATTACCTTGAAATAATTGGTGCCGTGAAGTAATAGAAAGAAATTTCAGCGCGTACCCTCTGAGATTCATTAAAACGAGAGAATTGGTCAAGGGAACGGACACCTTTGCAAGGTGATATAAATAGCAAATAATTTAGAAGCACAACTTGACTAATGGGGCACTCAGGAAGAGAGCATTTAAGAAATGTGTGCAACAGGTTTTTATCTATTAGCTAATACAATGATTTGGATTCCACACAGGAAATGAGCAGGAATGAAGCAGATGCTTATAATGAGTATAAGTGTGACCTTTGAATGCCTTCTGACAGACCTTTTGTCAGCAGTAATGAGTGATAAAGCATTAGTTGTTCAGACTGGTATTTGTGCCCAAAGTGTATTGGCCATCGTCTCAATTTCAGGTGCTTTTAGCTAAATATATTTCTCTGTCTCAGAAAAGTTGTCTTGCTGCAGCAGTTCCACGGGTGACTTAAGATCCATCCCTTTCTTGCTCACTGTCTCACACATTTTGTTTCCTATTAAGGATTTTCAGCTATTTTCTCTTGCGCAGGCTACTTTTAATGGAAAAAAAAAAACGATAAAAACTTGAAAATATCGCTAAGGGCTCTGCTTAAACTTTGACCACATCTCCCACTTTCCATTTCCTTCAAATTATTCCGGATATCTTAGTTTAAGAACAGCGAGCACTGCCTTAAAATGGGATGTTATGCCAGATCTTTTTTTTTTTTTTCTTTTTCTGCAAAGAGCTCTGCTAACAGGTGTGGAAAAAATGTATGAATTTGTTGCTGAAAATTAACTTCTGGAAAAGTCCTCAGAGCTGTTTTATGTTCAATTGCAAGCCTTACTGCTGAAAGGAGGTGATACAATATTTTTAGGGCAGTGAAAAATTCAGAACTTCCATTTGGCTTATAAAGTTATTCAGGAAATAATGTTGTCACACATTCAGCATTTGCACATTAAACCAAAGAAGAGACGAAAGCGCTATTAGGTGCAGAACAGCTTGGGAGAGCGACCGTGTTGTGTTCACTTTATTGTTCAATGTTTAATTTTTAATTATTGTTTTCAAACTGCAGCAGGCAATTTTAAGAGATGTAGACACTGTTAGAAATGTGGCGTTCGGGTGGATAAGGATTAGGCTCTTCCCGACTTTCTTCCACAGGTAATGACGTTACGGTAATTCCAGAAACAAATGAGATTTGTTTATTAGCTGCAATGAGCTTTTTGTCCTCTCTGCCTCTGTTTTTTTCTTTTTCTTTTTTTACACAAGGCAGCTAGCACTCCTTCGCCGGCTACAGGGCCAAACATAGTATGGCAGATAGGAAATGTTTTGTGTGAATTCAAGCAGGCAAATTCCAGCGCACATTTGCCCCATTACGGCACATCAGCATCAGAGAGAAGCACGCCAATGCGAGCAAGAAGCGCACAGTTATCATTATTTGATAACATGTTTAATGACAGATTGACAGGGGATTTGCAAATGCGAGCTGGCATCAATGTTGCTAAGTTCGTATTTTGCCGCCGCCTCTGCTATGCAAGCGTACTTATGTGCGTAATTTGATTTTGCTGCTAAGCTATTAGTACATTTTAAAAAGAAACTCCGAGCTAGGCCCGCGTGCAGAATATAAGCCTTTCTGATGTTCTGAAATCCATCAGACTATGAATAATGGGAATTATGACATTTATGAGGCCTAAAATGGTTTAAATGCTTCAAAACAATTTTACAGACACACATAATGCATGTAATGGTATAGACAGGCTGTTACTGTTGATCGGCTGCGCGGAAACGCAGAAATAATTTCTTAAACAAATGCGGGACGGCTCGGACGGGAGAGGGGCCTGCTTGACGTTTGTGAAGTTTTATTTATTTATTTTGCCTTCATCCTGTTTTCTCCGAGATGGGGACTAATGAAAACCCTGCCGCATCTCAAAAGTCAACCAGTGTCTGTGTGCGGTGTGTCTGTGCCCTCGCCGAGTCGGCGTTTATCTTTCTATCTGTCTGCCGGAAGAGAGTAATAACGCTACCTTGAGCGACGTGGATGAACTGCAGAGCGGCTCCGCGAGGGGAGACCAGGCCCATTTTAATCATGCCCGGTGCACAAAGTGCGTCAGCCCCCGGTTTGCCGGAAGAAAGGCTGTAATTAAGGCGGACGTGTTATATATTAGATTAACTGTATTAATATGGAAACACCTGAAATGAATAAACATGAAGCTTCAGAATGAATGGTCTGTCGGGCACACCTGCTTAGCTGCTCGGCTCTGTTCATCAGTAAATAATCACTTATTTTTTATTATTCTATTATATTTCATTATTGTTGTTAGGGTTATTATTACTGAGTGGAATATATTGTACGTATGGAATTTGTCCAAAGAGGATCATTTCTCCCACGGTGTCTAAAGCCCTTCATTGCCCTTGTCGAGAAAAATATGAATATTCAGAGGGGACAAAGTGTTGTCCGCACTCCAACAGTACATGCGCTATTATTAGTGGCAAACACAGCGATGACAAACAAAAGCCAGGCCAGAAAGCACTACTGACTGCCAGAATGGGCCGAAAGTGTAGCTGTGCTGCAGGGGTGAGGCCATATAAGGGTAAGAATGGCACTGGGCCCCCCTGATCGAAAGCTGAGGGAATTTTATGGTTTGGGCTTAAATTGGAGGAAAATCAATAAAGTAGTTTTTTTTTTTTTTTCCTTCCTTCATGCAAATGAAACAAACATCATATACAGCCATCCCTTAATCTCTGTATTGAAAAATTCTTTATGATGCTTGAAAACTTCTACCCGAAATTCAGTGTCTGAATCAAAAATCCACTTATCCGGATCCGCATCGGAAAACATTCCAAAGTCCGTGTCAGCAAAAAGTTGTGCGCCAGTTTCGGCAAGTGGCTGTAAAGTCGTCTCTTGGCTGTTAATAGGATCACATCTCGTGCTCTTACTGCTGAAAGGTGTTGTGCTTTTGCTTTTTTGCCCGTATTTTTGCCACATTGTCGAGTCAAAATGTCTTCAAATAGAAGTCAAGATGGTAGGTGAGCCCAAGAGGCGTAAAAAACCTCATGCATTAGAGGCAAAGTCAGACTTGACAAAGCTTATTGAGAGTATAAGCAAGTCTGCACGTGTTTCCATGTGCCTTACGTACAATTTTCTCCATATGAGAAAAAGAAATACACTGTTTATTTTATTTTACTAAATGTTAGATGCATTCATGATGGTTTCACTCCTTGTCTACGTTAAGGTTTGTTGCAGTGTAAAAGGAAAGCAAAGGTTGTATCCAGCACTGTACAGTATTGCAGAGTGCACACAAATGTTTTCATTAAGGTTTTAATAATTAAGTGATGTTGGAAATGGTTTATATTATACAGTTTATATTGTATACAGCTTTATATTGTGCAGTTATATCTAGTGGTATTTGGGGAAATTGGTTGGGGGTTTGGGGATGGGCTGGAAACACATTATTATTTTTCCTATTTAAAATAATGAAATATAGGCTCTCACTACCTGAAAATTCACTGACAGACACATTTTCAGGAACAAATTAGATTTGGATAATAAGGGATGCCTGCATACATACTGCCCCTTTCAGAAATGTGTTTTCTTCTCATTTAATGAGGAATGGTTTGAGATATGATAGGTTAGGCTACTTGCAGGGCATCAGTTAAATGCCATATTGTTTCCCTCTTCCCTCCAGTCAATCTAGGTAACATTTACCGACTAAACCGCTCTATGTTAAGATGTGATTGTAACCAAGCAGAGCTCTTTTGCAGCTATTTGAAAAGCCCAAAGAAAGTCCTGCATCATAGGGCAATTTCAGCATCAGGAGGAGAAATTGAAATCGTGAGTAGGAGCACGCGGTCACATTTGGACGTCCAACTCCATCCAGTGTAAAAGGTGATGCCCACCCACAATTTAGTTATGCAGTAATTTTTGCTACAAGCTGTAGAATGAATGGCTTTGGGGAACAAAGGGTTACACTTTTACACACATTTTTCATGCTAAAAATTGAGAACATGTCCAGAATAGCGGTCCATTGTATTTAATCAAAGTGCACTCACAGATTTCTGGCCTCATCGCTGGTCGGCTGACGCCCGCGATATCCACCGCAGATGATGGCTCTACATGCTCTGTGTTTGCACAGTTACCCTCATGCGCATGCGGAGCCAGATGGCGTCTGCAGTGTTTGTTTCCATCTTTCAGCATGCTGTTTATCCATAAACAGGTGACAACAGACTTAAGAAATGAATTAGCTGCTTGAAATGGGGTTCCGGACAATAAGTGCTCATTCTTGTAGTTTGTCAGGTTTAGGACCAAATACAGCCAGTTTTGAGTTGCTGCTGTACAATCCTTGAGGAATTTAGTTACCCCGATTTATTCAGTTCATTATTTAGCACTATAAATATGTAAAATTGTAAGTTGCTTTGGACAAAACTATCAGGTAAGCAGTGAAATAATTATTACCCTACCATTCCGCCTCAACATTTAATAACAGCTGGAACAGCCCTGTGCTGTTATTATATTTTATACTTGGGATTCTGAAGTAAAACACTTTCATTCCCATCACACATAATATGTAGACGATAATTTCGCTGTTTAACCCCAAGTACTCTGCAATAATCAGGTCTTGGGCCATTTGCTGTAATGAAATACCACCTCCTCCCAAACTGGTAACAGTCTGGCTCCACACACCCCGAATTTGCACAGTTGGCATCTTCTTCACGTGGGTGTGGCTCCCCAGCACTTTTCACCGACGCCGTAAAAATGACCTAGCTGTATAAATGGATAAATCAGCGTAAGCATCTTAACATTTGTAAGTTGCATTCAGTGTTAGTAAGTATAACTTGTTTTTAGACCCACAGCAGTGCATTAAGTTGAATAAACACAACACCCAGTATGGTGTTAAGGTGGTACTGGAGGACACTTTGAATGGTGTAAATACCGTGTTGTGCTTTCATTTGCATCGAACACCGGGTGTCTGAACGCGTGTTTCTCCGCATACGCCATATCGCAGTGTTGTGGTGACGATTCCTGCCAGGGGATTTGTTTACCCAGTGGAGCTGTACATCGCTTCTGCACGGACGCCACCCCCCTCCTCTCTCCGCCACCAGTCCCCTCCTCGACGTTTAAGCTCTTACACTCCGGAATCCCAAGTCATCCGGGTTGCGGCACTTTTCAAATGTTCAGCCTGCATTTTGGCTTAAAACAAGTCAACGTCTAGATGCTGAAAGCCGTTTTGCGGGATTGGGACTTAATTAGGCAGCCGAGTGACACGTTTCCAGTGTTGTTGTGACAAGCCGATGAACAGCGTTTGTGGAGGAAGACAGACCACAGCTGTTTGACTGGGAGTGTAAAAACTTTGTGCATTTGTTTCATTCCTGTGCTCTGAATATAAGCCTCTATGAATAATAGTAAACCTAAATGAGCTGCCTTAAACAAACAAATAAAACGTGCTTTAAGTTGAAGCGGTGCTTCTGTGGTCGAGTTTTAAAATGGGGAGCGAATCTGTCATTGTTCTAAAAACTCAGGGTAGTTTCTCGGATCAGTTAGCCTTGCGTAATGAAATTATAAATATGAAAAACGTTGCTGATCGTAGCTGAAAAGCGTATTTCTTCCATTTGACAAATTACTAATGGAAACTGACTAATGGGTAGGTAAATATAACAACTAAAGTACTGCTATAATATGTTTGAAATAAGAAATCTGTCTGGGACAATTATACATAGCGGCATTAAGATACGATTTTCAGCCAGCGATTCATATTTGCATTTCAAATCACTTCTGGCTTTAGATGTCATTGTTAATTTCCTGTTATTGTGTTGAAGAAGTCACAGTCCATGTTTATTCAAAAATAATTTTGCAGTGCATCCTTTCAGCCAATCTCTTGCTCTATAGAAAATGTGAATTCAACCACCCTACAGACAGATTGCTCTTGTTCTGTGTGCTTGAACTGAATTATTCCCTGAATTATTAAAGAAAGAAAGAAAGAAAGGGCTTCCTTTTGCATACTGGTGAATTTGGCAACAAGGATTTAGACAATGCATTAAGTCTCATTTGCATGTTGTGCAAATTTCATATCCACAAAGCAAGTTTTATTAAATCTAGGGCTAACCCTACATTATTTTTCATTGATCTGCAATCTCTATACTTATTTTTTCCTCTGATTCGAAAGCGATAAGAGAATCAAAACAATTAAATATTTTTGGATAAACTGTGGTAATCCTTTTATTTGTCGGCTTGATTTTACTTGATTTATTTAATGTGCAGGGTGATTCAAAAAGAATTGAACACTTTTTCTAATTGTAGTACTCAGTAACTAAGTGTCATATGAATATGTGGTCTAAACCAATTTAAGTATCTAACTTGGTACACAATACATGTTCATATGGTGCTTAGTTACGGAGTAAATAAATAAATGCATGAAAATGTTAAATTCTTGTGAATCACCCTGTACTTACAGTATGTATTCCTCCCACTGTTACTAGTTTCCTGTTATTGATGCACGACTTTGCATCCTAAAGTTTTGTTCAATATATGTTTGCAATAAACATTAAAATGAAAAAGAAAAAAAAAAAAAACTATTTTACTGTTTGGCTTATTATATTCTTTAGATAAGAACCAAGGGATAAAATAGAGATGGGGGGAAGAAAAAGCCACGGGGGAAAGAAAATCTTACAACTAACAATCAATCTTTCATTGTATTTAATTACAGTATTATGGACAAGTGACACATGGAAATGATGAATATTGATTTTGAATTGAACAAAGGTGCAGTTCCCGAATCACTCTTTCGCAAGGTTTCTAATTTAATGGGAAACGGGGGCGACAATCTGCATTGCGGCGCAGTTCCCTTTGACAAGACAATTCAGAGGCCGGGGTTTTATTTTAATTAAAAAACACAAACGACTGGAACGTTGCATTCATTTTGTCATATTGTTCTGCCGTTTCCTAAATCATCTCACAGGCCTTGCCGTAGTGTTTCACGCTCTAAAGTGTAATGGCTGGCCGGGCAAATCGAGGCCCTGGCGCTAAAGCAAAGGCCTAAATAATTTATAGCTTTAATCTGCTCACTGAGGTGTGTGGTCTATGACAGTAATTATAAATGCAAGGAGAAATTATGGCTGAATACTTTAACTGCATTAGGAGTCATCTGATGAACAATCGTGATTGCCTTCTCATTCCCAACAATAGAGGGCAAGTTGGTGTCAGAATATTCAAATCACCGCCGTGCCCGTGCGCTTCTTCCCATTTACCATCAAATGTCACTTGCCTGTTATAAAACAGAGATATGATGGGTTGTGGTAATTGAGGACTTGATTGCTTAAAAAAAGATGAAATAGCATTAAATGTTTATGAATTTAGAAGGCAATTATTTTTTAATAGCTTTGAAATAAAAGAAGGGGAAATGTTTAACCGTAATGATACTGCAAGAGTGTGTCGTAGCAAATAAAGCCAGTTTAATTGTAAAAATGTGCAATGTGGGTGACATTGTGCAAGAAACTGTGCGGTAAGAGCAAAAATTGGTTTACTGGTTTCCTTGTAATGTATTTCAGATCACACTTGGGCTTTGCAGGTTTTACTGCTCGGCGCAAAATGAGGCAAGGCTGCTTTTTCCAGAATGTGTCCTCTTTAACGTCATTACGCTGTAATTTCCTCTTGTGCTGTTATTGCAATAACAGTAATAATACACATTTAGGAAAAAGCTCTGCCCAGGCATGAATTTGTATTTTTGACACATTTTCAGGCATGTTTGTCCATTCATTTTGCATGGGTGAGTCATACTGTCGATAACTTGGATGTTAGTAAAGCAGCACAAAAAAAGGACACAACTTGCCAATGAATTAAAATGTTTTTTTTTTTTTTTTTTTTTTTTTTTTTTTTTTTTGCATCTGAACTGTTTTTACACAATTCCGTCAGCCCGGTCTCTCCACTCCCCCAACAGCGAAACCATAATGAGCCATAAGGACAGATATGGAAACCTTAATCACATATTTTTGATGTTTTGTAAGGAATATGTGTGGATTAACTTGAATTTGAGTACAGCTGGCATTCTGCATGCCTTTTCCCACTAAATGACTATCATCAAAGAGCAGAAAAACAGACCCCGCATATCAGAAGCCAAAGTGCATTCATTTACGGTGCATCGTAAAAATACATTTAGACTACACTTCTTTCTGGAATACATCTACTGTAAATATCATGTTAGTATCAATTACTGAAATACTGCAGGTGACATTTTCTTTAAGGCCGCTTCTACATACAAGAGCAGCAATTTTAACATACACTATATGGCCACTTTATTAGGTACACATGTAGAGGGCTGGACCCCCCCCTTTGCCTCCAGCAAGGCATGAATTCAGCAACAGGGTTCTTCATAAGTGTTGGAGTGACACTGCAACACAGTTTCTGTAGATATTTTTGGTAGCACTTTCATTCTGCTAACATCCCAACCTCATCCTAGTGATGGTCTACAGGCCTGTGGGGACTGTGTAGGTTCCTGAGATAAAGTAAAGGTGGTGCCGTGGTTGTGCAACCACTTTTACTTTACCTCAGATGCTGTGTGTTAGGTGACATGGGACGTTGTTCTGCTGGAAGTGTCGGTCTGAGAAAGACCAGACTGGCCATGAAGGGGTGTAAGCACCTGGTCAATGTCAGTGGTACTTTGTTGCTCAAAACAACCTGTTTACAAATTAAAAAAAAAAAAAAAAAAAGCAGGTTCGAGTTATGAGTTTTGAAGAAGCTAGAGGAACAAATGAAGTGACTGAACAAATTCCCACTGCTGCACTGGCCTCCTGCTTTTATGGCTACGTAAACGTGCTATACAGGTGCTGGTCATAAAATTAGAATATCATGACAAAGTTGATTTATTTCAGTAATTCCATTCAAAAAGTGAAACTTGTATATTAGATTCATTCATTACACACAGACTGATCTATTTCAAATGTTTATTTCTTTTAATTTTGATGATTATAACTGACAACTAATGAAAGTCCCAAATTCAGTATCTCGGAAAATTAGAATATCAATTAAGACCAATGCAAAAAAAGGATTTTTAGAAATGTTGGCCAACTGAAAGGTATGAACATGAAAAGTATGAGCATGTACAGCACTCAATATTTAGTTGGGGCTCCTTTGGCCTGGATTACTGCAGCAATGCGGCATGGAATGGAGTCGATCAGTCTGTGGCACTGCTCAGGTGTTATGGGAGCCCATGTTGCTCTGATAGTGGCCTTCAACTCTTCTGAATTGTTGGGTATGGCGTATTGCATCTTCCTCTTCACAATGTGGTAGAAAAAAGTGTACAAGCAATAGGGGTAACCGCACCCTGGAGAGGATTGTGAAACAAAACCCATTCAAAACTGTGGGGGAGATTCACAAAGAGTGGACTGCAGCTGGAGTCAGTGCTTCAAGAATCACCACGCACCCATAACACCTGAGCAGTGCCACAGACTGATCGACTCCATTCCATGCTGCATTGCTGCAGTAATCCAGGCCAAAGGAGCCCCAACTAAATATTGAGTGCTGTACATGTTCATACTTTTCATGTTCATACCTTTCAGTTGGCCAACATTTCTAAAAATCCTTTTTTTGCATTGGTCTTAATTGATATTCTAATTTTCCGAGATACTGAATTTGGGACTTTCATTAGTTGTCAGTTATAATCATCAAAATTAAATGGAATTACTGAAATAAATCAACTTTGTCATGATATTCTAATTTTATGACCAGCACCTGTACACCGTCCAATTTTTGCATCAGAGCACGATATATTCAGTTTCCACAGGTCATGCATGTATATGTAGTATATGTACCTATATATGTCTACTTTGACACCCAGGAGCAAAACAAGGAATCTCTGGCTGACTGCTGAGAGTCCTTTTGGTTTCATTCACATTTCTAGATGTCAAACAGTAGTAGGGAGTGCTAGGGAAGCCCAAATTACTGGTTTTCAAGTCATACGGGTTGTGTCCAGCCAATATTGTCCTCTTGATCTGAGGTGCATCAAAGCTGAGCTAACTGGAGCATACATTTTTGCAACACCAGCAGACAAAAATCTTCTTCTATATAAACAAAAAACTAAAGGTTAATTACAAAGAAATGTAGGGAAAAGTATTACATTTTGTTGCTGTATTTTTTGAGTCTGTGACTGGTATTTGTAGTCCAAGTAATTATATTCCTAGTGTGCACTGCATGTAACTGTTTTTTTCATTCTTTCGATGGAAATATGGCAATTGGCCTTGATTTGGGAAGCAATTTGCTATTTATAACAGTGTTTTCTATGACAACACTGGATTTGAGTTACAGCTTCTTTTTATTTATGACATGGTTTCCTAAAACCAATTGTATTTGTAAGTCTGTTGGTGTCCGTGTACCGAAATAAGCTTCGTAATACACATTTTGAACTGCATCCATCACTGGGGTGCGTCAGTTCTGCAACTGCTGCCAAAATAACAATTGCGATCATAACCATAAAAAACCCCTTTTATGTAGAGCAAGTGATGACACAGTTTTTCTGGACTAACTCAAGGCAAATGCATAACTAATGAAAAACAGGAGTGGAGGAAAATGTTTAATTTGTATCATAGGTTTCTGTGGTACATATTAATTTAAAATCCTTTTAAGATTAAGAGGCTTGGCTGACTCATCTGACACAAGTTGTTCGTGATTGAGACATTGACTTTGCCTGTTGGTTTATTGTCTCGGAGTCGGGTCGCAGGGTTAAAGCCCAGTTGTGCTGAAAGGAGACAAACATACGGGCAACAAGAACATCCCTGCGGATCAGCCTTCAAGCTAAGAATGGCTAAAATATATCAATTTAATTTTATTCCTTACAGAAAACAGAGGTCACTCGGTGACTCACCGGCTTCTTGCATAGCATTGATCCACGCACGGAATCACTTGAAGGAAAGGAATAAGTAAACAAGCGCTTTGAATTTTTGTTCTTGTAAACTACGCATATTGTATAGGGCTACATTTTATTTTCATTTACCCAACATTTTTCTCCAAAGTAACAGTTTTTCTCCCACTTACACAGCAGGGTAGTTTTTACCATATTGATTTGGACTAAGTGCGGTACAAAGGCACTACAGCATTGAAGTGGGATTCAAACCTGAGACCTTCCTGTCCAAAGCTGTACTTTTTCACCCTAAATACCACGTGCTGCCCCTGCACACTGTGAGTTAACTGTTAGCTTGTATTTATTTACTTCACTTACCCAGAATTGTATGCTATAACCCAAAGACCTAGATGAGGCTTTCAAGAGTGGAGGCACCTATTGGGACAGACATCGGCAACCTTTAGTGTAGCTCCTTAAACACCCCTGACAGATAGCTTGAAGATATAACATTATTATTACACGATATCGGGGCATCCGTTTGAAATATACAAGCACTGCTTTACTACCATTTTCTTATGTATAATAGAATGCTGGTGTATTTCTTCTGTCATTATACAGCAAATCACCTGTAATCGTGGAGAGAGTTTGCCGGGGAACTGAAAATGAGCATCCTGTCTAGACAAATCCGTCTGAGTCATTGTGTAAAAAAGGGGTTACGGTCATCTTGTAAGTGGCACTTGCCATGGAAAATACTAGGTAATTCTGCACTGGTCACCAGAGCTCTTAATTTGCTTTGAGCAGGTGCCTGGGCTCCTCGGGAACCCTTGCCTCACTGGAAAGCTCCTTGCAGCCATACGGGCGCAGCTAGAAACAGTTCCCTGTGCCACAGGTACAGCCAAGAAGCTGAAGGGCCTCGGTAAAGGTTAGAAAGCTTGGTGGGCTTCAGGGAAACTCGCATGTTTTTAAAGGTTTTTAACCTTTCCTTTCTGGAATTTGTACCGGTGATTGCAATTTTTTTTTTCAACAACTGTGACTTGGAGACTAACTTATCATTGTTTGCCAAACTTAAAACTGGTTTCCGTCACAATTGGGGACAAATCCAAAAGGACAGAAGAAAGGAAAGAGTTTCTGTATGAAGCCCAACCCTTGTTATGCTTTGCTACTCTTTGTCAGATGATTTTAAGTGCCATTAATGAATGCCTGTTGTCATTTACAGCATTTTTAATCGGTCTTCTTATGTGACTAAATTTCACATTTTTGCACAAGTGTATTTCAGCTCATTGCTAATAACCTGTTGGAAACAAAACAAATTGCACGCTTAAACCGAAGAATGAGACCACTGTTAGAAAACGTTAACGCTTTATTTGAACAGGTACAAAAGGTGCAGGTCTCTGTTTCACTATCTTCTCAACATGAAACACGCAAGTTTTGTTCCGCTGTATTCACACGGACGAGACGCCTTTGTATCCAGCCGACCTAAAATGGTTGGATTATGTATAGAATCCGAGTCTAAACTGGTGATTAAACATTTATTAAAGTGCTTTTCTGTTCTATCATTGCAACACAAACATTTTACAGAGTAATATACTGTACATTTCATTAAATGTGTCAACAGGTGTCCGGATACCTGTTAGCGCGCCTGCAGATTTATGCAACTGTCTTGACCGCTAGAATTGTAAATTACAGTTAAAAGCATTAGTCTGTCTGTCTTAAAAGTATACAGTTAAAACTTGGCATATCATACAAATAAATAGTAGTCATAGCCAAAGCTATTGCATGCAGACATCAGCAATTATGTTCCAAGCAGTAACACATTTCATTACTGGTGATGCATTTGAAGAGGGTGCAAAAAGAAGAGATAAGTCTTAGGACCATGAATGCTTTCATTTATTTTTTTTTTTTCTTTACGAGTCCATTTTAAGTCCAGGCAAAGGGTCTATATAGGTCTAATAAAAAATATTCATTTTAATTTTTCCAAATAAATGGCCCTACATGTGGCAAGCAATCCTATTTTAAACATGGTGAATCTGATCTGTGGGTTTTTTCCAATTTTTTTTTTTTTTTTTTAAAAAGCAATTACAGTAAAGTATTAAGGAAATCAAACAGGTAGTAAAAAGTCGGGCCTTGTACCGATGTTATTCCTTGTCCATTTCAACATATTGTGAATGGTTCTCGGGCGACTTGCTGTGAGTTTTACTTAAGTGAAGTTTAACTGCGTGGTTGCTAGCGAATGTCCGACTGCAAAGTTTACATTTGAACAGGTCTTCATCTGGAGATGGCGTGTCGGTTGCCCTCGCGCCGAGAGCCTTGGACAGCTCCGGTTCCACTTTCGTCTGCTCTGCTGGCAATTTGTTCATGTCTTTGATCTGGAACCCTAGGTGGGATTCCAAATGGGTTATAAAAGCAAATGGTGTCCTGAACTGAGATGCACAGTCATTGCAGTAGAAGACTGGATGACCAGTGTCCATGTTCTTCAAAAATTTGGTCCCTCCTGTTTTCCTCAGCTGGTATTTGACATTGGCCAGCCAGTGGCTGATGGTGGTCATGGAAAGTCCGGTAAACTTTGAGATATGCATGCGCTCCTGAGGCCCGAGGTCAGACAGCAGGAACTTGCCCTCTGACGTCTGAAAGAGGCTGGAGGCAAACTGAGCTTGCAGGATGAGGAGGTGCTGTGGGTTCCAGTTGGACTGGCGTCCTTTCCTCTTGTGGACCGAGTACACCTCCGCAGAAACATCCTCAAAGCGCCGGACATCTGTTTCAAGCTTCATGGGAGGCATCCTGGAAGGCATAGAAGGTTTTGGCGTTGTGGCTTTTGGAAGTACCTTGACCATGTCTGCAATGTCAGAGAGAGCGTGTTTCTGGGGCACTGGGGCCGAGCACTGCAAACGAGAGGGACTTGCTTTAGGGGACTTGTGTTTCGTCAGATCCATGGGTTCATCGTTGCTCTCAAAAATGAAGGAGCTGTTCACTCGGGCATCTCTGGAGGGAGCGAGAGCCATGGCAGACTTCTCCAAACTTCTGTTCAGTTTAGCAAAGGCGTTTTGGGTGCAGGCTGCAAGTGTGGCCTCTGGTCTTGAGTTTGAAGGCTTATTGGCCTTACCCAAGTGATTGTTCAAAACAGACTGCAGTGCACTTAGTGGGTTTAAGCCAAGGATCTCGGGGGAGTCGCTGACGAGCGGTGCGGGATTAATGCATCTATTGCTGGCGGGAGGGCTTGGCGATGTCTTGCCTCTGTCTGAGAAAGCAGGGCTCAACTTTCCTTTGATCATATCATTCCCTTCCTTCACATAGTCGGGATCTAGCTTTGAAGAGGTGGAGGAATCGTCTTGGCCATCGCTGTCATTGTTTTCAGCCTCATCAAACTTTGTGCTTTCTTTGCTGTCGTAAGTGCCACTCTTTTCCTTTTTGATGTCCGCACTGTGATGCTGGCCTGGAAAACACTCGGAGCCCGTGCCAGCTTGGTAATACTTCCCCTTGGGAGCAATTGGTCTCAGCTTGTTGTTGAAGCTCTGTTTCAGCTGAACCGGGGGTGATGCTGATAAAGGGGTGCTCTTGATTACACCAGAAAGCTGGTATGCTGCATGAATGCTGGGATACGCGCTCCAGCTAGGAGTTCCAGTCTGCGCTTTGTTGATGGCAGAGGCCACTGTGTTAGCCAGAGATTTCAGTATGTCCCCTCCTCCACCAGACACCTGCTCGAGGTCCTCTTCACGCAGGTACGGATACTTGAACGTCGCGTCCCTCGGCTTTTGGTCCTCACCGTCCAGTCTGTCACCTTTGACTTCACCGTCTTCAGTTTTGGTGCCTGTCATTTTCTCTGCTGACCTTTCCTTCTGAGCATCTTTCTCTGCATCTGCAGAAGCTGTGCTCTTCGGAGCTGTTTTGTCATTGTCTGCATTGCAAGACATTTCAGTTGCCGGAGACTCAGCCAGCACTTGCATTTTCTCCACAGCCAGGGGGTCCATGGCTAGTTGTTTCCCCTTTTTAGAGGCAGAGTTTGTAACTTTAACGAAATGTCCCGTGACCATCATGTGAGTCGTGAGCTGCTGGAGAGTGTCGTGAGAGCTTCCGCACTCCATGCATTTCAGAATTTGCGATTTGCACGTCTCAAATTGCCATGTGTAGCTTGCTCCATTCTGATATCCGTAGCGGTTACTGTGGGAATTGGGAAGGCCAGATGATCGTTGAGCATCGCTGTAGCCAGAAACCCCTGTGGTGGAGTCAGGAGAACACGGCCTGGTGATTTCATAGGCCCGTTTCTTGGCTGGTGGAACTAATTTGGGCGTAATTACAGGAATGGGTTCTTTCAAAGGCACTTTTTGGTAATGCTTAGTTTTTATCATATGGACACTTAGATCCTGTAGGGAATCGAAAGAGTGGCCACAGAACATGCACTTGAGGACCTTCTGAGCGTCTTCTTTTCCCTCCATGTCCTGCAGGTTCCTTTTGCGCATTTTGGAGGAGGACGTGGAGGCGTTGCCCTGTCTGCTGTGGTTGTCGTCTTGGTAGTGGCCACTCTTGTTCATGTGCACAGTCAGCTCAACCAGAGTGTCGTAAGCTGCGCTGCAGTCCTTGCAGCGGAAGCGACTGGCTCCTGTGAACACGGTCCCGCATGCCTTGCTGTTCTGTCTGTAGAGGTGGACAGAACTGAACAGGTTGGGCTTGGAGGAGGGCTTCGGGGACAGTGTCTGCTGGAGAGTTTTTGAGAGTGCATCCTGGTGCCAGTCAAATTCACTTTTGGTGCTACCGTTGGTGCTGTCGCAGCTGCCCTTGCTGGCACTGTTGCCCACCTTCATACCCGTCCCAATTCCCATCCAGTAGGAGTCTGAGAGGAAGTTGGCATAGGCAGCCCTCATCTTCTCTAGGCTGCTGTGCATGTCATCCTTCAGCTTGGAGCCCCGGCTCTCCTCATCTCTCTGGCTTTCCGGTGGTGAGGTGCTCTTGAAATCAGACAGTCTGTCACTGGCATCACTGAGGTGGGACTCCAGCTCAACTTCCTGATTTGAAAGGACACTGATAGGGGAATTCTGGTAGCTGTAGCTGCTCTTGTTGTCTGCTTCCTTGTCCTCTGTCTCCTTAGGGCTAGTCTTCTCAGGACACTCTTCCTCAGCTGCTCTGTCATTGTCTCCATCCTCGTCTGCAATGCTGCCTTGGACACTGACATCATCATCTGGCACATACACTGAAAGAGGAAAATGAAAATGCAATTTTTAATTTATTTAGTTCACGTTTCATTGTTTTTCCATCTGTACACAACGTTATCTCTTGGGTTTCTTGCAACAGATGCTGAAAAATGTACTATAATGCAACTAAACTATAAGCATCAATTTTCTGTTAAAAAATGTCTAAATGAGTCTGGCAATGTCGCGGGCAAAACAGATGCTGGAGACAAAAATCGAGAAATTGGTCTTGTGCGCTTGGTCATCAATTTGTTCAGAAAAACCTCATTTGGGCAATGCGACGTAAATGGGATTTTGGAAAACAGTCAAAACAACCCGAAAACGTTTAGGCCAAGAAATGGTGTAAAACCTCAAAGGTAAACACTGCTGTGAAGTGAAAGGATGGATCTGCATAGTGCTTCTGTGTACAAGCAGAGAAGCCCTCTGGCTGGACCCTGCAACAGCACAGCATGTCACAGCCTTGTGTCTAAAGGTCCCTTCTCCACGTAGGAGGGTTTGTAACAATTGGAGGCCATTAAAAGGCGCAAAGGGGAATTGATTTCTCCCAAGGTCCTGCTAAGCATTATTGCCAATGAGCTGTTCTGAAGTGACTACGCTGGCTGTGATGGCGCTTAAGGTCCAAGTTATTGGGTACGGTTTCACCGCACTGATACCCCAACGCGCGAAAACCAGTGCAGATAGAATTTAGCTGTGCTGCTTTGAACACTGAGAGCAAATGGAATTATTTTCAAAAGGAGTTCTTAATCGTGACTTGTGTCGAGCAGCGAGTTGCATGTCTGTCCTTATGTCGCATTTACGTTTTTTTACCACATACACTCTGCAGGTTCTGTGACAACAGAGCTCCCCAGTACTGAGGTACAAGTGCAGAACGTGATGGTAGAAACCACCGAGTCAAATCTCACTTCAGCCTTTGAGAATTACCTATTTGAGTGAGAAATTAAAACAGAAATCATCCTTTTTTCAAAACACAAACGGCAATAAAACGTGAACGCGCAACAGAAATTTGGTTTCCGATTCAAATGATCTGTGAACGTGCCAAAAAAAAAAAAAAAGTAAATAAAAAATAATAATTGGACTCTTAAAACTCTGGGAAAGACACATTTTTTTTGTGATATCACAGATGTTTGGGGGGGGAAATGTCTCAAAGCTGGTAGTTGGATGAGCTCATTATCTGCCATTTTGAAATTGCTAGTGATCCCTTACGTTGCCCTACTATTCTTGACAATCTCATAAACAGTAATTATCTTCTTCATTATTCACCTGTTCTTTCTCGCAACGCAAGACGCAAATGTTATTGCTTCAATTAACTGGCAATTATCCAACGCCGTTCCTAATTGATGTCCCCCTCCTTCCTACCAGATTTTTCTTTTTCAATACACTGGGTTATGCGCCTCTCTTGCTGAACACCAACAGACACGTCGATCACAATATCGATAGTCGATCGCAAAACCAAAACGTGTCGAGAGTTTTTACAACTGTATTTTATACCGCGCCTTCAGGGACCTAACTGGGGTGAATGAAGTAAAGGAATGTCCAATAAAAATAAGATGTTATGTGATGATTCTCTGTGAAGGAGGTCAGGGACAGTGGCTCTTTTCAACCTTGGGTCTTCTGCAAAATTAGAGGTTTGGCTCCTAATGCCGCTGGTTGGAAAACTGTCATGGTTCAAGTTTTAAGTAAGTTCTTGTTGCGCATTTCTTTGTGAATTTCTTCTTTTGTCGTAAATTTTGGATGCGCCACGGAAGAGGAATGCTTTTATTCAAAAATACACGGAGCCCAGGTCCTGTCCAGGCACTTTGTGGGGAGAATATTGAATGTGAGCACCAGGAGCACGATACATTGTACAGCTCAAAATGTCTTCAGCCCTCAGATCCACAAGACTACTTTTTTTAATCAATATTTCACGAGAGCCTCAGGAGAAACCCTGGAGGTGAACTGCTGCCAGCTAATGGAACGAGATGGAAACGGGATTCACCAGTTCAAAACAAACATGGCGAGTGGAGCCTTGGGTACAAACACACACACACACGCGTGCGCACACGCACACACAGCTGACGGGCCGTGCATGCCATGGCCTTGTACTACCACAGGAGAACGATGCCTAATAGCCGACCACAATGGGCACTGGTTTAACATGCTCTTCCATACCTCCTGGAGGATCACAGGAGGACTGAGCTATGTTTTATGCATAGTTCCAGATATGTTTTTCTGCTAAAAAAAAAAAAAAAAGCAAGCGCTGCTGATTACCACAGACTTCCAGCTGAGGTTCCTGCAGCTTTCTTATCTTCTGGCGAGGAGGTGGGGGTGTGAAACCGAGGGCCGAAGCGGTGATGGTGCCGCAGACAAAGAGATATAAAATTCCACTAACTTTTGCACGTAGCCATCGGGACTCTGAACTCACATCAGCAATCGCACACCTGTCAAGACCTTCACTGGAATTCTCAGCAATTCCTGGAAAAGTACATCACTATAGTTAATGGTCATTAGATGCTTTTAAGCCGAAAATCTCTTGTTAAATTTGTTCTGCTGAACAGCCACATGAGTAATGGCTCCTCAAGGAGGCATGGATCTCCTTGACAGAGGTGCTTGTATGTACTTGCACGTCTGTCCATATGTCATATTTACATTTTTTACGGTAATTGCTGACTTCAGCCCTTGTAGTGATGAAGGTGATATATTGAACCGTGTCAATAGTTTTAGCTCATGTAATGTCAGATAAAAAACCCTCCGTTAAATTGGACGTGTTTGCAAACCTTCTTCTGACCTCCATTTTTTAACAAACCCAAAAATGAAAACCAGTGATATATAAAGCGTATGTGCAAATTCTATGATAATGCACTCAATATTTTTCCCATGTAGAATATTGAATAGTTGCTCTTAGTGTTCTAATGTAAAGAAATGTGATCCTTCATTCAGCAGAAGGTGAAAATGCATTTATCTTTCTATTACCTTTAGCTAAAACAGTCCTTGGTACCCAGACTGACAACTTTTTTTTTTTTTTTTTTTTTTTGCCCCAACATGCAACATAAGGCAGCTGTGAATGATGAGTAAAGAGAGGGTAGCGAGTAATTAAAGCTGAATCTGCGAGCTAAAGGGTGTTTGGCTCTATGACGAAGATACGCCAAGCGAAAGGTTGGCACGGCATGCCGGCACAATTTTGATTGTTAAGCGCCCTTAACCCTCGATAAATATCCTCTACAAATGTGGGTGCCTAATTAATATTTAATTAATTTGCCACTTAATACTAATAGGCCGTGAGACGCAAAGTGAGCTTTCTCTCGTTTCGCTGCCAGTCTTGGGCACCCGATGCCCAGAATAAGTCCGTCCAATTAACCCCAGCGAGACCGCGTGCCCCGCTCCGGCAGCGTTGGTGAAGCTGGTTCACGGCACCGATGTGTGCCGAGAGACGCGAATGTGGTCTGTGCGAGACTACAATAGAAAATGCAGAGCAAAGCAGTTTCGGATGCCGGCTGAAGCCAGAGCAGCTTGTAAAATCGTGCATGCGTGAGACGTTGCATGCTAGATGATCATTAAACAAAAGGTCTGCATTTATTGTGCACGTCAAAAATATGCAGCACGCATGACAAGGCAGACGTGCTGCCTACATTTCATTAAGTCTCCATGTGCCATGGCCAGGTTTAGCTTGTAGGGTACAGTTTATGCACAAAAACAAAATTGAAATTCTACACATTACAGGACAAGGGATGTTTAGCACCGTTGAACGCTTGTATAAAACTGGTATTAAATATTTTTAAATACGTCAATGCAAATCAGGACCTATGCTGAACGTGAAGATAACCATCTTTTGAGATCATTTAAGCAAACCCATATCACTCTTGCATGAGCACAAGGGGTTTCTTACATAAAAAGGAGAAAACATATTGAACGGTGCCATCCCAAAATGATTCAAATTATGAGACTTCAGTGCAAGTAGTTGCGCTTGCTATTTTAGTACAGTAAACACAGCTTTCAGTCTAACCGGGCTTTACAGAATAAGAGGCTGGCATGCCGGAGCGGGAGATTTAGCATGTCATAAACCCCTGTAAAGCCTCCAATCTGTGTCACTACAAATTTATATCTTCAGACAGGGATATGCAAAGGTCAGAAAACCTAGGGTGTCCATCATAAATCAGCAACTCGAAGTGTTTATAACATTAATCCGTTTCAACAGACGCCTGGCACGACGGGCCCGCGTGTCTCGGCGCGTGAGCGCGTGCTGCGGCCAAGGCGGTGCGAGGTAGTCGGGGCGCTTCAGCGTGACTGCCAGCTGCCCGCCGCTCGCCGCGTCTTCTCACCGTCCTTCTCGCACTCCGCTCATCTGTGGAGAAGTGTACTCTCTACGCGTTGGCATCATTCATAAACGGGACGGCAACATTTGGCGAACCTTAAAATGGGGGAGGTCACAGTAACACAGCCATAGGATTCATTTTCATCAACTTACTTTTAACACATCGCTTAGTAGCAGCCAGTTAATGCTGCATAGCACTTTCATTCTGCGCAATACAATTCTTAAGCTTACATAGCGACGAAGGAAAAACTGAGTAAACAGTGCTGTTTCAGAACAATCTGCCGTGTGTTGCAAATTACCCTTACTTCAGACAAAGCCATCAGCTTCCAAAAAAACCATACGCAGTCAATATAATCATAAAATAAGAAAAATGACTTAACTGTCAGTTAAAAATAAAATATATATACACACACACACACACACACATTATATACCGTATGTGTATTTAAGCACAGGACAGACACCTGCATGTCCCTCACGGTGACAGTCTGCCCCCGGAGCCCTCACCTCCGCTGCAGGCATCCACAGGAACGGAGCAAAGTCTTGCGGACACATTTAGACGAGCAGGTCCCACCAGGGCGGTGGGTACGAGGCTGTCAGCATCGTGCGAGCTAAAGCGCTGAATATGAAAAACACGGCTAATGCGTTCGTGTCACTCGCAATGCGGGGGACCGGGCAGACAGATTTTTTTTTTTTCCTTTTCCCCCCTCCGTTTCTCCTTCACTTCTCCAAAGATGATGTACACCAACACCATGCATCTCATTTGAAGGATATAAAATGGCAGTATTTCGGGGGGGAAGAATTCATTAAGTGGCTCCCGGTGCTCGAAGGCAAATGCTGAACCGAAGCAACGATTTACTGCGCTTTTAATAATACTAATCTTAAAACAATCCTGCCAGTATTATTGCCACTGCGCATCTCATTGTTGGCACTATAAGTGCTCTCACCGATGTGCAAAAAAGGGGGAGAAGGTGTGTGTGGGGGGGACGGGGACTATAGTACAATAAATGAGGCTGACAATTGACTGAACGCCCTTCGTGATACCAGACCTCGGCACATTAACATTCGGTTAATGAAGGTCTCAGCATTTTAAAAGGACTTCAGCTATAGTATTTTCAGGTAATTAAAGTCTTATTGCCAGTGGCGCAAATCATCTTCCAGGAAGACAGTTCTCGGATGAGCTTCTGCAGGGCGTAAAAGTGTCAGTTGACAGCTACCCTTGGGGCCGTTAGACACACGTTTAAAATAAGGATTGCAACTGTAGTGGGAAAAAAAAATGTGAAGACACAAAAATAAACAGCAGAATGTGCCTCTCACCCCCCACCCTGAATAGCGAACCCCAGCCTATAGATGGATGTCTGCTTGTGGAAAGGGAATGATCACTACCACCACCACTGACCACCTCCCACTGTATCATTACCACCAACACTACTGGCTATTGGTTGCACTTATTAATCTGTTCATTATCTTTTTAACTATTTATCTATTTTTTACCTACTTGTATTCTATCTCAATCTGTCTGTTTTATCCTACATTGTTATGTTTACTGTTAAGTGTCCTTCGCACCACAGTTTACGAGGAAGTACAATAAAGCAAATCATGTTATGTTGGACAGGTCATTGAGGATGGGACGTAATGCAAAAACACAGATTTGCTCTAAACTTTTTTCTGTGAAACAAACAAAGGGCTCTTTGTAAAGAAGCAACAGGAACAATTTTTGCAGCACTTCTGTACCATTAAAGTTGTCCTGATAAGCATGACGCACGTTCCTGGTGGCCAGGGGTGGCTGAGGCTTCACAGAGGGAATAAGGCCACCCTCAATGGCAGATCAGGTAACTCGGGGGGGGGGGGCGCGCTGACAGGTGCGAGGGTCCTCCAACCCATCCCTCCCCCACACACGCACACTCTTGCGCCCGTCTCAAGCTACAGTTTTGCAGCACACTGATCAATATCTCTTTTTACTTGCCATCGATTGCCCAGCATAGGGACCGGCCTAAGCGGTGCTGTTATGACATTTCTAGATTTCCTCCTGTCCTTGGAACAATCAATTACGCACGCGTGTGCACGCCGATCAAAAGCCCTTTGCAAAAATGAACCTGGCCCGTGACATTTTCATCTCCTGGATTTATGCTTGTGTGCAACGTGGGGTGTAAGAGCGCGTGCCTGGCCAGGCGGGGCAAAGGAACCCACATGTACACACATCGCCACGTCTGCTTGTGTTACGCATCGAGGCGGGTGGTTCGTCCGCACAGGAACACAACAGAGACATGGAGACGGTCCAGAATAGACGCGATTATGGACTCTGAATACATCTTGTGACACATTCATACATCCAACAGGGAAAAGCTGCAGCTGCACCTGTTTCCCTGGCTTACTGATATTAAATTTTAACGTGTATCATGTAACCCCTTAATGTCTGCTAAAAGCAGAGTATTTAAAACACTTTTGGTCAACAAGCTGTATTACTGTACGTACTCATGTGGTAACTGCATATAATGTACTGGAACTGGAGGCTGGAAGGTATTCTGAAGTCTGATATTTACCTGTCTGCCTTCCCATTTAAAACAGGTTTACAAGCTGGCAGAGTAACCACTTACTTGCTCAGTTGCACTCAAAGGCATTGTATCCTTTAGCATCATGCTAAGTAGCTTGGCTAAATTAATCTGAATAACCAAGGAAATGACACTTTGCTATTGCTTCCTATTTTGTACAGTTTTACAGTAACTGCTATGTAAATATGTTAACACGTACCGCAGCGGTAAATAAGCGAGTTCTTATTTTCCCAGCTGTTTGTGTGCAACATTTACATTTGTATGGATGTCAGGGTAAGCGTTCTACAGCATTTGGTGGTGAAATGCATCCTGTGGAAAAAAAAAAAAAACACGGTAATTTTAAAATCAACACGTCAAAAAGTCGGACACCTCGGCCTGTATGCGGGAGGGCGAATTGTGAATTTGGGAGATGCTACGGTGAGAAACGCACCTGACTGCTGCCCATAAGCACCCTGGATTGCCCTGCTGCACCACAGTTTACACAAGATGTCAGTTGCAGAGGCAGTTGGTCACCAAAAGGGAAGAGCAAAAAATAAAAAGCCAAATGTGCGCAGTCTTTTGAGACATCGAGATGATGCGTGGCTGCCATCACCTCTGAATGCTTAATTAGATCACTTTAAATACCATTTGCCAATAAAGTGCCCCAGGCAAAAGAAGGCTTTGTAAACACTTTTCGCTGTAGTTCCTTGACAAGATAAGGAGGGAAATACTCAAGGAGCTAAGGATGCTGTCTGCAGCTAAAAATAAAGCCGTAATCGTCCAATTAACGCTCCAATTGTCACCGGCTAACCCCAGCTCCGTGTTCAGAGGAGATATCGGATTTTGTACAATAGTCGTGTTTCAAGTCTTTAATTGGCTTATTGTGCTTGCGAAAATAAATCCTACACACGGTTCGGGAGATTCAAAGACATTTCCTGCTACTTTGTTTTGTATTTTTTTTGGGGGGGGATTTTTTCCTTTTGCTTCCTCTTGCAATCAGAAATGCATCTGAGAAATGCATGAGAGATTGCAAAAAATACGCAAGAGGAGGCTGGACAGGAGGAACCGTGCAACGGCCTCGCACCCATGGTAACGGCGAGCCGCTCGCCCCGACGCGCCCCAATATGTACCGTACGAAGGGTGCTCGGAGCCTGCTGTCAATTTCTGTATGCATGAAGGGCGATGTTACCTAAAGCACATTACTTACTTGACTAAACAGCAGCAGCTGAAGCAGATAAATGCCGCCCTCCATACGCCCACACATTAAAAATGGGGGGGGGGGGTGGTTTAATGCGATCAAATAGACCCCCCTGAACAAAACAAGAGAGGCAAAGGGAAGCGTAATGGGTGGACAAGCAAAGGTCATAAATGCAGTGATTTAAACATGGCTGCCCTGAATGTGTTACGGTAAGGAAAATGTACAGTTTTTTATTGCAGTTCCTGGATGCTGAAGAAGACAATTTCATGGCCCAAGTTAAATGTGCACTGGAAAATTATTCAGTTAATAACTGAAAGCACCAGCAGAAAAAAATTACTGCATCAATATTGTAATTTATTATAAACCCCTCTCCAATTAAATCAGGACTTGGAGTGAAACAAAAATGCAAGGTTTGCGTGAGGATGGACACATGAAATATGAAATAGAAGCGACACAAAAGGAGAGCTGGCGACTCCCCGGGACGGTCGTGCGCTGTGTTGGTTGTCATCATGTTGATGCGAACCCGTGTTTTCACGCCGTCCCCGTGTGCCCAGAGCCGTCCCTGCCCTCGATGTCGCACGGCAGCGCTGCTCTTTTCCGGGCCCTGCCGGAAACCTCTGTTCAGGGACGCGTCACCCAGGCCAAAGCCTAATGGGAAGTGAACGGTGCCGCCGTCTCGTGCTTCGCGGCCGCTCTCCTCTTGGGGGCACCATGACGCTCCTGCAGTGTTCTCCTAACTGCTGGAGGAATGCAGGAGACCAACCCTGGGACAGATCACGGTGGGGGTTGGGGGGTGCGAGTGTGTATGAAAACACTTCCCTTTCGGGCCTGTGTTCACAAACACTCGAGTGGTCGCCATGTTTTCAGCTTGTCCAAGAAGGACAGCGCTTGAAAAGCAGATAATTAAGTTGGCTTGACTTTGTTCTTTTACGTCTTAACACCTTTTCTAAATGAGTTCATTTAATAGCAGCGAAGAAAACCTTTTCTTATTGCTGTGGGAATTATGCTGACTCAAACCTTTAGCTAAAGAAACAGACAAGTTGAGATTGACCACACTCATTTGTGTGCGTTACATTCGCTTCGTCCTTGTGCCTTCCTTACAACACAACACAACTGCAGTTATTGCTACCAATAGACTGGCCTCGTACTGCCATACTTTTTGGCGACCTGCACCATCTTTTTGTACCAGTCAGAATGCCCAGATTTCTTCAAAATAGCTCTGGGGTTTTTTTTTTGTGCTTCCTGCCATCCATCCTTTAAATTTTACCTACAGGTGAAGAGCTTTAGACAGACATTAGATTGTCAACGTAACGTTGCCGCCCAACATCGCTGTTTTTCCTGACGCAAACTAGTACCTGCGCACAATTTACAGGGAATACAAAGGTGACAGTGACAGAAAGTGTGACAGAATTGTGGAACTGTTAGAAGATGGAGGGGGACATGGGTTTGAAAGAGGTGTTTTACGACCCTTCCTGAATGCTGAAATGGATTCAGCAGCTTTGAGGGACACAGAGTTTACTCCACTACTTTAGGGTCGAGGAGAGCAGCACTAACTCTGGCAACATCATATGTCCAAAATAAGAGACCCTCGATGACTGAATAGCAGGTAGCAAAGTAGTTTGAGCCACTGCCAAATCTGAAGTTTCTTCCTGTAGGACCCGTAGCCCTGGTGTTTAGCCTGAACTGATGCTGTTAAAACTACGCAGCTTATGACATAAATAATCGTAAGTAGTGTAAAATCTTGATAGTAAGCAGCCATGAACCAAGTTAGATTATAATGCCAGTACAGTAAAACCCCCGCACGATAAAGATACCCTGTGAGAAGACGAAATAATCAGCTCCTGTCTCCCTGCTCCCTTTTCAATCCACTTCTTCTGACTGCAGCAAATGTACAGGATTTACCAAAGATGATGTACATTTGAGCAATTGTTCTGTTTGTACTACTAGTATTGTAGTGGCACTGAGGCAGCTGTGGCTGTCCCACAATGCACTGCTGCAGCATGTTTGTACATAGTTGTCTAACCGTGGGGGCGAATTATAGGCGAGTTGTTGGTCCTCTCTGCATCCGGTGTTTGAGAGTTTTGGTGCGGGCGTGTTGTGCTCTGTGAGTGTCGCTGTTTAAACGCGTCACGGAGAGACAAAGCCTGTGTTCACAGTCACCGCTGAAGTCATTATTTTGTTAGTATTAGTGCATTTTTTTTTTTTTGTAATAATCGCTTTATTTCCTATTTGTCTTGCTAATGAATACTGATTTTCTTGTGGAAGACCAAATGAAAAATATTGTTTTTCAATAATGGGGCAACAGGGCAACCCGTATTTTATGTGACAGAATTTTTTTTGGCCTGACTTGTCACACTCTGGTGGGGTTTGACTGTAATACCGAAGCTCTTACCATTAATGCATTTAAAGTGACACGACTGTAACTGTAAAGTTTGAAAAAGTACGTTAAGCGCCACTTGCATACACTTGTAGTCAGAGGGAAAGGAGCACCCAGCTCCGAGTTACTCACTTTGGCAGATAATCACATTTTGTGCCGTGAAACTGTAAACTGTGAAACAGGTGGTGAGCGCCTCGCCAAGTGTACTTTGCTCATCAGCAGCTCATACTTATTTCTTTCTTTCCTTCCACTTCTTTGTGCGCCACTGTAAGGCACCACACGTGTTATTTAATGGCAGGCAGGTTTTCTTCTAAGCGCCCAGTGTTCATCCCCGAACCGACCTGTCTGACCCCGTTCCCCGCGGCTCTGTCATTTTCAGCTTAAGCATCCTGCCAGCGTGACTCACGGAGCAGCCAGCGAAGAGTCCTTCTGTCTGGTGCGGACGGCAGTTACATGTGCAGGTACCACTAACTGTTTAAATAAAGGGCAGCAGCTGGTGCAGGGGTGCGAAATCCAATCTCCTGCTGTAGTACCCACGAGCAAGGGACTTACCCTGAACTGAGTAAAAATGACTTTCCTGTATAAATGGGAAATGACTGTAAAATAGCTACACATTGTAAGTCACTTTAGAGAGGAGTGTGAGTTAAATGAATGTTTTGCAAGGAGGTACAAGCAGGATTTCGGCACCATTTGCCCCCCCGCGCATGCACGCACACCCCCACTGCCGATCTGTCACTCGTCTCCAAGCGGCGCGGCTCTCCACCACTACATGATGAGGTCTGATAGCTACTTTCTGCAGAATGGCAGTTTACCCCTCAGTCAACCTTATCAGAGGAGAAGCCATCATCTTACTGTACGCTGCTCACACGGCGCTTCATATTGGAGCTGACCAGTCAGGCAAACGAAGAATACTAATAAAAGACCATCCTGCTTCACTTCACATTTCCCCCAGTGAACGTCACTCAGCAATATTAGAGCAGGGAGAGGGGAAAGGTGTGGGGGGTGGGGGTGCCGCCCTGAAGAGAAACCTCTTTGCATGCACACATTCTACCTTTATTCATACTTTTACAAAGCAGGGAAGGGATACGGGTCAGCCGGTGCTGGGGGCTGCAGTGGCTGTGTGAGGAATTTCCTTTATCTCTGCACCAACTGCCCTACTGAACTTTATTTCATGGGGCAGCAGGTGGCTAAAGCCACTCGATTGCCCTCAGAGGGCCCAGGTTCAACTCTCACATCCTGCTGCAAGACTCTTAGGTAAGGTACATTAGCCAGCTGTAAAAATGGTTAAATCACGGTAAGTCACTCAGGCGTAAAGCTTCAGCTAAGTAAATGTAGTGACTCTGATGTTTGTTTTCCCCCAGATACAGGATTTTATGAGTCAAAGTGTTAGTCATTCTAAGGAGAAACACACTTTATATCCATATTAGGAGGTGGTAGGATTAACAAGAAAAACGTTAATCTGTGCGACCAGTTTGTTGACCATCTACAGGCTGTTAAGGCCAAGTTTGGCTACTACTTTCATTATGACCTGAACACCTTGTGAAGGTTCAGGGTTCTGCCGTGACTGCATTGGCAACTGAACCGGGTCAAACGGATGAGGAAATTCCTGTCAACACTGGGATGCTGTCAAGCTGCGATGAGGGCAGAAATTCCTGATGTTAGCAGCACCTTTAGTGTGTGTGTGTGTCATCCTCGGCTGGGGCTAATTTTAACAGGTTGCTGTTGTTATGTCAAGCGGTCGCTCACACAGGGGGTGCCTGGAATATGCAGCAGTTGCGGAGTGCTGTTAATGACCTCTATCAGTGTGGCCACCGGCTCAAACGGGCGAACGGCTCAACAGCAGGGAGGCCCGTCTGTCTTTCGCCTTGAGCGTTTGCTATCGCCACCGCACGCTTTCATCAAGGTCAACGCCGGACGGACCCGGAAGCGGCCCGGCGATCGGCGTCCCATTAAAACAATCTGCATCGCCACGTCGCCCTCCCTCCTTTCCCTCTATAGCTGTTTCATTATATTCTGGATGTGCTCCAGCCGCCACTTCCCTTATACAAGCAGTTTTGTGCGGTTTTCAGCAAAGGAGGCATTTTTCCCCCCACATTCCAAGTTCATTAATAGTAGATTGCCACTTTTTCCCTTCATTAAATACAATGAGGCTCCGCAGTAAATTTACGGCGGCAGCGCGATACTGTCAGCTTGAGCGGGACCAAAGGCTGTTTCATGGCAGGGCGTGAAGGTAAACGCAGGTCCCCGGCAGGATACAGCGCCCAGGAACGTAGGGGAGAAAACGAGGGATTTGGGAGGGGGTGTCGCTTCCCCCCCTGCCCCACAACCCCTCCAGTTTTCATTTTAATGGAGAATTTTTCGGGCGCTGTTGTCAAACGTCCTCTGCAAAGTGATTAGAACCCGCTGTTTCCCAAAAAGCGCAAACCGCTGCAGCAGCCCGGCGCTCATTGTCACTCTGACAGCCGGCTGGGAGAACAATTGCTGCCCAAATTGTGATGTGTGTTGGTTTTTAAAAAAAAGAGAGAGAGCGAGAATCCAGAAAGTTTTCTCAATAGAGTCTGTTTTTTTGTCGTTTATAGATATTTTGTTTCCCCCCCATGGCTGATATTTAGATGTTCATTAAAATGAATAAGAAGCCACTGAACTGCAGGGACCAGAAGCTTCCCCAGGAAGAGTGTCAGCCATTGTGGAGTGATTGACAGCCCTCTGCTGGCGCCGCTCTCAGCTGCCTAATGAAGGATCATCCGCATCTCAGCCGCTTAATGGGCGCAGTCACGGGCAGCCGCTGTTTGGGTTGTGCAAACCGTACGGCGCGACAAGCGACCCTGTCCTCCACGAGCGTAGCACGCAGCTCTCATCGCGTGGCTTTGAGTTCACGCTAAAGCATCAACACGCATCCCTGACTGGCACTCGGCTCTGCATCGAAACAGGCAGGAGGAGTCACTTGGGTCAGCACTGTTACCTTTGGCCCTGAAGGAATGCAGGTGTGAATGCCACGGCCGCTGTGATAACCTTCCTTACCCCAAATTGCTTCAGCAAAATCTACACAGCTGGTTAAATGGGGAATGTATTGTAAGTCACTTTTTAGAGAAGCTTCAGCTAAATGGATAAATGTAGTTTTTTTCCCCCTCCTTTTCACACCTTTCTTTAGACTTAAAAAGCAACCAGCTTAAACCTGCTGTAATTTTTGGTACACAGTGCAGGGGGGAGACGTTGCCCGAGCCGAACGAGAGCAAAGAGCCAAAGCTGCAGCATTTTGCCTGCATGTGGAAGCGACCTGGATCGGATCCCACGGCTGCTTCCTCTCACGATTAAAGGAGTTAACTTCACGACGGAGGCAAAGCCGGCAGGGGACGAAGAGAAGGGACACCCTCCCGGCTTTAGGTTCTGGGGTGGTGGTGGCGGCGGCGGCGAGGGGGATGAAGCCGGTTGAGGGGGGCGGAGACTCGGCGACAGAGGAGCGCTTAATGGAAATGAGTGACAGGCTTTCAGGATGATTTACAGCGCGCGGCGCTGCGGCGGAGCCGCCCGCTTGATGGATGATCCTGAAAGACGGGAGACGAGCCATAAATCATGTCTTTGAATCATTGACAGAGATAAAGGAGGGGGAGAAAAAGCGACGGCATTGACATTCATTCTTCCAATAATGTACATTGACGAGTTACACTACGGGGGCCTTAATTAAAAAGTGAGCACGGGCCCTGGCTTCTCCACCGGCTTCTCCACCGGCTTCTCCACCGGCTTCTCGCGCCACTGAGATATCGATGGTAATTAGGGAGGCAGCCCCCCTGGCTGGCGCCCACCACTTCCTCCCCAGCTCTCCACAGCCAGATTAGATAGCGCCAATTCCAAAGCCAGCTAAGCCCAGGAGGACGTATTCACTTTGGAGGGTATAAATGTTCCTAAATTCAGGCATGTTTGGTTTCAAACTCAGAAATGTGTGGTGAAAGGAAGCCTTAGCCTATTCACTTGACGCCCATCATTTGAGGAAGTGCCAAATTAGAGTTTTGTTTTCCGTTTGGTTGGTGGGTTCCTCCTCCCGCCTGGCCGAGCCCTTCGGAGAAGCCACAATGGGACGATGAGGTGAGAATAATCCCCGGCAGCTGTCTTGTGTCCTACATGAGCCGCTTGTTTGTTAGGGCTCTGGGGAACGGAAGGGGCTTTGAACGAACCGGGGGCAGAGAGATATGTCCACCTAGCAGGGCGGCGTGTTTTGCGCCTGCCGGTGCCGATTGGGATCCGGGCTGAGCTATAAACCAGGGTCATTCAAATTCGCTGTAGTAGGATCCGCAGCTTTCCTCACACCTCTAAGAAAGGCAGTAAAAGGCATCCGGTTGAGACGGAAAGTTGAATGAGCTGCTTCTTGTGCTCCGGCTGGAGCAGAAACCTTTCAAATGCGGCCCTCCAGGCCTGTAGCTGAATAGCCCTTCTATAATGTATGAACGTACTGTGGAGGACTTGGAGTGGGCGGGAAGGATATGCAGGGGTTGAGCCGAGCGAAGCATCAGCACACGAGTCTCCTGGTCTGCACAGGCCGTTCAGGTTTTTACTCCTGCTATGAATTTCTCACTCTCGATCGACATGCAGGATTTAAATTGTGTTACATCAAATAATCCAGCCAGGAGCTCCTTCTTAAGCCTTAGGGCATACAGCGAAGGTGCATTTGTGCTATTAAAATCATGTTCCTGAAAATGAAATTGAATCAAGAACTTGAGTTCATCTGTTCAGTTTAGATACCTACATTTTGTAGTATTCCTTGTTCAAGGGTAAAGAATGATTAAGTACTACTTGAGTGAACTGAAATAATGACCATGATCCATTTTTAGGGACAAGAATAAAAACATCTTCAGGTATATTTCGTTGCTCGGCTACAGCTCTTCCTTGATTAACATGGTTTAACGTGACAGAAAAATAGTACTGAGTTGTCAGCTGGCGTGACCCGAATCGGACTGAATTCAATCAAAATCCTCATTGAGGCTCAACAATTCGGAGCTCAACTGGAAAAACCAGATTACACCATTATTTCTCAAATTGTGATTTTAGTATCCTAACCATCTTATTTTATTCGATTAACAGTGTCTTAACTGTACGAGTATTAGCTAACTATACAATAAAGTCCTACATGTCTGAAAAAAGTACCATAATATGATCTGATAAATACCGCTTTGCTGATACCAATAAATCAGATCCGTAAATATGCTTTGCTTCCTTGTAACCGTTTTTGTGGATTTTCCCAGTTAGGGCCACTACTCACTTGCCAGCAGTTTTTCAGAATCCCAAGAAGCCATCGGGGGTCACGAGTGATCCCCGTCTTGGCTACCTGACGGAAGTGGCTCTCCGGACTCCAGTGACCGTCAGGGTTGGGAGGGGAGGCAGGCAGTGCTGAGTGAGTGGCCCAGGGCCAGAAGTACTGAGGACACCAGACGCAGGAGTATCCGATCCATCATGCTGGAGCAAACGCTGACATTTTCAAATATAGTTTGATGGACAGCTGGAGTAATTACTTGTCATTCCTTCACTTGACTATTTCCTCAAACCCCCCCCCCCGCCCCACCCCTCCAAAACTGGGTAGCTCTCTGTAAGCTGTGTCAACTTCCTGGTACTCCGACACACCCAACAGAAAAGTCGAAAGCGATGCACATTTAATCGGAGCCTAATGAGAAAGCGGTGCTACTATACACGGATGTATGGAATGAGGTGGTAGATGGGGATATCTGGCTTGTTTCAAGCTGCCCATCAGCTGCAGGGGAGCTTCGAGTCTCGAGCCTCTCCAACTTCAAACAGAAAGTGTTTCCATGTCCCCCGGTCCTATGATCTTAACTGGTCCTAAAAGATGATCCATATGGTAATGAACGTCTTCCTTTGGCTCGGAGCCTGAAAGAGGAACACAATTAAGCTCCGGGCCTGAGAGATGAGGCCTGACATTGGAATACCAAACATTTTTTAAAAACTTTATGTATGTATGTGTCGCCACCCTTTTATCCAGCCATATTTATTTTAGGGAAGGGGGGGGGGACGACTGCTAAATCGTTATTTATTTGTATTTATCTTTGGGATACGGTCCAAAGGGTCACGTTACATTCACCTCCAGCCCCCAACTCTCTGCTTTGCCTCGGCAGGATGTGGGTGCGCGTGACCCCCCCCCACACACACACACAGCTCCTAGACCCTGGACCACCCTGCTAGCCGGGTGGCGCACATGACAGGGCGATGGTGCTCGGCCCTCGAGTCCGTCGCAGTGTTTTTCTTGGACTGAGGTGAAAGCAAACAGCAGCTAAAGGGCCCCGGTGCTCGGAGCGAAAACTCGAACCCGCGCAGTCATTCATCAAAGCCCAGACAACCTGCTTCTCCCTCCCCCCTCCCTGCCCTCCGGGCGCGGCCATCTCCGCCACTCTGGGTTTTAACTAGGACTCCAAATAATTCCAGAAATGACAAATGATACTTATATCTCTGGCCTGGGCCGAATCAATAAGCATGCAGAAGTACTATCAATCTTGGGGTATTGACAGGGACGCTCGCCATTGGTGGATGAGCGCCTGGCGGCTTCTTCCCGGCAAACATGGGCTGTGGGGGGAGTACTTTTTTAAATTAATAAAAGGTACAGCAACTACATTAACTATGTGTGTACAGTACGTATGTGAAGCCTGGTCGCATGCTTTTGTGACTTTTTATCCCTTTAGTGATGTTCTAAGTGTAATGAACTGTGCCGATGTCTCAGAAAAGTACTTCTCTTGAAAAAGAAAAAAAAAACAGTAAGTTCAGGCTTCTCGGTGTCTTAGCCATGCCGAGCAAAATACGGCAGCCATGTAAACAAACATCGCAGAGTCAATGTACTGTAAAGAGGACGGTTTGCTGAGCATCCCAGCCTGCATATTGCCTTTCCATCAGTCAGTGCCACAGCGGCCAATGTGGTCCGCTGCAGCCGCTGACACCGCGGTCCCTGTTCTGCAACCGTACCCGTGCGACTACGATTCACATCTGCTCATCGAAGCAACTGTTCGACCTTTTAAGAATTGGTTACAGAGAGCTTTGACTCTCTTAACAGTTTAGCCACAGGTGTGTCCGGAACATAGGTATCAGGTGCACGTCCCTCCTACTGCATCGGAACCTGGGCCGGATCAGCCCGTCTCCAATCACGGCCACAAATCCGGGTCACGGGCTATTTCAGCACCGGCACCTGCGCGCACTTCCACGGCGACAGCGCAGATTTGTGCCTGCGCAGCATCAAGATGTCTGACAGGTAAGGCCCTCGGCCCAGTTTCGGCGGCAGGCCCCCTCCAGGGGCTGTGATTGATGACTCCCACTGCCACCTAGATCCACCCACCCTCGCCATCCCCCAACTAATCTGCCTCCCTTTCAGGTTGCAGGTCCCCTGGAAGTCCACGGCTGGCTTTTTCTCCTTGGCGGTGCGGCTACAAAGGTGGATTACGGTCAGAACGGGGATGTAGGGGGGTCTGATTATAGTGGCTGGGCCTGAAAAACATCCAGCCTGAACAAATGTACATTCTCAAGTTCATCAGCAGCGCTTTTGATCTCTCAGGCTCCCTTCCCCTTTCTGCACTGCCATCAGGGTGTTTCTTGGACACCAAGCAAGTGTTTCCTTAATCGCATCTGCCCAAAAGAAATGTTCGGCTGATAGCGTTTATAAATCAACTTTACAAATAAGGAGCCAAGACCTGTTCGTTGCAACTCTGTAACACTTAATTTGCAAACCAATTACATTTGGTTGCAGTCGTACGTTTGCACATTGAGAAGGGCCGTGTGATGGATGGCTTTTCGGCAATAGAGTTACGTCGCAAATGTCATCAAACCGCCGTACAATTATCGTAACGGCTTAATTGAGAAACTTTGGGCTAATGCTCGTCGACGGTTTGTGCTGACTGCTCAAAATCACAACTTCTAATCCGGGAACACATTTTCAAAGCAAACCACGCGCGCGCATGCAGTAATAGCATGAAAGGAGTGAGCGTAATATTTTTAAGTATGTCAGGCTTCACTTCATCCGGCCACTTGAAAAACAGGAGGAAAATGATAGCAGAAGCTCTTCCAGGCGCCAGCTCCACTGTGCTGGTGAGCAAGGTAGCCGCCTGACCCTTTTATTTCGCCGCTTCCACTTTAAAGAGTCCAGAATGATGCGTTTCAGCTCTGCCACTCGAAATGCACTGAAGGACATTGAGTTTAGCCATATGGTGGAAGATTACGCAGGAACAAAGGCACTGCCTCAGCAAATAAAGGTTGCTTCATCAATCACAGGGAATGGCCACATTGTGGGCCGCTCCACGCGAGCCGCCGCGTGATAAAGCAACAGACCGAGTGGCCGTGAACGCTGCGAGGAGACTCGGTGCTCTCGTATGCGCACGAAAATGAGAAAAACAAATGCAGTTTCAAGTAATAATAATGAGTGGGGGGAGGGGGGCTTGGGGCATTTACTGACCCCGACCCTTACACACCACCCTGAGTTACATGACTGTCTGAGCGCTGGCTCACATCACCTTATTCTAGTTTTCACATTTGTCCATCTAAAGATACTTCCTGGTCACTCGCCGGAAGGTGGATTTAGCAGAGCCAACGCTTTATCGCGGGATTCCTTACAAATGAAGGCAGCCGGCGTGCACCGACACAGGGCGGTCCCTCCCTCCGCACCGCTGCAGCATCCACGCAGTAATTAGCTTCAAATACCGAAACACATCAAAACTACAGCACTCTTCCCCATTTCGCCCCGTGCAGCGGCAACAGGGTCGACCCGACGCCAAGCAAACCGCTTAACAAACCACTTCATCTTTAAAACGGTCATGAAGCTATTTAGATAAAACAATAACCCGATACCATCGCGCAGCCCAATTACAGACGCACCCCTAATGAAATGTGAAGAGGCAGCCGCCCAGGGATCATCAGCACTCAGCTTTACAAGGATGCCACTTGATGGAAACACAAATCCAAATTAAAGCAATTTCCAAACATTTAAAGCCCAACAAGCAACCAACAAGTGCAGCACGGTTGATAGTTCCCCAACACACACACACACACACACACACACACACAAAACGCGGAGGTGTTTGGGGGGGTGGGGGTCCAATTAATTACCATTCGCAGCTTTTCTTTTTATTGCTTTTGCACTCTCCCAACAGCCTCATAAAGAGATGATAATTGCAATGAAAAACTTAGGCATAATTGGTAAAACAGAATTAGCAGCTCAGCTGATGTTAAGGTAGGGCTGGGGCTATCGCAGGGTGCAGTTGTGCGAGTCGTGGTTGTCAATTTGCCCTGAATTTCGCCCGCGACGTTAGCGAGCCGAACGGAGCCATATTGCTGTCGCGGGACCCCCAACCCACGCAGGGCAGCGAACGTCTTATTAGCAGACGAATGTAAAAGCTGTGCTGCAATGTATGGACAAGAACGCGGCACAATGTGCGCCTCTGCGATATTCCGTTGGATTAGGAAAGGATAAAAAGTACCTGCAGCACGTAACTGCCTTCGTCACCGTCACAGTGCTAGGCTCCAGCTTGGTTGCACCCGACTACCAAGGATGACAGCAAGCGCCAGGTACAGCCAAGAGGCAGATAACGGACTGCATAAAAGCCTCAGACTGAGAACTTGGGGAAGGTGAGAGGTCTGCTAGCCTGTTGGTGGTGGGCAGTAAAGATGTGGGAACTTATGTGGACACTGATGTGGGACATAGGGATTTGATAATATCAGTTGTGGGGTTTTGGCACAGTACTAAGTTCTTGTGTGAATATTCCTCTTTTTTTCTAAAAGACCGATGGCTGTTCATTTGGTCATTATTAAAAACAACCAAGTCACCCACCTCCAAACATTCCCCCTTGTGAAATAGTCATCCCACCCTGGGGGATCAGGGGTCTGCATGCAGTGAGTTGCTGGGGTCCACAAGTGAGTATGCATCACCAGCTGCTCCCTGTTGCGTGTGGCGAGAGCCTAATGTTTGCCTTTACCTGCAGGCTAATAGCGCTCGTCTTTGGCCAGGTCAGCAGCCAGCTCAAAGCTCTGCTCAGAGGCCGTACCCAGGACACGAGCCTGGCTGAGAGAGCGGTGTCTCACCAAGGAGGCTGCGTTTCCCTACTGACATCCATCAACCTGAGTAAAGCAGCATGTACTGGTAGGAAGCTTCCAAGTGGCCTGGCTGCAGAAGACCTTCTAAGCTAAGTGAATCACAGTCACCGTTCCTACTCGCCTGCACACCACCTCATTTTACACATTTGAAAGCAGTGTAACTTTCACTGCATTACCAGCTGCTGTGTGGCTGATAGCTTCCTGAAAAGTGAATTACAGGTGCATACTGAGCAAATGTACACTTGTACTTCATACAGCAAATGTATGGGTTTCTGATTTTCAGAGAAACATTTCCCTTTGCATTTATTTTCATGTTGTTCACCTTTGTTTTCCACAAGTTCTCTGCTGTAGTGTGAGAAATGGTGTTAATTTCCACTTTCTGCTATTAGGAGCATTGAGAGAAACTCACAGAAATAATGGCTCTGAGTGGAGAGACTGAACCGCAGTGGGCAACAAACGGATCATTTTCATAGGCCATAATGCTTTAACATTTCCTACTTTTCCAGAAACTACTAGCTAATATACACAGTAAACAGAAGTTTGCTTTACCAAACGCTGACAAGCGTGGTGCCGGTTTGCATCGGTTGCTTCCTCATGGCGAGTTTAGCTGAAGTTTACCCTAAGACATGCAGTTTGCATTTAAGGCGAAACCCTTCAGTCTGTCTGCGCCCAGAGATTACAGGCCGAACCGCCACTCGCCTTTCCCCACCCCACAGAAGTGTGAAGATGAGTCTCCCCCATTTTCATTTATTTCAATACAAACTTTAGCGCTGGTACAAATGAACAAAAGTTAAGAAACCGGGGTCAGGTCCATGTTGCACCATCTCACATCCAGTGTTTCCAGAATAGAGAAGACCCTGCATTGTATGAGCTGTTGCTGAAAATAGGATACAGCAATAAAAGCATTTTTGATTCTTCTTTTCATGTTAGCATTAGCTGATGTTCTCATGCAATAAGCTAAAGGACTGGGCTGCATTGTTAAGCTTTTACTGATTAGGACTTAACCATGTTTCCAAGTTCTGAACTGACTTCAGGTCCCAGCTGTGTTTGTCAGCTGAGCTACAAGTGTAATAACATTTATTGATCCATATATACGTATATTTATTCCCCATTTATTTACCCATCACCAAAACCTGTAGAGTAGTGCAGCTGTGCTTGCATCTTCAGGCATAATATTTACACTTTCCTCCAAAGCAACTTATGGCTGTTAAGATATGTACAGCAATTTACCCATTTCCACTGTATTAATTCAGGGTAAGTACAGTACTTCGGTTAGGGGTACTGAAACTCAGACGGCATCCTCTGACAGCAGTGCCTCCTTTACCCACTGCCACAGGCTGAATACAGCAACTGATTACAATTTAAGCAAATGAACCAAAATGTTTCTCGGGCTACGTGGCATCTCTCCACGCCCATTTCCCCTCACGTCCCGAACAGGTGAGGAATGTCGAGATGCCTCCGTTTCCCCAGAAACACAGGTTGCATACACAATTAATGGGACACACCTTGAAAGCAGAATCCCATTATGCTGCACACAGTGAGCTCTTTGTTGGACGCCGTCTGGAGCCCCGGCTTGAAGAGCAGCACGCTAAATAAGAAGGCGATAAGAGTTGCTCATATCCCCCTCGGAAAACTCCCCCATTTAATGATCCGCCACTCAGGAGAGGATCTACACACCTCTGAAAGAATTCAAATCCCTTTTCCCACAACCTCTTTCAGCCCATATGATAAATGACACCCGTCATTCTGTCGTTGCCAAACAGCACAGAAGGGAGTTCTACTGATATATGACTCACATGGTCAGGAAATAGCCCCCAACCCCCCCGTCCCCAACGGCCGCTTGCTTTCTTGCCAACTGGGTCTGACCTGGACAGTGTCACCAATGGGGGGGGGGGATTGTGAAAACCATTCCCTGGGCCTTTCTTTAGGAGCCTTCACTTCAGCAGACTGACGAAAGACAAGCGATCCGCTCGGGTTGAAATAAAACACAAATACGTGGGAATTTAGCCTTAGCGCAGATAAAAAAAAAAAAAAAAAAAAGAAAAGGAAAAGAGAGCAGGAACTTTAAGCAGAAAAACAACACCAAGTGAACAGTTACAGCAGAGCGAGTAAGTCGAACCCTTTGTTGATCATCTTTCTCAATCATTACCTCCGTATGCAATTTATGAGAACATTATCATTAAGAATTTGTAAAGTAAATTAGCAAACGGCTTAAATTAATGTCGGCCCGCATTCCACTTTGACAAGGGACTTCTCGCTGTACGGAGCAATACGCACCCAGCCAGCGTACAGCATTAATTCTCATTTCTGAAATGTGCTCTATGCCAACTGCATCCCTTTCTGCAAAGCGTGTTCCTTTACAAAGTTATCTACAAATAAGCTAACTTTCCAGGACCCCCGTCATCAGACGCGATGAACGGAAACGGGCTTCCCTCCGCTCCAACCCTGTACCAGAAAGTCACTCTGGAGTGGAATCCATCCAGCAGCTTGACAGCCGTACCTCTGGGTAGAGTTTAGGTTTCAACGGGAGGTTCCCTCAGGAGCGAGAGGACAACAGCACCTTCTTGTCCTCGAGAGAGGAGGGATGCGCTCCGTCACCCCTATGCCATCGGTAAAGCTCTACAGGGGGACCGTGGTATTTACGAGCGGTGAGCTGTGTGAACAGGCGGCCGGGGCTACGACCTCTGTGGTACACGGCCTGGCGTAACCTATTCCACCTCCCACTCTTTTTCCCCTCAAAGCCCAGGCCAGGGAATACTTACACTACTGTGTGTGTTGGACCTTAGATGGCAGGAAGTTGACATATCTGCAGGCCGCTGGCGAATTTCTTCACTAGCAAACATTTTGTGATGCAGAACTCATTTCTACTGCGTGTTGCTTTGTGGCAAAATGAGAGCGAGTAGTAAGTTTTTCCACAACATCACCTTTATGGCACTGCAGTAAAACAGTTTGTACGGAGTTATCTTCAGTCGACAACACACTCGTGAAATCTGAGTCATCTGCACTGTTCACACACAGCTCTTGCATGGCAAAAAGCTGTGTGACTGACAAATGGACGTCGTCCTAAACTTATTTTTAAAGCACAGTCAGGACACCAGAAATATACAATAATACAGGATAATGTCCATCATTCCCCAGCTGCCACATACAACTCAGTAGGAAACTTGTTAATATGCGTAAACACAGCATCTCCTCTAGGAGCTGCAGTCTACAGTTACTGCTTTCTGCTTGTACTTGTGTGCTGCAGCCACTCCCTTCATCTGTTCATGCCTATCTGCTCATCCATGCATCCTCTCACATCCATCCATACCTTCTTTTTTTTTGAGGAAAAACAAACCAAGTCAAAACAGTGATTTATAAAGAACTGAATGTTGCCCATAAATTTGCTCCTCGGTAACTAAGCGGCATATGAATGTTTACTGTATATGGTTAAGCTGAGCCTTGCATTACAAATCGGTTTAGGCCTTTACCTTTCACCATTTACCTCTAAACTGCAACAAACAAAGCAGTGCTGATCAACGAGGAGGTAACAAGGTGCGTGAGAACTTTGCACGCCTGCACGGTGGCTGCCCCACCTTTCAGCCAGAGTTCGGTTGTGTTTGTGACGCTCTGATGTAAATGGCAGCTCGGGGAAGGGCTGTTTGGAAGAGCGTTCTTCGCATCAAGCTTATTATTTTCCTATACATGCTTTCACTGCGGTACGCTTCCTCCAAGCTGTGTGAACTAGAATGTCGCTGCATGTATCTGTTACCTCTCCTCCCCCCACAGCTGCTGAAATCAGATTGAAACGACAGCGATGCTTCATCTGGATTGGTAAGGGGAACCAGATTGTTTTCTCCACAGACCAACATGTCTGTACCGACCATCAGCAGACCTCCGTCCCCGAAACCTCCAGTGTTTTAACCTTGTAGTCAGAAAGAAAAAAAAATTCCAACCACATCTACGCTGCACTGCGAGCATCAACTCATCTTCAGTATCTGTGAATAATACATTTTGTGGACAGACCAGCACGTAATTTGGAGCCACGTGACCTCACCGTGACGCCACAATTGGCGTCATTTACAGATCGCACACGTCTGCCAGCCTACCCGTGGGGTCAACCGCTCCCTAATCTCAGCTTGATCCAAGGTCTAGAAGGCATGTCGAAGTGACTCAAAGTGACCCGACGTAACCGTTTGGGGCCGAGCCATGTTATCCACTCTTATGCCCGACCAGACCCATAGGAGTGCGGCGAGGTGCACCTTAGGAGCCCTGCGACTCGCCATTTTCGCAAAAACAAAATAAAATAAAATAATGGTTGAGTAACCAAGAGGCCTAGTGGCACATCAGGAAATGAAGTGGAATGGGCTTAAAATTGACGCTCTCAAGCAAAGAGGCTGCTCCTCGCCATCAGGGCTCATTTCCTCAGGCGGGTCGAGGCATTAAAAGCGGCTATAAAAGGTATCTGTAATGGCACCAGTAATGTTTCATTGCCATTTAAAAAAAAAAAAGACAAGAAAAACATCTGCTTTGCATTTTTCAGTCCCTCGTTACTCATTTTTCATCCAATTCTGCCCCCCCCCGCGTTCGGTTTCTTCCCCCTTCCGAATGCCTCGCTTGCCTTTTCCTCACAAACTCCTCTTTGTTCAAATGTACGTTACCCCCGCCTGTCTGCTGCATGTCTGTCTCTGCTGGGGGCTTCTATTAATTGAGTTACTTTTGAAAAAGACACCATTGTTAACCACGGTAAATCCACTCTCTTTATATATAACAGCTTCAGAAACTATTAGCAAAGCATTAGTCCTGGGCTGCTTTGTTTCCTCGCTATGAGCTGCGCATGTGGGCCTTCTCCTCAGGCGGGCTGTATCCTACATGACTGTGTCTCACGCTAAATCCGCGCAGCTAAATGGCGGCGGTAATGAATGTTTTCACTGCCTCGCGAAACACTGCGTCTCGGTCGAACAAAACCGTTTTTCGGGCCGGACTCTGTCCTCCTTTCGCGCAGCTCACTGTTCTTCTCGCTACTTTAGCCCCATTCCTGCCGAAAATAAGGGAACGGCAAGCGCTAATAATTCAAACGCAGGTTTCAACCTCCAGAATATCTGGCTGTTCACAGCAAATGCTTACAGAGAAGAGTGGGAGTGGCTGCACGCGGTAATCATGGCACCCAAGAAGCAGTGTTTTTGGCTAAAAATGTAACGGATTTTGCTCAGGTTCAAGAGCTTCAGGCTACAGAAGGTGTTTGTTCAATTTGCTGACCAGTGGCTTTTCCATTTAGAGGATGGAAGACGTTAAAACCAAGTGTCACCAAGTGTTACAAATGTCCACTGGATATTTATTTGCATGATGGTAACCGTGTTTTTTTTTTTTTTTTTTTTTTTTAAACAGAGTGTTTGGAAATCCCGCACACCGACTGCATGAATGGACCACAAGTTTGAAGAAACAGAGCTGTGGAGATCAACCTGAGCCACAACACATTTTAAAGGGAAGAGGAACACAGTCCTGGCATCTGACTTCACACCCGGTTTTCATGAACAGCGTCCAACAAGTTCCCAAAAAGCAGCAGCTGCCTGGACTCAGGTAGGTGTAGGGGGCCAAAAAGTGTGACATAATAATTTAGCAAAATTCCCTGCTGAGAGTTGAAAGAAGCAAACATATCAGATAAAAATTAAGCACAGCACAATAACACACATAAAATTAATACACATTAAATCCCATGAAAATAACGCCTGGCTTTGCAGCTTGATCTGCCGTACCACACGGTGTTCACCATGAAGTAAAGGTAACTGCAACACAACGGCAGCACTGCGACTACCTGAGTGCACCGCCTCATCCAACTCCATTACGTGCAGATTTGTGCTCAGACTTCCACTCGAAACACAGTTACTGGTTCTGTTTCCAAACACGTTTCTGCACTTCAGAACTGCAACAAGAGCTGGGGGATGGCCTTTCAGTAAGAAGGGAAGCTTAAACTATGCCTGCGCACAATAATAAATGTGGTAAAAAAGAAAAAAGGGGGTGAGCTTAGGTTAACTGGCTTTAAGCTAGATGGTAAGATCACTGGCCCGAATGGACATTAAAACGCGGTCCTGGTTTTTGAGACGTTCACCCAGTGCATTGAGGACGACCTGTGGCGTTCAGCCTGACATCTGCAAGCACCCAGTCCGCAGGCAGCACTGTCGGAGGTGGGCGGATCGTCAATTCTCCGCTGGTGGAACACGCGGAATGGCGGCGCTCCGATGCCACCCACGAACGCACGGCCTTCGCGGAAAACAGCACGAGGGTTGTTTTGGACAACTTGTTTGACCGCAGTATAGAAACGTGCAGCACCGATACTCATAATAGGAAATACAATCGATCAGCGAGCTTGTTTTGTTTTGAAAAAGCAGTGGTACTAAATTTAAACCCTTTTTCCACTTAGACAATTTGCCATTTATTTTGAATGGATAAAGAGCGTGTATTTTTCTCCAGTTGTTCCCGATTGGTGGTGCTGTATAGGGAAAGGGAACTTTGCGCAGAGCTCCTAAAAAAGCTGGCGAATGTAAATCCAAGGTGAACTTGCCTGTAAACACAAGTGCTGCTGTATAGGGGAGCAGAAACTGAGTCATGAGGAGGCATCAAATGCACCCCAGCATACTGTACCTGTGCACCTTCACTGCGCGACCTGCACCAGGACATTACTCCCCTCCTTCTTAACTGCCACTCCCAGTATAACTTGTACATCAGTCAGTAGCTCAGGTGTTCACTGTAAATAAGAGCAATTTAAACCTTTTTAAAAAGGTAGCCCTCACACATTTACCACACGCAAAACTAATTTACCTGCTGTGCAACCGTTCACCTGCACCTACAACTCGTATTCACGAAATGTGCTGCCAACTGCAACGGCCACATTTCGGTCTAAATTTTAGCTTGGTGATGGTCAGTGAGAACCTGTGGGCAGAGCTGAGCTTCTGTTCCACTGTGTCTCACTGCTGCACACCTGGACTAAAGGGCATCAAACAACAAATCCCAGTTTCTCTCTGAGAGGAACGATGACGACAACAGGTTACACTGCATGCAGTTCGCAGCATGCAGAAACCTCCTTCTGCGTCTGTAAGCTCACTTTGAGATGTCATCTAAAAAATTAAATTTATCTATCTAGCTAGAGGGCCATTATGTTAAAAAAATAAATAAAATAAAACCAATGGCGCACTAAGGCAACAAAACAAATATTGTGCATTGCGAATATGGGCTTGAACCCCAATTTCTGTTTGCATTTTGGCTCAGAGCACCACTTATCAGTTTCACTACAACAGAAACTATCGCTATTAAATATTTTACCAAATTCAGGCTTTCTTCTCAGGAACCTGTGAGTAAAACCACGCGTTTTCGCAAAGGAAACATTCACGCCTGAGTCACACAGTGGAATGCTGTGTTGACCGAGTACCTTCATTGCCCTGCAGCGAGCGTCACACCGCGTCACGCCGTTTATCCGCAGCGCTCTTCTTGGAAGCCCCGTAATCTTTTCCCCGCGAACCGTCGGGCAGCCCGGAGGCGGCTCCATCAGGCGCCCTTGCGGCATGATTGATCGCTGCCAGTCACGAAACAGCACCCCTCCTCCTCACCGCCCCCTCCTCGTGTTTAAAAGGACACCATTCACAGGGAGCCCGAGGTAGCGACGGGCGGCTTTTCGTGGTGCTGGCACCCAGTCGCCGCACACACCGTCCCTTCTGTTCCGACCGGGGCCCAAATCGATTCAGCGATGCACCGTAAACCGCCACTCTGTATTAGATTCCCGTGTCTGATCTGCAGGGAAAGGAAAAGCATTTTATTGGCTACACAATGACTTGTTCCTCCCTGGGAAGAAAGTTGTTTAAAAAAATAAAAAGGAACCGAATGCTTGAGGAAGATATGGAAGGTTGGGCTCAGGTTGGGTCTAGTGAGGAAAACCAACAGCGGTAAAAATAGACCGCTGCTCCTGTAAATGCCCTTTCTGAGATGCCACTTTCAGGAATTGATTTTCTTTTCCTATGGGAGGCAAAAAGCTTTGATAGACAAATCATCCTCCTTATCCTCAGTCTATCATTCCTCCCTGCCCTCTCCCTCTTGCTCGTATTTTGTTTCATTGCTCTGTTCTCCAGCTCGGGCACCTGCAGGACCCCCCAGCCTCTCTTACATCTTATTTTGCTCCCTGTGTTTCCTTATACAGGGCTACTAGAGACAATGAAATGCATTTCTTCCCGGGCCGTGGTGCTCAGTATATCGAAGTAGTGATGGTAGAGTGGGTAGTGGTGGTGGTGGTGATGGCAGTGATCAGTGCCTAAGCTATCTCACAGCCAGCAGGAAAAAGCTGCTTCTGAGCCCGGTGGTGTTAGCCTACAAGCTGTAAAAGTGTCCTCCAGACAGCGGTGGTGGAGAAGGTGGTGATGAAATGGGCTTTCTTGGTACACCGCTTGTTGTAGGTGGGCTGGATGCTGAGTAGTGAGGTGATGCTGGTGATGGACCGGTTAGTCCACTACCCCCTGCAGAGCTCCTCGGTCAGAGACAAAGCAGTTCCCAACCCAGACTAGGATACAGAAGATCTGGAGGCTCTCTGTGGGACATGTATAGAACATGGAAATAATGGCGGTCCAGCTCCTTTCCTTCTCCTTAGAGATGTTTATTGTTGTACTGTGGTGATGCGCACTCCAAGGAAGTTGAAAGCTCCAATGCGCAGATAAGGAATCGCTTTGACAGCAAAGCAACGTAAAGTGATAAGCTACTTACAATGATTTCTGTATCAGGGTAATTTTCAAGTAATTCAAGGTAACCACCACGATGTACCACAACAGGAAGTGGTCCTTCAAGCGTAAGGTGGCAGCTGCTGGTCCGTTGCTGTTCCTACGTTTTTTTTTTTAAGTCATCTGAGACAAAGGTGTCAGCTAAAGTAGTGAGTCAAGGTGATCAGGGGTGGCATTGGGGGGCGGGTCAGGGTACACAAGCCCCTGCGCCATCGAAATGCATAGGTTTGACTACTGGGGGTGGGGGGTGGCTGTGGCAGAGACTGTTGAAATGCAGCCGGCCGCAGTAATAAAGTCCGTAATATCGCCATCTTACCCTCCTCTCTCTCTCAAGGGCTGCAATAAACCTATTTGGGAAATTGCACCCATATATTTGCGGGAGACAGTTAGCTCATCCTCATGACAGTGCAAACTTTTAGGGTGAATTATGTCAGTGTCATTCAGGAGCGTTTATCACAACGGGTCAATTACTCACAGGCACGAAATTCGCACATCAAAGTGTCTGTCGGCTCGCCAGCTGGCGATGGGGTCACAGCGGGTGCACTGGTACGCACAAGTGCGCGCGCACACACACACGGTACGCAACAGCCTTTCAAGGACGTTTCCATCCCTACAGCCGAAGACACCTATGGCTGGTGAGAGCTCAGTATGGCAATTCACCACTTTTATGTCCGGATTTGGCTTCATTGCAGGATGTGCAGGACACACTGAGGCCACCTCAATGGAAAAATCCACAAATCAATAAATGGGGAACAAAATGCACGCAGATTTGTTCCAAATGTGTTACAGCAATTATACTGCGCTGCCATTCCAGGAGCCACACGCACACCTGTGTAACAGCTGGGATTAGCTGGTCCAGCATTGTTCCTTTTCCGCTGTCCACCACCATCGTAGCACCAAACGTGGCTCTTTTATCAAAGACAACCCTGTGTCTTTCTGAAGATTTTCAAAAAAAAAAAAAAAATCATAATTGCCTTGTACATGTAATTGAGTGGACGGGAACAGATTTTTTTTTAAAGTAACACTTGGAAAAAGTTTCATAGGTATAAATGATTTTAGAATTTAAAATCATGACAAATACATAAATGCACCACTGGGATGAAAATCTGTAAAGGCCACAAAATTGAGGTTGGACTACAGCACTTGACTGGCTACTCACATCACACCCTGAGGTGAGAGTACCTATAAAGCAATGTTTGTAGAAAATCCAAAAAATAAAAATAAAAAAAAGCAAATGCCAGCAGCTCCCCCCCCCCTTTTTTTTTTCAGGAAAAGATCCCTGGCACTACCTTCGCCTATTATTGGAATTTGCCCTGCAAAATAAAATCTGAGCAGGAACGTACAGCTGTAATAAAGCCACTCTGCTCACCTTTGCCTTATTGTATCGGCGTGTTTTTACTGTAAACTGAGCAAACACTCACTGGCCACTTTAATAGGTACACGTGTGTTGACACACACACACACACACAGCTCGCCCTGCATATGGTTGTGTCTCTCAGGGTATAAACACACAGGCCAGGTCTAGAGGCCCAGTTACTGTCTGAATGACCATGGAATGGACAGGACATGGGGTCCAAATGATTAAACATGGCCTGACCACCGCTGTTGGTCGCTCTGGTTCTGGAATTTCACATGTACCCGACCTTACTCTAAATTAAGGGGGCATTAATATGAGGTGAGCAGGGAAGGGCCTGGAGTCACAGCTCAGCAGGTGGCAGAGCGGGGCTCTCAGAAGTCTAGCTGAAGCTTTTCTCCAAAGCAACTTGTAACATTAAAGTTACTTGCAGTGGTTTATACAGCTGGGAAATTTTTACTAAAGCAACTCAGGGTAGAGCCCTTGGGTTCTTGTTCAAACATACTACAGCAGGAAGTAGGATTCGAACCCAGGTCCTTCAGGTACATAAGCACTGAGCCCCCTTGTTAATAGTACCATACAAATTTTATACAGTTACTTATACAGTAACCACTGTACAACTACTTGTGCTGCAACAGCGATTTGCACAGATAAGGATTTGTAACTATTTTCAAAGACTGAGTTAATTCACTAAAATTGTAATTACAGCAACGCTCATTACTACTCCAGACAGGCAGTGTCTGTGGCAAAATGCGATGAACAGAGACGGACAAAAACTGTGTGCGTCTTAACGCGGAAAACAGCCGAGACGAGACTTGTCCTGAAACAGCTCACGTCATGCAGCCACGTAAGACAAATCGCAATGTCGGATAACGGAGCTGGATGTCATGTGGTCCTGCTGGTTAGTCCACAGCATTTTTCAATTTCACAAGAACTACACCGCTGTATTTGCCGTTTGGAATCAGTGGGTGGGAAATACTGGCCGCCCTTATGGCTAGCGGACACCTCGGGTTGCAGTTTCAGTCTCACAGTGAGTTGCCACCACTTAGGACCTTGGGCAAAAGCCACGCACTGCTGGGAAACCATCAACTCCCTTTGCGTGAGGTTTCTACATATGTACAGATTATATACATATAATATACACACACAGTATATTCATGAGCATTGGCACAGTAGTTAAATTATGTTTTCACAGCAATGCAAATAAGCATGTTTTCGGTCGGGGGGAAGGGGAGACAACACAGAGTGAAGAGGTAATTTGTGTTTTAAGGGCACGGGGTCCTGCTCTGGCAGCACCGCAAGTCTCAGGGAGCCAAATTAAGAGGCGAATCGATTTGACTGGGCTCAGCAACAGGACGCCCCGCGCTCCTAATTACCCCCGCTGGCAGCGTAATGTCAGGTATTAGAGCGCACGTCCCCAGGCCCTGCGCCGGCTCCTGGACGACCCCCACGAGGTGGGCGGGCAGTGCCTGTTAGGCTCCGTGTCGGGCAGCATGGACGGTGGGGCTCGCTTGTTAGAGGCGGCCTGGGGGTTTGAGGAACAAGAACATAGCCCCAAAGGTACACACCCCCACCCGATGTACACATTTAAATCAGCAATTACATTGACTACTTGAATCCCCCCCCCCCCACAACAATAACACTGGGTCACAGAAAGAGACAAAAATAGCAACCCAGTTCATGAGTTATACACAACAAATTCTAACTGTCCAGCAAAACAGAGTTTGTCGTTTCCGTCATCCACACAGAGAGCAAAGTCTGAACAAAAACCAGAAGGGTAGAAAGCTCTTCAGTTACTCAAAGTAACGCTAACACAGGTCCCAGTAAAAGTTCAGCACAGAACTTTCCAGATTCCTTACAGTATAACATTTAAACTCATTTAAGTCATACTATATTTACAGTGGTATCACAAGTGATAAATTTAACTGGAAACTTAGTGTTAACTGTAAAACAATGCTAACTCCAATCATGCAGCCCGTCATATTGGAGACACTCAAACTGGAACTCATGACCCAGTGTGCAGTTTTTTCTTTTTAAATCTATTTATATCGACTGTAACTGTTTTACTTTCACTACTTGAAACTTTTTTTAAACACACAGGCTTCAAGGAAACTAATACTGTTAACTAAATACAAAAACTGATCCGCTGTGGCAACCCCTAACGGTAGCAGCCGAAAGAAGAAGAAGAATTTACCCCATAAACACGCAACTGTGCATTTTGTTACTTATCACTAAGAAATGCTACACATGAGCTGTGAACAAAGTGGATGCGAGTTGAATGAAAGTTCCATTTGGGTGTGTTGTTCCATTTACTGAACATCGCCTACCTTCAAGGTAGCACACCAGCTACACAGCCAGCCTGCCGATTCCAGGATGTGTGATTTTGGAAGTACCGCTGGCTGTCTGTGACAACAAAGCGACATAAGCACAGGGCGACGGTTGAGCGGGCGACGTGCTATGTGAAACGCACAGGGGCCGCGAAACTGCGTTACGGCGGTTCGTCAAAGGCAGCACTGTAATCTTTTGTCGACAAAGAACAATGTGGGTTTGTATCAAGTGGAAAATCTTAATACAGCAGTTTAATAATACTAAAATCCCCCACCTACTCGAGCGCAAGTCTGCAAACAATGGCGGCTGTAATTCTGCGTGTCAGAATGCACAACGCAGAAAACACATCTTGTCCTGTCAGTCACGAAACATTCACACTCATATCCAGCCGGTGACATAACTGTACACCCACATGTAAATTACAGGAATCATTCGTGGGGCGAGTCGATTCTTACAGGAAGCCCTGGCATTGTGTTACGGCTGAGTCACACACAGTTGGGCAACAATTAAACACAAGTCTTCCTGTACAAAACCCCCTTCTGTGTGTCGAATCTCACACACACACACCTCCTTTGGGGAGATCCTGCTTCTTCCGTTTGTTTTTCAATCCGTGAAACGGGAGAGGGGGGGCACATTTGTTATGATAAAATATAAATGAAAGGAAACACGATTAATGGAAAATCAGAAATACACTTGACAAGAATGAGCTCATTTATGAAAGGACAGATGTCACAACGTGAGGGAAATGCAGCTGTGCTTTCAAATGGCTGTCACACAACACACACACCTAATATTAAAAACATGGTCATATGTTTGAAAGACATGGTCAGCAGTACTGTTTTACCCGAGAAGAAACAAGTCAATTACATGAGTAAAAAGGTGGCCCTTTATCAGCATATGTTGCACAAGACAATGAGTATCAATCGGCTTTGACTCATCATCTATTGTTCATAATCATACTGTATACAGCAAAATATTAAGCAGAACACAGCAGTTTATGGTTTTTAAAGTGTTGCCAATTGCACCTATTTCTTTAGTCCCATTTTTTCTACTTCTGTACTCATATTCCTCAGATGTGTATGTACATGTATACTGTATACGTACAGTATACGTACAGTATATATATATATATATATATATATATATTTTACCTATACAAACATTTGAGATTATCAGAATCTAATCTGTTTCTGAAACCGTGTCTGATAGCAAATGTTCAAATATCGGGAGCCTTGAATGGGAATGATAACTCGCACTCCCATCCCATCCCAGAACCCCTAACCAGTTTCCCTAGTTTGGTCCCCTTCTGGCAAATTATTGACCCCTTGTAGTGGTATGGATTTGCTCACAACAAATGCACTAGCTTTCCTCGTCTGTTACAGTCAATGGAGGACGACAAAAAAAAAATCCTGTCAGTCCTCAACCAGACCCTTAACACATGTCCATCTTCACTCAATACCCAAACTGACACGTCTCCCAGTCAGGTTAACCGGACAGCAGCGTTCACACACGCCATGCGTGCACTTTGTGCATGTCTCCGTTCACCGCGGTATTACATTTGTCAGCTTGTGAGAACATCTGGCACAAAGCAGCTGGGCCGCACACAAAAACACACACTCCACGGTATGGTGCGCTCGCACTGTCAAACAGTGTTTTCCTGTTAAGTGCGTGGCACGTTTGCGTTCCACGGTGCAGCGTTTACCCTCCTGGATGGGCTGCGGATTTGCGGTACGGGCAGCCGGCACGCGGACCCGGCGATCATCACACAGCGAGAGCTGGGAAAGCATCCAGTGAACCAAGCAACCTGCTTTATTCCTTCAACATCTTTACGGTGGAGCTAAAACTACTTTAATGGTTAAAAGGTCCCCCCACCCCCCAGCTTGCTAACAAAAGGAGGGGGGGAGGAAACATATCTGTAGAGAAAACATTGTCAAGATCACACAGCCGCAAAGATCAGGACATATCCATTTTGCTGCGCAGAGATGACAAGATAAAGCTATTTGGTGTATTAGGAGGGGGGAGGGGTGTGCAGTTCAGCCGCCTGCATTAGTGGAATTACTGCGACCTTATCTCCGCCATTGACATTGGCTCTCGAGAAATCCCAAGCCAGGGGCTTTCCACAGAGAAACAGCGCTCGCGGACCAAGGGAGGCTTGGCGAGCTGTCACGGGCCTACAGAGACCAACATGGGCAGCATCTTGCCACCGACCCTACGTTCACATCATTCCTTCAGCAGACACCCAACTCAAGAGTGAACAACAGTGCATTTCACCAGCAGACAGACACACAGCTGCATCCCCGCAATCCTCCCCGCACGGTTGCCAGTCTGGTACCACCATTTACACCACCTGCCGAGTACAGAATTGATAGCGCAAAGGCATTTGCGACAGATGTGGTGCAGGAGATCTGAAGAAGTGGGTGTGAAAGATGGGTTTGAAACCCGTTCTGAATGTTGAACGGCATCCAGCAACTGCAAGAGACGGAGGAAGCCAATTCCTCACCCACCCTAAAATAAAGACTCCTAAATATCAGCTTACAAAATAACAAACTTTAATTCTCCCTTTTCATCTTTCAAAGTCCTTCCTATACAAACATCAATTGAGCCGCAGCTGGGAAGGTAAAGTTTGCCGTTCAGCAGCCTACGATGGGCTGACTGTGGAGCAGCTCGAATTCTACTTTACTGCTGACTGCATTTATTATCAAAGCAGCAACGACAGGCATCAGAACATTATTTTAAATGTACATTTTTAAAACAATTTTTTCTTAAAAATAAAAAAAAGCTGCGCCCTTTATAAAAGCAAAGCTACAGTCCACCCCATTCTCCATTTTTCAGATTACATGGAAGAAGGAGGTGTCCAGATGTGGCGAACGTACAGAAAACCGTACATATAATATTTTTTACCATGGTGCTGTACAGTACCGCACTGTGTACCACAATAATACTGTTGTACCCTGATTTGGTGTGCAACGAAGAGGTAAATGTGGGTAATTAAGTTAAACACACATGCAGCACAGTGACTTACGTGCACACACAGTAGTGACAAAGGCGCCGCTACAGGGGGTCTGGGGGGCTGTGCTGCCTTCATCACACTGACTATGGGGATGGCTGGACTGCGCTCTTTACTGAGATGCAGAATCAAAACTTTAAAAAAACCTTTATGCATTGTTTAGTCCAAAGCTAAAAATTTGTTAAATATTTATACTTTCCCCTATATTATGCTTAAAACTTGTTTTCTGAATATTTATGATTTACACATTTTTTCTGGAATATTTTCTTGGGTCTATAAAATACGAAAACTGAAGCAATTTGAAAACTGCTAAATTGAGGATCGACTTTACTACAAGGCAAGAAACGCCACAATCTGGGAAAATCACAGCTCAGCTCAGGCTGACAATCTTTTACCTCCCGGAATACCGGCCCTTTCCCACATAACAACCTTGGTCAATTCAGATGATTTTTCCAGTTCATTATGCCAACGCGTCACCCAGCAGTTGCTGAACATCAGAAATCGTCCGTTCATATTTGTTATTTGATCCAATACAGTTCTCCGCATTGCTATAAACAGGGATACAGCCAGATGGATCTGGCTGAAGCCTTACTGTGCAACTGCGCTCAGCTGGTAGGCCGCTTTCTGCCAGCGCATGTGCGTGTAGTCAAACACGTGTGCGCTTGCAGTCGACAGCAACGATTTACTGGGAAACTGCAGGGTGGCAAAGTGGTTAAGGAGCGGCTGTGGGCGGAGGAGAGTGCGGTCGGTCAAAATGCTGTCGACAGGGCAAAGGTGAAGCCCACCAGAGTGCAGCAGAGACCTCTACAGGGAAACCCTCCGGCCCAGTGCATCCCACGTAAATTTTCTATGCTTAGCTCATTCCCAACAGGCGGCTGACAAAACACTCCCCAATTTGCTGTGTTTGGCCATCACACAAATACATTTCAAAAGGGATTTTAAAATAGTCACACTAAAAACATTGTGGCTTTTCACTTTATGAAATTTAGGACCCAAAATCTGATTTATAAAAAAAAAAAAAAATCTAAAATTACCAGACTAAGATAGAAAAAAGAAAAAAAAATCAATTTACAATGTACTGCCTCTAGTCTTACATTAAAATTCACTGTTTGGGGTTTACTTATCGACTTATTGTATAAAAGAGTCTGCTAAATCGGTAAACATTTTGCCGTTTACAGTGCTCACTGCATGGGTGAGGGTTCAAAAGCAGTTCAGTATGTGTGGAGTTTGCATGTTATCCCCCCTTCTGTGATGGTTTCCTCCCACAGTCCAAAGATTTGTTTTTCAGGTCAATTGGTTACTTTAAATTGACCATTTTGTGCGTGTGTGTTCGTTTCCACTCTGCAATGGACTGGCACCCCATCCAGTGTGTAATTTCATAGCAAAGCAGCCAGTGATTCCAGAATGGGCTTCAAACCGCCACAACCCTGACCAGGACAAGCGGTCAATGAGAAAGCAAGAGAGATCACTGCGGTTGACGAACGTCCCGCAACATTTCTTTTCCCTGGGATCGACTCAGAACCACATTGGGTGCGGCATTTAGCTCGGCAGCCAGCTTTCGCTGCGGGTTGAATGATAACCGAGAATGTTCCGGAGCGCAGAGCCCCCTCGGTTAACAGTCCATTTAGTCATTGATTGAGAGCGCTTGTCAGTGCCCTGGCTGCTTCTCCCGCCCTTCCCTCGGCTCCCTTTCTGGATTTAGTCAAGGTTGCCATGTCCAAACATTATTCCACATGACACCGCAGTCAGATGTGATGGGATTAGTGCAAACATTTCGACGCGTAATTTTTTGACCCACGGCAGAAAAGTGCGAGTGTGTCCCGGTGCGGGGCCGACTGGGATTCGGGGTTGATTCATCAAATTAACTCTGCTGTAATTGCGCCGCGTGGCCACTCGCCCAACTCGTCGTCCATAAATCTGTCAGAAAGCCGCGGGCACCGAGGTGGAGAACAGAGACTCGGCAAGCATGAGGCTGGTGATGCCGGGACGTTGGCTGCCCCTCACCGGCCCCATAGCTCCTGGGGTGGACGTGAGACCTTTCAGCAAGGCGCATGTGCACGCACGCATGCACACACACACAAAAAAAACTTTAAAAGCCTCCCACCGCGAAGGAACAGCATGCATTTATTTAAATCAAAAAAAAAAAAAAAAAACTATAAATGATAGCATGAATTGACATCACACACAAGGTCACCTCCCCAACTTTTAAGTCTGAATGTCCCAAACTCGTTTCTGTATAATGGGTCCGGCACCATTCACTTACAGTCCAATATTTTTATTATTTTTTTGTTTTCATCAATTCCTTTACCTATTTATTACACCAGTAATTCCCTACTAACAAAGCTAATGGACTAACATTTTTTTCTGAAATCATAATTGCAGCTTCATGCTATTTTTTAAAGGACTTTGACAGTTTGACATGAGATGATGTGGTGAACTAAGGCAGCCAAAACATTACAGGTTAAAATTTGGGAGGGGGGGGGCACCAAAATTTAGCATCTTTATTCAGACTCTGAATTTTGTGTTCTTTTTAAATAAAAATTTAAAAAGTATTCCCCCATATCACTACCCCCTCAAATCTGTCCTCACTGTTCTTCTGCCGCTACACGTCACTGTTTTCTTAAATCCAAAAATAATGCAGCACTACAACGACGGTGCCTAATACATAAAAGGGTGAATAAAATCTTTAATTTCACACTTGACAATACATTTCGCTTGCAGGCAGCACTGAAATTGAACACTGCCTAAAACCACTGTTTCACAACATCTTTTATTCTGCCTACACAACATTAAAATAATTAATGCTGAAGAACAACTCGCTTTAACAGCAAGAAAATACGCATTATGTTTAAACAAATAATACAATAAGATTCTCGCTCTCTTCCCCCCACCAGAAAATCTCTTGACTAAAACCGAATGGTCTTCTGGAATATGACCGGGCAGTAGATGGCACAGCCATCTGAGCTTCGGCCCTGCACTCAGACCCCACTGTCTGCTGTAATACCCTCAATCGTGGTAAGTACCATGATTCAATACAGTAAAAATTACTCAGCTGTATAAATGTATGAACCGTAAGCAGCTTAACACCGCAAGTCTCTTTGCAAAAACCCAGCCGCTAGAAAAAATAAAACCAGTAACACTGACAGTATAGCCACACCTTTAAAAGAAAGGAACTTTTACATAAATTTATGTCGGCAGAAGCTGTCATAATCAGGGAGTGTTATGAGAATGTGAGATATGAAAAAGTTAGACAGATGAGAACAGAAGGTGCCTGTGTACCAGCAGTTTACTCCCACTTTGGCGCTAAAACGCTGCGGCGTCAGTGAAAATTCCTGAAAAGGAAATAAATATTTGGGGGACGGTGGAGTTTAAGTATTTTCTGTCCAGTTTGACGCACATCAACCAGGCCCAAGATGCACATAACCACAGGATTTAAAAAAAAAAAAAAAACCCTCAAGGGTTTTGTCCTGACCACATTAAAACATGACAAAACAGGGAAATTCTGCTCTATCTGGACATCAGTGTTACAGAAACTAACAAAGGCAGCAGTTCTTTACAGTCAACATTATTTACCTGTTCTGGTTTATTATAACTATAAAAATAATAATAATAGCATAACCACCAAAATAATGGAAACCCAGCAGGTTATTTTTGAATGCTTAGTCAAATATAAGGAGTTCTGTAGATATTTGATGCTCCGTTATCATCCATCCATCCATTTTTTTCAATCCTCGTGAGTTTTTTGCCATTTCCTGTAAACCAACAGGTTTAATAAAAGCTTTATAATAACCTAATCACTATAAGGAAAAGTTTGTTTTAATAATTTGTCACTGATCATGCTTATTAGCCTATTAGCAAAAAAATAAATAAATAATTTTTAAAAAAAAACACCAACACTCTTGCTTGTACAAGCAATATTTGCACAAGGTTAATTCACATAATAAATCTTCATTAGGTCTCATTAAAGACTTGATTGGGAACAAATAAGGTGTGCACTGCAGGGTACGGTAAGCCTCCGTCCTGCAGCAAGTGGCTCAATATGCTTCGTACCTTCAGCATGCCGTTGCTCACAAGCACCGCTTTAAGGAGCGTTTCGGGTCCGACGCGCGACACCCCATGACGCCGTGTGATCGCCACCGACAGAGACCTGGTGACCGCTTCCCCTCTGCGTCACTCTCGCTCGCACCCTTGTGAACACAGAATCCTTCAACCCCACGCCGCAGTGGAAGGTCAACGGGTACCATAACCATCCTCCCATCCGATACGCTCGGGATTCAATCCCACCTCCTGCTGTAGTACCTTTGACCAAGGTACTTCCCGAAAATAATACTGGAAAAAAATGTCCCAAAGTCCCTACATGCATCTTAATATAGTAAATGCCACTTTGGACAATAATATGAGCTACATAAATAAATGCAAATGTTGGTTAAGTTGGGATAAATCAAAGTATTACCTATTTCTTTCAACAGATGCATCACACACACCGTGCTCAAAGGCCTTCTCTCTATTCAGTTTGCTCTTTGTACTTTTGTTTGCGCTTCCTGAACATTTGGCATCACCCTGGGGCCAACGATGGAGCACCACACATTTGCCAAATTTGCTAAACTTCTGCTCATGTTGGTGGCTTCTGCAACCACCTTAACCATTGTATACAGACAAACCCAAGAGAATGTTCAGAGGAAGGGTGTGGGCAGAAAGACGATCGTCGTGCCTCCCGCTTCCCCCGCAGAGGTGAAAACACCCGCATAATGCACGAGAGACTCTGCGCTATTCATGCGACTACGAAAGGCAACATAATTCCCGTTCCGTGGATCTTTTATTCTTTCCCTACCCAAACCCATCAGAAAAAGGAAGATTAGCGGTCGTGCTTGAAGCGCGCCGAAATCTGACCTAATGAGAGGCGGCCATTTGTGGCGACAGCTGCGTCTGACATTTTCGTCCAAAACACGGCGGTTTTGGAAAGTCTTGCTTCTGCAATGGAAAATTACGTTCTAATTTAGTGGTTTTGAGACTGCAGTTTGATTTCCTGCTGTGCTATGAAATTGACACCTGAATGCTGATACACTAGTAACTGCTCCCTGAACGGAGCATAAACTGCTTGGCATTCTTTAAAAAAATCCCCTGGTTACTAGTGCAGTTTAAAAGAAAATATTTCGGTAATCTGTATTGCAACCCCAGGAAATTTTTACCAGGACTTGGACAGTTTTTGTCAGGTCACACCTGGTCATTAAGCTAAAGCATGAAAATAGAGGGTGAGAACTTCGTGTGCAGCGTGTGTGTGAAACACATGATGTTTAAGGGTGAGTTTAATAAAATCGAGTTTAAAACATACCATAAATTTAAACTGCAGAAACACTGTAATAATCAGCGGCCGATGCATGTTCCAAGGACGGACTTCTTCCATCTCACCCAAAATCCACTATTCAACCTTCACAAACACATCTGTCGTTTTAAACAAGGTGTAGCTTGGTAGTTAAAGCTGTTGGCAATCGGGAAGGCCTGGGTTCAAATCAGTGAAGTATTTACCTCGACTGAATGACACAGACAAGAATTACCCAGCTGTGTAAATGGATAAATCGCCAACTACAAATATCACTGTAGCCAAACCGGTAAACCATTGCTAAGTTAGTGAACGATGCACCACTTTCTAAGTTCCTTTGGAAAAAGGCATGAGCTAAGCAAATTAATAAACAGAAAGTAGTATCAAAAATGCAATAAATTGTGCACAAAAACTATAAAAGCATGTTACAATACTGTTCCATGTTCAGTCTCCTGTCTGAAAAGTACTTCTGAATGCCCAGGTGTGGAACCACTGTCTGCGGTGAACAGGTGGGACATGTGACAGATAACAGGTATCTGTACGGGACTACTATGAAGATGGGCATAACCATCGCTGTCTGTACAGAGTGGATTAAAGAGCCTGACCTGGGATGGGCCAAAGGGGGCTTATCCAACAGGAAACTTTTTCCTTCAATTCCAAAGGCAAACGGCTTCATTTGCAAGTGCACGTGGAACTGAGCCACAATACGATGCAACTGCAGCTGCTTTGCACTGTTTGCGGCCATATGGTGCGCAGACGCAGTGGTTCGGTGTGACTCTCTGTGCCAGTGACGATTGCCTCTCCCTCTCCCGTCACTTCACACAGCACACGAGCGCTTCACGTCTCCAGCAAAGTACAACTGCTGATGTAGCCTCAGTATAACTGGGAGACATTTTCCTCCAGATAGTGTGTTGTCACTACAAAATATACATACAATATATTCCTGTTGGATCAGCCTGTACAAATAATATTATAATATATTGGTACATATTGTATATATAGACACTACATAATTTACAATTCAAAAACAGTTGAGCATTTTCATTAATTTATTACTCAGGAACTTAGGTTTAGGATTAGTAATTATCATACCAACTTGTAGCCTGCATCAAATTGCAGTTTATCCTCTATTTTTTTCAACATTTTGGTGCTTAAAATTAAACTGCATGTTCATATGACACTTAGTTACCGAATTAAAAAATGTATCAAAGTTATTCAGTTCTTTTTGAACTACCCCGCACATTATGTACACCCGCCAGTTTCTGTTGTGTTTAATGCCACGGAGCCTAAATGAAATAATCGACTTAAGCCAGCTTGAAATTAACACTTTATTCTGCATAACGTCAAGGTAACAGACAATCATAGGTGTAACTAGAAAATCTTCTGTGCAGCAATGACTGCTGGGAAGGGTTATTCACGCAGGTTGACCAGTCTGTGTGTCGAATTGTGTTGTTTGCTTAGAAAGGAGAGGGTGCAGCCCAGGTACCACCCCCCCCCACCACACACACACACACACACACACACACAGATCCCACTTCCCTCAGGGCCCCTGGGCTTTTTGTCACCTCGACAACACGCAGCCCGTGTCTTTGCCTCTCAAACTATTAGCCATCTAGAGCTGTCATGTAAGCAGCAGGGGTGGTGAGGAGGGTGTTGGAGCACGCTAAGACCAAGGTGGGGAGGAAAGAGTTGCACTTTGTTATAGGGATGCCTATAAACAAATGTTGTTCAAAACCGCATAAAGTACAATGTTGATGGGTGTTGAAAAATAATTTCTAAAAAAAAAAAAAAAAAAAAAAAGTTTGTCTAGGAAATAAAAAGACCTCACCGGTGAGTTGCATTTGATGGTGATGCAATGGCGTCTAGAAGATGACATCAGTTCCTTAATCCACTTAATCCGACTCGATGGAACGTGACCTTAAGAGGACCGTTCCCCTAAAATTTTGCCACGTTGCCAACTGAATGGAGTCACCCAAAGTCCCTCTCCCTACTGTACAACTTATCCTCTCACTGTTGTCCAACTGTGCGGTACAGGTAATACGCTTAAATTTCCATAGTCGGGACACACAGAATCATTTTGCTGGCTTTCCAATGGACAGATGGTCAACAAAATGAATGTAAAATATTAAAATGATGATTGCCATCATTATAATGAAATCATATAACATCTCTAATTACATCATTTTCACTTCTAAATTGTTTTTCCCCTAGACTGTGTCCAAATGTGTCAAAAATAAAGCAAAAGAGCACCAGTACTTTGCTATTTTGAGCCATTTTATGTTTCCATTCACATGACTGACTGCAACTTACACGGATATTTTACACTTTGACAATTACTTATTTTTGCCTTTCCAAGAAATTGGAGGGGCAAAATCTGATTTGAATGTTCCTGTCCTGAAAACAACCATCCAGAAAAAAAAAAAAATTATGTCAAGTAATTTATCATTTATGCTCCCCCCTATTTTCCACCAAAGTTACACTGGAGCTGCCTTTCTGTGTCCAGCGAGGATTGCGGAGGTACAGGTATCCTGGAAATACAAGGCGCAGGCCAGCTTCACCCTGAACAGGACAGGGTGCTCCATTTACAGTTACATGTTAGTTAAAGTTACATGCAATTTGGGTTAAGGGCACAATAGTAAAATCCCTTTCAATCTTGAACCCACATTGTTTGGTTTACAAATCCATATACCTTAATTATTCTGCTATGGAGTTTAAAAAAAGTGCACCAGTCCTGAGCCAGACTGGCCACAATGGGAGAAAGACACTGGTCTCCTGTCAGATTCTGCATTTAACTCTATGGCAAACTTGACAAAATCAAGGTAGAAAGTTTAGCAGCTAAAGTTTTCCAAGCCTCACGACCCAACAAATCACTCGACCGCTCCCTAGAAAAGTCATCATCGGAAAACAGGGTACACCAAAAACACAAAGTCAAAGGATCTACCACAGCAGCCAGAGACAAGGTTTTTACGTTATGGCTTGCTTCACTCGCAGTCGCTCACCGTGCACTTTTTTGCCTGGTCGACTTCCCAACCCGAACCGGATAAACGGCACATCTGCCTTGATCCTGAGATGTTTCCAGAAGAAACCACTTAGGAGAACTTTCAGCTAACCAATTCCCAGAAGCCCCGGTCAGTCACTTACTGGCATAGCAACCCTGCAAGCGAGCGGCAGACAAAAGCAATATCTTATTAACAATTGGACCAGCACTCCAAAAACAAAATTATTCAAAAAAAAGGGGGGTAAGAGGAGCGCTTGCACCTCAGTGGAATTGCAGCGCGTAAAAATGCCTTCGTAAAAACAGCCAACGCTTTTCTCCTAATCAAGAGCAGCTTCGGCAAGCCGCGATGTATTAATCTCCAACTGGGGAGAGCCTCAAATATTGTTGAAGAAGAAAAAGCTGATATTTATTTTTATTTTGGATTTATTTTCCAAGATGACTTTTTCGTCAAACTTTAAAAGGCTACGGAGCTTAAAAAATAAACCTAGTTCCTGAAACTCTTTAAAGCGCTGAATGATAAGACAGTGAAGGAGTGCGACCTTCCATTTAGACTTGGGCGCCTCAAACATACAGAGATGAATTGCAGCCTGGCCGTATAATTACCCAGGGGGCGCTGCGCTGCACAGCGACCCCGAACGCCAGGCCCCGGGTGCGATGGACGGGCCTCGCTGCAACAGCCTGTTTCCAGCCGGGAAAGAACTAAAGGCAGAGTAAAAGGGCTTTTATTTTATTTTTCTCCAAGTCAAAAGGATGCTGCAGCTTTAAGAGCGCCGGTGCTTCAAAACTTTTTCTACCCCCCCCCCCCCTCCCCCTCGCATCTTCTCCTGGTCTTATTTTAATACCTTCCTTTCTCCGTTCTCCCTCCACACATCATTAAACATATTATTATAACATGACTGTCAGTCCGTGTCTCCTCGCCCCATTCTTGCTCTGCCAGGTAATCAATTTGTCGCCGCTCTCTGTAACCCCAGTAAAGTCATCAAGCGAAATGAGTTACAGCTGCAAAGAGCCTTCAAGAATATAAAAAGAGAGAGAGGGAGAGAAATGACAATGCGGCCAGGAAGGCTCCTCCGCTGATAGCACTTCCTGGGTCTCCGAGATGAAATATTAATGCACAATTTGTTTATCTGCGGGCTCACATCTCCCCAGCACGGAGCTGTTAATTTTCTATCGGCGCAGACAACGGATCAGTCAGTCATGAACTCTTCGCAGCCATTACCCGGAGACATTTTGATTAAGTATTCCTAATGTAGTGGATAGGAAAGAATGAAAACACTCTGCCTGCCAACTTTTGATTGACCATTAAGCCACTGATGAATGTGCCTGTCAGAGAGGAGACAATTACCTCAACAATGAAGAAACTCTTCTGGAAGGCTTATTTCTCTGCAGGGCTGACACATTTACCAGATTACAGGCGAGGCGGCTCAAAGCGTGTAAACGTGCCGCCGAGGAACCTTCTCCAAAGTTCCTGGCTGCCGTCACGTATGTGCGGCTTCTGCCCTGCGCGTGCGGTGCGTGTGACGGGGGGCTGCAGGGGTTCTTAGACACGACCCCGCCGAGTCTTCGGGGGACTAAAAGCGCAGAAACGGAACGGCTCGACCGCCGGCGTGCCCGTTACACGCGTGCTCCTCGTCCGCCTCTGGCCCCAACGCGCAAGACGCCCCTCAAACCTTTGTTTGCGTTATTGCAATTTCTTATTGATGCTCACTTAGAAACGAACGCCGCCGTGTCCATCTTGACGCGAATTAAAAAGGGTGAAGGGAGTTCGACACCGGAACCAGGCGAACAGCAACTCGACCGCTTTTTAACAAAATCGGAGAACCTTGCATTCAGATTTGGGCTTCATTTTTATTTCAATCCGTTGTTCCCCATTTTCAGTTTTAACAGTACACCTGTGCCCAGAATTAATTTGTAAAGCTGACAAAAATAAAATCCTTCCTTCCTCAATGAAATGTTTCATGTTTTATACTCCACACAACATAACACCTTACACATAAACAATGATTATTAATAAAACAAACTGCAGCCTCTGACGCCAAGGTGATGTGAACCCAGTATTGGGACACCGAAGGTACCCCCTCTGCATCCAAATTACCTCCATTTCACACTAATTATTACCTCCAGAAGCAGCTTTCATCTGCTCCAATGGACTGCATTTTTAATTATCGTTTTTATTATTATTATTATTATTATTATTATTACTATTATGCAACCAAGCACAAAAAGACTTAAAATGCAGTGGCATGCGGCACGTTACACATTCACTGATGTACTATATGTACCATTAACATCTATACAGGCATATACACTGTCTGATGCTTGTGAGAGGTTTTGGGGAGAAAAAAAAAAAAAAAAGTGTCCCCCCTTATAAATTTCCTATTTTGGTGGGCCATCGTTTTTTTCAACCATGAAAAAAGAAATAAACTTTGAAGACGATCCCTTACTCTAGGGGTCCCAATGCAGTTTTCTAAGCATTAATCTCTTTATTTTGTAGGAGAATAAAAAGGTAAGGGAAAGAAAAAATGTAAAAACGCGGTACACGTGTAAGACAAGTACCCATAGTGCAGGATGACTGACTGACCGGTTGCTGGGGGCTCATTTATTTCCACCAGTCAACAATTAATATGTCAATGAGCAGCAGGTGACAGGTGATCAATCAAACGTCAACCCAAAATTAACTTCCAGCCAGGAATCATCCAACAAAAAAGGCACTTATCTGAAAAATACAAAATCAACGAATGCGGAGTGTTTCTTCTAATGTACTCAAAGGACCCGGGGGTGGGAATATACAGTATTTCCTGGTCTGACTGCACCGCATTCCTCGGAGTAGATGAGGAACATTGTGGAAAAACACCACGGTCATCGTGATCATCGCGGCCATCACATAGTTTGGAGAAAGACGGCCATTCACACCCATGAGTGGAGGACAGCTCACCGCTTCCTGTTAGGCTCCATCAGCCAGCTTCCTTGGAGAAAACCAACTATTGCATCACACCTTTTTACTGTACTGCACCATGCCATTCTTCAAGTTGAAATAAAGCACCTTTAGAAAGGGGTGTGTGTGTGTGTGTGTAAGTGAGAGAGAGAGAGAGACTGAGACAGGGCAGACACAGAAGTGGAGAAGGAATGAAGATATGGAGGCGAAGAGATGATGTGGAAAAGGAGAAGCGATAGAGGACAAAAGGCTGGGGCGAAGACATAGAGGCAAAGAGATGATGAAGAAATGGAAAAGAGATCTGGGAGATGATACATGCGGACTGTGCAGGAGTGGTGATGAAGGAGCTGATGGTGGAGAAGAAGCCAGGAGACACTCCGTCCTCCATCAGACAGCCCAGATCTGGAGTTCAGCCCAAGTTCACCCTTGATGATTTCACTCCTCACATCCCATCCCTGGGAATCCTTTAACACCAAATCCGTTTTATTGTTATTTCGACATCCCATCGAACCACGAGTGAACTTTCACGTTTTGAACTTTTGCAAAAACAAGGCAACGGAGGCGAGCACTGACGAGAAATAGCCAGAGCGTCGACGCGTAAACGGAAATAAAAACTATAAAGGGTCGATTTGTCGTGGTTTGAAAACTTGTCACGCATCAGCCATTAGGCAGAAAAGAGTGGTTTTTCCAGACCAAAGGCGGTGTGTGTGTGTGTGTGTGTGTGTGTAGGTGCGTGTGCGCGCACACCTTTCGCCGACAATGCAGTTGACGTCCAAACTAAACTGTCCTTCATTCGACGAGCGCCCATTTTCCCCTCATCTTTCCCGCAAGTGTGGAAGTAAGAACTGCGTGAGGCGGCCGCAGGTTCCAGGGTGGAAAGTGCGGAAGCGCAGTGAGAAAGAGACAGAAAGAGGGAGAGAGGGAGGTTGAGGGACGAGCGCCGGGGACGAGCGCCCTTACCCGCAGCCCGCCGGGGCGCCTGCTGCTTCCTCCTCGGCATCGCGGACGTCGCGGTCGCGCGGAGACGCTGCTCCAGGTGAAAGCGCACGGCTGGCGCGTGCGTGCGTGCGTGCGTGCGCGCTCTCGGGTAGTCCACACGGAGCGCGAGCGAGTCGTCGTCGTCGTCGTCTTCTGCCGCTCAGCCGACCGCCCGCCCGCTCGCTCGCTCGGTCTCGACCACTTCGGAGATCTTCCTTACAATCCAATATGAAGAAACGCGGGGAAAAACAAATTTTAAAAAAGAAAATAGTCTTTCACTTCTTACGTCTCTCTCTCTCTCACACACACACACACAACTCTCCACATCTACGGCGGCTTGTTTCCTCTCCTCGTGTTTTTGAGAGCGCTCGCTGTCAGCTGCCAGTCTCCCCCAGTGTGTGTGTGTGTGTGTGTGTGTGTGATGTATGCGAAGGACGGAGCGCACCGCTCCGATGTAACACTATATCTCTATACACACACACACACACACCCTCGCTCGCTCTCTCTCACACACATACACACACGGAGAGACAGGGCGCAGGCAGGGCGAGGCGATGCCAGCGAACATCGATCCAGCGCAAAAAAGTGAACATTAAAAACTCCTCCCTCCGCACACGGACCTCATGATGGCTCTCTGACACACACACACACACACACACACGCGCGTTTGTTACACCAGATATAAAGCACGAGTTTATTAAAGAGACAGAGGCCGGAGCCCTCGTACCCACACACAAATAAACAAACGCAAACAGAAGAGCTCCTCTTTGTTTGCCACCATTTACATCTCATCCGCTGACCAAGATCTCACCTTCTGCGTGTTTGACTGTATTTGGAACTGTTTGTGTTCGTCTCCATGAATGACCGTTATCTTACCAACAAAAAACCCCCCTGATCGTTGCGGTATTCGGTCTCTTTCCAGCCCTCGCTGCCAAAGCCTGATCTTACCGCAGCATCATATCCCCGTGTGTGAAACAACCGAACGTGGCAGGTTCGAATCCCCCTTGCTGCTGCGGTCGCCTTGACCGATGTACTTACCTGCATTACCCCGCTGTATCGTATAGCCGGTTGAAACTTGCGCCACTTGAGTTTCTATGTCCAACCCCACCTGCCGTGGCACTCCTGATCATTCAAACGATTTAGTACATTTTTACATGTTTGTAATTTGTTTCAGAAAGTTTCTTTTGCGATAAGGACTGCGGGGGGAAAGAAAAAAAAAACTGATTTAAGCTGCTGCCCTGCACTAAAAGGACCTGGGTTCAAACCCCACCTCCTGCTGGAACTGCCCTGATCAAGGCCCTGAATTGATACTATAATGAAATTACCCTGCTGTATAAATGAAGAAATCACGGTAAGCGCCTGTGGAAAAAAATGCCTGCTAAGTTAAGTGTAAATGTAATGTAGTCTTTACAGGGGCCAGTGGGTAGTGCAGCAGTAGTTGTGGCCTTAATAAGAATACCCTACCGTGTAAATGGGTAAATCGGTGTAAATGTGAATATTTAACGCTGTAAGCCGACAAAATAGTCCGATAAATGAAGGTTAATAATAATAATTTGTAGATGTGCAGATCGGCTCAGTCGGTTGGTACCAGGGCGGTTCGGGGGCGCAGCCTTGATTCTCCTGCTTATATATTTTGCGTTGCAGAACTGAGTTTGCTTTTCAGCATTTGCATTGCAACGTTCATCTGCTTTAACTGGTGAAAAAGCAAAAACCCCTTGGGTTTCTTATTGCTGTTGCAGTATTGTGTGCAATGTAGTTCTGCCGCTGGTCCAAACCTCTGTGGGACCATAGCGGTGTCTGACTGTGAAGGCAGGACCTTATGTGGTGGAGAATTGTGTGCATTTTGGGCCATGTTCGCTAATGCTCACTTTAAAGGCCGTGTAAAAGTACATTTTCATTGACGCTCATGGCTACACCCACACCTGCATGTTATTTGTAAATATTCTACACTACACCTTACATTTATTGTGCTATTTACATTACGTTTATCTCGGTGCTTATTTTAATGTGCTATCCGAACTATTTAAGGCTGAAATATAAGCAATAAATTGCCGTTTCTGAGCTGTTTATTTAGAAACGGGACCTGTCTTGTCCCCAAATTGCAGACAAGTGCTGTTACCTGAGGCTGTTCAGTTCCTAACCCTGACATTAAGCATCTGCATGGAGAAGGAATGCAAAACTGGCATTAACTCGTGGGAGTTAAGCAACTGTGACTTTAATATCCCTGTCCTTTGTGTGGGTGGTGGAGGATACAGGTAACTCACACCTGCGACCCTGGGAAGCTGCAGGTGATGTTCTCCGCTCACAGCAGGTGGGAGCAGCAGGCTGCTGGGACAGCAAGGAGCCTTAATCCATTACACTCCCGGTTACAAATTGCTTTCTGATACAATAGTCCATCATACCTTTTTTATGGTGTTGTTGTGGACACAAGGGTGTCCGTCACTCACTGGGCCTAAGCCTCTCGTGAACTCCCACCGACCCCGCGTGATCAATCACTGTTGGGATCCCACCCCGACCGTACCTGTCTGACAGCTTTTAACACCCCACACGCTGACAGGCACAGCATTGCAACGACAACAACGAAAAAATAATAAATATCCTCTACGTTGCTCACCTGGTGCTGCTATCCCAGCAGACTTCCCGTGTGTGTGTGTGCGTGCGCGCAAGTGTGTTTTCATCCCGTCAGTCTTATTTGAACTCTAAACAAGCATGTGTCTGCTTGACCTGTTTGGTTTCCCTGTGGGTTATATTAATATTTTGTTCTTGCTGTCCCTTTCAGGTATTTTGAAAATAGCTAACAGTATAGAGTATGTATTGTGTGTGCGGGGGGGTTGTCTACATAAATATATCTTTATGTGTGTTCACCAGTTTGTTTGCTTATCTGTTTGTTCTTTATGTACAGCTTTGTTTTTCAAGCCATAGACTTGACACAGTGGCACAATGGTACTTCTCACTCTGACTGAGGTTTTTGCATAGTCAAATACTCATGCATACGTCCATAAAGGCAATAAAGTTTGGTTATGGATAATTTCTTATTATTTATAACGTGTCCGTATTTATGCTTTCTGACCAAGGCAACACCGGGCAGCTCGTTCAGTACACGCAGTCCCTGTTGGGTACCCATAGCGTCTGGTCTATCTGACTGAGGTCATATCACATTTTATATATACATGCAATTATTTATAATTATAATATATATTTAATGACTACTGGGAAGATTTCCTCTGCTATGACTCTGAAACAAAGATATTTGGACCTAAGAGGAATAAAGAGAGCACATCCAGATGGGAGAGCGCTTATGACATACGGTTAGTGTATAATCCCCAAATTCCAGTGGTCATGTACTGTGTAAATAAAGGATGAAAGGTGCTGGAAGCTCCCCAGCGTGGGGAGACGGCCTGTGTCTGGTCACTGAAACTGAACTCTCCCATTTATGACCCATAATCCACTTCGATTAGCGTTCCTACTTCACATAAATGTGCTTAACGCTCACCTGCTCACGATGCCAACACCGTGCCCTGCAGACACCCCGCTAGTTGCTCAACCCCGCTCACGGGCGAGCTAAAAAAAGGCCTCGAGACCAGCGTGGCAGGTAGTATTTAAGAACACGAACTCGTAACCCGGAGGGTATTTGTTCCGCGCCCAATGAATTTCCCTGCTGTAGCTCTGAGCAGGCTAGTGAGTCTGAAATATTCCAGTTAAAACATTTCATGGTGTCAGCGTGTTTGGAATGGGAGCAGCAGGTGGCATAGAGGTTAGACCTATTGATTTGACCTGGAAAAACGATAAACTGGTAAATGATTGTAAGAAGCTTAGCATTCAAATCTCAGATTCTAAGTTTCTTTAGGGAAGAGTATCAGCTAGACAAATAAAAAATAATCTTTGGAACAAATCACAACGTAAGCCGCCTAATACTGTAATCGTGCGTATACTATAAGAGATCATCTACTGAAAGACCTTGTTGTTGCTGGTCTTCAGAGTTGTTTATTTCTCAGATGCAAAAATCCAGGGAGCTCACAGTCATGTGTGCATCAAGCATGCAGAGGTTGCACCTGAAGCTAAAGACATGAAACATAGACGGACCGGAGCGACTCCGGCTGAAACTGCCACGCACCACGACTTGGTTCACCTCCCTGCGAAGTCATTAATATGTTTGGGAATGTCCGACTTCTGCTTAAAGCACTTACACACAAAAAGCTGTTAGCCGTGTTGTTCCGCAGCGGCACGGCCTCGTGTTTCCCAGCGGATCGGCTATTTAGTTACACAGACTTTCTAGAAATCCGGAAGTTTGGCGGTCTAATTAAAATGCTCTATTGCGTGCATGGGGACACCTGGGGAATGAAAACCTGTTCTTGATCCAAAGCTGAAATTAAATGCGAGACAGACAGCTGGCGATGAAGGGAAATTCGGGGATTTGGCTTTGTGCTGCACCGTTCAAAGCGGAGCGCTATCGCTCACCTTTTGTTTCACGGTTTGCGGCATCGCGCTCGTCCGGTGTACCGACGTAGGCCATCCTTTAAGTTGGATAATAGCAATGAATAATACTAATTTTATCAGTAAAATAAAGGCCAATATCAGGGATTAAAAAGTATTGCAAACAAAATCAATGACCCCAGTCGAGGTTTTATATGAAATTATAGCTGTTCTATCTGTGCATGTATTTTAATCACAAGGAAATGTCTTTCGAACTGCGTTGTGCATACAAAAGCTTGTTGCAGAAATCTTATGATCTTCCCTCTGTGCGTAACTGTGTTTCCTAGCCTATCTTCGAATTTAACATTTTGCGGTTTAAAGGTCCCCCTTCACTTCATGGATCACTCGCGCTGATAAATGTGTATGTATACTGTATACATCTTTTTCTTCTTACCTCTGAACAATGGGAGGTTAATTATTTCTGCAGGCATAGAGGCGCGGCCATTCACGTTTTGCCTAAACGCCCAGTTATACAACATTCTCGATATCTTTTCTGTAATAAAAATAACCATAACAATCTGAGCAGGCTGCCACAGGGCCCAGCTTTTAGACACCGTTGAGACACAGCTAGAAGCCAAGACATCACGAGAGCAGGCGGCGCGGCGGAGGGTGGGGGTTAAGGGGGGGGGGTCGTAAGGCAAATTTTGCCCCTCCGATAAGGAAGCACCTTTTAACCCGGTGGCGACCGAACAGGCCGTCCCGCTCGGGCCGGTTGTTTCACGCGTGACGCGTGACACGGATGGAAGCCTTGTCCGCACGTGAGCGGGAAACGTGTCGGAGAAGAGAGGTTCCTGGCGGCGGACCGGTGTGCGCAGCCGTGTTCTACAAGCGCACACACTGGGGCCCATATGGGCCGGACAGATCGTGGGCCCCGGCCCCTCGCCGGCTTCGCTCCACGCACCGGGCGTCGGCATGCGAGGGAAGATAAATGCCCTGCCATTTGTTTTAATGAACTCACTCTTGATCGTATGAGGGTTTGTCAGCTAATTGCCAGGGAGGCGGGTGTTGGGGGGCGGGGGGCCGAGGGGGCGGCTGCGTTTGCCATTTTGTGTTGCGCTTGTGCTCGCGCGCGGCTCTCGGGGCTCCGCGTCACCGTCGGGGAAACGCTCGAAAAGGCTCCGCATTTATGCACGTCCCCGAGAGAGCGATATTCCTGCGCGCGCACGCACAAGTGCACATTTTCGAACGCACACAAAGAAGTGCTCATTAAATGGTTATGATTTGCCTTCAGCTCGCTGCCATTGTCTCCGCCGCACTCGGTTTGAGCTGGATGTCTGCATACGTGCTGGAAGCAACAACACGTTTTTCTGTTTCGCCACACGAGTGCCGTTCATGGCCTCCTTCTTAAAGTACACGGTCCCGATTTTCAAAATATGGCCCGGAGGACATCGTTTTCTTCATTTTGGAGTAGTAGGTATGAGCGTGTGTCTGTGCACGCGGATGGTCTGAGGGATGCGTCAGGGTGGGTCTTCTTTCTGCGACTCTCGGGTCGCGGTTCAGGAACACATGGGTGTGCCTGTCACTCGTCCCGCGTCGCCGTGCGCCCTTTAGTCGCCCCGACAGCATGTCCTCCCCTGGTTTGTCAGGCTCCAGTCAAACCTGACCCGTGTCGTTCGGCTCAAGATCGCTGACGGACGTTTCCGGAGGTTGTCTCAGCAGGGGGACGTCCATCTGTCGAGCGCAGGGTTGTGTCCGCGTCGTGTCCAGGGACTGATGCCCTGACTCCGTCAGCCGGTGGTCTGCATTTCTGTCACCTTCCATCAGACCCCCGTCGCGTCCTGTTTCCAGATCAGGTGCCGGGTGCATGGCTCTTCCTCGGCCTCGCAGCAAACACGAAGCCAACATCCCCGCTCTCGGTGTACAGGTAATGCGTATGCTTTTCTGCATTAAGTTGTTCTTCAAGCGAAAGCCTCTCACGTTGACAAGTGGTTGGTTCTCGCTAAGTTTCTCCACAACCCCTGAAATCACTGTGCAACCCGTAAAAATGACCGCCACGGGCGGTCAGCTCACACCGTGGTAACGGTTACCGGGCTCCTCGAAGGTACACCGTTTCCGTACGCTAATGAATCGGGCACTGCGCCGTTCGGCTTTTGTTTCCATACATTATTTCGGCTCGTAAAAATAAATCCTTCTTTCCAGCGCCGCTGCTGTTTTTGTTCCGCAAAAACAGTTCATTCACTTTAACGGGAGTTGCAGACGAATTCCAGCCGCAGTTTTTAATTGAGACTGAGGCAGCACAGATTACAAAGAGTGCCACCCATGTTCTTGTTTTTGAAGAGGAGAGCAACTCCGGCTTTTAATAAGCATGTAATAAGAAAGAAAACAGCTGGTGACTGCGTCGCAGATGGTGCCGTTCCTGGCATCTCCAAGGAGGGGACCACACATACAGATGGCTCATTATTCCAGCATTTGGTTATGCATATTGCACAGAATTTCCCTCCAGTGCTTAACAACCAGTAAAAGGAATACAGGTGTTACTATCCTTCACACCCCTTTGCTCACACGGTCACATTTGCAGCGGGAGCGCCACGACTGCTCTGTCTGTCACCCGGATGCACGGTCCAGCCTGACGGACCGTCTGTGGGTGCTCATACAGTGCGTATCTGTTACCAGGCCTGATGATTTTGTACGTGGGCTTTGGACCGTTGCCTGACCGCTAATCTATCTGTGAGTCGTCTGCTAGATCGCCTTAGTAAAACAGGCCAGGCAGAGCAGATCCAGTTCCTCGGCCACGACTTTGAAAAACAAAACCGCATTGGCCCCGAGTGGCAGCGGTGGATGGCCGGTTGGCCTCCTTTCGGAGGAGTACGATCTCTGCGGTCAGGCCTCCGTTCATGACCTTCACTTGGTTCTTTGTGGCAATACGGTGTCACGGTCACTACGCTGAGGGACAGCTGGTAAGCACACGCAACTCAATCCACTTGTCCCTGAGTGTGTGTGTTTGTGTGTGTGTGTGTGGGGGGGGGGGGGGTTTAATCCCCCGAAACTCATAAGCAGGGGGCTTTTCAACAGGCAGCCACCAGGGGGGAATCCTCTACAGCTTGAATTGGTTTCTTTCCCCTGGCATGTGCATCCAGTCAGGGAATTTACCTAAAAATAGAGCAAAACATCACATAAAAGTCCCATAAGAGCTTACAGTTTGTATTTGCTTAGTCTATCTATCTATCTATCTATCTATCTATCTATCTATCTATCTATCTATCTATCTATCTATCTATTCACATTTTCAATTACAAATACTGTGGTCAAATGAAATGCTGCTAATGAGGTCTCGGTTCCATAATTCTTTTCAAGTGCAGATTCTTTGTGCCAGGGACTAACAGTCTGCTTTCATGTCTTTCACCTGCGTCCGGTACTTACCTGCCCTTTGATGGGGATTGCCTGAATGTTGATGGAGAAGGAACAAAAAGATGGAGAATGGATTCAGAAAGATATATGACAAATTCCTTTACTGTTATGGAACGCAGGTCATTTTTGAGATGTTCCTCCTTGGAAGCAGCGATCAGATGTTTAACTTCAAAGCTGACAGGCTGTTAGTGTTAAGCCTGTCTTAAATTTATTTGTGTTGCCTTGCTTCTCTCCTCTGCGACACCCCTCCTACATTGGTCAGATCGCTGGAGACTCACAGCATCAAACAGGAACGGTTAGCACACACACGGACGCACGCGCGCACACATGAGCTGTACCGCAATGAGGATGATGATGACGATGACGTTGGTGATGATTATCATCATTGTCAACATTATAACCACAATTGCCTGCATGGTTTAAAAACATAGCTTGCAGTTCAGTCACTACAAAAGCTGCCCAATGGGGGGGCACATCTGCTGTCTCCGGTTTGCTGGTGCACATAAATAATTAAGACCGTCTTTGATACGTCTTTAGCGCTGACAAATGTGAAGGGATTGGTGCCTATACGCGCTCAGGACAAGGGCAGCCCTGGCACCGATGGCGGAAGTTGAGTGGCTTCCTTAATAAAGTATCGTATTTTCATAGCAGCGGCACTGTGTGTGTCCCTTCGTGAAAATTATCGAACATTTATGGCATTAATATGCACTGCCTGGTCAACAAAGAAGTCACCACTGGATTTAACTAAACAAATAGGCAAGAGACTTCCATTGGATAATTACTGCAGTGCAGCAATGTTACCTGCCCAAAAAAATTAGGTGAGCTGAATACTTGAATATACTGAATGAGCAGGCTTTTCCATCAATGGATTTTTTCTTCCCTGATGGCACGGGCATATTCCAAGATGACAATGTCAGGAATCATCGAGCTCAAATTGTGAAAGAGTGGTTCAGGGAGCATGAGAGAGACATCATTTTCACACATGGATTGGCCACCACAGAGTCCAAACCTTAACCCCATTGAGAATCTTTGGGATGTGCCGGAGAAGGCTTTACGCGGCGGTCCAACTCTCCCGTCATTAGTACAAGATCTTGGTGAAAAATTAATGCAACTCTAGATGGAAATAAATGTTGTAACATTGCATACAGCAAATGTGTTCTGTAACCAAAGCTAAAGGCAGTCCACCGAAATATTACAGTATGTGACTTTTTTTTGGCTGGCCAGCGTAAATAGGCTCCACACCACTGTGACCCCGCTCAGGTTTAAGCAGTTACCAACAATGAATGGATGGATGTTAATATAATGACTGAGGTTCCCAGCACTGCCCAGGTCAAAAAGGTGTAGCACAACACAATTATGTAATCGGTAAACTGTTTTACCATTGAAGTGGTTGCATTCAGTACATAAGTATTGTTAGTGCTGTCGGACAGAGGGACGCCACAGAGAGTGACGCGTGTGCTGGTTGTAGTGGAAAAGTAAAAAACAAAATAAACGTGGTCAAACTGTATAATCCTCACATCACTAATGTGTGCAGAACTGAGTGTGTCTCATACATAATTGATTTTTTCCATTTTCATTCACTCACATGTAACAGCTTCTGGCTCCTGTGGTCAAACACACAGGTGGCACTGACAACATCACAGACCGGCTGTAGTGATGAGCACACGGTAATATCAAATTATATATTGGAAAATTTTATTATCTTCCAGGTTCTTGAGTTTTGTACACTTGTGTGTGAGGGTATGTGACAGAATGTGGGCCAGCGTTTTTGTGTGTGATACTTGCGCGATAGCAGGCGTGTCTGATGCCTTTCGAACTTTTGATGTACAATAGTGGGAGCAACCACTGCGGCACACAGCTCCAAACTCGGCGGGTGAATATGTGCCCATGATTGTGTTCTGTGGACAGCTGACCAGTGCTGGCAGGCAGATGGGTCAAATGAGCCTCCGCAAAGTCCCCCCAAAACCCAGTTTATAGTGCCAAGGCCTGATGGCACCTGTGCCACCAAATAAGCTACACAGACTGTTGATTTTCTATTAATCTGATGATTAAGTGGCAGTTAATCTGAAAGCAATAGGGGGAAGGGCCACGGAGGCCTGTGGGAATGCCGCATGTCCTGGAAGGTTGAAGCCATTGCCACTCTTCACACTTGACACCACATGTATGCCGAAGCTGTCTGCTCTAATTCGCAGCACGGTGCAGGGTGACCTTTAACTGGGCAATAACCATAATAAACTTTAGCACATGTCAGTCTCAGGTCGGAAAGGGATCCTGTCATGTGTTGTGTGGCTGTGGGGTGCTTCCATGCCGCCCGGTGCCGTTTTGCCTCGGCTTCAATCATAGGCCAAAAGAAGACCTGGCTGACGCCTGCATGCTTACCGCGGTGACCTTCTTCTCGTGCACTTGATCACCCTGCGTTGGACAAAACTGATATAAAGCCGACTGAGGGTCATGCGTGCTGGTCAGTCTACAAAAGCCTGGCTTCTTTCAAACAGTGTGATGGGTGACACTTCCGTTCATGCCAGGTTGACAGCAGCAGACAAACAGCGAGCTCTGTTATTGCTGGGGTATTGCGAAGGCACCAGCAGATGGGTGAAGTGTCCTGTCCCTTATGTAGGACAATCAGTGTCATTTTCTTGCTTCTGTCCTATGAGTTTAGCACAGTCTTCCCGAAACAAATGAGCCCAACATTCTGAATGGGCCTCAAGACAAATGAAAACAGCGGTTTTCACTCACACTTTGAACAGAGCTGTCATATTGTCTCAGAATCTCTAGAGCTGTGGAAAGTGATGGAACGAATATACAATAAGTGCAAGGCAAAAATCTGGGTTTGGGCAAGATTGTTAATTAAATAAATGGAATGTAAGTGAAGTGCAGTAAAGAACATTTGTAAACTGGGGTTTAAAATTTGAAATGTGTTGTGATGATAGATAGATAGATAGATAGATAGATAGATAGATAGATAGATAGATAGATAGATAGATAGATAGATAGATAGATGGATGGATGGATGGATGGATTTGTCTGGTGTAGCTACACAGGTACTGAGATTTCAGTGTGAAGGGGGATGGTTCTTGGATAGGAAGTGTCACATGGAGCCTGTATAAACATGGGTACAGAAGGCAACACAACCTCATAACCAGCAAAGCAAACACTTCCATATCAGGGTCTCAGATTTAAATTTTAGGGCCAGCCATATCACAAACTCGCATGTCGTCCGTTCCCTGTTCTCCTAACCCCGCCTCTGTCCCTCGGCCAACCCAGCGGACTGCAAGCGAGGGAGAGATGGTGCGGAGGGAGGTGGGCGGGAGGCCGCTGCGCAGAGCCATCTGGACGGACACGTCTCCTCCCATTGCCAGGCTGCCTGTCAAGGTCACCGCGCCGGGCTGCAGCAAGTCGGAACCCCACCCTGGCCGGAGCGCCTCCGCTGCCCTAATTGCCACCCTCCTCGACTGGTGGCCCATTTGCGGTTGCTGCGATTGCAAAAATAATCTGCGTCAGGGTGCAAGTAACAGTAACTTATTAAGGTGTTTTCGCAGACAGCCCTTGACAGATTTATTGTATGCATACGTATACCTTTCATATAATATATCACCATTTGGGTGCATGCACACGTTTCATTGTTAAAGATGATTGATACTGCTGTTTTCCTTTCTTTAACAGGCTATGCGTGCGTGCGTGTGTGTGCGGGCGCGTATGAGGACGCACTGGGGAAGAATGGAGTTGCCGTTTCCACCAATGCTTCTTCTCATTCATCAGTCTTCGCTTCTTCCAGTGGAGGCTTGTGGAGGAGGCCATGTGGAGGGCAGCTTCACTGCTTCCCCGAACATGATGGACCTGACCTGTCATCTCCCACTCATTCCCGGAGAACCCCGGAAAGGCCATCCATTATTTGGGAACCGTCGGATTGATCTCCGATCCCGGTTCCTTGTGTTTCTCAGACGCTATGGAGATGCTTCGAAAGCTGGCTATAAATATGTGTCAGACGCTTATACTGTATATCTGCGTTGTGATGACCATTTTTTCATGAGGGGTCGTGACATATAAACTGAAGATACTGCTGCATCTGCGCTTCTCGAGGTCACGCTCCTTACAGATCCGTTGGACAAGTTTCGCAAGCATGAAGCATAACGTTCCCCCTGTTAGCACAAACTTTTCGCTTTTACATCCGTGAAAATCATTGTCTCTTGTCATAAATAAAGCCAAATAAATATGCAATATATCAACGTTTGCAACACCGATTTTTCTGACTGAAAACCAATTTAAAATGAAAAGTTTAATTTTTCTTCTTGTGTCTGTGTGTTTTATTATTTTTAGAGGACTGAACATCAAAGAATACACAATTAAATTTTTCACCTTGTATATGTGTCTGTCGTAACAAAACAGTGTGTGTGTACATATATATGCTGTGTGTGTATATATATTTAAAATAAAAATGTAAAAAAATGATATACACATACACAGCATATATAATATATGTATACACGCACTGTTTTGTTACGACAGACACATATAGGGAAATAAATTCTCCTTTTAAATTTTTTGGAAGAAAATCATTAGAAGAGCTCAGAGTCCAGTTTTGCACAGAGGTTCTATGGAGCTCAGTCAAAATATTGGCAAATTTAGTGATCTTGTAAATCACATTTGTTTCTGACTAAAATCACAATACAAAAGCATTTTTGTGACCAAGTGAATTGGTTACTTTTTCTCTTTGCCACTTTTGCTGTTTTAAGATGGAATGTCCACAGCAATATTTGTGGTACATTAAATTCAGGGAAAAAAATGGCGCAGAAGTTATGTCAGTCTATTTTTTCTTTAGTGAGCATAGCAGCCAAACTTTTTTTTTTTATTATTGCAGAGGTTATTGCCCGCAGGCTGGTCAGAAATCTGAGAAGAGGCTGCGACTGGACACAAGCATCTCCTGACAAGGCTGTCTGCAGGGATGTGCCGACTCGCACTTCATCACCAGCTACATAAATGATGGCCAGAGAGGGGCTCTGCTATTTACTCCAGCCAGACCCAAGAGCAACACTTTCTGGAGGCAAAACACAGAGCAGCACGGTTGTCTCCTAGTATCGAGTTACATCCTTTCTATTCTTTTTATATCTTTTACCCCCTTGGTTTGTCCCTGGCTATACAGTGTATGTCACAGGATTAAAAAGGCTGGTGGTCAACCATTTCCTCTGTGGACCCCCTCCCAAGAACGTACACCATGGTGGAGCTGTGGAACTCTGGAGACATGAGGCTTGACCCCATGCCCCCGCCACCAGCCCTCATCACCGATTTGCCTTGTCCGCAGCGTAATGAGCTACTATGAAGGGCGCGGCCCTAAATGCCAACGTGAGCTAATGAACGCAAGGTCATGGGGGGAGGAAGGCTGAGCAGGGGGGGCTTGTAAGAACCACGGAAATGTGTAGAAGGAAACCCCAAACTACCAAACTACTGACTCTGTTGAGACACCCTGTTGAGACCTTCACTGATTTGGACCGCCGCTAAGGTGAGCCTAGCAGTTGGGCCAACGGTGAGCCAACCCGGCCTTCACATGGCTCGCTCAGAGAAGTTGCATTCACGCCACCTCAAAGTAAACATTTAAAAACTTTTCCTATTTCGTGTAGAAAATAAACCAAACAATGGCACTCAATACAGGTACGCAGCTAATGTGATTTCACGGGCGATTTAGGCACTGGTGTGACAGCAACTGCATCAGCAAATCATCTGAAAAGTTACTAAAATAACCCACTTTGCCAGACTGTCCCTGCCATGGCCACGGCCATAAAAAGGACGATCAATTTTAATTAGCTCGGCAAGTACGAGTACAAAGTGCAAAAACTATGTCATGTTGTACTCCGAGAGTGTGATATGTATAATTAAAATGTTTCAGGCGCTCTAGATGGGTATGATGGATATTAAATAGATGGCAGGTTGTACTACATAAGTTCAGTGCGTAGTAAAACAATCTCAGGCTGTACTGCATGAGCATTATTTGCATTAAAACATTAACCGATATGTAAAATTTGCACTGCAATGTAGTATGTATGCCACCAGAAGAAAATACAGATGGTCCCCAACTGACAATGGGGTTGTGTTTTGATAAACCCATCGTAAGTCGAAATGCGTTTAATGCACCAAACCTACTGTCATGCCTGTGGTCGCTTCAGCGACGGAATGTAGGCGGTCTCTCCGCCCCCGTCTTCAGACTGAGCACTGATTGGTTGACTGATTGGCATAGGAACCAACCGTGGACGGGATTTAGTTCGAACTGCCACATATTCCATTTTTGTTCACTGCCGATCATTAATGTTTAACGGTAGCTGCCAGTTAACATTAACATTCTTTGACTTAAACAGCGCTCGGTAAAGAGTTTAACGGAACTTAAACTTATTGCTGTGGTGTCTCGTGACTGCTTCCACCAACCCACGCCGTAACACCTACCGAACCTTATAGCCTAGCTTAACCTAGCCTAGCCTACTTTAAAAGGCATTATGGCCATTACAAGCTTGCTACCTTCATGCTGGGTAATTATGCTGAGATCTTCTTCAAGAGTAATTGCTTTTCTCATCTTCTTCTCACCTGTACATGCAAAAAAAAACAAAAAAAAAAAACACTGGCAACACAGAACACTGTAGAGTATCGGTTGTATACACCACCAACCGTGTTGCAGACAGGGAGATGAGGATCGCTGCCACAGCCTAGCATCACGAGAAAGTATTGTACCACATATCGCTTTTCCAGGAAAAAATCTAAATTCAAAATTCGAAGTACGATTTCTACTGAATGCGCATTGCTATCGCACCATCGTAAAGTCAAAAAATTCTGTTGGACCATCACGACTTGAGGACTGTCTGTGTTACTTTTCAGTTTCACGGTGTTTGCTTTTTTAATGTTAGCATTGCACTTTTACATTTTTACTGCTGACCTCTGACAGGTAGTGCTATTTCGTTCATTTTAGTCCACATCCATGTGTACTGGAAGCATGTCCGAGGACCTCGTCCAGATCACCGTGACCTTGACTGTGCAGGCCATTGCTGAAGGTGTGCAGATGGATCGGTCTTTTCAGAGTTATGTGATTAGAAATCACCTCAATTTCAGGAGGTGGTCAATCTGCGAAGGGCTCAAGTACAGAAGCTGTAAGAGTGGAAAGAAGACATTTCGGATTCAACATGCTAGCAGCTTTTTTGTCCTTTGCGTTTGTGTTTCTCTTCTTGGCTACTGCAAGTAAAATTTAAATGGCAAGATTTCTTTGGCCTTATGAAGTGGCACTGTGGCTCCCCCCTGGAACAGAGCGCTTAACCCGAGTTGTTTTAGTAAGCATCAGGCAGTATGAACAAAAACCCACCCCTCTGGGCAAGACCATTGGGAGTAAAGGTAAATAATGAAGTAACTGTCATGATTCTTAGTGCAGCTGAAACGTGCAACATAGAGCAACACAATGGCAGCCAAGACCCTTCATCATAATTTTGGAAACATCAAGATGTGGTTAAAAAACTGGCACAGTTCTGAAATACTTTCAGAGGCAATAACACTTCAAAGGTACGACAAAGATGTTGCAACACAAAACAATTAAATGCTTCGCAATGCTGGCTGTGTGTTTGCTGTGCTTGACTGTGGCTCAATCAGATATGAGAACAAAAACAATGTGCTGACTGAGAGGCAGGTGTAGAAGAGGAGTTTTTGTCAAACGCTTGACCATTATACTCACATCCCGAGTAAGTCGGCATGCATTATTGCAAACATCTACAGCACATTTAGGCTTAGTAGGGTTTCGCGCTCACCTTTAGACCTGGAAGGCAGCACAGCAGCCAGGCTCTCAGAAATGCACACAACAGCATGACCAGAGACACCGCAGACAAAACAGAACATGATGGAAACAATAGCGAAGGACGGTATTACATTACCGCTCCGCCATTATTGGCTGGATGCACGTGGTCTGATGCATTGCATTGGCGTACTCTAAAATACCTATAACTGACTGTGACTCATCACTCTTCTCTCCTTCTGGACTGTGGCTGCTTAAGTGACACAGAAATAAATCCAGGGGCACCGACTTCATTATCAGCTGTTGTTTCCGGTGGTCAGCTGGATAAAACGTTGCGTTCGCTTATCTTTTAATTGTTAAATTAATTTTAATTATAAAGTGAGTTTGCTGATCAATGTCAATAGACAATAGATATTGATCGGAAGTAATGTATGAATTATTTTGAAACTTAGCCTTGACTATCGCACACATTAATCAAAGGAAGCTCATTTCCTTGCATGGTTGACGTTCAGGGTTACGTGGACACATTCAATCTCTTCTGCTCCTTTATTTTCCACAGTTTGTTGAAGAGAAGTTTATCTCGCCGAAGCCTTCCTCCGAAAGGACTTGCAACGTTAAGGTACTTACACCGAACCGCCCGTTTATACAGCAGGCTAATTCTTACCGTATTAAAAGAGGACAAGAACCAAGTGCCAAGGGAGGCTGTAGCAGGAGGTGGGGTTCAAACCTGGGCCCTTTGGATGCAAGATGGCTTCATCAACCCCTGCACCACCTGTTGCCTCTTGCGGCACAGTTTGCTAAAGATTTTGACTTGTATCGGGGGGGCGGGGAAACTGACCCAGATTTACCCTCTTATCAAAGCTCTGCACTTCATCACACTTCATCAAACCTTCATCGTGGCCCGGCATCACGGTGTTGCAGAGTTGAGGTTACCGCTCTGCACTGCCTGACAAATGCATTATTCCAATGGGGATTGTTTGACTAATAAGTATTTTGACTGCACCAGCACCGGTTCCAGTCGATGCCGTTCCAGACTTGTGGAGGACGTCGTATTTGAGGAAAGGTGACCTACACCATTAAATATGTCCACTGATCCATGAAGGGGGAGCCACGACTTTGCTGCAAACATTACAAAATGGCACAAAAACATGCAAATGCTCTGGCGCACGTGCAGCAAACTTGCCGGTCATCTTGCGAAAGGCAGGGGGGGGCAGATCCTGAGGAGGAGCCTATTTTGGGAAGGTGCATGAAGATATCAGATGAAGCTATCAGCTAAAGCAAACATCTGAGAAACAAACAGGAAAGGAAAAACAAGAACAAGGGGTCTGGCAGGCAGACACAGATCTGCGCAGCCGCTTGTCACGCTGCAGTGGCACAGCATGAAGGAGTGCACCTTCAGAGACAAGGCCTTGGGATACACTTTATCAGATGCTGCTCTGCTTTTAAAAGACATTTCAGCGACGCTGAGTTACGTCTTCCTGACGCTGGACGGGGAGGCTTTTGTCAACGCTATCAATGGTGACTTATGCGCTCACTGCGTGCGCAGACGTCTCAAGTGCAGCACCGTTTCTAGACAGCAGACGTGCGAGATTTAGTGCTCGACGCTGGGAACGTGCCGCGTCCCTCGAAAATGTACCGTTGAGCGATTTTCTGTTTTAAAGCGGAAGCAAAGGAAATGGTTCCTTTAGGGAGAAAGGCGCGTGAACGAGTTTCAGTCGAGTACTGGAGAAATGTTTACACCCTGCATACTGATGGGCAAATCTGTGTCTGTGGTGGCTGCAGTGGTTGAGCCTCCAAGTCTGAAGATGCAAAAATCCTTCACTATCTATCTATCTATCTATCTATCTATCTATCTATCTATCTATCTATCTGTTTGCTTATATTTCCTCAAAGGATGTGAACAATCAAAGTGAGATGGGGTCTAAATTCAGACTTTTGGTTTCGGGTAAGTGGGTGACAACAGCATTTCCCCTCTGTGGTCAGCTTTAATTTCCAAAGCCAGTTTCTTAACCGCAGTGGCCTTCGATTCAGTTCGGTCATTACGTTCATGTCCAGAGGCTGGCAAGAATGCTGGGAGGCCCCTGTTTACCGAGTGTGTCCGATTCCCACAGCTTTCGCACGTGAGAACCCCTCCCTGACTGACAGGAGTTGGAAGAAGTGTGGAAGACGCCCGCAGAAAGAAGCGCGTTCCTCTGTGCAAAGGAAGCAGCTTCAGAGGGACGTGCGTGGAACGGAGCTCCTCGCGTGTGTCCCGCACCGAGGTGGTCTTTCTTCAGGGGAGAGGGGGTGGACGGGGATGGGGGGGGGGGGTGCGGTAGGTGTTCAATGCACCAGGGAAATTCCCGTTTGAAGAACATCTGTCATGCTGACAAACAGCGCGCACGCGGAAACCCTGCGGGACCCAGCTGAGGGCTCCATATTTTACTTTGTCTTTGAGGCGAGAGGGATCGCTTGGGAGGCTGGGTGGTGGGCGTCCGGCTGCACCGCTGCTAATCGAACACACATGCTCGCGTATTCCGGTGCCAGCTTCTACGGGTCGGAACCGGATCTGCATTGGAAAGTCGTCCTTTTTTCGGGCCATCGCCACATACGAGCGGTAGGCCAGGTAGCATGGCTGTAGGAGGCAGGTGCGGGTCTTCCTTCTGGCGCTATGTTCTCCTGCCACCCCTCCCCCCTCCCAAAGCCCCCCTCGCGTCTCTTCTCCTCCCGGGTTTCGGAGCGGCCGTCTTCGGGCCGAGACCCTTGCTCCGTGACGCTGGGTCCCCAGGCTCGCGCAAAAGGTACCGCCGCGCCGCTCCCGTTTTTATAACGCTCTTGCAGTTTCTCCCGGCTTTAATTGAGAATCGGAACAAACAAATTAATCACGGCAGCCCATAAAAATGACAGGATTCATGCAGTAGCATTCTTCATTCTCTCTAATTTGTTGTGCTGCTCCAACCCCCCCCGCCCCGCCGACCCCCCGTCCCTTCCTCGAATCCCCACAGCGGTTTTTTGTGCTGAATCCGCGAGTTTACCCCCTCCTGAAAATTACAAATAGTTGTCAAGGTTAACGAGTTAATATTCTCATTCAATATTTATTTTATAGGCGAGGGAGAATGTCTCTGCCCCCCCCGCCCACTGCCACCCACCTTCCCGAGCGAGGATGGGTGTGTTAATCAAAGTGACAAGGACAGTGTCCTTTTGATAATCCCCTGAATCATCTAGAATAAAAAATGAACTTTATTAATCAGCGGCCACTGATTTATTGTTACCAAGTGCCGCTCGTCCATTTTCCAGCATTTTCATAATTTCCGCAGAAGCCTAACAATCTCCCTGATGATTTGGGGGCCTCGTGGGCCGGGGTGCCCGTCGAGCCGCTCGGCCATAAACCGTGCAGAGTGCTTTCTTTCTTGGCTGGGATCACGTTCGGCTGACAGTAACAAAATACAATTATTGCCTGCATCTTATTATAAATACTTAATCTGCATGAGAAGGGAGGAGGGGCCACGTTGTATTTCCAGCTATGGGGGGGGGGGGGGGGGGGCTCAGATGCTTCATATGCCGTTCGCTGCTGAAATATCACGCGGCCGAGGCTGAGGGAAGCCAAGGCTAATCGGTTCGCGTCGCTCTGCGTTGCGTGCCACAGTCGCGGAGGCCGCAGGTAAACGGCGGGAAGGTGAAGCGGCGGGAAGAAGGTGGCGGCCCACCGCTTACGCCGAGCTGAAAAAAGTCTCGCTCGGGTCCGTTCCGAAGACGAAGGGGCGAACGGTTGAAAAAAAAAAAAGGAAAACGTGGCTTGCGAACGCTCGACGGTGTCGGCCTGGCTGCGAAAGTGTCCGCCGCTTCATCGGCGTCGCCGCGGGCCGGAAGGTGCCGAAACAATACGTCGGGGGCAGAGTGACGAAACGGTCCCCGTAACCGGAGTTTGCAGCTCGTTCGCGACTCTGACAGCATTCTGAATGCGTTGGCGATTTGTGTTTAAACGGATTTCGTGCTTATGTAGAAACACGGTGAAGGCCAGAAGACTGATGGTTTAGCGAAACTTGTCAAGAGGCCCACTTTGCCAAAGGAAGGCAATTGTTATCCGGTTATTTCCTTCACTCGTGTTTTCAATGTCGAATTTAATTATCGCATTATCGTAAATCTGCGCCAGAGTTTTGGAGTAAGCAAATGTTTATTTGATCTACAAAAAGGGGGCCATTGAGAAAAATAATTTCGAATCAGATACGGAAGGCGTATCATTTTTTATACATAGGCAGTTTCAATGTATCACACGCGTGGCCCGTATTTACTTCAGCAACGAAGCAAAGTACGAGCATTGCACTTTTAAAATCCTTATTCGGATTGGCAGCGAACTCTGTAATACAGACGTTAATTTGAGGCAAATGGATTTAAAATTGATGTCGAGTAAATACTGTAAATAATTGAAATGGTTCGGAGTCATTAAAGTGATTTGAGAGACAGAAGAAGCGACGTGTTTGACAGTCGCATCCTCTCAGCGGTGTTGGCGATGGTTTTAGTGGGGGCGGCTGGGGTGAATCCCACAGGCTGCACATGAGAGAATGTGCTTGCAAGTGAAGCGCGATCCCCAAACAATCCCATGCAGGGCAGATTAAATAACGGGACGTGAAAAGTAGGGCAGTTAATACTGCATACGTCGAACGGGTATAGGCGGGCTCCAATCTGGTTTACATGACGGCGTGAGCCATGCGCTCCTCGATCGCTCTGAAGTCCCCGCCATGAAATGGAATGCGGAGGAATCCTCTGGAAGTCTGGCGTCCTGAGGGGGCTGCTTTGTCTCCTCAACACTTATCGCTAATGGCGGAGGCCAGAAAACACAGTGAAATAAATCACTGTTGGGCTCGAGCCATCAATCATAGTGCAGCAGGTCTTCTCATGCCTCGCAATCTTCCATTTTTGGACAGTCGCTTTTTTTTTTTTCTTTTTTAAAATATTTAGGTGGTGCGTTTCTTGGAAATGCCCGGACGTCAGCGCTTGGACAGGGGCCACGTTGCAGCGTTGTCGACACCGTCATTACGTTCATGAGTGTAGATCACTGCAGAACATGTGACCCGAGCGGTATTCCGGTCTCCACACGCTTTGTAAATTTGGATGACGGGTAAAAATGCAGAAAGAACGTTCGCTTGGGGAGGTTTGGAGTGCTGGGGAGAAGGAGCTGTTGAAAAAAACTCACTGCTTTTCTGTTTCTGTTCGGTGACACCTCCCACTCCCCCTACACACACACACACACACACACACACACACACACACACACACACACACACACACACACACACACACCAGTCTTGGGGGCCTTTCTGCACTGCTACAAATTAGGTGAGATAAACAGACTCCAAACCAGGAAGCTGTAAACCGAAAAGGTCATAAAGCAACTGGGCACAAGAAGAAAAAAGCCTGCTGCTATTTAACAAATTCCTATTACTGCCTTCCTGCTCTCATTGCGGAGTTTCCAAACCTCCAGAAAGGCCTCCACAGGTTATAATTTGCCGTAGTTTCGTGGCTGTAGAGGTTTTTATTCTTCAGTTGTTTGCAGTTCACATTTGTACTTGTTTCTCAGTGATCTTCTGTGCTGTATTACATATCACACGCATACACACATATGCGCGTACATACATGCACGCACGTACACATACATACACACAGCTGGGATCTTTATAAAACGCTGTCAAGGCCTCTGAAGGTATTAACTCATGTTTAAACTTTTTCTTTTTTAAATTTAAGAGCAGAACAGTGCAGGAAAACAAAGTTAAATGGAGAATCCTGCATGTATAGACATAAATGCAGCATTAGGGCAAAAGAGTATGGAATTCAACCGGGGTCGGGCAGTTACTTGAGAATTCACGTTGATGAACATGCGGTTCAAATCATTTTTATACCTAACAGAGTTGGACAACATAAATGTATTCTTTAAATGTCATGTTCTTATTGAACAAGTGGAAAACAAAATAACTCAAACTACAAACCCAACAATTTTGATATTATCTGTGCTTATTAAAAGTGCTAAAAAGGAAAAAGAAAAGTTGGAAAGAGAATGGTAATGTAGTGGCATCATTTAGATGTACATTCAAATATACTTTTGAAATTTAGGTATATTTATTTTTAGATTAAAGTATTTTAAAGCCGTTGTAAATCTGAACAGATTTCAGGTGTTTGGAGGCGGCGAGGACTTCCTTTGCCCTTTTCCCTCAGGAACGGCTACCGTCCACCCCCGTCGACAAGGTTTGCAGGAACTGCCTGCTATGACCCGACTACACACCCTGAAACACACTCCTTTTTTAAGTAAATCACCATGTTTCAGTAGCACAATTCATCGCACACAACACACACCCTCCCGGACTGGGCCACCCCATAAATCTGCTCCTCGGGGGAATCACTCTGCATATGTTTCTCTCTCCTTTTTTGGAGCTAATTTAGGACTTTTGGCTCTGGGAGGAAATTATTTTATGGCCCTACAAGCTCTCGGTTCAGCTTCTATTAGAAGGTCAAACCTGAACGCTTACGCCGCTTGCTGTGCCACTCATCAATGCCGTCCGAAGCATCGTTCGCTGGCCTCGGAATACGCGGAATAGTGCGGGTTTTCAACGTCTACATTTATTTTTCCCCGTTTGAAACACATCTCCTTTTTCTGAACCTCAGAAAACTGTCAGATACGTTTTTAGTTCGGCATAACTGGTGTGTAGAAGGAATGTCTGAGAAGGCGATAGAAGCTTCACGTGGAAGTTGTACGTCGGAAAAAAACTTTAATAAAAGGTACTGTGCGCACGTGCGTATGCGTGTGCATCTGTGTGTCGTTCCTCTGTGTGTGTGTGTGTGTGTGTGTGTGTGTGTGCGCGCACGCGCTAAGTACATTTCTATACATTTACTACTCATTTAGAAATATAGATGATGAGGAGCGGTTGTCCTTCTGCCAGGTTTGAAGTATGTGCTCATTACCGGATAGACTTTCCTGCCCGTGGAAAACACAGCACGCATCTGTTTAAAAGGCCCTTCACCAGACACAGTTATAACAGCCCTGAGTTACACTAATAGTATGTTTAAATTTAGACTTCACCTCCCATTATTCTAACTTATACTACATTTTTCTCCTCAAGTAATGGTTATTAGCTCCCAGTTCCTTCAAATGTGTGTTATTTTCAAAGCCAGGAAGCAACCCATGATAGTTTATGTGCAGAAGCTGGTCTTTTGATATTAGAGCGGTTTGGGCTCCCCAGCTCAACAGAACATTATGGCTTAAGGTGGTGATGGGCAGCCAGGCAGCCTGGAGTCCAGAGACTATGGTGAGCCGCTGTGTTTTACGAGGAGCAGATGCAGACGTTCCGGCTCGTAATGAGAGAAAAACATCTGCTCTGTCAGACTGAATGGACTCAGCAGCTTAAGAGGCAGCTGAGAACCTAAATACGGCTTTCCGAACCCCACGGGGAGGTTAGATGGCTGCTAGGACCTTCTAAACCATTTATGCTACACCTACAGGTAGGTCATCTAGGGGCCTGAATGAGCTGGTCTCCTTGGAGGGTTGTGAAACAAATGGTGCTGGCCTGGGGGCATCTCTGAGACCTTTGAGGTCACCGCCTAGCTGTCAGTTACAGAAATCAGGCTCCTCTTGCATGACAACTGTGGCCGTATTGGAGCAGCAGGTTCGTGCAGAGTCTGAGGAAATGGATTTGTGAACAAATGGTCATGTGGTCATGCCCGGGATGGGTGTTTCCCTGCTGCTGAAACCTATATCTGTACAAGGTGGTTAGTTTGAGCCACAAGTTGTCCTTGCTGCCTCTAACCGAGTTCTAAATCGGTATATGGACGTACAGGGTCATGAAGGGAGTGGGTCTGTTCTACCTTGAGAAGCTCACGGTTCTCAGTCGCACGCGCAACTGCTGTCGTTGACCACTTTTCCAATTTTGGTTTTCAGCGGTCCAGAACCTATCCCAGGAAGAGAGGGTGCTATGGTCACGAGGGTCCACCCCAAATGGGAGTTCATTGCACCCCACCAATTTCATTTAGGATCCAGTTTTGTGGCCACTTTTTCAGGATGCCTGACTGCTCAGCCATATTCCCAGCAGCATCGATCTTAAATTTTAATTATCGTAAAATTTCTTAAACGACACCTTCTGAAGTTGAACTCAACGACAAGGAAAAGGTGCGACTTATGGTGCAACCAAGGTTTCCTGGGCCTGTACGGGCCAATGAGGCACAGGCAGCGTGTGGGTTCCGGCAGATAGAGGCGAACTGGCCTGCTGGGCTGCTGACACATTCAGCTCAGCGTCTGGCTCCATCAGGACACGAGATATGAACCGTTTTAATAACCTCTCTGGGCGAACGGATGGGCGAATGTGAAAAGTTTTGCAAAAATTTCTTAAAGTGTTTCACCTAAACTCGCTGAAGATCTGACAACTTGGCCATCTTGCTTATGCTGTAATCTTTATATTATGTGGCCTTCAGCTTATGAGCTACACAAAGGGAAAAGCATAAAAAAGCCAATTCGGCGCACAGTGGCGCAGTTCATATGGTTCAGCATGTTATATGTTCATAAATATTACTTTTAAAACAATTAACAAATTATGAGATTGTTAAAGAACTGAGTTATCTTTCACGGTGGAGTCGAAACGATGTAAAAAATTGAAAAGATTTGCTTTTGGGTCCTTCTAAATTTTTATTGCAGTCATTTTGTTCTCTAGTGGAAAAAAAATTGAGAGGCACCGCTTAAGGACACGAACAATGCACGTCAAACTACCCCACGTGTAATGCTATATATAAGGCTTAGCATTAAAAAGTAAATTCTGTCAGATAAAATAAAGTGAAGTACATTTTATTACACTTTTTCCTCTGTACGCCCACACCCACAATCCAATTAGCTGTGCATATTATTCCCTGTCATTAGCCATCTAACCCAAACCAAGGAGTTAAATATGTGAAATCCTTTGCAAAGAAAAGGCAATTCTTTGAGTAAGCATCTGTGTTATGTGAAAAAAGTTCCCGCAGAAGAATTTTTATCTCCCCAAACTTTGCCGTATGAGATCGAAGGGGAAGGAATCGCGGCAATTCGGCAGCTAAACGCACAACCTATGCATTTTGACTTTTGTTAAAAGAAGAAAACATGAGCCTGCTGCAAGATTTTTACGTTTCAACAAGAAGGAGCCTATTGTATGTAGAGGCTCTCACCTGGAAACGAATACATTATTTGTTCCCTGGGACTCGTGTAAGGGCAGCAGGTACTGCGTTGCCAGCTAATACGCAGGGGTGAGGAACTGAATGGAAACGGGGCGCTTGCTTACATGTTTGTCTTAGCTGCGGTTGCACGGATATCCTAAAATATTACATTTAATAACGGTTTTTATTGGTTTAGCTCACACGTCATGAGGCTGTTACATGTGTCTTCACAAGACACTTTAAGTGTTGCTGGCAAAACCTCTAATTAGACCTCTTTAAACGCCATTTTTTTCAATAATGCGGCTGTTTTGGACTCCTTTAACCAATTTTGTTTCAGCTTCTTCCTTAAATGTAATTAGATTTTTTCCCTCCATTAACAGTGATTAAAAATCATTTGAAAAATATATTCTTAATGCCTGAACGCCCACCATCCATAATAAATTGCGTAAGAGCACAATTCCGCATTTGCGGCCTTGACGCCGACATAAAACATGCAGAACCGAGTACAACCAAAGCGCACGGCAAATCTTTACATATCGGTCTGTGGATAATCATACAAACAAATGGAAAGTTCGGCGTCCCGAACCCGGCCGTTTCTTAAATAAAGGCGGACCACACGTGTTGTTTCGTGCAGAACTCCCACAGTTGGAGGTTATTCATCTGAACGGGGCAGTCTGAGAGCGGCTCTGGCATTTCTTTGCCTAAAATGAAACTTTCAACTCAAAAATTTGCCTCCTCCTTCATTTATGCTGTACCTAAGACCCGAGGAGCGGGTGATTGTTTCCAAGTTTTATTTTTTGGGCAACGTGTACCGATACGGATTGTTCTAGAGCAAGGCGGTCGGGAAAGAAGCGCTCAACCTTTAACCTTTCGAACTGCATCCCATTTTCATGAATCACCATGCGGACACCGCCCCCCACCCCACCCATCCACCGCTTCGTCGTGGCCCGGTCGGTAGGGAACTCTTCGACGAGTCGAACGTTAGGTGGAGCGACCGTCTCCCAGCCGAGCTGATCCACTTTGTCCCGCAGCCTGAAACACACACAACCCTCAACCCCTGTAAATCTCCTTAAAGTTGGTCTGAGTTGTGAGGCCCTAAGACACTTTTTCAATGACGAGCCGAGTACATCAAGCAGTCCGGCTTCAAGTAATTCCTCAGCCTGGCTATTCAGGGTTTTGCCCTGTGGCGAGACTGAGCGCTCCATTCTCCCGAAATAGCAATAGCTCATCTTTCACAAAGACTCAGGTCTCCTCATCCGACAGGACGGTCGGGGTGGTGGGGGCGGGTGATGCGGGGGGCCTTGTTCATTTCAAATCACGTCTCTTAAATAAAGACGGCAATTATGACGTGTGGTTAATATTGAAGTATTGGGACTGCTTAGTGGTCCCCTCGCCGGGACCCACGGCGTACATAAGAACCACACGGCTTGTCCTCCGGCATTTCGTCAAACACCTCTCGCTGCTGACTGCCGATGTCAACTTTGCCCATTTCGGATCCTAGGAACAGAGAGAAAAAGAGGTTAATTATGAGCGACTGGAGACCAGCCAGCTCCGCTTTAGATTTCTCCGTTCTTTGGTGTTAGTCCTAGCACCGGGAAGGCCAGTCTTGACAGTCTTGACAAATCCTAACACTCCGATGGTCATGTTTTCGTCCTTTTACATCCTTTTACCTTGTGTACTAATATTACATTCAGGAGACTCGCCACAAAGCGGTCTAATGAGAAAAACAAGAGTACGAAGAAGCAAAATATGCTCATCTCCCCTTCCTTCGTCTCCTGATATCTGGTTTCCTACTAAACTTGTCTTTGATTGTTAACACCACGTGTCATAAGTTAGTCCAGACTTTCATTGATCCGTTCGGTAACAACCGATCCTGGGCTTTCGACCCTGGGTCCGGTGACATAAACCAAGGCCGCGTTTGAAATCTGTCATTCGGAGGAGAGTGTGAGATGCAATGCATCGTGGGAACTGCGCATCCACGCTCTCAACTGCATTCTTGCACTCTACGTTCTCTCTTGCGCGCTCAAATGTTTGTGCGACAGAAAGTTTGGCCGCTCTCTTTTGCACCGCTGCGCCTCAATGTTCAAATTATTCGTTTTTTTTTTGTTCTTTTAAAACCTTCACGCATCCATTGCGTTTCCTGAGCCGCTCCACGCTCGGCGTCACAGTGAGTTTACCGTACGACGTCATCATTTTCAGTTTATTGAAATTTTCCCCGTAACAAATAACGTCATAATTTTGTTATCCGTATTCCTTCTCGTTCGTCCATTCGCTTACTTTTGCATTCACGCTGCACTGAAGAAAGCATCGGGGCAGAAAGCAGGAAAGCGTGCATACATTTGTTTGACCATTTAGATGAGGACGCTCGCGCAAACAAAGAAACGCCACGCTGGGACGGACAGCGCGGTTCCTCCTCTGCGGATGTAGCTATGCGCTCAGTTCACAGAGACAAAGTAAAGCGGAACGAAAAAAAAGTCTCCGCTGTGATCTCCTGCTTTTTGCTGAAGCGTCCAGACGGCGCATCCATGGCAGCGGCGCCGCGACCGTTTTAATCAGAACGCGAGCCGCGCCCCCTGCGGCCGCGCCGGGGCAATTAGATCGAACCTTCCTACGGAATCCGGAGTTTTGCGCCGCGCGTTGCCCCTAATAGCGTGCGGTTGGCAAAATGTATCTCGGGACGGTGTTAGCGCACTCGGCAGCGTCCTCTGCTTAATGCGGCCTACAAATCACCGCGCGGCTCATTCGCGCGGCTGCAGGACAGTAAATCTGTGCAATTAAGCATGACTAAAGGTCCTTCGCGACGGAATCCAATCTCTTAACCGCTTTCGCGTGTCGTTCCCCCCGTCTCCGCCGCCGAAGTGTGTTGCCTGCGATGGCCGCGGAGTAGGGCTTTTAACCTCCGCCGGAGATGGAACAGCAACTGGACTCAAACGGGGCTTCCTTCTGCAATAATGCGGCACGCGCGAGAGACAGAAAGCGCAAACTGCGCTTCGGTTCTTCGTCTGTGAAAGTACTGCAATCTTGCACCAAGATGTTCTTTCTGCCGCAATGGGCGTCATTGAAAGCAGCACGAAAATGCAATTAATATATGGTCATTTGGGAGAAATTTATCGAAAATTTTATGCCATTCTGCGGCAAACGCTGGTCTCGGCGATCCTCGCGGACATCCTTCATCCAAACTTCAGCTTTGCATCGGCGATCCTTCCGCCCTCCGCAGTGCAATGTTTCTGTGAAACATTTGGCGTAGTGTCTCTTCCATCACCAAAAGTAATTTTTAAGAGAACAAACATCATCATTAAATCACCCTTACATATCAATGCAACTTCAGCATCTGTTTTTGGGGGCCCGTCAAAATGTTCCGCTGCGAATGAACTTCAACATTTCTTCTGCCTTTCTGAGAAATTAACCAACACATACAATACAGTCACACACCATTTAATCATAATGACTATTGCACGATAAATATTATCGAGTCCCGCATGCGACTGTTTTTGGGTTTGTCTTCAGCCATCTGAGGTGTTCGTAGTCAGAGAGGGTTCTGTTCTTCCGGTCCCGATGCTGGAGAAGGGGGAAGGTGAGGAGACACTGGGAAAACAGGGAACAGCGGCTAACAGGGAACAAGCGGGTTTTTCACTTTCGGCCTGATACCGAGCGGCGTCTTGCGCGGTTTTACGCCGCTCGGGTCTACGTATGAAACGTCCCTGAAGTTTGGTGACGAACACAGGTTTGCCATGAACGCTCTCTTCGTTGGCGAAATGGTGTGCAGTCTACTGATAGACCCGTATTTCACGATTCCATTTTTTCAAAAGTATATTTTAAAAATGTGAGTGCTAAAAGTTGAAGATGACATCTTACATAATTCCGTGACATTGTTTTGATAAGTTTATGAAATGTCGTGGCGTTTGTTTTCGTGCGGAGCTCAATGAACTCTACAAAAAATGTAGATTACGCCTGACTCTGTTGGAAAAATGCGGAAGTCGGTGTGAAAGTCTGGATACCACAGGCCACGTCTTGGGGCACCGCAGGTAGCGTTGCAGCTACAACTGCTGCCAAGCTCTTGAAGGCCTCAGGTTTGAATCCTGCTCCAGCTCTAGTGCCCTTGACCCAGGTGCTTGACCTGAACCAATGCCATAGAACCTAGACTGTGATGAGTAAATTATGAGTAAACAGGTGTGAGAAGCTCAACAGCAAATGACTAAATGAGACACTGTTAAGTGCCACAACCAGGGTAGTTCACCTGCGTGCATCCCTTGAGCAAAGGATGACAGAAAGATAACCTGTGACTTCCAGCATTCCCGCACACCCAGGACATTCACACGCGAAAACTCGGCACGTGAGATCGACACCACTGAATGGAACCAGCTCTGTTACAGAATTGCAAATATACCAGCTGGATTCACCATTCCCACCGGTTTGCGACACGAGGGCACAGGCGAGGGCCGGGGGCCGGATGGCTCCGTGTTTATTCAACGCTCGCCGAGGTTCCGATCGTAGTGCCGGGGCCCAGGCTTGGTGTTATTTGTAGCGCCGTTATCGCCCTCGCTCCTGTTCTCCCGAAGAACAACTCTCGGGAGCGCTGTCGATGTGCCGGGGCAGCAAAACAACCTGCAGCCCCTATAAAGATGTCCAGCGCGCAGACACTTCCCCACAGCACCTTTTTTATGTGCTCTCCAATATGCGAGGCCAAAATTAGAGGCAAATTTCCCTTTGTGCGGTTGCCATTTAGAAATGAATAGGAGGGAGCGGCATATAAAATAGCGTCTCTGTCATACGCGAACAGCCATATCTGGTGTAAAAATAAAACCCGGGATGGGGGACGAGTGCTTACGGGGTGGGGGATACCTCAGCATTCACACCGGAGCGGAAAGGCATTTTGATAAATTGCTGATAAAAAAAGCAAGGCAGTCATTCGGCCCTGACGTATTTGTTCTTTAACAACAAATCAATGGCGTCGGAGCCTGGCACCTGAACGCGGAACAATGGCCGAGATGGAGCCGAGATTGTCTTCATTAGGCACATTAATATTCATAGAAAGTAGAAAATCTGACACCCGAGAGGACTTGCTAACCTTTTCTCGTATTAGATTTCTACTTCTTAACACAATTACAGTCCGGCAATGGCTTAATTAATGCCGCTTTCTGTCGGCGGGCTTTAAAGAACTGTCAATTTGGCCGTGCTCCGCCTGTCAGCCGCAAAGAAAGACAGTCATCCCGCTCGGCTGGGAGACAGGCGGAATCGCCGTGCCGGATGAAGTCACATTGCCAGACACCTCGCCAAATTGATTCTTTTAAGGGCTTTCTTGCAGATTATCATACCCACCCCCCTCAACCTACCTCTCTGCTAAATCTGGACTACATGTAATGTATGGCATCGGTATTGGTCACTGCTCCTTTAGTCCCTGCTGCCTCATCTTATTCACTGCTGTCTTTTTGAGCTCCTCCTCATTTGCAGCCGACGGGAACTTGGAGCGCCGGTGCACAAACACCGTTGGTATCATCCGATGATGTGAGAGAATACAAAACTACGCGGGCACGTTTCCGCCGCCGATGCTCCCGTAATTCGATATTTTGGTTGTCGGCTGTGTTCTCTGCCAACCGAGCTCTACGGGACTCGATTGGAAAATATGACTTTTTCATATAAGTGTCTGGCTCTGTTTCGAAGCTGTCAGCGAGAAACCGCGTGCGGATGTTTGGAGTCGGCTTCACTGGCGAATGGCTGTCGAGGTCCACGATCGAGCAACACCTGAACATAAACAGATGACATCTCCCCGACTGTGGAATGATGCACAGACCGCGCTTAGTGCGTCTTTTGTTTGCAGCTCAATGCCCTTTTGTGCTGCAGCAACGTGGAAGCAACGCCCGGGGTGATTTATCACTCTTTCTTATTTACTGTGGTGTTATTAATCTATCGGTGGTTTGCGATCGCTGTTGAGATTTCCCAAATGAGGAGGTGATTTTTAAAATTTTTTTTATTACTATCATTCTTACCGGTAAAAAAAAAAAAAAAAAGGCCAAAAAAATGGCCGAATGAACGAACAAATAAATTTAAAACACACTCAGCGTCCTCACAAAAGAGGACGTTGAACATCGTGTGGGATCGTAAGTGGTTCACAGACTAATCCTGCTGTGGCCGCAGAAACGATTACTGTACATACACGTTTTTGGGAGTCTTTTTTTAAAGCACACCTTCACTCCATTTTGTGCTCAAGGTGATTTATCCAGAATCGCACGCGTGCATTTTCGATACAGTGGTTAACCGTGAGGTGGCCCTTTATATTATTCTGTCTGCGGGGCGGTAGAGAGAGTGAAGTACTAATAAAAACGCGCTATTTCCTTGAGCGCCTCGACTGTTGTGAGGTGCAAGACGCTAGCTGTCCAAACAGGATGACAGCTAAAATGGCTGCCCCGATGACGGATTTTCCTCCTGTGCGTATTTTGATCAAAAATAACTCCCCGCTTTGGCTTGTCAGGCCGCCGTGGCCAAAATTGTAGTAATAGCACGAGGCCGGGTGCCGAACGGGGGTATTTTTTCCCCCCGTCGTGGATCCATAGATCTAAAGATGCAATCGGTTATTCTGAGAGGATGTGCAGAGGAGCGCGGAGGCTGGAGCAGAAGATAGCTCTCATCTGACAGCGCCTTTGTACCTATTGTTTCGTGATTACAGAGAAGCCGCACTTGTGTAAAAATCTCACAAAGGCCATCGCACAATAGACCCGGGAGCTCCCAGAGTAAGACAATTGTACGGATTTATATGATTAATCATATTTCTATAATTTTTACTTGGTTTGCCGGGTGCGTGAAGAAACATGCTTTCTCAGCAGAATAAAGGACGCTCTCCACACAATGTTGTCGGTGGTATCGCTTTACACGTCTCTGAACGAAAATATGTATGGTGACACATGTGAGCAAATCTGAGGCAGGTTTATGATATATGTTACAGGCACGGGAAGATGTAACGGTTGGTGGTGGTTACCGCACATGTTTTATTCTTCTCTTTTTGTAAATAGTTGCCCGGGGCTCTGAGCTGTAATCCCGTGCATCTCTCGTGACCTTCGTCATGTTTTGTTCTTTGTTTACATCCCTTTATTTTCCATGGGGGGCAACTTTGTAACATCCTGTGTTTCGCTGAGACATGGCCGACTCCCCCTAGTGCTGGACCAGGCAGTGACTCCGCTGGACTCATTCTCTGTGGTTCGCATGCTCCGGTTTGGTTTTGTTTTATTTTATTTAAAGCCTTTGGCTTTGATTTACCGTGGCATTGTTTCGATAAGTTTGTGAAATGTCGCGGCATTTGTTTTCGTCCGGAGTTGCATGAGTTGCATTCGTTTTTCACCAAGATCTACTATAATTCAAGATGGCGCCGACACGATGGTTGAAAATGTAGTGAAATGTACTGAAATGTACTCTAAGAAGTCTGACTGTCTGACTGTTTTGTTGTTGTTCTTTACTCGTAAATTTTTTCGAGTTGTTCTTCACTCGTAAATTTTCTTCTTTCTGGAATGTAACCACGCACAGTCTCCTGTTGAATCAGGTGTATTTCATTGCATGGTATACTTGGTTGCTATGTACTTGACAAATAAACTCTTCTTCTTCTTCTTCTTCTTCTTCTTCTTCGTAAAGATTGGGACAAATGAGTCACAAATATACCAAATGCATCACGCTGCCCAGAACCCGGTCCGACCGAACGTGGCCGCTCGACGCGGACCCACGTTGTTCTTGCACTTTGAGAGCAGAAACGGTTGCAGGAGTCACAGAATGTCTAAGAAAACCAGAAATGAGGTAACTGTTGCCTTACCGCAGAATGATGGCAAGAGAAATTAACTTTGAAACAAAAGGCTGCTGGCGGTTGCACTTCCACCTTTGTCTACTTAATCCAGATTCTCTCGATAGATTTTGAATAAATATGTAAAGCCGCAAAAGCATGAACTGTTAGGCAGGGAAAATGTATCTATTAAGTAAATAAATAAAAGTACTCTGCATTTTATTGTAGGAATACCCTACAGAGCACTAAAGCCATTTTCCAGTGCTAGCAGTGGTGCGTTAATGTAAAAACATTAAAAATAAATATTGAACAATTACAAAAGCTTTGGAATATGTAAAAATGTACACAAAGCTGCGGATAACAGAAGTCCGGAGTCGAGCATAAAGCAAGGGAGATGCATTTATCATTGCAATTTGCTACCTATTATTATTCTACAGGGAAAGTCACACTCTTGCGGGTATCATATTATTGCATGAAGCAAAGAACAAGCACATGCAAATAATAACCCTACTTTTCATACTGTATTTTTTATAGTATCAAAATTAACCCAGAGGGGCAGAGAAGGCGGATGTCACAGTTTGAATTACGCCATTACAGAGGCATAATGATCATTCTGCCGGGTTCGGCCAACAGTCGGCTGCATTACTGTTTAAGTATTATAATCTGTTTAAGTCTGGCAAAAGTGACATTTCCTCATGCTAATAACTGTACGCCACCCTATATCTTCCATTAAGCTCTGCTGCTGATGTTGTGCACGGCTTTATGTAAAGTGTCGTTCATGCTGAATTTTAAGTGAAAGTAAGATATTATAATTCCTCTTTTAAGAAAGCAGGAATACACATGCATTACTGTAGTAAGGACCAGGATGTTGATCAGCGAAAAGCGATTCATTTGGAGTCACCGTCGGCCGGAAGAAATGCCCAGCTGGAGGTTTCCGCTGTTTTGTTTGAGGTTTCTTCCTGTTTAGCTCGAGGTCATCGAGCAGGCGGCGTGAACACACCTGGGCCAGACAGATCACCTAGTTTTGCCCCCACCCCCAGCCCCGCTACCCTGGAGGTGACTTAATGGAGCGTTTCGGTGCACCAGCCCCCCCCCGGGGATGATGCTGTTATTCGGGCACCATGGCGATGGAGTTGGGTGCTGAGCAGCAGCATCTGTGTGCAAAGCCGCAGTCTCCGCACGGCCGTGCCCTCGTCCAACCCCCTCCCCCCACCCCATTCTGATGGATCTAATGAACATCAAACGTCTTTTTAAATGGCCGTGTTCATCGAAACCACGACGCAGCTGGCAAAGCGTTCACGGAACCCATAAGGAAATGAGGGAAACAACCGAACGAGGTGTACTGCGATCTCTTTTTACCTTTAAAGTAGCAATGTTTGTTTTTCTTTAAACTGTATGTGGGCTATATGTGTTTTTTAAAGAAGTCCATTTTGTGTTTTTAAAATACATTTGGGGAAAGTTAATGGATTTTAGGGCAGCCATAATCTGACATGCAGTAACAGTTTCCAGTGCAGCACATAATAAAATGCACGAAGGAGAACTACAGTGTTTATTTGCAATAATGGTGACTGATAGTTTCCCGCGTTTAAAAGCTTTGCTTTCTTCTCTGTGTAATACATTCATTTTCTGTTTGCATTTTGAACCTGCGCAGTTGTTTGCCACATTTACAAGACATATTGACCGGTCACTGCCGGCAACAGTCTTTGGTCCTGGAGATACAACCTGTCGAAAAACAACAGATGCCATGGCCGTGGGTGCACAAAATAAAGGGATAAATCCAAATGGCTGATTGTACTGTTAGCAACCCTAGCACCTTTGCTGTTTATAGGCGATAAACATTAAAAACGAACAGTACGCTGAATAAAAAGGCGAGCCGCTTGGACATTTGCACGTTACGCGGAGACCCAATATCCCCAATTTTTATTATAATGTATGCAACTGTGAATTGCATGAAAAATGCATTGTACTTTATCAATAATTTAGGAAACAACTTCTCAAAAACCCACACTTTAAAGGTTAAACATATTAATGGCAGAAAACTTACCTGATGTTTATTTCTGCCGCTTGTTTTGATAATACATTCATAAAGTGCATTTATTATTCATTTGTGAATATACAAAGATGGCCCTTTTTTGTAGAATGAAATATGATCATTAATTTAAGCAGCTGCAAAGGAAAAGGAAAAAGGAGCAAAATTTTGGAATAATTATATTTCGTGCCGCATTCAGCAAGCCCGATGTGACTTTAAGTCATACTCTTTGAACAATCTGATATTTGGCAAAGATGTGCGGTGGGGGAAGGGAGGTATTGCCGCGCTCAGTACTGTATTTATAAGTCTATACCCACAATTATTCTCCACCAGGTATAATTTACTTGTCAGCCGCTGGCTTCGGGATAGCAGATTAAAACAGCCAGGATTGCTTTCACCGCCGAATGCAAAACAATGGAGGCTTCACAAAGTAATCATGTCGCGGCGTAAAAAAAAGGGGGACTAATTGGAATTGTACAAGAACAGGCAGCAAGCCCATTAAAACCTTGAGCACCGCCTCATGATAAACTGCCACTTTAAGGGGTGGCATTAGTGTGATGAGCCAAAGGCTTTATTTCACACTTTTCAATGAACACATCTCCTGGTTAAGCTCCTTAAATTCACTCAGCGGCACGTTTGGGAATGCAGGCCTCCTAATTGCTGCGGGAAGCCATGGAGACGCCAGCGAAACTTCCACGATGGAGCAGAACTAAAATATTCGCCCGTCGCGCGCTCGTCGCTCCTCATTGGCCGGCGCCCGATGCGGGGGGGTCTTCCGGAAACGCACCTGTCCGCACGCGAGCGCGAGTCGGCCGTTGTCTGAAAAGACCCGAGAATCGCGGCCGGCGGAAATGTGCTGTGAAATATGGGCAAAGGCCAGGAATCCCCTGGCAAAAGCCTTTTACCGCTTTTGCTTAATTGTGCAAAAACGTCTCCCGTTTCGAAGGAATCGCTTGCTGAATTAGAGCTGAATTTTGGTGCTGCGGATATTTATATAGGATATGAAAAAAGCAACTGCCTGCCATTCATTTTCATATGGGTGACCATGTTTTACTGCAAGTACTTCCATTATCTTCTGCACAGAAATAGCAGTGTGGTTCCATCTTCATTTTTCTAGTTTTTGTCTCTATGATATTAGTTACTGTAAATTTTCTGAAGAGGAAATATGAGTGCATTGATCTTTCCCTTAACAGCCAGGAAGGAAAAGCGATCGCGTTTCATTTATCCTTAAACCTAGCACGAGGGCTGAAATTTTTCTGAAAATTCTTGACAGTTCGACGGCTCATTGTACCTGGATTCACCTTGATGATGTCATTTCCCTTTTGGCCACCGGTTCCTCGCAGCTCCCAGGCTGCGGGCCTGGGCACGTCTCAGTCTATGTGGACTTTGCAGGTTCTCCCCATTGGTCGTCTGATCTTCCTCCAGGGGCTTCGGTTTCCGCCCACAGTCCAAACATGTGTGTTTGAGGTGAACTGATCCGCTTGAATTCCCTGCACGGTGTGTACGAGTGAATGTGCGTGAATGACTGTAGGGAGTGTAAGTGGCTTTGGATAAAGGTCTCTGCTAAACAGCGGATAATAATCATAGTGCGTTGCTTTGTCGAAGAACGTCTTTAATAAAAAATAAATCTTAACGTAATTTTTGATCCACGGAAAACGGCGGCCAATGAGCTGTCTCGAAGTGGGAGGAAACGCAGGGACCTCATCGACCAGCTCGTACAGTCGTCTGAAGCTAATGGCAATGCTGGCAGAAACCGGGGGGTCTAAATAGATATTTTATTTTAAAAGGAGGCGTAATACGTTGGGGCTTCAACTGGGGTGGTTCGCCATTCGGCACATGTCCACAGCGGTGCCGGGCGTTCGCCACCCGACTGGAGAAGCGCCACGTTTCCCTCCGTCGCCCGGCCTGGGAGCCGCTCTGATGTGCCGTCCGAGTGCCGGGGAGGGAGAACCACCTCTCATTATGTACAGTCAGCTGTTCATCACTGCGCACGTGACACTTATTGGCAAACAAGCTGGAAACCGTACAAAAATATGCTGCTGCGACAGACTGCACAGTCAAAAAAAAAAGTATATGTATGTACTCCAAAGAAGAATGCCTCTTTGGAGTAAAGGCTGTCTGCTTTTCCATCCAGTATGAATATTTTGTTCACAGTAAATGGGTGAGCAACTGTAGGGAATTTATTCCAGCGCCCTTAGCACTGTGGCGGCAGCTAAAAAGGCGGCAACTAAATGCTAGCTGAAAATCACAGTACGTAGCTTCGGAGGAATAAATGTTACCGTCTGCACGATGCAATAATTTCTGAACATCTCCCTTGCACACCGCACGGAGCAGCTCAGTAAATAGAGAGCAGCTCCTTCTGGGGTTAAACTGGATGGAATCTGTGCCCCCGGGGTTTGTTTATTGGCACACTGCAGTCTCTGAATCACACTGTCAGAGGGGTTGTTGTTGTCACTGTCAGGGAGGGTGTGGAGCTCTTCCAGAGCTGCCCCGGCGGAGTGACACCAGTGGCTTAGCGCCGTGGCAACATATGCTTCTACAGATGTCCTGTTAAAGTGGCACCAGGACGGCCTATTGGTATCGACAGCCTTCGGGGTTTGTCTAAATGGAATGATGTGTGAGGAAAACATTCGCTGCAGAGAGAAGACTGTCAGTCACAGCCCGCAGAAGTGTGTGTGTGTGTGTGTGTGTGTGTGTGTGTGTGTGCGCGCGCACTCCCAAGTTCATATATATTTTGTCTCGCTGTGCTTGATGGACATTGCACTACCCACTCACATGACAGCCAGAGGTATTACATTTTTATTCCTTTCTATGTGTAACAGAGCAAAATGTCTCTGCATCGCTCCTCTTTCTAACACACTTCATTAGATCCTGGTCAGATTTCCGTCTGCTGCTTTGCTGTATTCATATCTCTTTATTACCCATCTCTTATGTTTAAAGACTGGCAATAAATCCCATATCTGTTCTTAATGACCACAGCAGGCCGGCCTGTAATACGTCATTGTTCTCGGGCGATGGCCCAGTGGGGAGCCGACCACGCCAGTCTCGCTAATTGCGTACACACACAGATTTATACCGCTATAATGTGCGCCCAAAGACTAATAACTCAAAGCATCAAAAAAGTCAGGAATTTAATTCTGTAACTTAGGGCCCGGTATATTTCATTTAGTCTCCTCGTTGCACAGATTTACATATTTTAAACCAAAAAAAAAAAAAAAAAGATAAACCATTATAGAGTGAACGCGCAGATACTGGGCCAGGAAAAAGTATTCACTCCCTTTTCTCATTGCTTTTTTTGTAGTACAGCAATGAACCACAATGGAGTTAAATACCGAAAATATCGAAATATGAAAAATCAATGTTGACTCTACAGACCGTTGCCCTAAATTGCGTTCGGTCTTCAGGGAGACCTCTAACCCTTGCTAGAGGGCCGTCCGTAGCTGCAGTTCTTATACCGGTCCGCCGTATTGCAGGTCTTCCGCTTCTTTGTTGACCTTGAACCTTTCCAGGCACGACGTCCTTTCCCAGAGGTCTTTTGACCCTGACTGACGTGAAGAGGCTCAGATGTCAACGTGAGAGCACATTTCTGCAGATGAGATGTAAATTTTTTTCATTAGTGTAAAGTTGTGTAAAGCATGGTGTGTTATCTGTGACCCAAGCGGGAGAAATGACACGCTGACGTACGACCGCATATGGCATTTTGAGCAGTGCTGCGTTCGCGGCTACGGGGTGAGCGACACATTTGAGCGTGCCGTCCAAAGGAAGAAGTTTACCCTGCCGATGGAGCGTGTGCGGAAAGCGATCGCTCGCAGAGAGCTTCTTGGGGCCTCCGGGGGCAGAGCCCGGGCCCTCCTGCTGCCCCCTGCCCTCCCTGCCGAGCTCAGGCCAGCTCACTAAAGGAGCTGTTAATTGAACTCCCAGGGCGGGAGGGTGGTGGTGCCTCTGGGAGGAGGGATGGCAGCGTGGGTTGGACGGGGCGCAGGTGCACGACTGACGTAGGTACAAACACCTTGCCGTGCAGCGGTCCGACGAGGTTGTCGCAACCGCACAGGAAAAGAGGCAATGAATCTGAGGGCGCCTTGCACTTGCCCGCCTCCTCTGGGGACGCCGCATTGATCCGACCGTCCTCTTTCTCGGCTGTTGTTTTTCACTGGGAGTCGACCGCCGCTGTGCGATCAATCATTGGTGTCAGCTGTGAGACAGGGCGTGGTGAGAGGACCGACCTGGGTTTCAGCTCCAGGCGCTGATGCAACACCTCCGAGCTCTTATGTCTCCGAGCGCTGTGCCTCCTTTCCCTCAAAGAAGTTTGTTTTTCCCGTCTTTGCAACTCCAGCTCTGGATTGTGTGAAGTCATCTTTCCCAGCGCTGACCCGTACAGGTTGAATTTACCAGGCTCGTACCGTAGCGCTCCCACTCCTCAGTCCTCCATCAAGCGGCCAGCTGTCTCTCTGCTCAGCAGAGTCTGCAGCGATTCCTCCCAGGGATGCTTTGTCCTTCGGCGGCCTGACCGGCGATGCCACTGAGCAGAGGGAATCTCGCTTGTTCCTGACAGGAGCGGCCGCATCATACTTCCAGAATCAAATCTGCTTTCATTAGATCTGTCTCGTCGCGCGGCGAACGAGCCGACCCAGGAAAAAAACATGTTTTGTTCTCTTTAACCTATTCCACCGGGGAGGCAAACCAACAGTGACACTGTCATTTGTGAGCAATGCAGCACAGACTCCCATGTGGTACAAATGTCAGCTTATACTGCGGACTACTAGTTATCCTCCCTAAATATAGCTTCTCGGTCTTTGCGGGCCTGTCGCAAGGACTCACGGTTTCGCACGAGCTCGCCCTTTAGCGCAACCAGCGACGCTGTCACAAACCGTAAGAAGTTCTCCAACGAGACTAATTGCAAATTCATAAGTGCTCCCCGACCCCTGCGTGTGATCCAGGCGATGATCTACCTGCTCGCTCTTGATCTGGGCTCCACCGAGCGTTGCGTAGCCTCAGGGCTCCGCAGGCACAGATTCGCCCGTATGCAGCACGGTGCCCCGCAGCCTTTCCAGGGCATCAAGAGCCTTGGGTGTGGGCTTTACCTCCGTTCTGCTCCCCTGGCTTCGCCGCCCTGATGTTTGGCCATATTTACATATTCATCTGCATCACTTTTTAAGCAAAAACGCCACTGATGCTATTGACCACTTTATTTTTAAATACAGAGCACAAATAACTGTAGCTAGTGATGTGCTTTGCAGTGTTTTATGTGTGAAGTCTGTCCGTCCATCCATCCATCCACCCACCCATTATTGTGATCTGCTTCACCCTGGTCAGGGTGGTGGTGGTGGTGGTCCAAAGCCCAACCCAGCATCTCCATGGAACCACACTCTGAATGGGGCGCCAGTCCACTGCAGCTATTATATTAAAGTTAAAATTACTGCATTATTATAGTAAAATTGAATTGAATAAAAATTCTGTAAGGTCAAATTGATCGCATTATCTACTTAAGAGAACTGAGTGAAGAAAAAGCTGCACACGCACGGGTCCTTGTGGAATGCAACCGAGGAAGATGACCAAGGAGTCATCAAAGCTTCTTAGATTTGTTGTTAGAGCCTGGGTGAAGACCCGTTGCCGTTTGTTTGCTTCTTTAACTGTACGACGTGCGCAGCTTCGCCTTCGCCGCTCGGCGTGCGCTCAGGGTCACCCGGCGGACACCGATCACCACAGTCGCCACTTGGCACGATCGGTCAGCGGCTCATGACCGCGTCCGCCCTTTTCGCGTCCTGCCATAAAGCGCGGCGAGCATTTCCTCCTCCGTCCCACCGTTCCCGACGGCCTGAAACCGCGACCGCCGCGCAAGGCCGCGAACTTCGGCTTCCACCACCGCCTTAATGATCCCAATTAATCCCGAACCGCGTTCCTCTCATTTGGAATTGATGTCACGCAAACAGCCAAACCCACGATTTTGTCTGTTTGTCTTTGGTAATCATCAAGATTATCTGGCATAAATATGTGTGCTTTTACGTGTCCTGAAAAAAGCGATAAAACACGTTTGCGAAACAAAGCTAACACATACAGATGAACGATCCGGGCCAGAGTTAATACACCGGTATAATATATTGGCATGGTCGATATAAATCAACAGGCGGCTTTGGATGTTGGACTAATCCCTGTCTCGCATGACAAATAACACCCAGTACCCTTATCCTGATTTTGTACACAGCAAAGCCAGGTAGCGCGGGACACGCTTGTGCTGATAAACTCCGCTTGCTATTGTGTTTTGCTGGAAGAAGCTCTGACAGGCAGGGGAAACACACACTTGGAGGGCCACAAAGAGATGTTTTAGTGATACGGCCCAAGTTCTGTGCGGCGTCCCCGACAGGCGATGTTTAGTCTGTCCTCGGTCGGCGGCTCCTTCGGTGCAGCCCACGCCTCATGGAAGTGGCCTTTGTCTCCCACTTGATCCGTCTTGACATGCATTGTTGGGGAATCTGTGCAGGGGGAATCGCAAATCATATTATGCCCTCCAGTTTGTTCGTATTCGGCGGGTCAAACACGACAGGGCCCTGTGCTATAATTTTTTCTTACATATAATTCTTCTCCATCAAATTCTCATTGTTGCTGTGTGATTGTATCGTGTTGGGGAGGGCAAGGACTAAAAAGCCAATACTTGTAACAGTTTACTATAAACTCAGCTCGGTTCAGAAATTACACTTTGGGGTGAAATAAGTTGTCTTGAGAGAAATTAGAAAAACAAAGTCCTGTCTAGACAGAACACTTATGGTATACAGTACACTGTATGGCCAAAAGTATGCGGACCCCCCTTCTAGTGACTGAGCTGAGCTGAGTTGTGTCACCTGCACCCGTGCAGAATGCAAAAACATTTTAGACAACTGTGTGCTTCCAGCTTTGTGGCCTCAGTTTGGGGAAGAAGCTCCTTTGCTGCTCCAGCATGACCGTGCCCCCCCCCCCCCCCATGCACAAAGTGAGCTCCATAAACACAGGGTTTGCGCAGGCTGGTGTGGAAGAACTTGAGTGTCCCGAACAGAACTCTGACCTCAACTCCACTAAACGCTGAGCCAAGCCTTCTCCTCCAGCATCAGTGTCCGACCTTACTCATGCTCTTATGCCCAAATGGGCACAAATTCCTACAGCCAGGCTCCAAAATCTGATGGAAAGCCTTCCCAGAGGAGTGGAGACTGTTTTAGCAGCAAAGTGGGAAACAAACTTCATATTCATGCGCATGGGTTTGGAATGGGAGGTTCAGTAACCACGTTTGGGGGTGATGCTCATGTGTCCACATATTTTTGGCCACGTAGTGTACATCCACAAACGGAAGAGAGGTCCGAGTAGCAATAAGGCCAATAATTTTTCTCACATTCCTCCACTTTCCACTTATTCATACGATCCCAACTAATGAACAGATTGTTCCACTCGCAGATGTTTGCAGAAATGTTGTGTGGTGGTGCACGGCTGAACAACAGCAGAGCACTTTGACTGTGCAGATCTAAGATGTGCTAATGTCCATGTGCTAATAAGCACGGCTGACCAATGCTAGCAGCAAAAGAGGCAGAAGCCGTGGAGATGTGCAGAACGTTAGCGCCTCGCGACACGATGTTGTGTTGTTTAATTATCACAGTTGTCAAAATGGCTACACATTCAATCTTTGTGCTTTCACAGCTCCCAGAAAAGCCCCGAAATGAGAAAACCTGGTATAAAAGCTGGGTCTTTATAACAAAACAGGTTAGCTGACTGTGTAGGGTGTGGAAATCCTTCTGAGGGGGGAAATGGTAGCTAAGGGTCTTCGTCTCCATTTACAACATGAACAAACTGGCCAGTTCTGACTGGCAAATGGACAAAGTGCACAAAAGGCCTCCTGCAAAGGTCACAGAAATGAACCTTAGCAATTTAACTTTGTCATTATTATTAACTCATATTTGGCAGAAGCTTTTATCCCACACAAAACACATGGAAAACACGAACTCCGCTTAGGCTGAGCCACACTCGCGTGCACATCTGGACCCACAGCCCTCTCGCTGTGCGGCACCAGTTCTACCTGCTGCATGAATGTACTTGCTGGTACCATAGTGCTTACTGGGGTTTTTTTTCTCTCATTTATTCATTGCTGTGTGTCTTATGACTGTATTGTGTCCTGCATGTTCAGCTGCTGTGCACCAGATTTCCTTGAGGGGATCAATAAAGTCCAGTCCCATAGTTCCTTTCCCATCCTGTCCTGTCCTGTCCTACCCAAACCTACCCTGTGCTGTCCTGTTTTATTTTGTACAGTCATATGTATAATTGGAGTGGTTTGAAACTCAAAAAAACAAGGCTATAACTTGAGAAGTCAAGGTCTATTGACTTTAAACTTTTCTTTTTTTGGTTCCGATGCTCTAACTACAAACTTTCAACGTGGCTCGGTAGGCACAGGAATGGACTACTACACACTGGACATTTCATGTACAACGAGGCCTTCCTTCAAGAGTCTAAATCAGACTAAAAGTGTCTCTCAACAACAGATTAGTGCTCAAGGAATGTGCACTGAAGCTCAAGCCACCAGTGTCAGTTTCCCTGCAGAAACCTGTCGGCACCTGGGGAGGCCCCCAGAGCTCAATTCCCAACCTTGAGACTAGAGGGAAGAAGGGTTTTCCCCCTGGGATTGTGGGGTAATAGTGTGAGTGACTTCATGACTGACAGCTCCTGAGATCAAGATGAAGGTGGACAAAACTACCAGCGACTGGGGCGGTTGGAGACAGGGGGTTGCCAGACAGTCAAGGCAACACGGACACGGATAGTGCCCTTCGGACAGACAAAGGACGGTCAGGACGGACACAATGTGATACACGTGCTGCCAAAGTTTCCTTGCTGAGGGAAAGACGCAAAGGATTTGGATTAACCTTTTATGGATGGCTGGGATGCCTGGGATGCTCCTTGGGGCCCATGAAGTAAAATTGTGAAGTCACTGTGGTAGAACTGACTGCTGAGGAGGTTTTGGTAGCAGTTCAATTACACATTTAAGGCAGTGTTGCTTTTTTTCATTGCCACATTCTGCTCTTATTCCAGCTGACATGAAAATGCCTTAAATGTGTTGCTGAAGTATTTAGCACAATATGGGGACTAATAGTTCATATGTCATCTCAAGATACTTCTATTACTGATTTAAAATGCAGATGAACTTCCATATCTTTACAGCATGACCTGTCCGTTAGGAGCATTCCATCCATCATACAGTATCTTCACCATAGTGTGGTTACCTTCCACCGGTCATCTACACCTTCACAACAATATGTAGCATCAGCCAAAAGGTGAAAATGCAATCCAAAGTGATGTTCGTCTCCCTTTGTTTTATCGTCCTTGGAATGGAAGGCAGGAGTGCAGTGACAGTTCTAAGTATAGAACAGCCCACTGCTGGGGAAAAGACTCTGACATTAACCTTCGACTACGAGGCTTCCTCGTTTCATAAAGCAGCTCATTATCACCTTCCGAATATCAACCAGGTACTACGGCCTAGCACTGCCCTTGTCTGCTGAACACCGCCACCCGTTCTTGGAATCCTGTGTTGCTTGGCGTGGGCCGCTCATCACAAAAGAAATTAAATGTTTCTTTGAGCTGAGAAACAAAAATAAACATATATTGCAAGACCTGAAAATCCCCTTAAAGACTGACGGATGTTCTTCTCTCATTGCTGAATATTTAGAGGAAGAGGAGTTAATTCCATTGAATATGGAAAGTCACGGAAGTACCTAGCTGCCTAAACTGGACAGAACATTGTCTTTGAGGTCCAATACCACGTTTCACAGTAGACACCAAGCAATGCAAGATCATTGTTAAGCGCCATCAAGCAAGTGCTGGCTTTTGGCAGGCAAAGATTTAGATTGTCTCCAGAACGTTCTTTCTCCATTTGCGTCTTTAGCCTCGAAAGGGGTGTGTCGGTGTCGTAACTGAGTAATGCAGATAAAGGTGTTAATTTGCTTGCATGACAAAACAGAAAAACGCAGAAGACTCATCAACCTGCTTTACTTTTACCGCTGCGCAAAGTTGTGCTCTTATGGTTGCGTTACGATTTTTATACCTGGGCCTCGGAAATAAGTAGCTTCCGAAACAAAACGCTAACTTCGCGGATCCCACGTGATGCTATCACTTTTCATACCGGGTCCGTTTTTTTCCCTTTTGGATGTGGTTTTTTGCGGTTTTCATCACCTGCTGTTAAACATCTGTCTATCCCTGTGAGAGACCTTCGGCTTTCGTCCGCCACTTCTCTTTTTGACACAATATTTTCTTGCTTGATACACGCTGTCATAACTCTCAACACTGTCTCCCTTTTATCACATTAAATAACTGCAGTTTTTGGGAATTCTGGCGACCGCTATTTCTTCCCACGGCTACAAAAACTCGAGGATCGGGGAGCTGATTATTGGGCGTCTTTCATACTTGAGTAATATTGGCTGCTAGCGTGCGGCTTCAAGTAACTCACCTTTTCCGTGCAACGTTTCCAGTATTTTGTCCACCGCTACGTACAGTGCAAAATCTACACGCGTACACTGAAATCGTATCAGCGGACGCATCTGAAGGCATCCATCTCTATAAATAATCAAGATCTTCCTCAGACTCTCGCCGCAATTATCTGCGTTCGCTGACAGCCAAAGGCGGCACTGAAATGACAGGCCTCCAAGTGGGAGATGTAGTGTAAATTTTATGAGTGACAAAAGAGATTAGAGGAGTGATTTTCTACATGCGACTTTGACCTCTGAGAGACTACGCCTGCAAGAAGGTGACTGGAGGACCTGCTGCAAGATGGCCTGCTTGAACCAAACATCTGGAGCCAAGTTTGTACTCATACATAACTTTGCTTCATCAGGAAAATGAGGGAGGACCAGAAGCTCCCAGCAATGGTCAGCGCAAAAGAAGACAAAGTCCACCAAAGTAAACATTTTCATGCTCGAGGAGGAAGGGGTTCTTCCGCAAGCCTCAGACTCCTGCACATGACAAAGTCAAGCTTCCGTCCGAAGCGACGCTCCAGCTCGACAAATGTTCTCCCAGAACTCCTTACGAAGAGGCTCGACTGGGCGAGTGGCTCAACATTTCTGCCTGGATTAGCGAATGTACATTTCTTTAATTTGGGTTGATGCAGCACTGCTAATGGAAGACACTTAGCACGAAATTCTATTTTGCAAAAGTTATAATAAGTGGAAAAACTTAAGAATCCTTTAAACGTGCTAAGCGCGGTGCCTTGCAGGGATTTCAGAACTGTTGGACTTTTGGACTTCTTCTTCATAATTAGCAGTTAATATGGCATGAGCCTTTGTGACTTTTTTATTTGGTTCGAGGTTTAAGTTGGAGCTCGGCAATAGTGGGAGGGGGATGAAGAGGAAGTCGGAACGAAGCTGGGAAATAGGTTGTGCTTTCGAAGATCTTGCCGCTTTCATCACGGTCCTTTCATTGCGGCCTCGTACATCCTGGAGCCCAGGTTCTCGCGGCGCTCAGCGACGACGTCCGCAACGCCGTCTTCATACCAGATTACCGTCGAAATGCTCTTTAGAATGCAAATCGTGCCGTTTTCCCCAAACGTCTTTCCGCTCTGGCTGTTAAAGTCACCCTTTGCTTTTTTTAATATACGTGCGGGCGCAGAGCTGCGCCATCGCGGCCATTTTATTTTATAAACTTTGCAGAAGGGACCGCCTATAAAAAAAGCTAGCGGTGGGGGCAGGTGGGAGGAATTTGATCTCCTCTGCTTCAGATATGTCGTGCATTTCCTGGCGGTCTTCTTCTCGGCGCCGCGCCTGTAAAAGGCTGATGTCACCGAGTGGACTGCGGGATGATGGAGCACAGATGGCAGGGGGGAGAGTCGCTGCGAGTTGATTCCCCTCCGGGGGTGCTTCCGGAGAGTTCCGACAGGGCCGCACTTACACGGCCCCCGCGGCGCTCAGCCGCCGCACGCAGCCGGCAAATCTCCGCGGCCATCTAACGTGTCTCCTCGATGTTGAAACAGGTTTCACGTCGGGTTTCGTCTTGTCTTGTCAAGTAGCTGACATTCTGATTTAATCAACATCCTGTCCTGCCAGATGAATTAGATCCGTATCAAAAATGTGCAGGGAACGCTGTGCCCCTCACTTGTCAGAACCAGATTTCTCTGCTCATTTATTTATTCATTAAATTCCTCCTAAGAGATTTCTACTGGTTCTCGGAGAAAAAAGAAGAGATGTATAATAAGTTGTTTGGCGGTTACTGTCTTGATGAGTTGGCCGATTAGTTTGGGCTCCTTTTGGGCGCCTAAAGAATGTCTGCCGCAGCGGTGTCATTGCTTATAAACTGAGCCATAAGTCTACATATTAGGCCTCGATTTTTTTTTTCTTCGCAGAAGGAGAGGAGTCGCGGCGGGGAAGGGTGGGGGGGGGGTGTTTAAATAAACAGAACATTTTGCTCGACGTTTGGTTGAGCAATAAAAATTCAGCTTAGACTGACAGGTCCGCACTTGTTTCTGAAAAATAAAAAAATGTCCAACACTTTGTCAGAGGACACCGGAGAGGCAGTGTGCGGGATTAGCAGGTTTATTTCTGTAAGAAAATCTGGTTGTGGCAGCGCTGTTGTTTTGGGTCAAAGTGCGAACAGTTGGATTCCGTACGCTGAAAGTTGTCCTGAACTCAGCACACAGAAGAATAACAGTCTGTATGTATAGGCCAGAATATCAAATGTGAGCTTTGGTTGTATCAGGACACACATAAATCTGCATCATTTCCCAGGGAGCCGGGCTGCTAAATCACAGTCTGTGCCATGTATTAATCACTTGGTGGGCTTTATCTGTAAATATGGAAAGACCACCGGTTACATCATCTTGAAGTTGTCATATTTTGGCAACTGGACACAAAGTTGAATGCAAAATACAGTACTGACGGGGAATGCAGTCACTTTACACTTTACAGCTATTTGTAGCTCAAGTGGCTGCTTAGTACAGGGCAGCAGCAGTTCAACTAAACAGCATGGACGTTATAGCAAATATTTACCAGATTTATACCTGCAAGTCAATATTTTTGTATTATACATTATATATACGCTGCCCAGCCAAAAAAAAGGCCACACACTCTAATATTTCGTTGGACCGCTTTTATCTTTTGCAATGGCACGCATTTGCTGTGGCATCGCTTCGATAAGCTTATGCAGTATCACAACATTTATTTCCGTCCAGAGTTGCATTCATTTTTCGCCAAGATCTCGTAATCGATGATGGGAGAGCCGGAGCGCCGCGTAAAGTCTTCTCCAGCACATCCCAAAGATTTTCAGTGGGGTTAAGGTCTGGTTAAGATGGCCGATCCACGTGTGAAAATGATGAACCACTGTTTCACTATTTGAGCCCCATGAATCCTGACATTGTCATCTTGAAAGAAAAAATCCATTGACAGAAAAACCTACTCATTCAGTATATTCAGGTAGTCAGCTCACCTCATTTTTTGGGCACATAACGTTGCTGAACCTAGACGTGACCAACTGAAGCAACCCCACATCATAACTCTAAATTCAATCCGGGTGGTGACTTTTTTTGACCGGGCAGTGTATATGAGAGTTATATACTAAATACATGCATATATTCATATATACGCATACAGGATTACAGAGACTGCAATATGTAAACAGGGATTGGCTTTTAAAATAGATGGTAACTTTGTGAATTGTCATTTTGTGTTTAAAAGTTTAAAAATGTGTCTTTTGTGATAAAAAAAAAAAAAAAAAAAACGATTGTTATCGTTCACATTTAACTCATAATCCACGCTCAGGATTCACGTGTATGCTTTTCTGTAGGTGTGTTCCGCAAACCCAGCTGGCTGCAAAACTCAAAAGCCCGGCCCAGATGTCCGGCACTTGCAAAAATGAGGATGGTGTTTGCAGCAGCAATTAAAATAAACAAGGACGATACATTGCTAGCAAGATTTGGACAAATTAGTCATCCATCTCCCTTATGTTTTCACGAGAGCCAAAATGTCAGTGCGTTGGAGGTGGCTTTGGGTGAAACACACCCTTTGCACAGCAGGGAAGGGAAATGAATCCCTTTTTTTAGGCAGTAAGGAGTCAGTGAAATAAGGTTTTTAATACCAATCTCAGCATCTGCTGATTTATACAACATACAGTATGCAATGGTGGGAAATATCCTGGTATAACTCTTATATTCATGCCGGTCAATAAATCTGGGTTGTCTGTTAGCCACACTCACGGTCAGAACTGGAAAGTTACCGTAAATGATTCCCCACTGACCAGCCGTGTGGGTATTCCGTGTATTTCTGCATCCTTCTTTAGACACTGATGCATTTAAATTTATTTCCAAAGGCGACGTCGCTAAAAGATGCACAGCAGTTTAAGCTAAGGACCAAGGCGATGGTACTGACCCCCCAGGGATTAGGCTTCTTGCTGTGGAGAAGATGTGAAGGGTTAGCCACCTCAACACTTGCTGGCCTGCGTCACAAGTCTGTGACCAAGAGGAAGCAAAAGAGCCGCGTCAGGATATTACGAGGAACAGCTAAGTGCAAAACACATCCCAGTAGTAGGATAGCAAGCAAGACTCTTAAGCACCACGCTCACCGCTCTCACCGTGTCGCGTACCCACAGCAACGGCGCGGGACGCGATTCCAGCACATTCCTCGCAGCAATTTTCTCCAAGAATTTCGAGTTCCTGACGGAAAGGATAGACGCGAGGTTAAAAAGAGTCGTAAAATATTTACGAGTAAATTCAGCCACATTTACTTGGCCATTCCAGCCGCCTTTGAGTCCAGCTATTAATATTACACTGTCTTCCACCCCCCCACACACCCCCACTCCCTCCTCGCCAAGCAAAATGTCCAAGCTGATTTTTAAGCCTTAGAACAAATAAAAAAAGCAGCATTTTTCTTTTTCTGTTTGTTTTATCTTAAGCAGAGGTGTTGCGTGTGGGACTTGGCTCCTCCTCGCATTTAAGGCCATGCTGCATGATGTATTTTTTTATGCTGTCAGTGTTTAGAATGGCAGCGACAAGACAAACGACATGTTTACCCCGACTCCTTTAACTCGCGTTCTGTACCGAATTCTCTGCTGAGGCCACAGAGCGCAAACATCATATTTCGCACAGGACGTAATTGTTTGCGACGGTGTCAGATTAAGTCGGGATCGGACGCAAAATAAAAAGATTGTGTTGTTATTGGGCCGTTACTTTGCCCGAATTTCGGAGTGGCAGCACATTTTCCACCAAAACACACACACATAAATACAGCTTCACATCTGGGTTGAGGACTCTATCTGCTGCCGGGTTACGGAAACGGCACGAGCGACGACGGGTTACAGTTAGCGGTCCTCTTGCAAAAGCGACCACGTTTAATCTGGTCGCCTTTTACCCGTAAAACAGCGAGACAGTAATTTCTGTTTGGCAACAAAATAATCCAAAGTGACCCGGCGAAAATTCTGTAAATATGACAAACTGCCCGGCTGAAGTGGAAAATATGTGTAATGCTGTAAAACTCCACAGTGACAAATAGGTCTCCAGTGTTCTGCGTTGGGAGGAAAGACATCCAAGAATTTTTGACTTATTATTCTGAGCCCAGAGAGTTGTATCTCTTCCATCCTGTCAGAGTCTAAATCCCAATAAAATTAGGGCATTTCAATATTTTTCTTTAAATAGAAAAACACCGCGCTCTCATTGTTCCCCTAGAAAAATGCAATATATTGCATTCAATGCAAATAACCTCCCATGTATTTATCATTTAGAGTTTTTCCCCTTCGGTGCACAGTTGATATTATTTGTGTGCCTTAAAAGTTTTGTGAGTATTGGGCTATTTAGGAAAACTGTAAAATATTATTGTTGAAAGATGTTGGCTGCAGAAGTTATTTTCAGTTGCGGGCGAATGTCATGGGGGTTGGTACCTTCCGATATAGAGGCGCGCCCTCTTGTACAGTAAGAAATAAATTCAAGCCGATTCTGCAGCGCTGCAAACAAACCAACTTAACCGAAATACTAATAATGACACAAATTGAAAACACAAAGACGATGGAAGTCAGCTCTCCCGCTGTTTGTTCTGGCGCTCAACTTGGCCGGTCCTCTCGAGCTTTCATTTTTACTTATTATAATTTATTAAAAGTTTAAACTGGCCCAGTCTTAAAGCACAACGACTGTTGCCACGCACCGCGGTTACTCTGTGCGTTCGACAAGTTCGGCACACAAATTCTGCCTTTTCGAACATGAAACATGGCCAGTGCTGGACAAGAAACAGCATCGATCTTTTGCTGTTTTTCCCGCCCGTTTCAAAGCGCTTCTTTTGCATTGCTTTGCATTTTTCTTTTACAGCCTGCAGTAAATGCAGATTCGGTCCGAGAGGGAACCGTGACAGAACGCCGAGGTAAACGGGCCGGTAAGCGCCGGTGAGGACCGCGTACCGCAGATCACTTTTACACTTGGAGGAGCTCAACGCCTTCTAGCTAAACACGGCTAAAAAGCGCTAACAAATGAAGGGCCTGCACTATTGCTTTCATGAAATTATTCATTTTGCTGGATGTCACTCTTTCTTCACAGATCTTTCATTTCCATTCATTGCAGGGACATTACTTTCTCTGCCACATTTATATTTTTAATCTCTGAACTAATAAATATGTCCGCACGATACAGGGGCGTAAATGCCGGAGTTAAAAAATTTTTAAAAAATTACAGTTTTTCAGGTTTCAGCTAATTCTGTTTAATGAATCCGCAGGCGTGCAAAAATGAATAAATAAGTGGGAAAAAATAGATGGAGCTGTAAGTATTTCTGTCGCAAAGGTTTTTGTGCATCGACGGTTTAATAAAAGGGCTGCGGTGTACGAATGGCAGCCGAGCAAGAATTCCTCCGTGAAAGTAATGCGTGCATAGCATTAGCGTGAACTGCGGGAAACTTCTAGAATCTTGAGGGAGAAGGTTCTGCGGCGTGAGCGTGATGTGCGGCTGAGGCACTGCTGTCCACTTCCAGCTCACCGGTTTGATATTTCAATCATTGACAGCGTAGGAGACCTTGACAGCTGGGATCTCCGCAACCAGCTGTTTCCGTGCTTTGAAGCCTCATGGCTGAGGGAAGGATAGTTAGGAGAATATTAACCAAAGTGACACACAGAATTAATGCGCTTCCCGCTGGAAAATTCCACGTTCTGCTTCTGCCTTGAACAACCTTCACACATACCCTGCCCCCCTGAATGTGCGGGATCATCCGATGCCGTCGAAATGTGGCCGCTGGGCTGCGTCGGCATATTAGTGCCGAACATACAAAACGGCAGCATTTGCAGTGCAGTTAGTTGAAGGACTGGAACCCAAAGGCCGAAAAACACCCTTCTAGTTCCATAAGCCTCGGCCCGAAAACACCGGATCTTAAGATCATTTCCACGTACGTTTGTTTGCCTCGTCTGTTCACCTCGAGGCTGTGCTTTATAACCTTTTCATTTTTCTGGGTGCGTGAGCAGCTACGCGAAACGCAACACCGCTGCGGCTGGTTTCGGACTTTTCGACGGCCATTTTCGTAAGTGTAACTCAGCTCGGACGGACGGTCAGAAATAAGCTCTCGGCTGGATTGCGCTCCGGACGCTGGACCCGTAACCAGCAGCACCCGCCGTGGGTGCTGTACCACAGTAAAGGTAGCCCAGACCACCATCGAAACACAGCAGCAGTTACAAGCAATTTAATGTAGATTTGGTAATCTTGCAGATACAGTTACAGTAGAAATTTCATTCCCTGCAACGTTCAACTTTTGTATATTTTTCCCCTAAAAAAAAAACCCTGTAAGATCAAAGAACAACACGAGAAGGTTTTGAAGATTTTGTTTGCTTTGCGCTTTTCCTGTCCAAAACCCCACATCAACAAAGTGTCAGTCAAAGCAAACGTTTGAAGACAACCTGCTCCAGCCGTCTAGAAATCCATCTGCATCCTAGGATGCTGCCCTCTAGAAATATCACCTCATCGCGGCTGTTGGGATCAAACGGTGTTTAATCTGCCTCACGGAGAGTTCCGGAGACAGCGTAGATGCCGCCTTTTGTCGACGTTTGGCCGCGAGTCTTTGGGGAGCCGAAGTGATGTCGCAAAGATAAGTTTGTGGCAAAAATACGGACCGGAGCCGCAGTTCCTGTTAAGTGAATATATATTTATAGTTACAGCATTTCAGATTCGTGAAAAAAAAAGAAGAAAAAATAATAGACTCAACATTTGGGACGCAGCTATAAGGCGTCATACCGAGCTGAATGAGAAAATGCAGAGGTGTTCCTTAGCTTTTGGCTATGAACATCAATGTTAATTCGGGTCAAATGGAATTCAATCGTAAATGGAAAGTGCTGGAATTTGATTTGCATCACAACACATTTCATTTATAGTTAATAAAGACCTGTTGAGTTAAAAGACCAAACAAAAACTGAATAAAGGCGGAAGGCAAACTCAATCGGTCAACTGAAGGAGATGCTTCCATGGCGTACGGAAAAGAATCGCGGTGTAAAAACAAACGTCGGTGTTGCCATTGCAGTTTTGGGAAATCGCTGCTGGCTTCTCACTTCACCGTGTACACTTTGTAAGCGCGGGTGTTTGGAGATGATGCGGTGAATAAGGACTTAGAGTAACATAGCAATGGCAACGATGCTGCGAGCATTTTGAAAAACTCGTGTAACTGCGGCCTGGTATGAATACAAAAGCAGAAATTAGAAGGCCGGATTTAAAAGCGGCAGAAAAAGTGTGAACTGTGGATCACGTTGGCAGGATACTAAGTTTTATGGCTTTCTGCTAAGCATTCACTTGCTGAATTCCTACATCTTCCCACGCTGGGTGTCAAAGGCCACACGGCTCTCTCTATGATACGAGGCCGCTGGCTGCTCACCGTGGTTGGAGGAACGTGTCAGACAACGTCAGCAAGCGAGTGACCCAGCTCCGCAAGGACGGTGGACACACCCTTGCGATGATTTAGTGTTTGCTGAGCGCCAGCGGAAGGGAAAGCAGCCGCGTTTGCGCCCGGTTGGCCTCGTGGGGCGCCGGCAGGGACGTGACCCAGATCTCACCCACCTTTTCCCCCTTAAAACAAGGGCAGAAGGTAACAGGACACAAATGTATTCATTTTTATCTCCCCGTCTGCTTCTGAGGTTCCCGCTTCTCTCCCGTGAGAGACGCGCCCTCTCCTCCTTGTTTGAGCGGTGTCGGTTACTGTTTGCCGTACTGCCACATGCCGGATAGCGCGGCTTCCAGTGACTCGATCCAGTTCTTCACGGAATTTCGTTTCAAGTTAAGGATGAGAGGCTCCTCTGCTGTTCCACCTCTCTACAATCCCCTGTTTCCCAGTGTAAATTTGATGCGGCTCCATTCTTAGACGCTACTGTTAACAGTTGTCATCCAGAGAGGACAAGAGATGAGAAGACGGATCATTTGACTGTTTTTTTTTAAGCCTCTGCTCTTATTACTACAGGGTGATTTAAAAAGAACTGAACACTTTCACAACTTTATTATTCAGTAACTAAGTTACTGAAGCAGCACTGCAAAGTTCAAGAGTCAAAATCTGGAGAAAAAAATAAAAATTAAGTGTAAGTCAACAACTTGGTTTAGACTGCAGGTTTATACGGCACATAGTTAACTGAGTAATACATTTATGAATGTGTTCATTTCTTTTTGAATCGCCCTGTATTTGTCTCTTGTGTTTCAGCTGGTATGAAAGTGTATTCATTGCATTATAATGATTTTATACAAAGGGAAACTTTATTTTGTTTATTAATAACTACCAAAGACTTTTGTTTGGATGCCCTTTGGTGGTATGTCATAGTACGCTTGCTGGCCTACTAGTCAGCGTCTAGGTTTGTACCTGTTTTAGGAGAATATCCTGCCGATGCTTTACATTCAAAGCAAAGCAAAGAAAATCAAAACGAATTTAAACAAAGTATTTTTCTGTGGTGAAAACACTATAGGACTTGTGAGGCCTGGTCAAGGTGGAATTTTTTTTTTAAATGTGGTTGAACGAACTCTTGGCCAACATCCCCTGGCGGCCTGACTGTTTCCTTAGTGTGAGATGTGCACAGCTAAGCACACTTCTCTCATCAATGTTTTCTATAATTCCAAGTCTGCGGAGACTGCCTTACATTTGCATTCACATCTATTCATGTAGCGATGTACAATCATTGCTGCTTAGTATTTATCTGCTGGTTGGTACAGCCTTGGTCAGAAGGCCTGTAGTATTCCTGTGTGTGTGTGTGTGTGTGTGTGTGTGTGTGTGTGTGTGTTCTGTCTCCCATTAACAGGTAGTAAAGTGGAATTAGAACGCCACTGGACAACCAATTGTAAAGAATTTCAGGAGTGAGGACACCTAAATGAGAAGAGGGGAGAGCGGACAGAAGAGGAGCAGGATTAGGAGGTGATGGCGGCAGCTTGTGCCAGAAGGAGTTGTGTGGGGTATTTATTAGTGATAGTTAATGAACTGTCTGTCTTAAGTGTTCTTGTACTGAATGAGCACCAGTCTAAGTGGTGTTAAATCTTTGTTAACAGCATAAATACTCTTTCAAAACTTTTGATTTGGTAAATTGTCAGGACTCCAGCCCTGCTCGGGGGCTTTTGGCTGCCCTGTTGGCCATTTTTGGTTACTACAGGGGCCTGTGCTCCTGTTTTCCTCTGTGCTCTTACCTTGCCTTCCCCACCTGATCACCATTATTACCCGCATTGTTGCCTCTTGGGTTTCCACAAAAGCCTGTTTTGTTGGTTTATTGCATTGAGTATTTAAGTCCTGTGTTTATACCAATTCTTTGTCAGATTGTGTTTTCTGGTTACTTGATAATGTTTGCTTCTCTGGATTTTTGACCCTTTTTCTCCTGAGCTCGATTATTTTCTGCCTATTTCTCTGAATTTTTCACCTTGTGCCTCTTGACCTGTTTTTTGCCCAACATCTTTGGATTGTTTGCTGTCTCCCTGCAATACATCTCCTGCCCGCTATTAAGTCTACAATTGGGTCCTGACTTGCGAAACCCTGACAGTAAATACCTGTAAATATTCAGCAGCTGCTGGAAAGGGCTGAGTTTTGTTTTCTTGGTTTTTACTGTGGTAAGGGGATCAGGGTAGAACAGGGCACCTTTGTTTTTGTCTGCTAGTGTAGTTTAGTTAATGCCAAAAGACAGGGCTCTTTAGTTGTTTTGCTGGCTTTAGTCGTGCCTGGGGAAAGGGGTCGGTTGTTGGGTTGCCCTAATAAGAATAAAATACAAAGGAAAAAAGAACTTTGCACCAGGTTTTGGTTTCTCTTCTCATTCCGTGTTACATCCCAACCCGAGACTGAGCTGCAAAATGCCTTAATCCAAGTTGATTTACCATGTTAACGCTGCAGTAAACTCCACACAGCCTTTCACACATCTACACAGAGCAGAACAGTGTAACACATAAATACACACGGGCCTTTTTTTGGCTTGCAGCGCTGTTCCACAACAGAACAAACCCTCCAATGGATTCACGCAACGCTGGCCAGCCAGCTGGTCACCTTCCCGCTGTGTTTTGTGCGTTTTCATGTGGCGGCATTCGCTCCCTTTGAGGTGCATCAGAGCAGGGGCCGCCGTCTAAAGGCCGCGTGTAAACACGTTTTGTGTGTAATGGGAGCCTGGTGAGCTGTGCCGAGTCCCACGTGTCAGGTCCGGCGCATTTCCTTCAGATTCAGGGCTGTGTCTTGAGGCCAAACTGGTTGTGCAGGGGATCCGTGACAGAAAGAGCCTGTTGTCACGTGGTTGTCTGGAGTGTCTAGCCGAATGTTTGAGAGCTGGGGTCTCCGTTCTTGGGATTTGCAACACTACATTTTGTGCATTTTATGATGATGATTTTTGAGCATATATACAGGTATACAGGATGCAGTAACATACAGTATATTGTTACATACCTATCCATCATCAGTCATGAGTTTATGCTGGTCAGGGTCATGGTGGTCCAGACCCTCTTTCAGTCATCAGGCTAAATAGCACCTGGACAGAATGCCAGTCCGTCGCAGGACGCATGCACGACGAAAAAGGTTTACAGTAAGCAGAAAAGTCTATTACATGTCTTCATATCGCATGGTGGAATCACTGTCTGCCGTGCAGTGTGAAGATGTTAAAATGACTTGGCACAGGAACCCGTGACATATTGTGCAAGCCGACGTGGCTGGCAGACTGGCGTGCTACGAGGGAAGTGGAAGTACCTGCAGAGCACCGCAGATTCCAGTGCCGTTCACGATAAAAATCCACGAAACAAAGACAGAGCAGCTTCGTGCGTACTTCTAGATGCACAGAACATGAATTCCTTGGCTGCTTAATTGGTAACTTAGCAACGACAAATCGTTTCGCTGAGCAAAGCGTTAACAGCGAACACACCCACATCCTGCTTCGTGGATGTTCACTTTAGCGGAAAGCGGTAATTTGTGCCTGTTTGTTTGTTTAAAGGACGACTTCTCTCCACTGAAGCTGACAGGATGCAACCCCCAAAGTGAGCGTGAAGAGACACGGAACCAAGATAACGGGGCAGGACCCTCAGGCCGACATCTGTGGGCTGGTTATGATCAGCGTGCTTTTGTCTTTCCCTTTAATTTTAGGTATCATCACCGACATCATCATAAGCATTACAATGACCCGTAATGAGGTAATGACTGACGTAAATGACCATCGATCTGTCGATTTACTCTTAATCTGGGGTCTCTCAGGACCAGAGCCGAAGAACCAACTTCCGAAACCCCGGTCCACTTCTGTACGCCGATCATGGGGCAGTAGGCAGAACCATGTTTAACGCTGTTACCTTGCAGTCACGGTTTTGACAGCTTGAACCTCCTCTCCTTTTCTAGTACTCTGGATTAAGGATTAAGGTACGTGTCCAGAATGTATACAGTAAAAATACTGCATTGTAAATGCAGGTAAATAATTGTAAGCTGCTTGTAACGTATGATATGTAACGCTTTACATTACCTTAGATAAAGGTGTCAACAATTCAGCAAGAAACAACAACAATCATAGTAATAAAAATAACAATGATAACGTTAATACAGACTTACCCAGTTATCTCACCGCCTGTTATCTCACCAACTTTACATTTCACCACATGATATGGCTATGCCGTTTCTCCTGAAAAGCCACCAACCTCACCTCTCACCCTCACCATGCATGGAATGTGTCACCGGCTTTGCAGTTCTGCCCCATTATGACGCCACTCGAAGCTAAAAATCGATTCAGATGCCACACTCACTATCCCATGCTGACCAATGTCTTCCAGGCACATCACCATGCACTGCCGCTCAGGCTTCATTCAGCAGCTTCCAGTCAACTGTCCGCTGGGTTAAGCGCAGTTCCAAGTCTGTCTTGTTTCTCCACAGAAGAGAGAAGCCTGCACAGCAGTAACCCTTCAAATACACAACAAGAATTTGAACAACTCTGAGCAAAATTTAGGGGTTCGTATCTTCAGTTACATGCATACCCATATTCAGGGGAAGCATCTTGCTCAAGGGTACGATAGCAGGCGGTGGGGTTCTAACCTGAATGTTTCAACTTGAAAGGCAGCACTAAGCGCAACACTACCTGCTGAGACCGTGCGAAGGCAAGCACTGTTAATTTTCGAACAGCAGAAGCTTATTGGCAGTTACATGCTTCAGCAGATCTACACACAGGCCCTTCAGAAGCAGCGCACAGTGGCATGTGTTCCTACCGAGTACACACAATTATAAAATGGTGCACACAGTAAAGTCTATATACAATTTATAGATGACATTTCTTTTGTAGCAGTCACAACAGACTTTAGCTGATCAATGCAGAAAACCCCGGCGCTGTGGCGAACTGCTGCTTCTGTGGTCAAAACAGGGTCCAGTAGCCTTGGTTTCAGGTGAGTGTTACTGAAACAATTCCGAGGATGTCCGCGGAAAAAAAAAAAAAAAAAAAAAAGGGTTCTGACATAAATTGAATGTGAAGGAAATGTTTTGGTGCTTAGTGGGGGAAAAAAAAAACTGCTCACACCTCTGACAAAATGTAACCTGCGGTGTTGCTCAGCCATCTAAGAAGCATTAACTCCACGGTTTGTTTACCCGCGTGTGCAGTTATGAATCCCAGGGGTGCTGCAACCTGTGTATAACTCACCCTCAGGGCCCCGGTATAATTTTCACTATGAAATGAAATTTTATGGCATGCAGGATTAGCCGACACTAATGCAAGGTCAAAAATAATAGAATCGATAGGCGAGCTTGGCGATGTTAACATTTGAGGGAAACGGCAGGCCCGAAAATGCCGTCGAAACCACAGCGGAAGGAGATTCCGCAGAGTTCACACCGATGCCTTTTCGTTATTTCTCATAGTCGGGTTTCCAGCGAGTGGCACGTGGACTGGTATGCTTTGTCACCGTCCCCTGCAGGAGCTGGGTTGTCCCGCTGCTGTCAGCCTCCGGTGACCTTCCTCAGCCAATCACCAACCCCACCCCCCCACCCCAAAATTGATTAATGGCATTTACAGAAAGGGGACTAAAGAGCCCGCCTGACCTTGATCCATACTGCTCACCGACATGCCCTGGTGCCGGGGGCGGTTTGATTCGTCACCAAGTATCAGTGCTCACCATTTCGAGAAATTGAATGAGAAAATTCCGGTTTTTGTTTGCCGGTGACTTCGGCGACACAGCGGACCAGAAGGACCAGCTCTTCAGTCCAAGAGGCGCTGCTGCCACGGGTTCGGCCTGCAAAGCGCCCGACAGGAAGGAGGAAAAAAAGCAAACGTGGGTTCTTTGAAAACGGATTGCTTAATGAAATCTATCCCGTCTATAGGACGATTAAAAAAAACAGCCTTAAAGTAGTGGAGAATTATTTATGATAAAAAGAGTACCTGGAAAATGCTAGAAGACATAGGTGCAGCGGGGATTTGTTGTCAGTAAGGAGACACGGACAGTTCATAATGTAGACAGCAAACTGGGTTAAGGAATTTTGTTGAGACTTAACGGGAGCTTTTCCCATGATTTACTTTGAAATATTGCAGGCATCTACAATAGGCTTTTTAGATTTACTGCCAAGCAATGGCCAAAGGTGAACATATATTTTAGAGAAACGGGGTGTTTTTTTGTGTATTTTTTTGTCAAGCAGTACCTTGTTGTAAAAATGTGAGCAGGTCACATCAGCATCCAAAGGCCACATGTTTGTTTTGCAAAGAAAGCAAATGAGAACTTGCCAAAGAAAAAAATGTTTCCACGTGAAGAGGACATAGCGGTGGCTGACACAGTGTGCACGGTGAAATAACGGGAGTAATGGTTTCCAGCCGCTGCAAAACCATGGCAACAGATGACCAGGGTGCACTGGAGTGCAACCTCTGCAGAATACCATAATATCAGTGTACCAGGGAGAGCGCATTTACGGGGTGGTGGTGGTGGTGATGGGTGGGGGGGGTCCCGTCTTTCCTGTAGACAAAATGCAGAACGGCCAAATGATGAGGGGAGAAGGAGAGGTGCATTCTGGTCCCACGGTTTGCTGCCGGGTTGACTTACCTTTGCACCACATGTGTTCAAGGCTCAAGGTTCACGTTCTTGTCGTTCTTCGCTTGTACAGATGCACAAAGGAACAAAATGTGGTTTCTGTGGACCATGGTCCACTGCGCTCTATACAAACATAAAAAAGACACAAACTGAGGTAGTTGGGTAAATAATATGGATAAATAAAAGGGCAATAAAGGTAGGAAACAAAGGCAATAATAATAATAATAATAATAATAATAATAATAATAATAATAATAATAATAATAATAATAATGACAAATTAATTAATTGGTGAGGAAACAAATGGGCAGGAAAATTCAATGCCAGCAGTCCAACAGTCAGTGGTGGTGGAGATGATCCTGCGGGAGGTGGTTGGTGGTAGTGGTACTGATCAATCTGGAATTGAGCATCCCGACAGCCTGGAGGGAGAAATATTTGCACAATATAATTATCTCGGTCATGCTCGGTAGCAAGAAAACAATGCATTTCCTTCATTGTTGTACACGAACTCACAAAATGTTTTGGCAAGTTTTATGGAATGCCAGTTTCTTTCTGTCTGCCCCCTTCCCTTTTGTTTGTTCTACACGTACGTGTGGCCCTCGCTGAAAAGGACCGTAATGCGCATCAGCGCTATAGCTGACTGGTGGCAAAATGTTTGTCTTGCCCACTTTGTGTAAGTTTACGTGAACAGCGCTATGCAACAGGTGAGGCTGTAAGCAATATTCTACACGACTGTTGACTTTCGTACGAGGGTCGTGTGTTTGTTTAAGTTTCTGTTGCCTTCTCCTGTGTTCTCTGTAATTATCATGAAGAGTTAAGCCCGTTTCAGCCGACTCGCAGCTTTGTGTTACCCCTCATGGTGCCATACTTTCGATTTAATTCACTTGAAATGCTAAAATGAGGGCATTGAGCCTTAAACTGCGTTTGTTCTGCTTGGAAACATCAGGATGTAGAGGCATGGGAGGATTTGACTCCTGTTCTCCAGGGTAGAACGGATACAATTAAGATGAGCGTTTTGGCATGAACAATTTACCCAATCGACTGACCCCACGCGGAGAAAACTGACGCCAACAGCGATGAGAGAGACGGACATGTGCCGTCTTCGGAAAACAAGTCGGGGCGGTTTATTCCGTGCGTTTCAAAAGCACAAAATACGCCGTCCCGTTTCGTACGCGTTGCTGTCCAAAACCTTAGCGCTTCGGGTCACGGTTGCGCGGAAGATGAGGGCTTTGGAATTCCTCTTAAAAGACTCGGTTACGAAAACTGCGCCGCTTCAAATGTAATTAAATTAAAGCCGATTCCATTTAGTCCTTCCAAACAAATTCAGTAAAAAAAAAAATAATAAAATTAAAATAGAAAAAAAAACAACATTCCTTGTCTTTTTCAGCACATTAAAATGACCATTTTGGAAGTATTATATGACCGAAAGCATGTTTGTATAAAAGATATTTAGAAATTTGTCTTCAAGATGTTTATTTTTTTTTTTCTTTCGCTCGGCCTAGCAGTTGCGTTTGACGTAATTACTTTATTGGCGGTCGGGGGCTCGGCATCTCCATGATCCCGACTCCCGCCCCGCTAACCCTTCTCGGATGAATAAACAGAACCGCTTGACCGACAGCAGAGGCTGAAGTCGCTCCGAACAAGCAGGCCCGCCCCGACCTTTGGTTTATCACACTTCATCGTAACGCCAATAACAGGCGCGAATTCGGAGGCTGGGGCGGGGGGGGGGGTGCGGTGAGCGCACCGCTGAGGTTGACGTCAGGTGTTCCCGGATTGCTTTATCATCCCTCCCCTAAATAACGAAAATAGCAGTTCGGCGCGTTTTTCCCCTGCACCACGACTGTCGCATCAACTTCCCATCTCGCGCTTTTATGGCTGTCATTATAGTTAAACATCGCACTGTTAATTCTGTTAATTAAAAAGCTGATCGCTTTTGCCAGTCTGCGATCTCCATTTGGTGGGTCCATATGGCGGAAGATTACTTGTTGTAAATTTCAATGAAGCCGTATCAGTGTACAGCTACATATAATGAAGCCATACAAGTCCTAAAATTAAGTCCATAAACCCTAATTGTCTTCCTTTGCACTCCGAGTGCCGCATTTCCTGGTAGCAAAAGAATTACGTCCGCGCATCCAATGCGCCGGACGGCGCTCGGCAGCCTTTGTGTCGCATCGCGGGCGGAACGTCGCGCATAAATCGGGCCGCCGCGGCTTCCGTGGCCGCCGTCATTTGCAAGGAGGGGCTTTTACGGAGGACCCCCGTGGCGGTCGAAAACTCGATCGATGAATGAAACATTATTGAGTGCATCGAGATGTGTTACCTGTCCTCTTCGAGAGGCTCGCTTGGAATTTATGCAGGGTGGGTGGGGGGAGGGGGGTTCTTGAGCCCACGTTGTTGGTGGACCCGTCCAGGAGTAAGGGAGGGCGGCAGAAGTGAAAGCGGGCGCTTCTGCTCGTCCCCGTTTGTCCTCATTGGGACACAAAAGAGCTCTGAAGCAAATGGATGTTTCGTGAGATTTCTGTTTGCTGGAGGGGAAAGGGACCGAGTAGTGAGTCCATTTGTATTGCAAGGGGGAGCGCTTAACATTATTTTTGCCAGGATCAGAATCTGAGTTTGGACAGAGCACACCGGTTGGGGCGAATGCGAAGGCCTCCGGACAAAGCAGGCGAAACGGGGCGCGTAGGCAGAGCTCGCAGCCTTTCCGGTTTCGCCGGGGGGGCAGGGGGGCGCAAAATGGGATGAAACGTTTCCACTTTGGGAGCCGGGAATCGTGTGGGAGGGCTCCTTATTTAAAACATATGCGCTGCCCTGGTGCTGAATTTACTGTTCGCCACCTCCCACGAGGCCGTCTGTATTTTTACTTTACATTCCTGGGCGAAGGGGAACGCGCTTCTGATGGGAACCATATCCGGCATAAAGAACGGAGCTCTGTTTTCATATCCCCCGTCCAGGTCGCGTGCTCGCCTAATCTTCTAATGATGCTATTTCCATAATCCGGTATTTGTTTTACATTTGTGGTTTGTTTGTTCGCCCAAAAAGGCGTGAACGTCAATAAGGAATTAATTAATCCAACTGCGCTACCGAGGGAATTTGAACTCGGCGGTTTTTCTTTTTTCACGGAGATGTGTCTGTTCCTCAGCAAACAGGTTACCATTAACGGTGGGTGGGTACAGTTGCCTGCTTCCACAGACCGGCAAGTTCAAAAGGTTCCCAAATCTCGAAACGACCTCAAATCCTCCCGTCTAAATAGCGATGAAAAGCAGATCTCCGTCAAAGGAACATCGCGCCTCTTTGAGGGAAAGCATGCAGACATCGACGCATTGCGCAAGGATTCTCCACGCCTCCAAAAATCAAATTTGGACAAATTAGTGTGTTTGTTAGGCACTTTTAGAAATACTTAAGCCACTAATGCCAAGTGTCTCAGCTTCATGCTCCCTGCAGCGCAGGTTCTTCTGCTCCGGATGCGGTATCTCTTCATCCCAGCCCGTAATGCTGCCGACACCCAGCTCCACCTCGCGCCCGTGGTCCTTGGAAAGATTCCATGCTCACGGTTTAAACGGCATTTCCACCCAGTTGTTAAATCGGCTTAAGTTAGCAGTTAACAGAGGTCTAAACATATGCAACAAAAAAATAAAATGTGGAAGCCAAAGGTCGGTGTCGCACCGCTGGCATCTTCTGTACTGTTTCCCCTACAGATCAGCTTCGCTCCAAACCAACCCCGGCCTGAGAAATCCGCATCCTTGTTTGCTAAGCACCATGGAGTTTACGTGCACTGACTTTCTCTGCTGTCAAGGCCTCAGATGTCTTGGCACAGTGGGCCCGATCACATGTAGCTGAGCCCAACTGTGGCGACGGCGAAACAGCCAAAAGCCCAACTGTCTGGTGAAACAAAGCTCCAGTATTTTACCTCCTACAACTAAAAGGAGACTTTTTGCAAACGCTTAAGCAGATAACCGCTGAGCTTGGCCCACAGCAGCATGACGGAAGAGTGAAGCATTGCGGGAGGACATCTTGTTAGCCCGGACTCCAGTGAGCGCTCCGGCGGCAGGAAGGGAGAAACTGGGCTGGGTCATCTTCCGCTCCCTCCGGGGGCCTTGTTGGAGAAACGGGAAGGGACCTCCAATCTTGCTGTGATCGCACCACTGTGTTATTGTCGCTGACTGACATTATCTAGTCTGCGGCACATCCCAGGAAGGAACGCATCTTGACCCAAGAGAGAGCTCTGACCTACTTTGGCTATTTCTTTATCTGGTCTCGTACGACTCAACCCCTGTGTCTCCAGCATGAAGACAAGGACAGACAAGACCTCCTCTGATATCCATGGTTCTGTTCTGTTCCGTCTGCCCGTCTCTGGGGCCCAGGCTCACTTTCCGTCAGCCCTGATTGCTCGCTCTGCTCCTCGGCAAAAAATAGCAGAATTTGAATTTGTCCCTATTACGTAGACGTAGGGACAGGGTTCATCTCCCATGCCGTCGTAACAAGCGGAGTGATAGCTGTGGAGCTGCAACGATGACTTGTGCGGACAATACCGCGTCACTATTTTTAAGCCAAGTTTTTTGACGGGAATAAAAGCTGAGTTTTGTTAATTTAGTTAAGGGTGAACTTTGTGATGCCGCAGTGTTGTACACAAGAGCAGCGACGCCGCTATGCTGACTCTTGGAACTTTACAGCTGATCGGCACCATTCGATGCTGTAAAAACGTGAACTTTGCAGGCTTTTGTACCTCATTCAGGACCCTTAGATGTAATAATGCATAAATATTCTCAGACCCAAAACGGAACAACGTGCTAAATGTTTAACGCCTGCTAATTCTTTGTTAACACTTTTTTACACTGAGGCCAGCATGGAAAACTGCCTGATTTATGGTCAAAGTTGAGTTGACTCATGAGTCCCTTATAGCATCTGATAATATTTCAGGCCATGATTAACTGTGCCCTGAGATGTCTGGTAGAGGCCAAAGGTTCCCGCAGCGCCGCCACGGCAGCGCAGGATGCAGCTCGCTGTCGTTCGTGAACCCGTCTCTTCTTAGGACGTGAGACCTGACCCAGGACGTCCCCTTTGGAGAAATCCGCCGTTCCGCCCGCGTCAGCTGACAGCTGGGTGGTCCCTCTCTTGGCCGAAGCACACTGAGCCACTTTCATGCCCCATAATTCTTGTGTTTGCAAGCCTGGGGTCTCCGCTTAGCAAGCCAAGGATTGCACTCACGCCCAAAGAATGCCAGTGTTTACAGAAGCGAGGATGGAGTCTCCCGTTCCCTTCCAAAGGGCTTGACATGTGCCAGTTTGAAAGAGTACCATTAGCATCCAGTTTGGCCTCAACCCCATCAGGATGGCCCAGGCCCATATCTGACATCTCACGAGGACAAAGTCCGCTTTGGAGCAGCATGTGTGCGTGCATCCCTGGAGTAAATATTTACATCGCACTGATGGATCATCGTGGGCCGCTGTTATCTTATGGAGAATCACTGTCGTCCCCTGCCGCCGAGTCCCAAAGAGCAACGGCTTCTAGTTCGGGTGGGTTGTGTGGAAGTGGCCATTTCACGATAGCGCCACTCGCCCATCAGACTGCCGTCTCGGGAATCCCTCAAAGCTTGCCGGTATCCTTTCTTTGTCCTATTTTCCAAAAATCTGCAGTTTTGGAATAGGCCGCCAAAATTTACGAGATGATGAATCAAGGCGCTGCGACAGCCGACTCAGCCGCGGTTCAAGCACTGCCTCGCTCCTAGGTGGCTTGGACCACCTCCAGCATCTACAGCCCTATCCAAAATAAATGGTCCTCATTGTCATGGCTGACTGCGAGACACAATCAGTCGTGTGCCAGTCCATAATATCCATAATTTTCATAGCGATTGTCAGATAGCTACCATTTTTCACGAGCGCGTGGCTTACACATTATTATTACACCAGCTAGTTCTTTATTACAGAACCTGTCTTGTGTTGTTTGAACTGATACCATTTAGAATTGAGAAATGAAACCACGTGACCAAATATCACAGCAGCGCCCCAACCGAAGCAGCAGAAACAAATAACTCGCACTAATCTGTCTCTGCTCATTGACTGAGGACACTAGGAAGGGGGTTTGATATTTTACTGCGAAAGGCTGTGGGGGCCTGGGAGGGCTGGGGGGGGGTGTATAATGCCTGTAACAGAACTCAACAGAGTCTTAATTTGTAGAGGCTCCCGTGTCCTGCTTTTTTTGGCAAGGCAGGTCATTCATCATTCAGGCGGCTGTTATTTTTAATGAGCCTGTTATCATTCATTTTAGGGCACCCCACCTTTCGTTGACATGGATAGTATTTCTTTTTTTTATATAGGACGCAGGATTTATGCATCCTCCCTTGGTCTTTCTTCAAACTTTCTCTCAGTTCTGCCTTTGCTGCTGGCCGTCGATCCCCTCCTGTCCTCACCAGGGACTAAGTTGGCCCCAGGATAGAGACCTCGGCGGATTCGCGGCCAAAACAATGTCCAGCCCGGCATATTTGTCCTTCACTTTATTAATTTTTTTAGCTCCCATATTGCCACAGAGTGGAAGACCGGGAAGGTGGCTATTTCAAGGTTGGCGGTTCGAATCCTGAAATGGTCCCCGTGGTTGTCCTGCAGTTCGGTTGAGAACAGAAGCTTCTCCCTCGAGGGAGAGCAAGTTGAGGGCACAGCACCTCACTCTTACTAATATCTGGCTGTATAAATGGGTCACACACGCTTGCAAGTACACGCACAAATGTAGTCTATTTAAATCATGTTGGATAAGAGCATCTCCTAAGCAAATCAATAATGTAGTAATGTCACTGGGATGGATGTTCCGCCGAACAGATTTCCTCTGGGCGGCGGGAGACTTCTTTGTCTGAGTGGGATGCTCTGCACTCCGTCCTTCTCGTCCTGTTACTCACGCAGTCCCGGGACTTCCAAAGACTGCTAAGATTTTCAGCACCAGTCATTTATTTATCTTCCTGCAAACAGATAGGCCCACATATCTCATGTAGTCATCATCATATGTCTCGCCTTTTGTTTTACGGTACAAATCTGAGCAGATGGTAATGTAATGGAAAAGTAATGTCTGACATCAGTTTGGATTATGCATACGTACCACACTGCATCATCATTAGATATGGGTAATGGAACTGTAAACTAGAGAGACAAACTAACTAAACAAGTAGATAAATTTGAACAGCGAAAAAAGTTACAAAATGGTGAAACGCTGTTTGATCAGTGAAGCAGGATAACCAGCTCAGCTGAAGTTCTCAGCATGAGTTAGATTCTGGATGCGCTGTTAGGAAACACATTTTATTTATTTTTTTTTCTTTCAGGGAAAAACATTTTTAACTTAGATGAAATGCACACAGGGCCTTGAAAAAGTACCGTAACCTCTTGAAGGTTGTCAGCACTGCCTCGTGCACAAATTATACTTACACGGCGTATTTTAAAAATACAGTTGGTATTTTTATCATTAACTCGTCTGGCCTAACGCTTAATTGTCAGAGTCAAAGTAAGTTATTCATTTGCAGATATTTTAAAGAATGAAAAACTGATGTGTGTTGCTTGCAGAAGTATTCAGACCCCACGCATTAAATTTTGGTAGAGACATCGTTTGGTCCAGCTTTAAGCTTTTTAGGGTAAATGTTTACCAGGTTTACTCACCACCGAGGAGTTATTTTTTTCCCATTCACCTTGGCAAATCAGTGCTAGGCTGTTCAGGTTGATGGACCACGATATTCAAATAGTGCCACAGATTCTCACTGGGACTGTGGTCAGGACTTTGTCAGACACTCGCCTCATAGGTTTGTTGGAGAGTGGCTCCAGTATTACTTTGGCTCTGTGTCTGGAAGGGTTATTCTTCTGAAAGGTGAACTTTCTCCCCAGCTTCAGTGTCTCAGCTTCTCTTGCTGTATATTCCTGCATTTCACTCCATCCGTTTTCCCTTTCTTCTCACAAAACACCCCATCCCTGCTGATGAAAAGCATCCCCACAGCATGACGCTGTCACCACCATACCTCTCCGTAGGGTTTGCACTTCTTGAGACAAAGGCAGCATTAGGTTTGGCAAAATATAACACCTAAAACACCTTTTGGCCAAATAGCTCTGGTTTGTGCTCAAATGACAAAACACTTTCCCTGTCTAAGCTCGGAACTTTGTGCGCTTTCCCGTACAGGCTACTTTTATGCAGTGCGCTTGACACTTTGGTCCGGAGCATCTTTTCTCCCTTTTCAGCCATCGACCTCTGTAGCTCCTTCAGAGTGACTGCTGACCTCTTTGTGGCTCCCCTCCCAAGATGAGGTCTTGCTCGGATGCTGAGTCTTGAGGGGCGGCCTTGTCTAGGCAGCATCTGGGTGGTGTGATGCAGCTTCCATTCCCTTATTATTGATTCAACAGTGCAGACTGGGAACTCCAAACACTTGTGAGTTATTTTGTACCCTTTCCCCACTTTATTCATTTATATGGCTCCTTCCTTTCCTTCAGATTCACAGCCTCACCAATAAACCTTTAAAATATGTTTTTTTTTTTTTTTTTTAATATTGAAAATGTGGTTGTTACTTGTGTGGTTCTCAGGTACAAACCAATTATGACCAGGAAAGTCACACATGCTGTGTAGTTTTTCATCTGTGTAAACTTTTCTGAGCTCACTGGTTCGAATATTTATCCAAGCAGCATCTGCCAGCTTTTCTTCTAAAATATCTGCAAATAATTAATGGTAACAATATTAGAATATATGAGTCCATTATAAAAATAATGATTGGAAAAATATGCCTAAGCATAATTTACAATGCGAGCAGTGCTGGTAACACTAATAAGTGGCCTTGTGCATAAGTTTCGCAAATAATAAAAAGTACAATAATGATAACCGCGAGCAAATCCCGAAACAAACCGTTGCGCTTGGTGCGTGGAAAGGTTTAGCTTTGCCTCTCAGTTAGAGAACATGTGTGTCAGATTCACGGTCAAACAATGATCACGGCGCAGATTAATGTTCTCAGAAACGATGACATGCGGAAGTGAGGAAACGCGACGATTATTAATAAGGACTTGGACGGAGAATGAGGACGGGGGGGGGGGGGGCATCCATTTCTCCTGGTTTTCTTCAGCTCCGTTCCTCGGAACCGCGCGTGACGCAAACGTTTCTCCTTCGTTTCCTGGCGGTTAATTTTGAGAAGTTTTCTTTCGTCCCTTTTTCCTTTTTTTCGTCTTTCACAGACTATGTTACTGGAACGTTGCTTCGATATGACAAGCACAAATTAATCAGCGGAGGATTATGTCAAATGTGTTTTGATTTAAATAAACATCCTTGATTGATAATGATGAAGCAGGAGGTCCAAAAATACTTCAAAAGCGACAGAAACAAAAGACGAGAGCAGCGGATGCCAGAGAAATGGATGCAGAGATCCGCGAGAGCGCATTCCATGCGAGGCCTTTAATAACCCCCCCCCCTTTGTTCAGGAAACAGCCCCCCCCCCCCCACCCTTGAGCGCTCATATTCGTATCCTGTTCCCACCCATGCGGTCAGGTGTCGCGGGGGCGAGCGGCCCCTGTGCCGTGGATACGCGGTGGCATCCCTCACGGTCAGTGGCAGTGCCAAATGCCCACAACGCCCGCCCACCCCCGCCCCTCGTCCCCAGTCCACCCCCACCCTGACAACACCCTGCTGGAGCCCATTGGAAAAATCTGCTGAAAGCATGTGTTTGTGCCTAATCTCATCCTCTGTGGCTATTTCTCCCCGCTCTGCCAGCCTGCAGGGTGTGTGCATGCATGTACACACACACACACACACACACACACACACACACACACACACACACACACAGAGCATTTGGCAGACCTTCCGCAGCCCGCAAGGCTGAGAGGAAGGGGAAATCACATGGCAGGCTTGAATCACAAGGAGTCTTGTGCTTTACTTTGCTTTCAAGAAGGCAGGTTGGCTTCAGGGGGAGGTCAGCATCTTCTCTTCATGCCAGCTTTGTACTCATTTAACTGCTTCTGCTCCAGATTTTCAATGGCGCTGTAATACGTGACCTCCACGAATAATAGTATCGTAAAAAAAATTCTTCAAAAGACATCGAGCTAGGGCTCTTTTTTCCCAATCTGCTCAGAAAGTTAAAGCGGAGTTTTTAGAATTCGTAACAGTCGGAACTGTAAACTGTTGTTAAAACAGCAAGAAATCAGGGCAAAGGAAACATTTCTTTTAAAATGCACACCAAAATAATCCATGTGTCGGTCACAGAAATTTGAGACCCCCTCTGTCACTGAAGGGCCATTTTAAAAATATAGCCAAGGATTTGTTTCTTTGTTGAGTTTAGGACATTTAAAGTCATCGAACCGAACGAATGTTGTCACAGAATCCCATCACCAAGCAGGTATGCCTGCAAGCCTTCTCTTCATGTTTTATGTCCAAAACAGTGACACGGTGGAGGATCCCTGAAACCTTCCCCTGGGGTTCATGACAGGAGTTTTAATGTCACTGTTGTGGATGTCTGCTCACCTGTGCCTGTGCCTTTGGGGAGGGGGATGCAGTTCTGCAGAACATACCAGATTTTACAAGCGGACTCGGCAGACATACACGCTTGCAGCTAAACTCTAGGCCGGTCCCTGCGGTGATGCAGTACCTTCGAGGCGAAGAGCACATAAGCAATACTTGTAAACAAAGCAACAACCCTTGTGTTGGTGAGATGAGGATGTAAAAGGTCAGCTGTGAAAGATACATAACCCCTGTGGGAGTCCATCTTTGGTGGGTGCTGGCTTTGCCAAGTCAGTAACTTTTAGAAATTCTAAGTGCTTGAGCAACCCTTCCTTTGAATGTCCTGACATTTATTTACAGCACCTTTCAGAGGTTTTTTTACATTCGCTCGGTCTGGATTGCAGTTGTGAGTTTATGTCTCCCACCTACACAGCTACCCCATGACTTCAAAGAAGATCCTGAAAGTTCTCATCCACTCAAGTGGCTTCCTTGAAAATATCTCTCTTTCGTCCTCTTTCTCACTATATATATTTATTTTGTCACAGCTTCAAAATTGCTCTCCATCCATCAGCAATCCCCTACCGACTCGATGGCACTTGAACACATTTGTAAAGAAGGCCAAGTGAAAACTGCCCCAGGCCAATGGGCAAAGCTGGTTGAGACAAACATGCTGCTACCAAGGAAGTTCCTGCCAAACCCCGATTTGGTCAAAATCTGCCAGTTAGAGATTCAGCATTTTGCAGGTCACACCCTTCATACGTAAAGGTGTTTGCGGAAAGAATCGCTGCTCCGACAGTTAAGAGGCTTCATGGGTCACAGCTGGCAGCTGAGCACTTTTTACTTGTTCATTTGTTTCAGGGGCACGGCAGCACAAGCCCGTAGGTGCACGGACACGGTAGAGCAGAGGGTCTCTCTTCGATCAGGATGCGGTCGCCATATTCGGACGCTTCTTGTCATACATTTTACGGAAAAACAGACGAACTACTGTTGGACTCGCCATTCGTTTTATTTCACTGATTTACATCAACTGTTTATCTGCTGCAGGGTCGTGGAAGTTGATCGTCTGTCCTGCCATTTCACTTCGGAACAGGCACACTCTCCCTATCTCTCTCTCACACACACAAAGTAAAGGTAATTCATTCACCCGTCGAAACACATGTGTTTGGACTGTACAAGGGAACCGTGAACGCAGGGAGAACACGTTAACCGCACGTGGGCTGCAACAGCTTTTTATTGATTTCATGAACAAAATTTAAAACAAAGCGACAAACAAGGCAAAAAAAATGCTGCTTTGTATGTGAACCAATGCGAACTGTCGATTACATTTGACCTTAGAGAATTTTTTTTTTCAGTTTTAGCCTGAAAACTACTGCGTAGCTGGCAGTTTGATCCAAAGCTACTTGAACTTGTGTGTACCTGTGGGAATGCCACTGGAGCAGTTCAGGGTGAGAGTGTTTTTTAAGAGTACAACAGTAGGGTCGCCAGCTATATTCAGGCTATGCACTTCTGTCCTTAACCATCCTACTGTTTATATCTGCTTTCAGTATTTGTGCTGAATATCACGACTGCCCGCAAATATTCGGGACCACAGGACAATTTACGACTTTTTGCGCACCGTGCACAAGTGAAATTATTTTTCGCAACTAAATACGAAGCCGATTTTTCACGTTTACACAAACGTTCAACTTTTCCACCGTAACGGATAATTCTGTCTCCGACTTGTGAGATTTCACCTTATGAGCCAATTTCAAGGCTTGTAAGTAGGGGGAAACCTGTACGTATTAGTATGGCCCAGATAAAATTCATGCAAACTGATTTTAACTTTGAAAGTCCCGGCTTGTTAATGTATCTGACCTTTATTGTACCTGTATTTACCGCTGGGATGCAGCTCTACTATAACAGCCCATGATAAGGACCTAAAATGAGGGTTCGAAGAGCAGACGTGGGGGGTTGAACCCGTCTCCCGCGGATCGCAACGTAACCCCACGCTACCTGTACAAGTCAGCGGATCTGGCTGGCATTAGCCTTCCGGTTGCTGCCGGGGAGCAGCATCATGCATCAGGACGTCTGCGGGGACAAAGCTAAGATGCTGAATCCAGGGACAAACGTACAAATGTGCGATAGTTGCACGGCGAGCATTTTGTTGCGAGTAATGTTGTCATCAATTTTCATCTTTTTTGTTTAAACATATTAGTCTTTTGGACAAGATAGGTCATATTTCAGCAGCTTGATAAATTCTCCCTTCCCTCCTTTTCACAGAATGTGCACTTTATTAATTGCACAACCTTTAATTGGACAGATTATTCCTAATGGTTGCATGGAGCTAAAATGTGCAAAACTCTAAGGGGGCTCAGGAGTAATTATTTTAGTGCCACTTTCCCAGCAAGTTGTGATCAGTATGTTTCAAATAGCCGGTTTTACATGGGCGCAATGCAGATTTTATAAAATAGATAAATTGCTCGAGACTTTGTGAGAGGCACAAACTTCTTTCAGCCCAAGCGGAGCCCATTTTTCCACCGTTACCTCCGGCTCTGCTTATATAAGACCGGCGTGCGCCCTATTTTGTTTATTTGCTGAAGTCAGACAGCACGTGACTGTTTCATTAGCTCCGTAATGTTTAATGATGTACGTGATTGATTCCCGGGAAGTCGGCCCAGCAAATGTGAGACGGCGCTCTGGATGTATTAATGTCCTGTTTCGCAAAAGTGGTCGCTATAATTAATGCATATTATCGGAGAACTGGGAAAAGACCAAGAGCAGCTTAGGAAGCATTCAAATGACAGCGATTTTTCAGATGCTGCCTGTCGTGCACATGAATGCAAGCCAAACAAAAACACGATGTAGGGGACGTGCGTAATGTGCACCCACGCTTTTTTAAAAAGCCAAGTTCGCTGAAACAGCAAAGTCGAATGATGGCAGAACAGATGCGCCCATACGGGTTATGAGAATTTGCCTTTACGAGGAATTTCATTTAATAGCAGCAACTTGGCTTTTGCTGTATTTCCAGTTACAGAAGCTGGACCGCTTACGGTTCGGAGACAAAGTCAGAGAGGCGAGATTGCGTTGGTTTGGACATGTGCAGAGGAGGGATGCTGGATGTATCGGGAGAAGGATGCTAGGGATGGAGCTGCCAGGCAAGAGGAAGAGAGGATGGCCTAAGAGGAGATTTATGGATGTGGTGAAGGAGGACATGCAGGTGGTGGGTGTGACGGAGAAAGATGCAGGGGACAGGAAGAAGTGGAAACAATTGATCCGCTGTGGCGACCCTTAACGGGAGTGGCCGAAAGATGAAGAAGAAGAAGAAGAAGAAGAAGAAGAAGCTGGACCGCTGAGCAACACGGGACCTTAGATATAGTTTGGCTCCTGTTGTGGTTGACCTTCAGTCTCCATTACCCCTTGTTTGCCAGTTTCACCTGTTATAATCTCGGTAGTCATGGCTCCCGTTTGGACCGTGTCAGCTTGTTTGGTGTTGGAGAGTTAATATACATTGATTTGGTTGATTCCCTTCATCTTTACTGTTCTGAAATTTGAATGAATGCAAATCAAATTATTGAATTAATAATTAGTCAATCATATGCAGGCACATTTTGTTTGCATTGTTAGTTAACTGCATGGTGCAAAATAGATATGAAGAGCTGAGTGAGTACAGACTGACGCCCATGGAGTGCAATGGCATAATCGGCGGAGGGAAGCTGCCTTGCTGCATTGTCAGTGTATTGATAAGATAACCAATGTCCACTATTTCAATAACTAAGTCTATCATATGGTGCTTGGTGATATTTTAACATTGATAGGTATTGGTTTTGGGGCTCAGGCATGTTTCAAAATGTTGTCATCGAAGCTTTTCACAACTAAGTAATCGATTTATGAACGTGCACGTTTCAAGGGGTTTTTCAGGAACAAATCACCTTCCTAGGACAAGGAAAGGCCGTACAGGTTTCCGTTGGTATTTTTTTGATTGCGGAAACCTGGTTGTCTAGTTGTTCAGTTTGCGATCGATTCACCAGTAGGGAATATCGGGTGGCTAATGATGCGGCGTTAAGAATCTGCGTACGGCAGATCGCGCCGAACATACAGCTGTACGGCAAATGATTTCGTCTGGCCACAACACGCAAGCTAGCTGCGAGCCGCTACGGGGCCAGCAGCAAATAACTCCAATTCTCAGTATCGCAGCACAAATGCCGCTCTGTTCTGTTTGGCCAAGAGAGTTTGCAAAGGGACCTCTGGCTATGGCCTATGCCGGGGCAGAAGGGGCACGGGAGAAGACTGATTGCCCCATTACAGCTTTGCGGCTCTCTTTTGTGATAAGAGGATAAGTGAACTAATGGCCGAGGCCGGGCCGGCAGCGGACTCTCCCGCTTGTATTAGCAGCGGCTCCGCACGTCAACTCCTACTCATTAACTGCAAGGATAACGCCATCTATCAGTGACCCTAATTGGCAAAGAGGATTTCGAAAGGCTGCCGTAGGTATTTCCCTGGTAGAATCGCGATCTATCAGTTACGAGAGTGAGAGTCGGTGCCCTGTTAGGCACTGGGGGAAAAAAGCTGCTCCGGTGGCTGAGTTGCAGGAGGGGTGCGGCAAGATTAAGATTTCACCCAGAGCCAATTAAACTTATTCGTCGACACCAGCCGGATCGCTCGAGGACTGCGCTTTCCGAGCGATGGTCGGGATGTGCGTCTCCCTCGCCGAAAAGGTTTTGCACGGAGCCGCTTCCATCGACGGATCGCCCCTAGAGCTTTTTTTTTGTTTTCGCTCTTCTCCCACCACCCCACCGCACGCCCCCCCACCTCGCTTGTCCTTCCCCTTTTTATTGCTTTGTACAGCAAACCACCATTACTGATCCTTTCCAAAGCACAAACTAAAAATCTATCCCGTTGTCATTTGCCGCTCCACACCATCTATCATTGGGGTGCTTGGCAGTGCCTCCCTACGAGAGAGGAGGTGCTGGAACAGGAGGTAAAGTCAAGGACTTTCACGCGCAACAAAAAACTTGTCACAATTATTTATGGCTCTTGCTGGGACACATAATAGGACACATCAAACTGCTGTTTTTTTTTCTTCCTTCTTTCCCTCTCTTTTTTTTTTTTTTTTTTTTTTTGGTGATGAGCGCACTCACGTTGGCGGCACCCTAGTTGAAGTGGGTCACAGCCATCTCCTGCCTTACACATACAATTTCCCAGACAATGGCCAGCGCTCGGGAAGTGACAGTGACAAATTCCGGAGCCCCCATGGATAGCGGCGCAGGCTGTTACATGAGTGATTGCGCCAATAATCACGCCGAGCTGTCACGTGCACGGCGGCGGAGGGGGCGGGGGCAGCAGGGGTGGCCAGGGGGTGGCAAAAGGGAAGGGAAAAAGCTCGGGGTGAGGATGGGGGGGCGACGGGGCGAGTGACGCGGGCAGAGCTCGGAGCTGCGGGCCGTGTGGAGAGCTGGCGGGCCATCATTTTTTATCCCCTCACCACCCGTCTCCAGACTTGCTGCTAAATGACTGTCACTTTGGACGCCGCCATGAGATGTTCCTCCTCCCGCTGGTAATTGGGAGGCGGTCGCCCACCCCCTCTGCTGACACGCACCCCCACATGCTCAACCTTTCTTGAACCCGGCTGTGCGGGGAACTGGCCCAAGCCGTACACTAAATTACCTCCTCGCGCACCTCAGCCCTTCACCTTAAGTGCTGCCGCTTGACTCCGGATCATTGGGGGTTCTTCTCCCCGAAACCCAATCCCAGTGTCGTTTCCGTCTGCACCAGCCATGCCAGTAGTTGTGTCTGTGGTGCAGGAGCGAAGAGGCGCAGGCGGGGCAGGAGGCGTTCCGGCTTTGGGAGACGGGAGGCGTGCTGTATTGTCCCTACCGAAACCTGGAGTTGGTCTCCGTGAGTGTGTGGAAGTGCCCTCGCTCCCCCTAGCTCTTCCTCACAACATTACACCAGCTTCTGTTTTCTCCTCGACATGGCCGTAGCAGAGCAGGTGGTGCGGTGGGTCCAGCTGCTGCCTTGCATTTCAAGGGCCCAAGTATGAAACCCAGCTCCTGCAACAGAAATCCCCACCCTTAAACGATATGGTAAAAATGAGGTTAAACTGCTTCTTGTGGTTTAACCTCATACATGATTTTGCATAAAAGCGTCAACTAAGTGATCTTAAGGTGACTTTTAAATCTGATTCAGAACACTGTGCTGTGATCTGATGAAGCTCGAGCCGAGTTTAACCTGCAGCAGCATTCTCACGTGCGTCTTCTACTTGTTCCTCTGCATCGGCTTCCTGTAGCTTCTACGTCATATGCAAGACTTTAGCTGAGGCCTACAAGATGGTCAAAAGATCCGCAACGTGATGCCTGCATCTCAGCCTGGTCAATGCCTACACACCAGCATCGGATGGTCTCACCAGCAGGAGGTCCGAAATGAAGCTTCTCGGTTCTCAGTTTTGACTCTGATGCGGGGGAACGAGCTTTGCTTCATCTTCGGAACCGCTGAGTCCTCTTCAACATTTAAGAGCGGTTTCGGACTTCCAAACGCACTTCTCTCCTGATCTCAATGAGTTTACATTCCTTCATCCAACCAGTTCTATATGCAGTGTCTCCTGCTGCGACTGCCAGCAAAAATAGTGACACCGGACTAACCGACTGAGCTTGGGCCGAGCTCACATGTCTGCATCTAAAGCTCTTGATCTGTTGTCAATGGACTTTTGGTTACTCCGAGCCATGCATCGCTTTGCAGAAAAGAGCGTCAGCTAAATGAATAAACCTTAATGTAACTACAAGTAATGAAGCAGTGAAACCTCTGATCCTGTGATCTGCCACATCAGTGAAATTCCACCACATCTGTCACATCCCACCCCGTAAAATAAGGAGCATCAACTATTAAAACCACGCTTTATCACCACGAAAGGAACAGGGCAGATGTCCCACCAAAACGTGACAGTAAGTGTGCAATTCCCAGCCACATAAACTATCCCTCTGTCTCAAGTCAGTGTGTCGCCCCATCGATTCGAGCGTCCTTTGCCGTATTAGCTGTGATTCATCCAAAAATAGTTTCAGAGGCGAGAGCTCAGAACAAGGGATGCTTTCCAGTTCAGCCCCAAACATGGAGAAGCATCTGCGTAAGCGCAGGCCGACTCGCAGTCGTGCAAATTGATGGCCTTGCAGGCTGTAAAATGGACGTTAGTTTGTGAAATGGAATCATGCGAGAAGACAAGAAAGAGCTCCGATCGGGTGGCCTGTTGCTCCCCTTCGAGCGAACTCCCCTCCACGTCTAGACAGCCTACTCAATTACCCCGTGCGTCAGCCGGCAGCCGTCCAGCGAGGGCCTGTAAAAAGAAGACATGTTTTCTTACTCCGTGACAACAGGCAGCAAAAAGTCAGACCTTTAAATGGGCCTTAATTTGTGCTCGACCGTAATGGCGATGATAGCAATTATGGTGCTTTTTTCCCTGCATCTTTCCTTGTAGCAGCAAAAAGAAAAGAAAATATCATTACTGTTTCTGTGGAACTGAGCTGGCGCGCGCCTCCACTCACACGCACACGCAGACGCACACCCCCACTGGCACCATGACGCAGTCTGAACACACACACACACACACACACACAAAAGCAGGCAGATGAACACAGCCCATCATGTGGCCTTTTGGAGTGCTCTACTGAGAGTTGCCCTCAGTTTTGAAATTTGGAACATCTCAAAGTTCTTCTGGCTAATAAGCGTCCACAGCGACTTGAGCGCCTGCCAGGGATCTCGAGCCCAAAGCAGGCATGTTTCTGTCTCTGTGGACTCGGGCCTTCTGTTCATGAATTAAGAAATAATAATTAAACATGGGTTTGACTTCTCTCCTCTTTGCGGAGGGGAGATGTGCTTGAGTCCTGCTTGTTTTCCTGAGTGCCGTCTCAATTAATCAAAAAGCAGCCATGACCACCAGAAACTCACACAGACAGAAGAATAAATACAGCCTTTATGTAAGCATTTTGAACTCGAGCTTTACTAAAAGTTGCGGCGCAGGAAATGATAACTGTCTGTTTATCGCTTCTGCAGGACACCCGGCTCTCGAAATCAAAATACTCACCCCTCAACAATTTCACAGTTTTTCAGTTACCGTGTACCTCGGCCAAATATGTCATGCACCGTGCTGTGAAGGACACTTTAGTCCTGGTAAAGTTTCCTCTATTTTCGCAACCTTTTTTGACGCTACTGCATGTTTGCACAAACCTTTCACTCAGTTCCACCAGAGTGAGACCACACCCAGAGATAGAAAATGTAGCACCGCCACTGTTTTTAGCCATTTACTTGGTGTGGAAGATAAGGAAATGAACCACGGGTGTGGGGAAAGCTCTGTTATTGATCCTTCGCTTAGGTGCCACCCGACAAGCACAGGCTCGCAAAAACCCGTGGCGGCGCGAGGTTGTAGCCGTACCTTCTATACGAGTCCTCTTATTTAAACGAATCAAGATGAGTTCGACCTCACCCTTGGATATTTCCTGGCATGGCGTCCTGTCCGACGTGTGTTCGAGGTATGAGCCAGTGAGAAAACCTGCCATCCTGGCGCCATCGTGCACACTCTAAGTTGGGGCTGAAGTGGGCTACAAACAAAACTGGAGGACCTATCGGCTTGAAGACCGAGGCTTCCCGCCGAGTCCGCTCCCCTGGCATCTCTTATCCTCGGTGGCCGTCCAACAGGGCGCAAATGCCACATGGATTCAGCGGTGCCCCAATCATATAATCATCCAATCGAGGCCACTACGCAGGGGAGCGAGCAGGCAGCGCATTGACATGGCAGAGAACGCCATTATCGGCTGTGAGATAATCAGGGAAAATGAAGCACGAGGGCTTGAGGCCTGGACCCCGTGGCACCCGGCAGGAAGACGCGTCCTCACATTAATGCACACGCCAATCGGTGACGTGATCCCGGCCCGCTCCCGACGGGTCGCCGTCTTAACCCATGCCCAGCCAGCTTCCTCGCTGCTCCCAGGACACCCCATGAGCAGCAGCTTCTGCCCGCAATGCACGCGACCTAACCTGACCCAAAAAGTCCGACGAAGACCTCTTTGGTGGAGCCGCAGTTGTCCGCGTGCATTTGCTTGGATTTCTACGCGAAGTTGGGAACGCAGGTCAGGTGGCTACGACGATGCCTAGTAGAACGACTGATTTTAGTCCGGCTTCAGTTCAGATTAGGCTGCTGTGCTTGTAGGAAGTCAAAGGTCAGAAAAGGGAGCGTGCGTCCACCGCACCCTGTGGCCGACAGTCAGGTCCACTCTTCTTGGCATTTAGGGAAAGTTGCCTTGCTCAGGATCAACTTTCTTGGCATGGATGGAAAAGATCGCTCAGAAGTACAATGTGTGTCAGAATGTCATAACAGACACGGAAGGCGTGGAACTCCAAGCAGGCTTTGCTGAGCCAAACCGGGGCTTACTGTCCACTCTCCGCAGCCCTGAAGCATAGCATCTCTGTCGCTACTGTCATAACAAATGTCACAATGTCTGGATTTGTTGTTTGTGTTCGCTGCTCTGTTGCCCTGTGGAGCTCAGGCTGTCGCCACCCCCAACCCCTGGTCTGAGTTCTTAAGGAGTTCCTAAGTAGCTACAGCTGATATCATAGGTTATCCGCTCAGCTGGCTGCAATGCAAAGAATGAGTCACATCACACTGGGTCTCTGGAAAGCTTCTCTGGAAGTCCTGTGGTCTACATTATACTATGACAGAATTTTTGCTGCGCTTTTTCTTTTAACTCCTTGTTTTGCGGCTCTTCTCAAAAGGTTGTGTGGTTCAGTCTAAGTTCCCGCAGTCGTCTTCTCTTCTCATTTCTCTTTGCCTGAGCACCAGAGTCCTCCCACCTTGTGCTCCAGATTTCAGATTCGGTGCTGGACTGGCCCCTACTGCCTGGCACCCGTTGGTTGAAGGTGAAGCTCGAGGGCAAACATCTCCACGCAACGCACAGAGAGCACCTTGTGCTGCACTTCCACTAAAGGAAATGTCAATCCTTAACAAGACCGTGCAAAAAAGTTTGTGCGTAGTGAGTCGGCATCAACTCACAGAGTCTGGGGGCAAAGGTACAGGAGGAAGTTAGCGGATTTGGATTACTGGCAAAACCCTACCTGGCCGGGCTCCCGTCGTCTCTCAGAATGCCAATTCATCGTCTGCATTTGAGCGAACATCGCAAACAGCTCAAGCCAATGTTTTCAGTCAAACTCAACGACATAAAGACTCGCTCAGAAACGGTGGCTCCTGCAGTCTAACGGCAGCCCTCTTGGCTCCGCGTAATGAGGCTGAAGGACACGAGCAGTTTGAAACCGGCAGCCTGCGCACGGACACCTGTAATGGCCCTCCACGTCTTGGCACGTGCTGGGATTTTAATCAGAGAAGTGGCGAAAAAACCTCCGCGGTGTCACTCGACTGTCGGGCCAGACGGCCGCTGCCCGCAGAGGCAAACCCGTAATTAGATTTTGTTTAGCCGCAGTCAAACTTGTGCAGTCTCGGAGGAAGCGCGCGATTTCCCGAACAAAGAGGAGCTCGGCCGGAACTGCTGACGAAACCCCCGCGCATGAACAAACTGTGGCGCGCACCTCCCATCTTGCCTGGAAATCAGGACACCTGTCACACGAGGTCATCCTGGTTTCCATGAAAACTGCAGGCCTGCTTACCCTTTATGTGTCTCTTCTCCCGCCGAGATCCGATGCAGCCATGACTAATGCGTGTAAACGGGCCGCTCTAATTCTTATTCTTTCCGCAGCGCGTCATCGCGACCGCAGACTGTACTGCTGTAGTATAAATCTGTACCGCGTTCACGCTGTTTTCGTTCCGGGAATGAGGCGGTCGCGTTCATTTGTAGTCTGAAAGCAGGTATTTGCTAACTTTGCTCCAGGCACCACCACCAAGCTTTCGTGCCACAAACCATTTTTCAGAAAAATCACTGCTCGGCCCAGCTGAATGACAGGAGCGAGATCATCCCTGAGCGCGGTGACAAAAAGCACGCAAACTTCCTCTGTTCTAGCAGGAAATAAAATCCGGAAACAAAGTAGAGACTGGAGATGCACCCATTCCTGGATTTGCAGATGTTCAACTGACAAAGTTTTGCTTTTGCAACCCTGCTGAGTTAAATATGCTTTGCTGGCAGCACGGTTGAATCGCCTCACAGGGCCTGGGCTGCCGAATGCAGGTTCAAATCCTGCTTAGTTTGTGTGGCTTTTGCATGTTCTCCCTACATCTGTGTGACTTTCTTCTGGGAGGCTCCCATTTTCTTTGCCCAAAAACACATTTCGGGACACCTGGTTGCTATAAACAAAGAAACTGTGTCTCAACCAGGGTTCAACCGCCTAACAAAGTGACCGATGATTCTGGAAAAGGTTCTTGCCTGGGACAAGCAGTTAAGGTTAATGGACGGATGGATAAATAAAATCTGCAATCAATATTTTCTCATACAGAAATGTTTCCTTTCCCACATAAGGTGAATCTTAGCAAAAGTTAATGTTCAGCACCCGGTTTTCAACTGACACCTAGCAGTCCACTCTTTACATTTGTCTGCTTCTGAGCTTTGCTATTGACTGAACACCATATGAGTTTATACATTCCCTCCAGGTGGTGGCTTCACTGTGTGTTGTGATTATTTGTTTTGAAAAATCAAATCAATGCGAATGTTTTGTGCTGACCGCAAAGTTTGAAAAGAACACGGAAAAGATGATGAAGACTGAAATATGAAGAAGTCCAGAACTGCCCGTAGCTTTAAATTAAAATGAGATGCTTTGGATTATATAAAGCCGAGTGAAAGAAACAGACATCCGTCCGTCCATCCATTCATCTGTTATCCTTAACCACTCATTCTGGTCACAATCACGGAAGTCCGGAGCCTATTCATCACAGGATAGACACACACACACACACACACACACACACACACACACACACACACACACACACACTCCAGGCTATGTATAGTCACCAATTAACTCGAAACACATGGGAAACAAAGGCACACTGAGCATTAATTTTATCCAAATGTGGATACCGTGTATGTTTGCGCTGTACTGTATTTTATTAAAGCTTCTGTCAGTGTTAAATAACATTATTTTGATTATATCCAGTGGTGAGATTGGAATAATATTTTAGTTGTTTAGGTGGCCTTTTGGTGTAATTTGGTTCTGCTTGGCAAACGTTAGAATTTTAACCTTAAGAAATAATGGTTTTTGTCATTTCGGTTTACATATTTTCAGTTAGCAAACAGATTTCCAGGAACGATCAAGGTTAGTAAAGTGAGGAAATGTGTGTTTACAAATGCAGCTGAGTTCCAGGGTAAAACTGAGTCACATACAAGTGATTCTTTGCATCACGTACAGCAATAATATAAACCATACTCTATTCAGACTTGTTTGGTGCAGCAATGGATGTAATTGATATCCCGTATATAAGAACATATATTCTTTCGCATACAGCTTTTCGGAGAAATGGCTTTTGGTTTTTTAGAGCTTATATTTTATTTCTCTCTTCTCAACTGTTTCATATCTCCTTCTCCAAGCATACAGGAACTATGGCGGGAGGACATCGACTCTGTTTTCTTATGCTGTCACCTAAATGGCCGGGACAGCAGTCACAGAGGAGGGGCAGGACTGTGGCAGAAAGGACAGCGCTTCTCCGCAAGCAAATGCAGCGATGGGTCCTTTGGAGAAGGGCTGCACACCGGTGCCTAACAGGTACTCTCACTCCAGCCGTAATCCAAAAGATCACCCACATCACCTGGGTTTGACTCACAGACCCGTGTGCTCTTCCTCCTCTGGTCCAGACACTGGGACGTAGGTATGATTTCCCTCCCTTTCGTGCACACAATAAAGGTCACGCAAAATCACGTTTCCGGCTGCAACGCTTCCACAAAGGTGCCACCTATCCCACTCCCGAGAACCCCGAGGGAGAGTCGCAAAGGTGGGCCCGAGCCCCTCCAGCTGGTGAGACCCTCCCCCTCTCCTAACATCCTGATCTTTTTCCTTCACACAGTCTGGCCAGCAAGTCGATACGCCGCCAGATCAGCGATGCGTTTGTTAGGCCAAGCGTGAGCCTCGGGGAAGGGCAGAGGCGACACCGCATGACGCCTTTGCTGTTTCAGGCTGGGCAAGAGGAGGCATTTTCTCACGCAAACAAAAAAAAAAAAAATCTCTACGCCCGGACCCCGACTGAGCACCTCAGGCACAAAGGAAGAGGAGACGACGTGACTGCTAGACCCTTAAAAGCAGGGGCGTGTCGATAGACACATCGGCAGGGTGATTAATGGTCTCCCTCCAGATAAATGAATCAAGCGGTTCGCTCCGGAGCTCGCAAGTCGGGGGGAAGGGAGCCACGAGGGCCCTGCAATGCTAGGTGAGACCAGCTGGCATACGCACACTTCACAAGTCGGAGGTCATGAGCTTTATAAAACCCGAAACGTGCCCCCGGCATCCAAGACGCCCCGACTCAGAAGGCCGGAGGTTCGCTCTCCGCTTACGCAGATGTACGAGGAGCGCAAAATGTCGTTTCTCCTGGGCCACGGTGCTCAAAACACCGAAGAGTCGAGGACTGAAAAGACACGACCGCAACACAAAACAGACACAGACACCGCTAATCTGATTTTACTTTTGCCCGTAGCGTGCTCTGTGCTTCCGCCATAGAAATTTAACGTAAAAATGGAGGAGAGCGGAGTTGTCGAGCCGCGGAGCTCGGACTCGCGCTGATGAAGTTACCACCGAAAGCTTTACCAGCTTTGTGGATTCCTTCATTTCTTTGTCATATTGTTTGTTTTGTGGGGATTTTTTTATGAGAAAAACTCTGCAGTAAGCGACACACGTGCATGAGCAAAGGCAAATGTTACTGGTGGGTTTCCGTTAAACACGTGAGTATTAACATCGTAGCTAAAGTGAAACATTGGTGTACGCGGGCCGAAAATAGCAAGGTCATAAAAGTGTGCCTTGATGTTATGTAATGCATGTATTGTTATTTAGCTAAACAGTTTTTAGTAGATTATTAATAGGTGCTTGATCATAAAAACAGGTCTTGTGTTGTTATGGGAGTACTTTGTACATGAGAATAAAATTCAACGGAATTGTTATTCATTGCAAGCGAGTTTTCTGCTAGTTATCGCCCTCCCCTCTGCAAAAGATCCAGTTGGCTGGACCGCAGATTCCTGGTCAGCGATCACAAACCGATTGGTAAAGATCATTACCATCCCATTGTGCCCTCTGCAGCGCTCCTTTGTGCTGGTTAATGTTTTGCCGAGGAACTCAATAAAAGCCTCCCATCCAACACCAAGCCCAGCTCTGCTATAGCAACACATGAGGAAAGTCGACACTGACCTCCAAGCATGACATTTTTGTTATTTATTGCCTAAAGATGAAATTAAAATGCACTGGATGAGGTTCAGAGGCACCAAGGCGACCATGGACTTTTGTACAGCTAGAAGCATAAACAATAGGTTTACAGTTTGCATCTGCAACAGATGAATGTATTTAAATGTGTATGGCAAATGATTGACTAATGTTCCACTGAGTAGCCTGTATGACTTAAATATTTTATTGTCAAATATTAAAGCTGAGCTGTTTCTCCTTCACACGCTCAGTTTTTCAAGAATGAATAAAACTATAAAAGTGCGGCAGAAATATAACAATACAAGAATAAACCATTTCTAATTGTGTAGCGGTATTCCATTATGAAATAAATACATTTTGGTAAATAATGTGTTAAATATTATAATTTCAAGGCAACTTTACTCCTATTTGTACTTATTTCATCAATGCTTTTCTGCATTAAGAAGTTAAGTGTTAAGCTACCTGCAATTATTTGCCCATTTACACAGCTGGATAACAAGTGGGGGCCGCAGGTAGTAAAATGGTCGGAACTGCTGCCTCCAAACCCTAAAGCGCCCAAGGTGACGGTCCTACATTTTGCTGCAATACCCATCATCGACGTAGGAGAAGTTACCCAGCTGTGTAAATGGGTTCATAATTGTTGCTTTGGAGGAAAGCATTAGCTCGGTGAAAAGGTAAGGGCACCGCCGCCGGAGATAAGATCTGAACCCGCACCCTTTGAGTCCACAGGAAACGATTGCACTACCGGCCGCCCCGTAGGAAGACATTCCCGATTCTCCGACAGGAAAATTCCCAGAATGGCGTTACACCCCACCGTGACAGGCCTGCGCTCGGAAAGTTCACGTACGCCACGACTGCAAAGGCAGGCGGTTTCACGGGAATCGTGACGCTATCGCGGTCGAGCGCTCGCTGCTGGAGCTGCTTTAGCGTCGACCGCACGGTGCGGGGGGTTGGAGGGTTAGGATCGCTCGGAAAGTGATTAGCTGTAACATCTGATCTCTGTCGCCATGGAATGAGGCGCACAGCGTAAATTACCCCCGCGCGGAGCCCCGGTAGATGTGCAAATAGGAGATTAGGGGGTCGGGAAGAGGCTGCGCAAAATCGTCCCCCGCAGTACTTGGGGGCAAGTTCTCCGAGCGCAGGAGCGGCTCTGCGTGCCTGTTTCCGACGCCCCCTCCCCCAAAGCGCGCTGACAAAGCAACGCTCCGCTGTGACACCAGCTGCAGAATGACGCCCCCCCCCCCTCCCGCACCGGGGTGGGGGTGTCCACGATAAATCACATCCTGTGTGAGGGAACCGTGTTAAATAGGACTTGGACACTGCAGCATGATAATTTTCTATCACAGAAGCCTATAAGTATCTGTCAGGCCGTGTGCTGACTCTGCAGTCCGTTACGAAATGGCAGGCGCGCCCTTTTATCTCTGCACATGTTTCACGGCAATTGGACAATCAGCCACTGCAGTGAAAATCCATAGTATCGATCGGGCCTGTATCTTCTCTATAATTCTCGGGCAGGAAATCCCTGATGACAAATTATATCTGCGCCGCGTTTTGATTGGTGCTTTGATGTAAGCGATCTCCAAGGGCAGGCGGGGGAACTCGGTCGAGCTTTATTAACCGGCTCCACCTGGGCTGCGCTCTGCGCTCTGCGCTCTGCGCACCCGCCCGCGGCAGCGGCTGCCCGGCCGCAGAGGCAGGAGGGGGCGATCTCCGACAAACGGGATTCGCAAGCCCCGCCCTCTCGCCGTGGCGTGTTTTCAGCGGCCGACTCTCCGGATGGGATCCCGCGTCGAATTCCCGCACGGCCTTGTTAGTTTTCACGCAGGCACCCCTGTGTTTCGCCACGCTTTACAGTTTGGGTGCTGCGCTTTATAAGGCCGCCCCCTATTTCTTGTTACGCCCTGGTAATTTGTGCCACTGTGTTGGTTTTCAATTTACTGAGACCGCGAATTGGTCCCCTTTCGCGCAGTACGGAGAGCGCGTGCGCGCGGCCCAACGTGGCTCTGTGCGAAACGCCGCCTTTCACATTCGTGTGACTTCCCATTTCTGCTAATAAGTTGACCCCGCGGACAAGAAGAGAGAAATGAGGAGGACTTCCATGCAGGTTTTCAAATGCATTCCAGAATCCCTCCGTGAGGTGGATTCTCATAAGTCAATACAAAGAAAACAGGCAAACGCACGATGCTCAAAGGATGCATTTGTTCTACCTTGCAGAGAACGACAGGGACAAAAGAAGAGTCGATGACAAGAAAGCAAGCAAATCTGCGGTTTGGATGAACATATGAGGGCTTTTCAAGATTATAGCAGAACCCGAAACTGGCAAACAAGGGGAGATGGAGGCCTGGAATTTAACACAGCGTGAGCCAAGCTGTAACTGCGGCCTCGCTCCGCTCAGCTGTCAGGAGAACTCCCAAAATCCAATTTCCATCCTCAAGTTTCTAAAGAATGGCTCGAAAGGTTCAATTCTTACAGCTGGGTTATATTGGGGTGCGGCTGACTTGCTTTTGCTGCGGAAGTGCACGTTTCCATTGAGGAAAAGTGTGCGGCACCCTGTCCACCTTGTCGGCGTGCCCTTCGCTTCCAACGGCCTGTAATCCAGGAATGCAGTATGTGCGTGACCTCAGGATCAGAGCAGAGCCGAGTGAAGTCACATGTCAGAAAACTGTTTTGTACGGCAGACCAAAATAAAAAAGCTCATTTAGTTGCAGGGTATAATACCTTACGTAATCCTAAAAGTCTGACGGGGAGAGCAGCAGAAATGCACACACTTACGCACTTTGTAAGTGCGTCTCCTTCCCAAGACAGGCATGAAAGTAAGACGACCTTTCAGCGGCTCAGAAAAGGATAATCTCTGGCCTCATGACACACTGCACCAGATTAAGACGCAGGGCATGTCATTCCAGGCAGGGCTCACAGGGCAGCGGGTCCATCAGCCCCCAGGGGGCTTCCTGCTGGCCTTCCCACACACACGCACACACACACACACACACACACACACACACACACACACACACACACACACACACACACACACACACACACACTGTGCGCGCGCACGCGTGTACTATAATCATTGGAGACGCTCACTTTTACACACAGCAGTACACACCCCGTTTCATCTGTGCACAGCCAAAAATCCAGATAAATAAATATTTGTTTCATTGGCAATTCCTAATGAAATGGTTAAAGTCTCCCTCAGCGGTGGAAAACGCTCGACTTTTGCAGACGTTTCGGCACAAGCCAATGGGATGAAGTAGACAAGGTAAAGGAGTGCTTGAAGAGCAGAAGGTAGCCGACATGTTCACACCCAAGCGGTGTATGAGGTTGTGTCGGAATTTCCACTGAACTGAAGGGAGAGCATAAATAGCCTTTTTTTTTCTCTGCTCTGTGTTTGTTCAGCTAAGTAAAACAATGGTGCGTAGTTTCACGTTTTATTCACATTTACTTTATCTACAGCTGCACTTTAATCAAAGCTCTTTGGGGGCACAAGGCACTGTTGGAGGTAAAGGTTCTGCCTTTCAATCCAGAGTTGGTTCACCCCTTCCCTGCTGTAATGCCCTTGTTTGCAGTACTGACCCTGAATCAATACAGTAAAAAGTACCCAGTGGTATAAATGGTTAAACCACGCAACTTAATCCTTTAAGTTGCTCTGGAGAAAAAACAACTACTAACAACCACATTCATGGAAGGACTGAACCACACATCTCCTGCCGGTAGCTGAAAGTGCAGGTGTGTTTGTTACCGGTCCATTTCCTCAAGCGAGACTTCACCACCTGGATGTCCACAAAAATAATCGCCTGAACTCGGAACCGTTTTCCCCTGTAAAATAAGAACTTTGAATATCTGAAACCAAAATTTTGTCTGTAAAAGCTTCAGAACATCTACAGTAACTAAAAACAGGCAAATTCTTTACAGCACTGCTTCTGTTCTATACCTTGAACAGCAGCTTTAGGTTGATTCTATGACATTTCAATAAATGACGTTCAACTAAGGGCACTGATCCAATGCATGGTCAAAAATATGTGGACCCCCTTTCTAAGGATCGAGCTGAGCTGTGTCAACCGCACTCACGCAGCATACAAACACATTCTAGATAATTGTGGGCTTCCAGCTTTGTGGCCACAGCTTGGGGAAGAAGAAGCTCCTTTCCTGCTCCAGCATGGCTGTGCCCCAACATACACAAAGGGAGCACCATAAACACACAGTTGGACCATGTTGGTGTGGAAGAACTTAAATGGCTGCAGAGAACCCTGACTTCAACCTTACTGAACACCTTTGGGATAAACCAGAACACCAGCCCTTCACACCTGACATTGGTACCCAACCTTTTGCTGATGCAAATTCCCAAAATCTGTGGGAAAGCCTTCCCAGAAGAGTGGGGGCTGTTACAGCAACAAAGGGGGAACAGTTACATATTAATGCACATGGGGGTCATGCTCCGGTGTCCACATACTTTTGGCTATATAGCCTATGAGTCCTACATACTTCTATAGTCACCTTGATCGAGATTACCTGCACTCGTGTAAAAAAATTACCCTGCTGTAATTGGATAACTGCCTAGAATTCCTTTGGAGAGATGCGGGAGATGAATTCAAAGATGCTGGAAATGAACTGAACACCACTCTGCCATTTGATATTGTCTACATTGTGTTTGTCCTGTTTGACTGTCCATGTCTTGCATAAAAAAGAAGGCCATGGACACATTAACTACACACAGCAACAACAACATCTGCAACCATCTGCTGAAAGTGACCTTGGGACTGTCATGTTAAAACCTCTGCAGAAGCTCGCCAAACCAGTCAAGAGCACTGATGGGTGGTGGGTTGGAGCTCCATGGTGCTTCCGTTTTCCTTGTCATTTTACCCCATCTGTGCAGAAGTTGCTTCCCAGAAAGTGGCGACATTTAAACGTTCACATGAAGGTCTTCATAGAAGAGGTGTTTTAACAGCACAGTACAATGACACCCAGGCCGAAGTCCTTCCCGCTGCCGAGATTAAAAAGCACTTTGGCGGGAAGTGGCAGGGGAGTCGAGGGGAGCAGCCTGCTGCCGGTTGGGGTTACGCATGGGGGAGGGGGTGTCGTCCACCCTTCCGATTCCTTGGTGATCGATATGCTAACTCGAGGAATGCTAAAATTGAGAGGGGCGCCCGACAAAGACGGATAGATCTGCAGCGTCCGTGAAATGTCACCGATTCGGTGGAGGATGTCACCTCCGGACGGTCCGGTGCCGTGATAAGCCTGACACCTCAGCTGGGGTGAAAGTAGCGCGGGGCTCTTTGCGCCGCCTGTCAGCGCAGACTGATGACAGCGACCACCACTGCGGCGGCCCTTGGGACCGGGTGCACAGGAATACAATTAGAACAAAAAAAAATCCTTGCGGTACTTCTTCCGGAAAGTTCTGTGCGAGAACTCATTCAGGCTGCCGGGGCAAAGTTTTGCTTGTTGTTATTCAAGATTTTTTGAACGTGGTTACAATCCGGAAGCTGGCGCGCGCACTTCACAATAACGTCTTGCATCTGCAGAGTTTTTGTCAGGTGATCAGCTGAGCACAGCGACAAAGTTTCACAAAGTTGCAATTTTATATTTCGGCGCTGATGTCCGTTTTGTCAATCTCGATTTTCGTCAAGGATTCATGACGTTCGTGCGTCTGGTGTATCTGACAAGAAAAGAGGGACTGAGATGCAATGCCAGAAGGACAGTGGATTGTAGCCTAAGCCTGATGTTAAAAATGGTGGCGTGTGGTCTTACCCCATCTTGCACGGCCCCCCCAGCAGTCAAAATATAGCCCCTCCTAGGAATGATGGGTGGCAGCTTCCCTCCTTCACTTCTGCTCGGATTCTGGTTGAAATATGAAGGGGCACATTGAGCTGCACTGCTTCTTCCTTCCTTTCTTTATTTTATTTCATTTTATTTTTTGCAGGAAGCTTTCAGACACAGAAATGATGGAGCACCAAGGCAGGCAGGTAAACTATTAATAGAGTTCCCCACCCAGAAGTGTCAGGTGGATGTCTAGGTCGTCGCCACCACATGTATGCCAGAGGCACCTGGGGTTGGCACTGCACCAGGAGGATGTGGCTGCGCATCCCGGCCGACCCAGTCAACCCATCACATGTGGGACAGGAGGCGGCTGGAGCTGGGGACCAGAGCCTTGCTTCTCCCCATAAGTGTACACCAGCAGGGCACTTTTTTGGGCTTCAGCTAACAACCCTGGACACAAATCCAGGTTCTTGACCCATCCTAGTAAATACAAACTGGTGTCTTTTTAAAGCATCAGTAACAATAAAGATGTTTAGTTTTATTTTTTCACTGAAACTTTTCTCCAAAGCTCAGGTTCTAACAGTGCTTTTCCTGGTTAGACAGCTGGATAATTTTTACCCTAACTTTAATTCGACCAACAGTACTACAGCAAGCGGTGGTGCTCAGCACACTGAAGAGAGCAGTTTACAAAGTAAAAGTGAATGTGCCATCATGGAATAAAGAGAATAAAGTGAAATAAGCATAAGAAGGTCATTGTAAAATAAAAATAATGCTCTGTTATTGGTTAAACCAAAATGTAACAAAGCAGGTAAAAAAAAAACTTATTTCAATGTCAATGGGTGAAAGTAAAAGTCAAGAAGCAAGACAGACAGATAGATAGATAGATAGATAGATGATTGACTGATTTATTGATTGATAGATAGATAGATTGACGTGTGTGGACCCTGCATAAGATCTCCCACAGTTGGTGTTGCATTGCTGTGGCAGGGGTACAGTACATGCCAGCAGCTACCACTACCAACACAAACAATCATTTATAATGAAAACTATTTTTATAGGAGTGAAATGGCAGCCCCCCTTTGTCAAGCCTAACAGGGGAATAGCTATCAGGTGGCGGTGGCCCCATAACTCATCTTGCTGACCTTTTGAACAGGAATTAGGCCACTTTGTTCTGTTTTTGCCCAGGTGCTGGTGTGTTGGGGTATTTGCATGGGCATAAAGTTTGAATAAATGCAGAGAAGTTGAAAACAAAGGGAAGCAATGCAAGGTTTGGATGTTTCCTTCAGTTTTTTTTTTTTTTTTTTTTTTTTTTTTTTTTTTTTTTTTGTGGGGGGGCTTAGATGTGGCTTACATCATTGGTGTTTGTAGTTGCACCCAGAAAGCAGGGCTGTTAGTGACAGGGAAATTCAGAGAGAAGGTTCTTCTGGGTTCACATGGTTTCCTCCCACAGTCCAAAGACATTTGTTTTGGCTAAATTTGGGATTCTAAATTGTCCTGAGTATGTGATGGCCTGGACGTGCACCCTGCCTCACCTCCTATGCCTCCAGGTCAGGGTCTGGATCACCGCAACCCTGCCCTGGACAAGCAAAAGCAGACAATTTTACTTACGCACATTTTTCCAGTCAGTAATTTAACTGTGAACTGATCTGCTCCAAAATTACATTTTCAAAGCCAAAGTAAGACCTTTCATCTGCAGATATTTCAAAGAAAATGAAAAAGTGAAACATGTTGCTTTCATAAGTATTTGGACCCCACACATTAAGCTTTGGTAGAACCGCCATTTGCTGCAATAACAACCTTAAGCTTTTCAGGGTAAACATGTACCAGGTTTACACACCATTGAGAAGTTATTTTTTCCCATTTATCTTGGCAAATTTACAGCAGGTTGGTTGGACGACGCCCGTGGGCAGCAAGTTGTGCCATGGTTTTTCATTTACTTTAAAACACCTGTAAACAAATAACTTATTGTGACTTTGACAACTTGGAGCATGCGAGTTTGCAATAAAAATACTGACTGGAAAAATAAGTGTAATTTGTAATCCAGGCCATGTTCGCAACTTTCCAGGGGTTTGAATAGTTTTTCAAGGCCCTGTATGTGACACACAGCCATTATTTTGCTGGATTCTAAGAGAGGTAATAAGCTCTGCTTATGTTTTCGTGACATAAATTATAACAAACATGTTCTGCGTATATCCATTTAGAGCAGATTGTGAACATTTGGAATATTTTAAACCCAGAGATCAGGTTACAGCGCTGGGCGGTGCTCATTTACATGTCGGTTACAGTGCGGTTCTTTAACCCGATTGCTGCAGGTTTACGTCGTGCTTCTTGCTGCTGCGCCCCAAGCAAACCAGGCAGAAGCTTTAAGACTGATGAATAAAACGCCAGCCGGGCTCCAAAGCTGGCCATCTCAATTTCTCTACCTATTCTTTCATTGCTTTGCTCTGTCTAAATAATTCACAGATAAAGTGAAACAAAACAAATACCGAGGGATACCAGACAGTAAGTTAATCCCCCAAAATAAAATAAAACTTTATCTTGAGGCTCAAATAAAACAATAACCTAATATTAAAGTGTGCAAGTTATAAGAAAGCACCACCATGGCAACAAATAACCAAGAGCCTTGGGTATATGGTATTACTGCGGAAAAGATTGCTTTTTTCATATTGCGGGGAATTATTTTCTCTATCTGTTTCACTCCCTGTAAGTGTCACACTGTGGGCTGGATGCACACCGAGATAAAACGGACACATATACACGTAATTTTTTCAGCGTGCCTCACCTGTGCTTAATAATGTGTTGCGTTGCGACGTCTTTCCTAAGATCGAATGCCCGTCCCCCCTCCCTTTGTCTGAGATTATTGTTTTTTTATCGCTAAATTTCCCCGTGAAAGGCACAGAACTAAGTTCTGCCCTTAAATTTGAAGCTCTATAAATAACCGGCGTGCATTCGAAAAGGTGACACCAGAATTAGCAATGAGGTGGTGCTGCACTCCCAGGAATAGCGAGTCTCCTCGGGGGGCCACCATGCAGTGAACGCACCTTGAATGTCAGCGGTTTGAAATACCCGATGATGCTCGGTGGCCATCTTGATGCTTAACATCACATTAGCGTTGCGGGGAGGATGATCTCAGCTGTCCAAAGGTAACACAGGCTTCTCTGCAGAAGCCAGAAGTTTGATTCCACATCGTCCTCTAACAATGAGTTAGTAATTTACAATAACAATGGCTTGTTTATCAGGCGCAGGGCTGGGGTGGTTTAGAGGTAACCCTAGGTCTGTAGAGTGTGAGATACAGTCAGGCTACACCGGTCAGTTGTGGGGAAAATCTCACAAACACAAACCAAACTGGTGAAGCACATTGTATTGACAGTGTGGGAAGTAACCAGAGCACCAGCAAGAAACCCACAGCAACATGCAGAACACACACACCGCACTGGCTATCCACCAAACCACCATGCAGCCTCAGCCCGGTCTTTTTCTTGGCAGCAGAGGATACACCTAACGCTACTGTTTTAACCTTTACTGTCAAGTAAGAATATAAGCATTCTCCGGCCATATTATTAGGTACACCCGAACAGTACTGACTGCTGTTTTTCGTGTAATGGGATGCAGATTAATTTATTGACCAACAATACGTTTTTTAAAGTTGTTTTAGTACCATTCAAGCATCACTTGAATATCAATGTACCTCTAACGCTGACCATGTTCTTCCATCCCTTCATGGCCAGCCTGGTGTTTCTCAGACTTCCAGCAGGACACCGTGCCATGTCACCAAGCACCTCTGGGTGCTTCCACAACCATGACAGCACCTTTGCTTGACCCCAGGAACCTATATGGTCCCCACCTTTCACACCAGTAGACCATCTTTGGGATAAGGCTGGGATGTTAGCAGAACAAAGGTGGTGCCAAAAAAAGTCTGCAGAAACTGCATGAAGCTGTCAGTCCAAAATGGAGCAGGAACCCTGCACTGGGGCAAAAGAGGATCCAGCCCTCAGCTTGTGTAGGTGTACCTAACAAATCGGTTGGCATTGGTTCGACTGTATTTTGTTTGGTGTCCCAAATCTTTCAAAGTAAATTTCACAGGAGTTTTTAACCACAAACTCTTTTGTCCGCATAACCTTTTCTCACACACAACCGTGTAAAATCAACATCAGTCAAATCACAGCAGCGACATAGACTCCGCTAACTAGAGAAGCACCACTAACTAAACTAAACCAGCTGAGCAATACCCGTCGCCGGGTCCAGTCGTTGTCTTCTGTGTGTGGTTGAACTTACCCGTCATTATCTTCTACCTCACTTTGTCGTTCAAGCATCTGCCCCACGATATCAGTCCGTGCCAGTAATCCATACTTTCTACCTTTTATTTCCATTAGGATTATCACAGCATCTGGAGTCCAGGAAACAGCCCCATATCTCTGCATTGAGGCAATAAGGAGAGGAGAGGTGATTGTTTCAGGCAATACCACTTTACAGCCTGAGCGAACCGGGCACGACACATTAGAAAGTTATTGGCAAAAAACGAAGCACTTTGCCGTCTCGGCTAGCATTACGTTCTGGATTGAATAATCGCACTTAAACAAGTCCGAACCCAAACATTATCAATACATCTGCATTACTTATTAATCTGACTGCTTATTCCTGGGCCATACAGGCAATATAACATGTCACCTGCAATGTCCTCCGCAAGCAATACTCCGGCAGCATATTGAGTTACATGTTCCCCTGTTTACCGGAAAAGCAGCTCTTGTCGAGGAGATAAGAAGAAAGGTGATATTTACAGTACCTCCCGGCCATGTCTCGAACAGGATTGTTAGGCTCAGGTGGGAGGCGAAGGACTGCAGCAGGAGAGGAGGCAGGTGAGTGTGTTGCAGCGGCAGGGACTGGAGGTTATCTGCCAGGCTTCAGCTTGGAGGGACCTGCCTTAATGCTGGAAAGCTTTATCTGTGCGATGGCACACTAATGTTACACAGGGGTGAGTAAAGGTGACACAGTGATTCAGGACTCAACCCTGTAAGGAGAAATGCAATATCACAATAATTTAAATTTGCCCTTTTTGGGCAGAATATAAGATGTGTGTTGCTAATGTCTACTTCTACATAAGTATTGCGATAATATCCAGGAAAGGATTAAATATTCATTCCTTTGAATGTTTATGCCTCTAGAATTATGGTGCTGAGTGCCTGAATGTACAGAGACTTGCAAGTCTTCAAACCCCTGGAAGTTGTCGACATTGCCTGGATTATAAAATATATTTAAGCATGCGATCTCACTTGCTCTTGAATTGTCCGAGGCAAAATAAGTTGTTTGAAGGTGTTTTAAAGGAAATGAAAAACTGTGGCCCACAAGCCTCAAAAACATGAAAAACATACATTGACATCCTGGATGATTTGTTATCCAGGCAACGTTTGTAACTTTGGGGGGGGGGGGGATACTTATGCAAGGCCCTGTGCCTGCCCACCCTGTGCTCGCCACATGACTTAACACATTTTGCACAGCAGTTATTTCGAACCTTTGCATGAAACGCAGCGCCATTTGCTGCAATTTGTTGGCGTGACCTGAGCAAAGCCAAATCCTCGTCCAGTCAACTGATAAATGGCTGTTTTTTTTTTGTCGAGCTCCGCGGGTTTCGCGAGTCCAGGAAAACAGGCATCCAAACAAATTATCCTAAAATCACTGCAGCCTTTAAAATTCGGCTGACATTGCTTGACCTCGGTGCATTAAAATGGCCGCGTGCGCATCCGCCGAATTGAATAATGGTGTCCGTTGAGTGAGCGTAATTTGAAAACGCACCGCCCGCTTTGCGGCACTTGCAGCAACTGTGCATACATGTGTCAGCTGTGCATGGCGGCCCGCAGCTCCCAGCCCTTCTCGCAGGCCCCATCTCCCCCGGCACTTCCAGCTCCTCTGCTGTCTCTACTGTGGGAACGCAGGAGATTCCTGTTGTTGTTCGTGACAGTTTTACCCGACACCCGAAACCCAAGTGGAAAGGCAACATTTGTTGTGTGCATTAAAAGATTATAATTTTTTTCTCCGCAGTTTGAACTTCCTGCAGTGTTTGTTTAATGAGTGTTTTGCTCTTATTAAGTACTGAAAAATTGCTTTGACGGATTAAGCTTAAATTCTGTACCGTAAGGAAGCTGTGGGTGAGCCATATTTTTTGGATCGTATCATTGACATGGGCAACCCTCAATTTGATCCTCAAATGTGTCAGCCATTCGCCCTCAGTAACTCCTGTATCCTGGACAGGGTCGTGGGGGCTTGGAGCCTATCCCAAAATCACTGGGTACTAATCTTTGAAGCGACACCCTGGATGGGAAACCAGTCCATCGCAGGAAATCCACATGCACACACACACACTCACAATTACGGGCAGTCTAGAGAGACCGGTTCAAAGATTCAAAAGATTCAAAGGGATTTATTTGTCACATACATGGTAACCAGGTATGCCATACAGTGAAATGTGCACTGAATCGACAGGAGACTGTGCGCGGTGACACTCAAAGGAAATCTAAGTCACACAGCAAATAGACAAGCAAACAAACGAAACAATAAATAAAAATAAATAAAGTTGAACAAAATTAAATATTAAACAGACATTAACAGTGACAGTAAGGGGGGGGGCAGTTAGAGGATGTTGCAGACCGTAGTTTTGAGGATTGTGATAGGTTCAAAAGCCTTATGGCCTGTGGATAGAAGGTTCAGGTTCAGATAGATAGTTCAGCTGAAACATATGTCTTTGAACTGTGGAAAGAAACCAGAGCACCTGAGGAAACTCATAAAGATGTAGGGAAGAAGGTGCAACCTCTGCACAGACCAAGCTGTGTTCGAACCCACATCCAAACAGCTCACAACTATCCGTTGTAAAAAAAAACCTGCTCTGAGCTCCTGTTCCAATGTAAACTGGACCCCAGAAAACACTTTTTCCAGCATAACAAGAGCATTTTTCGTTTATAACTGTAATAAAGCAAGATGCACAAATAGATTTCTCTGCTGTTTCACGTCTGACCAGGACGCTGTTGCTGTGGGATGAAACACGGCTGCCGGGCCTGTTGCTTCTCGGGTCAGGGTGGGCTGGTGGCCATGCAGGGCACATCCAGAGGGATGGTTCAGGTCAGCCTATTTGCTCTGCAGCCTCAGGCCACATGCAGAGCAGGGACATTACAGAATTCGGGGCGGAAAGCAAAACTGGCTTTGTGAAAATATCCAGTTGTTCCTTTCCAAACAGGCGTCCTGTTTGTTTCCGTTTCTTATTGACATGAGCTCAGTAGTTGCTGTTTATTCACCTGTTGCACTTCCATGCTTACCACATGAGTAGCGTTTCTTCATTCTGTGGGCTTCATCACGTATGCTATCGCGTATGTTTTTAGATTGGCCAGCAGGCGGCATATTGGCTAAAGCTTTGCTTTTATTTTAAATTCAAGCTCACTTGAAAGACCCTGGATTAAATGGGTAAATCACTGTAACTCACTTGACACCATAAGTCATTTGTAGAAAAGCGTCAGAAAACACATTAGGCCTTAATAAAGCATCTGAATATTATAATTCTTCCTGTTTCCTATTGATTTCATTTTTCCTTGTTGCTTTGGCACGAACACCTCATCCTTTACGCTGTTTTAATAACCATGTGCTGTTATCGCGACAAAATAATGTAAAATTAAGTTTGTCATAAAAAATCTGTTTCTGCTCTGGCCTCAGGTTTAGCGAGCACAAGCACATTTTGTGCTCCTCTAAAAAAAAGAACAGAACTGCTGAGACACCTTTTTATTCTTATTGCTTTTTGAATGATAAGAAAAAAACCTGGGACGCCTTTTTTTCAACGGCACCCTCACAACAACGCCTTGTGTCTTTGCTTGTACTGGTTTGCTGCCTCCCCTCACTTTTGCTCGCTTTCGTTTCGGGTGTTTGTGTTAAGCATCTCTCGGTGAGAGAAAATTTGCTCCGGCATGACGCTACCAAAACCAGCCCGGTAAATGGTACCAAACCTGTGGAGGGGCTCTTTTAATCTTCCAGCACCCTGTACCTTGCTCACCTTCAAGCCAGCACACACACTCAAACACACCTGTAAACACAGCCAATTCTGCACACCCTTCGGTCTGTTTGTGTACTTCCCAACCTCTTATTACTGAATATCCTAAGTTTCCCACACACACATACACAGACACCCACCCTTCTGGGATCCGGTGATGATGCTGAGAGGTGTGGTTACGCAGATGGCCCTGTGCATGCTGCTGTGATGCCTGCCGCCATATGAAGGTATCAGTCAGGGTAGCAGATCATCTGAGCAGCTTGATGTGATCATACACGGCTGCTGTCCGCCCCCACGTACGTGGATGATGTTCCGGCAGGTTGACGGAGAGCTGCACCTCTGTGTCAGGCCTGCGCGACGCCTCACCGCGCCCGCCAGATAAATCACTCCAGCCACCCGCACTAATGCCTCTCCATCTAGCAGCCGCTGGCCTGCAACCACCAGAGCCTTGACTTATATAATTACATGTACTTAGACACACTGCGTGTTAGTGTGTAGCTTGTGTGTGTGTGTGTGTGTGTGTGTGTGTGTGTGTGTGTGTGTGCGCCTCCCTCAGTGATGGCCAGTTAACTGTGGTGGCTCAATAGGGAAATCAAGGAAGCCACAAAGGATTGATGGGGGATGAATCCCACTTCCAGCTGTAGTTCCCCTGAACTAGGTATTTACCATCAGTTGATGCAGTAAAAATTACCTCGCTTTACACTGTAAATGCGTGAATCACTGCAAGTATATTAATGCTGTCATTCGCTTTAGAGAAAGACATCAGCCAAATAGATAAAAAAAGACGCAAAGCGCTCTTATATATCAATTCCCTGTGTTGGGTGTTGAAAGTTAGAAGGAAACTCAGCCCTGCATGTTTACATTTATTCCCCTTAGATGTCCATATGTGGTCATTTGCAAGCAAACCCTGGCCCCGGTAAGGTCAGATGAGGAATTGTGCCTCAAAATGGACGTAAAGGCAGCTTTGTAGGCGATTCCGCTTTCAGCTGCTTAATCGTTCTCTGCAATTGATACAGGCTGGCAGATCAGAAACGAAAACTCCCAGCAGGACTGGCGACGCAACACTTCCCCCCCACAACACTGGAAATAATTTAGTGCTGTCAAATGAAAAAGGAAAAACATTCCTACCCAGGGTGGGCAACCCCTGTCACTGCTGTGACATGCAGGTTGGTGGGGTTATGTAAGCTGTCAGTCTGCAAAGTGGCCCTCAAGCGCTGAGAAGCTCAACTCTCCCCTGCTGTAAATTCAACAAAAATTCAACAGTCACTAACACGGTCCCTCGGCGAACTAAGTGGACCGTTAGCTTCCGCATTCGGTGGGAGCGAGGGGGGCAGCCTGGAAACCCGAAAATGTATTCTGTGACACCATTTATGGACGTTTGGCCTTTGGAGTTGAGTCTTAAAATCATATCTTATATACTCATAGCACATATGGATCCGATGCTCGGTGTCCACATACTTTTGGCCATACAGTGTATTTCATTTAATGAGACAATGAAAAAAAATTGGCAGCTTAGCCTGTGTTTTAGCGTGGGAGAAAATTAAGATTCATTGCCGGGCTTAATGTACGGGGCCTGGCACTGAGACTTGTAACAAGATCATCCCTGCCTTTCGCCCCTCTATCCTGTGTTTAAACTCTGTCCTCTCAGAAGTTGTGCTTTCGCTGCCGACCGTAAAGTTTGCTAAGCATCAAACATGGGGGGGGGGGGGGGTCAATGCTACCTTGCTTTGACCCCACCTTAATGGATGCACAAAAGAGGAACCCTCAATGTGTTCTGAGTGTGGTGTGAGGACATTAACACTCCCGGCGCTGTGTGTGGATGAATCCCGACTGCTGAATAAAGAAATATTAATAATTAGAATTCATTATTAATTGTATTATTAATTATAACAATTTTCCAAATGAAGAAGTTACCCTCCTTTCGGCTTATTGAGTGAATTCGGTGACATCAGTGGCGTGGTGTTTTGCTGGAATGTTCCTGCTTAAATATTGTACGTCTCTCAAGGGTACCGCAGAAGGGCCACCCCGGGACGGCGGCTTGCGGCAGCGACTCCACATCACGACCTGTTGGCCCTACCCCCTGTTCGTCTCTGGGTCCCTCTTATCGTCGTGAACACATTGAGGGGGGAACACCTGTTTATGTTCAAAGAATGTTTTTGGTTCTCATGTAAGCTCTCAGTGTTGAAATGTATTACAGAAGCAAAAGAGAGTCAAGCTGATAAACCCCCGATGCGCTGGGAACAATAAAACACAAACGCGTCGCACAGCGCCGACTTCCTTTGTTTGCCACTTAAAAAGGAAAGCCTAACAATGGTTCAATTCAGTGTGAAACCGAACAAATGGCACAAGATGAGATCCTTGAAAATTGGCAGCTGAGAGGCAGTTATTTCTAATATGAATCCCATTAACACTTCTGTCTGCTTACCAAGCAATTTGCGAGAACTGCTGAACTTGAACAAAAGAGAAAGTTGTCCTAAAGACTCAGATGAATTTTTGTCGCCGAGTCCTGCTGACTTTACAGCAACGTGATCGCAAGCATTTCTTTAGGTTGGAGTGTGTAAATAGGAGTATAGCAGGAGTTGGGGGGGGGGGGGCATAGCTCCATTTATTTGCTATTAACTGCAGAACAAGACAAATTAATTTAAGGGAGACTGCTTATAACAGCCGAACGCTTTGACAACGTTCTTCTTAACTCATGAATCCATGAAAACAATAAAGGAATGAGAATCATCCTCACCGGTATCCCCCTTGGTTCATCTTGCGGGGGTTGTAGTTATTATTACTTTTTTGTTGCTTGGCTAATGCCTGTATCCAAAGTGGCTACAATGTTCCCCTATTGACATGTCTGCTTATTATACTGGAGCAATTCAGGTTAAGCACTTTGTGCAGTGAAAGATGCTGCGAAAGACCTTGAAAAGGTCCTCAAATGTGCCAATGTATCAGTAAGGGTGAAGGTGAGAAATGTTCAAGCTGTGGTATTCTATATCACGCTATAATGATGTGAAAGTTGGATGTTGAGAAAACAGAGCAGGGAAGCCACTTATTGCGTTTAGCTGGCATGATGAAATAGTTCGAAGGACACCTTGGAGGGCCAGGAACAAACAAATGGATGTTGGGACAATTCAGTATGGAACTGTCTTTAGAAGCACAAATGATGAGACTAAAATGATCATAGTGTGAAGATCAGATGTGCTTGAAAACTTGGTAGTACTTGGAAAAGTTGGAGGAATACCCAGGAGCTGTGGGGAGCCACTAGTACCTGGGCGTCCAGAGGCTTATTGTTCTCTTTTTTCTGTTTGGTTAGGATATTTTTTGTTTTCCTCTCCTCAGCTACCAGCTAGCATACTGGCCTGTTGTTTTTCTTTTACTTTCCTTTCTGTCATTTATTATAAAGATCTGTGCCCAATAGTGTGTCGCATCACTAAGAACACAAAATAAAAGAAACTGGGAAAAAAGGGGACGACCAGCAACCAGATGGATGGATTCAAAGGCAGTAACAGTATTGAAGACATAAGCAGAGGAGGTAAAGCTCTGGAAACATTGTTTATGTGGTCATCAAGACTCCACACCAGGTCGATGGAAGGTAACAGCAACCTTGCTCTGAGGCACTACAGCGGTACATCTTCTCAAATTTGAAACAGAATGAATCAGATTGTAAATGTCCTTAACCACAATGCAGCCTGAGGCCTTTGCCTTAAGAAGCTGAACTAGTGACTAAATGGTAGAAACCTGCTGTTGTCACCAACCACACACAATGCTGCCCATGCAAACTGATGCTGTTGATGGTTTCCACCGTTGGTCTCACCATCCATCTATCTATTCTGTCCCTACAGCACATTAGTTAGCAGCAGACACATCTCTTCCCTACCACTGCAGGTGCCTACCGCCCTCTTTTAGCTCCTCACACACACTCCAAACCCTCGCTTAGCGCTTAGCACACCCTCAGAACCATCCTCTTGAACTCTGCGTGCCTGAGACCTGTGTACACAGCAGTGGGAAGACGGACGGCCGTGTCGCCGCGATTTTTCTCTTTTAAAAGGCTCTCCAGTGCTGCTCTGCGGTAGACATGCGTACCCAGCACCACAAATTGCAGCAAGCCTTTCTGTAAGTAATGGGCCCCATTTGAGCTGAACAATGTGAATTGTATAAGTTTTTTTATTGCTGCACCCATCTGTAAGGCTAATGGCATTTGATTCTGTGGAGTCATTTTTCTAATGCCTGTCACAGGAAGATAAGGACATAAGCAGTGTGTGTGTGTGTGTGTGTGTGTGTGTGTGTGTGTGTGTGTGTGTGTGTGTGTGTGTGTCCTTCTGGCCTCAATCGCTTCTTGTACTATAGGATGGATGCTGGTCCACTATCAGCTCCAGCTGAAATGGCTGAGGACATCAGCTGGAAATCTCAGCGGTGTCACTCGAGGTCACAGTTAGGTCAGTTTGAACACCTCCACCCTAGTATAACTGCATAACCTGGGAAAAAGTATGCTGGTGTTCAAGGTCTCAGTTGCTTTCCCATGGTGCGATGGCAACCACGATGCACGGGGGTCTGCCAGTCTACGTGGCGCAGGGGTGTCTGGGAAAAACAAGCAGCAGGGGACCCGCGGTCTCGTGTGCCAAGTAACTTCAGTCCCCAAGACAAATGCTCAACTTGGCCTCCTAATTCATTTTCAGCCAAGAGTGAAGGTAACCTCAGAAAGGCCTCCATACATTATTTATTCTCTTAAGCAACACTGTTTTGCAGTCCAGTGTGCAATAGCAGTTACACACTCGTGCTTAAAAAGCCATTTGTGGAGGCTAGGGTCTAGCAAAGCAACTTAAGTAGAGCACCATGCCGAAGGAGGCTGTGTCGCACTCCTTGGACCTCACATACGGAATCTGAGCTCAAACTACTGCACCACCCTGAGGAAGACGGTGCGAACGCGGCGTTGCGGAAATGAGACGCGCGCTGGCACGGCTATTGACACGTCAAGCATGATGCCTTAGAGAACTCGGAGGTAAAGATAGAGGGGTGCATGAATAAATAAATCACTGCCGAAAGTGAAGTTCACTTAGACACAAAACATAACTATTTGATGTCCTGCTTGTTTCTCGAAGGGTCCTATCCTTCGCATTTTTCCCTTCTGCAAGGTCAGTAAAAGTCTTCGACGCTCGCCGAATTCAAAAGAGAAGAAGCCCCCCCCCCACCACCGCCGCCGCCGCCGCCGCCTTCGAAAAAAGAACAACTTTGGCATTTCGGGAAGCTAAAAGATATGTGCTGTCAATCGAGAATTATGAATATTTTACGGATGCTTTATCCATTAGCGCTTTTCCCAAGATAAAAAAAAAGGACCAAACAAATGCATTTCTATCAAAGCACAGAGGGGTGAAGCGAGGAGGCAGGGGTCCAAAGCCTGGCTGTGGCAGCTCCCCACCGCCGTTCCGACCCTCGGCCCATCCCCCGCTCTCGGCCCGCCGTCCGGCCTTCTCCTCCGTTGCCGACAACAACGCCATCCTTCCATTTTAGCCCTTGAATTGACCTTTCTTTAATTAACTGCGTCTCGATGAGCGGATCTACACGGAATGTGAAGGTTAATTAATGAAGTATCGCTGCTTAGTCTTAAAACCATCACCCGGCGGATGACAGCCGGCCCACCGCTCCCGATATTACCGCCGCTCTCATTAGCGATGGCCGAGCGACCGACGGCTCGGCTTTGGTCTCCGGAAGAATAGCAAATTGCATTAACAATGGCCGCCGACCCCCTCCCCGTCCGTCTCCTCCCTCGCCCGTTCAAAAGGCAGGGCGAAGAAACTCCGAGGGAGCGGCGCGAGTCCGCGGGTCGCGCCTAGGGCCCGCCTCGCGCACGTGCGACGTCCCCTTGATTTTACACCGCCGAGTGTTAAATAATAAAAGTGCGAAATTCAAATTTAATTGCTTCCTTACAGTTTTCCAGTCCCTGTCTCTCTCCATTTTTGTCACAATTACACATTCATTTCCCCTCAGTTATGGGAGATTAAGACTCATATTTCATTCCCAAATAAAACGGGACAGCTAAATGCCATTGTAAAGAAGAGGTAAATAAAAGCCCTGCAATAATTATTGGCATCAGGCAGAGGCGGTGTTTTTGGCAAAAACCGTTTCCGGGCGCCGACGCCGGGCTGAGTTCTGCGACCGCCTTTGCGCAAGACGCCGCCGGGCCTCGAGCATTAAAACTTCTTATTCGCTTTTATTCCGCGCAGCGTTTGTCGGCTCCGGAGCCTTCGCTCTGGTTCTCGGTCGTCCGGATGAGTTTTTAATTTGTAAGCTGTCTTCGCTCCTTCTGCAAAACTATCGACACAAAGGGGGCGAGAGATTGATTACGTGACTGCTTGAAATGACCGCCTTCGTTTTAACAAACTTTACCGCTTTTTGGATGACCGCACTCATCTAAGAACGCATGAATAACAAAAATGAAAGGAAAGCAATACTGGGTCGGGGGGGGCGGTGGATCGGTCCAGCCGTGACCGGTTCTCTGTAAACCGATCCGTGATGGATGGTGCTGGATAACGCCACCCCCTCCACCGGGGTTGAACGGCGCTGTTCCCGATAAGACCACCGCTTTCAGCCCGATTTTATTTCCCGATGCACTTCCAGGTGACTTATCAATGCGATTTGGAAACAAGATCCAGGCTCACAAATGGACTCGAGCAGGCGAGGAGCTTTTCCCTGCTGCCCCGACCTATCGCGCTTCACGCGAGGGAGCGATAAGCGTTCCGGCTTTATGGTCTAATTTTTCAAGCACGCCGCCTTCGATTACGGCCTTCAGCCTTTTTTATTTATTCACCTCGTGATTTTAAGAACTCAACGGGGCAAAAGCGTCTTGTTTGTGTGTTCAGGTGCACCGATGCACGAGGTTGAGGAGGTAGCCTTGCCGCTGCAGCTGACCCAAGCGCTCCCTTGGGCTACGTGTTGCGGTTTCTGCTCTGGGCCTCCCACCCCCGTCAGCGATGCATCTCATGGACCTCCAGAAGCTGTCTTCTGCGGTTGGTGACCTGTGGCAGCGGTGGCTGTGGGCCATCCTGCAAGGCAGATGGGATTCTGCGTGTCTGCGCCAGCCCTAGGGAGGGTGGACATGGATATCTGTGCCGTCAGAGATTCCCTTTCAGCAGCTTCACGCTGCTCCCTTATTGATGTTACACAACCTGCGGTCACTTCCTGCAGTCGTACTCAGATCCTGGACAAAGATCTCATTGTCCACCTGAATGGAGGGGCTTTTTCTTCCTTCCTGAGATGGTGAGAGCTGTCTATGGTGACCCCTGTCAGACAGATTTCTGCTCCAAGGCTCCCTCCCTGTCTTAAATCCAATGTCAGCACAGCCAGAAGCACTTCATGCACACTTTTAGTCCTTTTGGACCGAACCTTCACTGAGGGAAAAGGGTGAGCGTCTACCTTATTAAGGGTGAGGTTAGTGCCGTTGAATCGAATTGAACTCAAGTCAGCTCAACTCTTTCGTGGTTTAAGTGGTAAGAAATTCTGCAGAAGTGGTCTCTTCCGTGTATGTCTTTGAATTGCAAATGTGGGATTGATGGAGCGGATTAACTATTTTATTACAGTAATACCCTGGTTAGCTGTCAGGATTCCTTCCTCCCAGGTTCCATGAAAGTGAAGTTCTGACTGAAAGTGACTGACTGATTATTTTGACATCATGTCTTATTACACAAACAAATTCAGATACAGCTGAGCGAAAATGAACTTTTACTGAATTTCTTCTCGTAAGAATGATATAAATAGTTATTTATTATTAATTTTCATGAGTGTATTGTAGACAGATGAAAACATGCCAGGAGGTACCAGGAACAAGTAAAAAGAGGGTACGATGGAAGTTCTCTTACTCCTACTCAAAGGGTCACCATCCGTTGACGGTTTAATTTTTTTGTTATTATTTGCTCTGTGCTGCTTAATCATTTTCCTGTTATACATTATATTATTCATTATATCTTTTATTCTATTACTCCTATTACGTCTTTTGTATTCTTTTTATTTTAACTTGCTTTTTTACTGGCATAGTGTTGAGAGCTGCACGCAACAGAAACTTGTAGAATCCAAAGCAACGAGCTTTGCATTCTGCAGGTTTCTACACAAGTTGAGATAGGAGTCTAAAAGACTAAAAGGGGTTACTAACATAAAAGCACGTTTCAAAATGTTTAAAATGCAGGAAAGAGACAGGCGGGCATGTACATTCTTTGCAAATGTTTGCATCCCTCCAGGACTGGAAAAACATGGTAAAATTCTCCGAAAAACATTAATAAAATTTCTTTTCAGCTTTGTTGTGCCTCAGCATTGAGTCTCCCAAAACACTAAGAATTGTCTGAAAAAGACAAATTCCAGCGGAGAAAATGTGCAAACTCTGCACATTCTGAGCAGGGTTCAAACCTGCAACCATGCAGGTGCCACCAGGCCTGAGCTGTCAAATTTAAATGTTGTTCGCTAGCAGCTTATTTAATTTCCTCGCAAAGGCAACTTCTGGGTGTTTGTCCATACAGTTTGCAAAAGTTTTACAATTTTGTCAGATGAAAGGAAATTTGTAACAGTGCCTTGTACACTTCCTGTAGAGCCCGGGCACTAAATCTTGAGCGGCTTTAGAGGGAAAATTCCACATTTGACCTGCAAAGAGGTGGTGGCTGAATTTCCATTTTAATAGGTAATTATTAAGACTTCACTTTGATTTATTTTCTGCAGGGTCCGTCCTTCCATCGAGGCTTGCGTTTGTGGCCCAGACGTCTGGCCTGCGTGTCAGGTCCCCGGTGACCGTTCACCCTTCCTGCAGAGTGGGACCAGGACTCGTGGCCACATTTAACCTCAGGTTGGATGTGAATGTCAAAAGCGGTTCAAAAACGGATCAGGTGAACAATAAATGTAAAGCGACCTCCCGCTTTTGGCTGCACTCGTCCTCTAACACTGCGGGGGGTAAATTTTCATTCCCGTTTTCTTCAATTTCTTCTCCCTGGTATCTGCATGCGTTGGGCGTCCAGCTAAATGCTGCCTTTTCTCCTGTCAATGAATATTTCAGCCACGATTCTGCTCAGCATAAACGGTGAATGGAAGCGGATGGGTGGATGAAAATTTCATAGGAAAAGTGGCAAAGGATGAATGAAGCACACATACTATATGTTTCAACAGTTAACTACGATTTCTGCAGAACTCAGCTGGTTGCTCACGTCTGCATTTGCGTTTTTAACCTTACCGTCTCAAACTGTCATTTGCCCAAAAACAGATAATGCTTCTGTCCGCATAACGAAAAGTGACCGCAAAAGACCGCAAAAAGATTTTCTCTTAAAAATGTTTCCTCGCATCTACAAAAGCTGCAGACGTATAACTCGTGTGCAAATCAGTCAAAGAATAACAGGATCCTATCGGAAAGCAGAAGCTGTTTCTCTCCAGTGCTTCCGCTCGGCGTCCTATGTGTTCCCACTCCCAGAAATTGGTTGTTAGAAAAAGACAAATCGGAACTCCTGCCTGCACGCATTTATAAGAATCGAGAGGAACTTTGTCCCCCCAGCTGGGATGGGCAACAACACCAAATTTAGTTTGATTCTCTCTTTTTCTGCAGTTTGCCAGCATTACATTAAATCTACCAAAATGACTCAAAAATGCATAAATAAATACTCACAGTTGTATATTTAGCTGCAGTGAGTGAGCGAGCGAGTTTAGGGTTGATTTGCTGGAGTTGGGATTAAATCTGGATATTTATTGAAGGTTATAAACCATTCTTTGTTTTTATTCCTAATACAGTCCATACTTGATTTGCCGGACTGTGTTTGGGCTACTGGCATGCAGATATGGTAAAAAAAAAAAAAAAATCTAAACTATAATTTAAGCTTCATATTTGCATCTATGGTGCCATATAGTACCACACCATTTGCTACACTAACACTGTTGTACCCTAACGTGGTGTGCAATGAACAAGTAATGTAGGTAATAAAGGGAAATGCAGTCAGGGCTGTAACTGAAACACACACAGAGCACAGCGAATTATGCACACAGAGGTGTGACTAAGGTTCCGCTACGGGGGTCTAGGGGGCGCTGTGCTGCCTTCATCCACTGACTATGGGGATGGCTGGATTGTCTTTTACAGAGGCAGAATCAACAGTGTTTGAACATTATGTTAACTATTAGTGAAGTTATTTTATGAAAAAAGCAACAAGTTAGTTACAGTCAATAATATTTTGCCTCATATTATGCTTACAAATAGATGTTTTTTAACAATGATGATTTTTCATTTTCTGCAATATTTTTATGACGGTTGATAAAATCTCCAATATCCATAAAGCTCGAGGTGTCCAAAATGCAGGACTGTGTTTTTGTCGTGCTTATTACTGTAGTCCATGATAACTTGCATGAATATGTTTGCATGCGCTTGTCTTTCTCTGTCTTTGGGACTGTGGTTGTGTCTCAGTCTGTTTTGGGGATATGGTGCTGATGTGAGAATCAGTGCTGCTGTTTTTATTGTTCTGTATTGTGTTATGTCCAAAATGGAGCCTAAATCCAAAGAGGCATGGGTGAAAACCCTGACATATATCACACTGTATAAGATTCAGATTATTTTCTGCTGTTGTGATGAGTTGGATGGACTGATTTTCCTGTCATCTCTGGTTTTCGCCTCGTATTTCCATCCAGCCTGCTTTTTAAACTTTATTTATAAAACCATCCTACACAAAATCTGCAACCGCGTTCTATCTTTAGGCATTTAAATTGGCATTTAAAGCTTCTCTCAATCTGCTGTGACACCTGTTCCTGTGCTTTCAGACGTCGGCTTCATCCTTTCATTCTGCAGACAACCGGGCCGCCAGGCACCGGTGAACGACCAAACATTGTTCGCCGCGTCTGACGCAGGATTGCTGCAGCAGCATTTTTCGTTCCTTCTGAAGCCTCTGACAACAGACATTTGTGCCTTATTTCCGTGCCTACCGCAGATCCAGGCACGGGATGCGTCGGCATTGGGTAACATGAGATGTGCGGGGACTGCGGCCCAATTTGGAGTCCTGCTCCCATGATGCCGGGGAGCGCCTCATGGGCTTCCACCCGCCGACAGCCCGGCCATCCTCGATGATTCATTCATTCATTCATCTATTTTTCATTAAGACGCTGCTTAAATGCTTTTCTGTCATTGGACTGAAACACCAGACTCATTTTGGTCACATTAAGTCCTTTTGACTCCCTGGCTCAGCTTCTCCACTCTTTCCAGCTGCTGTGTCACCCTGAAGTTTTGCATGTGAAAAACACACTCAAACCTGTAAGATTACATTTATTTAGGAATAATTCAGAACATTAAGCTACTTACAGTGATTTAACTATTTACACAGCTGGGTAACTTCTACTGTATCAGTTCACGCTACGTGCCATGACCAAGGGCCCTACAGCAGGAGGTGGAATTCAAACTTCTTTAAGTGCAGGGTGGTAAACCGTTGTGCCTCCTGCTGCCCCCACATAAAGACAAATTCATGCTTCCTAGAACACCCTGTGCACCCCAAGTAAACAGCCACCAAAACTAATGCCTGAAGTCAAACATCTGCAGCATCAACGGTCCTCGTGATGCAAAAACAACCAATGGAGGTGTGGAGGCGGTACAGACCATCCAAAATGATCCAAAATGTCCACAGAAACACAGACACAGAAACATGCAAGGGGGGCATCGCTCTTCTCAGTCTCATACCCCCTCTGCTGACACACACTGCGATTGCAGTTTTACACACACACACACACACACACACACACACACACACACACACACACTCACCAGTTTGGTCCAAGCACACAGAGTAAAAGGTGTTTGCATGTTTTCAGGGTTTTCTCTAGTGAAATTCATTGTATTGCATTCAGATTTGAACGCCGAAGTGCGACACAGGTCCATTTGAAATGCTAAGCTAAGTTTAAAGCACATTTATTTTAGCCATGGCCCTGTCCTTACTACATAGCTTTTTGAGACCATTACCCCTGTTTTAATTAACCTATCAGTATATTAATTTAAAATAAAATAGAGCTTTTTACAACAGATGGAAATGCTACGGAGCACAGGGTGGGATCAGTCTCTACTCAGTGAGCGGTGTCTGTATGTTTTCCCATCATCGCATGTGTTTTCTCCCACTGTCTAAAGGTGGCTTTCAGGTCAGCTGGGGGTGATAAATTGTCCTTTGTGTGCGTGTGTTTTTTTGAAGCTTGTCTGTGAAATCACACCCTGAGATGAGTCTCCCACATGGAAGGGGAGCCGTACCGACTGTGTTTTTTGTCCTGTACTTTTGAATGTCTTAAGGGTGAGAGGTGACGTTTGGGAGCACTTAAGGGAAGACAAAGGAGTGCCGCTGTGCCGTAACGCAAGGATGACAGAGCACTTGCATCAGTCAGGGATGTCAAATGACTGAATAAACACAACAAAACTTATTTTCGTGAGATCCGATATTCCCTGTTGCCTTAATTAAGTTTATCGTTTTTTTTCTTTGTCTACAGGCAATAAAACCACCAGCGAAAGGCAACCCTCAAATGTGGTGCTGTGGTAGGAGAAAAACAACTGGCACAGCTCTGTGTGTGTGTGTGTGTGTGTGTGTGTGTGTGTGTGTGTGTGTCCTCCTGATCAATCATTTGTATATCAATTTATCACATTTATCAGGAACATTTATTCAAGTTGCTCTTTTAACCCCCCGGCTGGTAGGTAAGCAGTCTTCATAACCGGGTAGAAATCTGGTGCTGCTGTCATTCATTTCTCGCCCTGGCTGATAGTGGCCTGTCATCCAAGGCAGTGTCACAACACACTGTTTATCTCCAACCACCGGGACAGATGATGACACGCCTCAATACTGACCGTGCATTTTTCCATGTTCAGTCTTTTCCTTCACAGATAGCATGAACGCGCACTATTATTTCAACTTGAAAAACACCGAAGCGGCGAGACGAGCGTGGAGCTCCCACAATGCATTGCGCATGAAGAATACCCAGCCAGTCCTTGTGGCAGCACAACTAGCGGAAAACAGTCAGTGATTGAAAACTGCGTGACTCTTATCCAAAATAATGTGAACAGCACTAATGTAGAGCTGCAAATCTGATCCAAAATGTCAGCTGCATTATGGAAAGGAAAATGAGGAGCAGTCTGGAGGAAACAGAGATTAAAAAGGGGCAGTTACAGTGCTGGCGGTCCATGTTATGCCAGGATTTGTGGATTCGCTGCCTGTCATTTCACGTGTTGATGCTTGTTAATGTAAAAATAAAAGAGTACCTCAAGTAAAACCTATCTATCTATCTATCTATCTATGTAGACTAGGCATTCTGTTTCCCTTTTCTTGACCACTTGTGATGACAAAAATAAAAACAAAAAAAATTCTCAAAACAGCTGCAGCCGAAGAAGACAAAATACTCTGAGATGAGCTACAGCACGGCTGCTAAAAAAACTAGTCACCCACACAATGACTGTTGTAAATGCACTGTGCCTGAATTAAGACTGATGAAAATAGACCGATGAATAAGTAATGAGTGAAATGACTAAAATCCCTCTCACTACGACCCAAGTAACAAGCCTAGGGGTGATAAAGTGTGGCCTGTAAATATTTAATCAAAAATGTTTTTAGGAAAAAAGAATACAGCCGTGTGTCTCCTGACTCACCTTGCAGGAAATTTTGCTCAGCTGGGTGATCGGGTCGAGGTGGATGTGAATCGAAGGATGCGATGAAGAAGCAAGGAGGGTGATTCTCATGGTGCAGCTCGTTTCCTTATACCTGTGGCCGAGTAACCCAGCCTCCCGACCAGCAGGGGGCAGTAGCACCCGAGATGGAGAGCACGTCTTGGGTGCCCTCAGGTGGAAAGACATAATAATCGCTGTTGACAACCCACAAGTCAGTCCGCAATTAAAACGTCCGCCTGCACGGCAAAGCCACCCACCGTGATACCTTGTGACAGCTCCTGGCCATTAAGCAGCCGTAAGCAGCTGGCGCGCCTCTTTAGGGGGAAATAATGTGACAATGGCTGCGTCCCCGATGCCACTCCCCTCGTGGCAGCCGGGATGGGAAGGACTCAGCAGCCTAGGAACCTCTTCTTTTTGGATCCTGTGCCACAGGCCAGAGTGCAGGCCCTCGACCCCATAGCTAGCCGGCAACAGGTGGAACCACCAGTCAGGAGAGTGTTCATAATTTTGAACTCCACGCTCACAACCTTCCAAACAGCTCCTCGTGAAAAGTACTAGTTTGAATTAAAAAAGTAAAAATGACCTCTAAAATTTGGCTAAAAAAAAGCTTTTTTAAACATATCAGCATTGATGAGAACCCGAGCGCACGTGACATGCAAGGTGGCTTTCAAATGTCCGTTTCCTTCTTCATACATTCCTCCGTTTGCAATAGCGGACCAAACCTAATTGTACCCCCCCATCCTCTGTGATTTTGGCACGTTTTTGTCTGTGCCAGTCTGCTCAGGCTCAGACATTTGGATCCTGTTTCTGTCCTTATAAATCTACACTGGAATTCAGAAGGACGGTGAGCGTCACTTCGAGTGGCCTAAAGCTTTTAGCTCACTTTCTTGCAATTTAGACGTTGCTTTGATTTTAGTTATTTATTTATTTCTTAATGTCACAACTTCGACTTTCGACAAAGGTTTGCCGGAGATGCCAAAGCCGGCAAGCGTGAGTCAGTTTGGCAAGTAAAGCAATTACGTCAATGGCGATTTGTAGAGTCTTACAAGTAATACGTGCAACATTTCAACCCTTCTCAATGCTATTTATATATTTGTGTGTGTGTGTGTGTAATAATCGGAGATGTGCAATAGCTGTCTTTTCAAGCTTATGCGGCATTAGAAAAGTAGACTTTGTAAAATAAAGAATTTCGATCCGGAGGAAACGCGTGACGTTGACGTCGCCCGACAAACACAACGTGCGGCGAACAAGAGTCTCTGAAGTATCCGTTTTTGTCTGCGTGTCTGGTCACAGATGTCTAGAGTTTGTTAAATACGGTTTTTTTATTCTCAGGCACAGGACACATGTAATGCTAACCGACACCTAGAGCGATTGCGGCCTACGGCAATTACTGACACGCGCAAAGCCAGCATAAAAGCGGCGCGTTGAATGGCAACCGTCCCCACCGACCTCAGCAGACTCGAGCCGCCCGTCACGCGGCATAATGGCCATTAGCCATCAGCCGAGCCGCCTGGCGGAGCGCCGACACGGAGATTCGGGCGCGCGCCCGCGCCGTCGCTACGCTAATCCGCGATTCTCCGCTCCAATTATGTGCGCCGACGCCAGATCAAAGTCTAAACTATGGGGCGCGTTCTGGATTGCGGAGCGCACATTTCTCGAGGCATTAAATTGTGGCAGGAAGGCTTTTTAATTACGCCGTCTGTCAGAGGGTTCCCGCATGTTTGACATACGCTAAGGCTCCGCTTTACGATGCCCGTTTAACAATGTGTTTTTCGGCGGATTTACGCGCGACCGACGGCGGCGCTCTTTTGGTCGAGAGGGTCAAAAGGGTCCGTTTTCCTTTCTTCCACTTGACCAAGGGTTGCGGTAGGAACCGGACGTTAGGCTTCTACGGAGGCCTGCAAATGCTGCAGGGCGGCCGTTGTGCTGTCCTTGCGTCTGTACACGAAAAGGAGACGTGCGTGTCCTGCGGACCTGCGTTGCACACAAAAACACACTTTTAGTCGAGGTTAGCGGCAGCCAGCTAAACCCCATTGGCGCCGGCTCCTACGGTGCTGTTCTATAATAGTGCGCTTTTGTTTTAGCCCTTTAAGTAATTTAGAATAATAATTTATAATCTTTGGACAATTTGAACATTTTTTTAAACGTTATATGTTGCATACATTCGGTTTACAGAGACCGCATAGCCCATTTGACGCTCTCTGCAAAATTCATTAAAATGGGCCGCAGCGCATCGAAGTGTCCTGTTTATCCAAAGGATCAGCAGGTGGCGTAGTCTAGGTCCCAAAGCACCCAGACCCGAATGCCAACTCCTGTCAGTCCCCTTAAGGAAGGAACTTGCCCTGAGGTGATCCAGTAAAATGAACCCTGGTAAATCAAGGTAAAGGTCATACCAGAGCAAAGCATCAGCTAAGTAACTGAATATTATTCTGAATTAAGCTGGATCTTTCCACAGCAAAGAAGTGAGTGCACATGGTCACCTATAAGGCGAAGTCGTATTTTTCTCAGTCATGGCTGCAGAAAAGGCCCAAATGGTGGCTTCCTTTTGCCTCTGTCTGTGCTACAGCCACATCAGAATGACACTGACGTGGGATTCAGCTGCGGGGTTCATTTACAAAAGTGCAGTGAGACGAACCCTCAAAGAATGGACTTACGGGTGACATCATGTGCAGCGCCTGGTGCAAGGAGTGACCAGGCAGGGCGCAAGAGTGTTCGCTTTTTACGGCCCTTTCAGATTTTCCATAAAACAAAACCCGTCGCTGCAATCAGTCGGCAACAAACGTGAGCCAGGAACCACAGCAGAACACAGCATAGATGATCCCATCTTTAGTGTTTGTGGCACACAGTTTGGAGAAGTTGATGCTTTGTGTGCAAATGTGGCAAGACAGCCACACTGGACTACACAACAATCCATGAGTGGAAGCTGCTGAAACACTGATGCAGGCCGCACGATGGGCCTGGATCTCTATCTGCTCCATACTGTCCGGACCTGCAGTGGTGCGAGAGACGGAGAGCCCGCTGGGCGATGCGTACTGAAGGATGGACAGCTAGGTGGGCTACCACTTAACATGCAACGGCCACCGGATGCCACAGGGTTATTGGAGCAGCCTTCAAACCTTAAATCAGTTCCGACAGTCGGAGCCCGACGGGATTAATGAACTCGGTGGAAGCGGTGGAACGCAAAGGTCCCTGGGTATCAACGAATCGGATCACCGCAAATCAGGCCGGAACCCGACGTTGGAAAACAATTGATTCGGCCGTGAAGGCTGGGAAGACAAACCCGCCTCCCATCCTGGTGCATTTGCTGCATACGCACGGTTCCTTCGTACACGGGCATAAAGTTGCGAGGCCTGCTTTATAGCACTCCGGCGTCGCAGCAGCTTTGGAAAATGTGGACTGGCATAAAAGCAATATTCGTGAGAAACCGCTCTGAAATAATAACGACATCATTATAATATATTTCTAACAAAAAAGGAGGAGGTGGGAGAAGAATTATAACTCAGAACCGTTCCACCGCGATTCTACCCAGACAGGGGAAAATTAATAAAAGTGTAAAGATTGTTCCCTATAGAGGTGCATCATGAATAAAAGAGAAAGAAAACAATAAGTGGAGGATGATATTGCATGTGAGAGACAGACACAGAGTGGGACAGAGATTGAATGCCCTCTGCTGGGAAAGAATTATTTTTATGACTTTCTGTGTTTAGAGAATTGCGCTTCCTGCCATCGTAAGGATCCCAGATTGCCGCAGATATCTGCTGGAGCTTTTCGATGACTGTAGATGTTTACTGCTTTGTCAGTCACTTATGTCTTGGTGGGACCTGGTAACTTCCTGAACATTTACACTTTTGTTTTGCGCAAAAAGACAGTTAGGAGGGACACCCTTTGATGTATTTATAGGCTTGTGCTGTAAAAGTTTTTTTATTACTATCAAACTACTCTATTTTGGAATTGCAAGTAACCTGAAGTGATTTTTCAACATGGCGATGCAGTGGATGATGCTACCATCTGTCAACACCTAGTCTTTTGGGCAAAGGTTCCAGTCTGGCTTAGTCTTTCTGGAGTTCCCATGTTGTCCTCATGGCTTTCCTCAAACTATGGGTTTTCTCTTATAGTCCAAAGACATGTGCTTCTGTGTCTGCGTGTGTGTGTGTGTGTGTGTGTGAGAGAGAGAGAGAAAGAGAAAGAGAGAGAGACTACCCTGTGATGGCCTCTTCATGATGTACCCATCTTAGCATCCTGGATTTCCACACCACTGCAACCTTCATGGGGACCAGTGGTTGGTGAGTGTGAATAAAATGAAAAATATTCCAGAAATGATAATTTTGTGCTCATTATCACCCCGCTTCTCCTATGAGCACAATTGTTAACATGTTATTAAAGCATGGAACTGTACACAAGAGCTGTAAACATTGTGGAAGGGAGGTCAGTGAAGGAAGTATGTGTATTTCCCAATAACTGGTCGCAGGTCATTTTCACTCCACAACAAAGAGAATTTTTAGAAAATGGTGAAGACTGAAATGAACTGGCCTCCTGGTGGGGTGTAGCATTTCTAGGCCAGTGTCCTGTGCTTAGGGACAGACTCTGGACCACCATGGCCCTTGTTGGACAAGCTGTCATAAAAAGTATTTGAATGAGTTAGGGGAAGAAAATGCAACTGAAAATAGTCTGGGTAAAAAGTATATACATTTGAAAAATAAGGAGCAAATGTTCAGAGAGATTTCTTCATAAAACAAACGACATTTGCAGGAATCGTTCCCTCTTCCCAATCGTTGGTCCTAAACAGTGTTCTTTTGGTCCGGTCTGTTCCAAATCTGTCTTCCTCTGGCAGATTTCATATATCTACATTTATACACCAAACGTGTGAAAAAGCTGCTTTTGGTTAAGGCATATTTTGCACAAAGAATCTCCATTTTTAAAAAGTAATTTTAAACTGAACGCTCAGCAAAAAAAAAAAAAAAATCACTTTCAAGGAACTGAAAGTCAACAGGCTGAACTGCTACATTGCCGCGTGTAATGGCGCCCCCTAGAGTCCTCAGTCAAGATTTTCCTGACGGAAGGTGTCCAGAAAAATCGACCAAAAAATGCGATTTAAATAAATTCGTAGCATTTTATTAAAAATAAGCATACCTTTACATTATTGTTTATGACTATCAGAATCGAGACTGTGTTATTTAACATTTCTTATTACTGATTAATTCACTAAAACTTTATAATGTCTTCATTCTATTTTTCACATTTAGGCAAAAAAAACAATCTAAGATTATTGGACATCCGTATTTAATCTAAAATTTGCATATAATTTTCATTCGATGTGTATTATTATTATTATTATTATTATTATTATTATTATTATTATTATTATTATTATTATTATAATATCTTGCCAGTATACTGTGTTACGGATATAAAGCCATTATAATAATTTTCAAATAAAGTCAGTCCAACAAGCGTTCATTAACCAAACGTTAATTTTACAAAACTACGATTTTTCGCCGTTGTCCCCGGCCTGCCGTAAAGCGGTCGCTATTCTGTTGCAAAAACTGTCGCGCTGCTGCTCCCGGACGCTGCCGTTTGATGGAGACCGGTAGCTAGCCGGTAGCCACTTAGCTTAGTGTGTCACTGCAGCTGTACTGTGGTAAATAAATATAGCGCAGGACGCATTCCGGCGCGCCACTGTAATATATATGTCGTACATGTGATGTAAATAAGTTAACTTTCCAATAACATTAATGTTGTGCTGTGCCAAAGCCGCGGACTAAGTACCCAATGGCATCGTTCAACGGACAAGGTAAGGTGCCCTCAGGCTAAACAGAGGCACCTTTTTAAGGGTGAAAAATATCTCCACTCTCCTTCTTCTTGGGAAACTCTGGAATGCGATTTACTCGCAGGATTAAGGCTTTATAAACCTTTGCTTTTATAGATACAGTGTATCCCGTTCTAGTGCTCAGTAGCCGGAGGAGCTTTTACTTTTAGTTAATAACCATAAAAAAGTTTTTTTTTTTTTTTTTTTAATGGGAATTCCGTATTATGTAACATAATCGGAGTTTGTTGTTCAACTTTTAGGTGGTCCAGAAAGCGGGCTGTCCAACGCTATCTGTGTTTATGGTTTCACTGAGAAACAAATCAGACATAACAAATGGGTAAAACATGATGCTTTGAAATGTTAAATCAAATGCATGTTTGTTAAAGGTGTGGTTGACAAGTTGCTTTTTGGTACCAGCAGGGTCGGCGGGGGGCCAGATCTTGGTGGAGGTGGGCCCTGACATCCACATCTGTGGCATCTGCAAGCAGCAGTACAATAACTTTGAGGTGTTCCTTGCCCACAAGCAGAGTGTCTGCCACGTGCCCTCGGCCGAGCCGGCTGTCCCTGCCACCGTACCTACTCCCGCCGTCACAGGTGGGACACCCTGCGCTTGCTTCATTTACCACAGCTTACCCTGTTCATAAGCGCGGTTCCAGGGTGAAAGCGAAAAAAGCAACAGTGTGACCCATCTTCTGCTGTTTATACCTTCAGACAGATTGAAACATACAGCATATTTGAAGCAGTAGGTGGCATGGTGACTAAAATTGTCTGCTTGTAATGACCTACTCTGCAGGTTATTTACTCAGCTGTAAAAATGGGTAAATCACTGTAAATAGCTAACCCTCACCCACCCCCCCTTCCTATCACTGTTCTGTTCGGGTATAGAAATAAAAAAGCAGTCTGATGTACATGTCATTTTTTGCCCATAGATGCTGGCATATAATAACTTCTGGCTTCTGTCTTTTCCAGCTGGAAGCCCGTTGCAGATATTTTGCAGAGCAGGACCTTATATAGATTGCATTTAGTAGATGAGGTGCATGTCTGCACCACGTCAGCATTCTCTAAGAAGGTCAAACAAGCAGATGCCACAGAGAGCGATGCACCTGCCGGTGTTAGTGATGAACGAAAAGTAATTAAAAAATTATATGTCACAAAACTTGTCACATGTCACATTCAATTTAAAAACTTTTTGAGCAACAAAAGGCAATGTAGTACGTTTGCACCTCTGTGGACAGCCATGTTTACAGCTGTAAATGCATCTGGTGCTGAGCACCTTCCTAGATGAAGTGGTACGCGTCTTTATGCTGACTGCTTCGAAATAAAGCAGTGTGAGCACAGTCCTGCATATTTCATACTGGCAAGTTAACGCTATGGATTCCTAATTAAGGTGCGCCATCAGCAGCGGGATCGATGCGTGTGAACGGTGTATTTTCACACCTGTCAGAATATGCTACCTCAAGCAAGTGTCAGCAGAACCGTTTACGGCCGAGTCCATCGCATACAACAAATCCTGATTAATCTCTCAGAGTTTCCATGGAAACAGGCGTGCAGACAAGTACCGTCAGAAACCCGAGAATTCAGCCTAATTGTGTTTGCCACACGGCTAAATGTAAGCTGCAGTCACCATAAGAGGATCAGAGCGGTGTATGCTGTATGTCGTTTCTGAGTGTTTTTACTGCTTTATGTGTTTACATTCTTCTGCGTGATATCAGACTAGGTCTACAGACGTGTTTCAGGTTAAATGGTGACTAATCTGTGTGGCGTGTGTGAGTGTAGGTGTGTAACATTCCTCTGCTGTAGATTAGTTAATGGCTGTGGGAGGTGTAAGAGAGTTAAGTAACCGTACACAAAGGACTCAGGTAAAAAATAGTCATGAATTCAATTGTATAAAATGGGAGATTGTCTTATTTCAAGGTTGATGGGAAAACTATATTTTGCAGTCAATCTTCCTGTTACTGTGTGAAAAGAAAACTGGAAAAAATCATTTTATCTACAGGTGCCCCCCCTACTTATGAGAGTACCTGGAAATTGTAAGGTGAAGTCTCATAAGTCAGAGACGGAATTACCATTACGGCCTAAACTTTGAAAATTCCCACATGCTTGTCTCTTGTTACTCATAAATGCAAAAAATCAGACACATATTTAGTTGTAATCTGGTAACAGATGTTAGATAATTTCACTCATGTACAGGAAATCTCACAAGTCAAAGACTCAAATCTATTAGACATGTAGGCAATAAACTGATTATTACCAATAAAATGTGCACATAACAAATATCCTTTGTACTAAGAGGATAATAATGGTTTAATGATTCAACTTTGCCGTGCAGTCTGAGCTGTTATGAAAAAGGAACTGCAGACTGGAGTGTGGGAACACACGCTTTGTTTCTCGCACCATGTTTAAACAGCAGCACTCGCAGAGCGCAACAACACACCCATCCCAAAGCTCTTATACACAGTCAACACAGAGAGGGCCAACAACCCAAAAATAACTCTTCACACTGGTTAGACACAACTCTACAAATGTGCAGCAGCAATGCATTATGGGTGAGCTTCAGCTCCCCCTGTCAAAAGATGATGTTGGCAGTTGGAAAGGGAGCAGGAGGAGGGGAGACGGAACACCACTCATTATAACCTAATTCAGCAATAACCTCCACCAAATAAGCTCACAGGTCCCGAGAAGATGGACAGCTGACCGTGTAGCTTTGCAAATCTGTGCCGATGCTGCTCCTGTCAGATACATGGAGAGATGTGGGTATAAAACAACTTGCCATCTGGATTGTCTTTGTCAAACCAGATTCCAGCACAGAGTTTGTGTATGAAGAAACATACCAGACCTGCATTCCCAGAGGCGTCAAGAAGATCCCAACCAAAGCCCAGAAAACACCTTCCAAGAAGCTCAAGCCAGCACTGACATCAAAGAGGCGCAGCTGCTGCTTCTCAGGTGAGTCTTGGTTCTGTGTTTCTGGGCCAAATCACTTGCCTGTTGCTCCGTTGCCTGTTCGTTCCCTGCTGCCACGGGGGCATCACACTTGTCTACTGTTACGCCAACGTGCAAGTGGAGATCAGGTTAAGGTGTAAATCAGCTTTTGGAGTTTGCTGAGGCTCAAGTGACTGAGTGTGTGGCCTAAAGCTGAGCAGAAGGACTCTTTATTCCTATGTATGTTGTATTCACACCTTTTGCCTTCAGTTTGATTAGATAAACATGTCTTTGTATTCAGGTTGTTCTTTCAAAACTCAGTATGGCCAAAAGGACATGGAGCGGCATCTTAAGACGCACACAGGTAGGATTTAATCAGTTTTATGTTTCGAATGTTTCCAACCTGAGATCACTATAATTCTGAGTGGTTGTAGTGGCATTCATACCTAAAGAAAATTTTATTTATATATATATATGTGTGTGTGTGTGTGTGTGTGTGTGTGTGTGTGTGTGTGTGTGTGTGTGTTTTTTTTTTTGTTGGCAAGGTGGTTTTCATCTTGTACTTATATTTAAATGAGCTCATTTAGTGGAAACTTTTTTCCAAAGCAATTTACAATCTTAGTTATTCGCCTATTTATACAACAGGGTCATTTTTACACTGCTACTTCAGTATGATACAAAGCAGCATCTATAACACCTGGACAACATTAGCACTTTAGCATGGTCACAGTGCCACTATACTAATACTAAATGTATTTGCTACTTTAGACTCTACTTGAACAATGTCTCCTGACCAAACAGACAGCCTGTTCTTTGGTCATCTTGTGTCTATAAAGTTCCTTGTTGTTTACTCAGTTGCTTTGGAGAGAAGTATCTGCTAAATGAATAAATCCAATCTAACTGAGCTGAGGTTTATTTTATAGTTTTGTTTGTTTTTTCTTGCAACCATTTTGTCCAGCACCTTAGTGCATCTTCCTATGTACCAGTGGCCTCCTTGTCACTATGAAGTGAACGTTATTGAGCAAAGGAGTGAACGTCAGCAGGGAGCTGCTGTCGCACAGAGCTCACTAGAGGGCAGTCAGCGCTCAACTGCTGTACCGATTTACAAAACATGTTGCTCCTGATATCATCTGTCAGCTGGGGAAAAGGGCAGGGTTGTGGTCAAAGTTGAAGTTTTTACTTGCCTGTTTCTCAGTTATTGTTAATAGTGTCTTCTTTTTTTCTGCTCACCACTATGGAAACATTTTTGAAGAAATCATGAAAAGCATTTCTTTGGATGGCATGAAAAGATGAAAAAAAAGCATATTAAAAATTAAAAGTTAATCATTACAGTATGTGTTTAGGGTGACTTAAATCAGAGTAAGTTACCATTTGGTTGCACTTTTGTGCCTGGTATAAAATTATGGGTGTGTGTCTGTGTGCTCATGATTCTCTTAGTTCTAGCTAATCATTTGAGGAGTTTGACAGGTGTAACCAATACAGGCCTGTATATGAAAAAGCTTCTTTTTCACATGTACATTTAGAATTGGGATAAGGTCAATAATTATTTCATTACATTTATTTTTTTTCTACAATTTTGTAAATAAATCCAGAAGTTAATGATTTGTTCTTAAAGGTTTAGTTGGGTCTATAGGGTATCAGAGAGCACTACACTATTTACAAATATCATTCATGAAGAGTCTAGTCTGTATAAAATGTGTATTTTTTTAAACTTTGATTTCATAAAGTAAACTTGGCATGATAGCGTGCATGGACAGGCAAATGTGACAAAGCATTTTGTCACATTTGTTTAATAAGAACTTATTACATTGCGGTGTTAAAAAGGAGGATATAAACACTAACAGGGACACAAAATAACTACAGAGTGAGTAGAGCGGGTGGGTACACAGTTCCCATAAGGTTCAGTTTTCAAATGTGGTCTCAGTTTATGGTGCTGGACCAGATTGTGCAACAGCTTTTTGTGCATGCGCTATAAATTTTTGAATGCTTTCAACTTTCGTGGTCAAAGTTTAAATTTTTGTGGTGTCCAGTTGTGTTGGGTTGGAAAAAGGAATCAATGTGAAATCTTTACACTGATAGTAAGGTAAATATTTGTCTGACCACCCTTCTCTGTCAGTGTCAATAGTAAACACATTCACCACTTTTAAACATGTATATAGTTTGAATGGGTATTGTTTAGTTTGTTTATTTCTTGTTCCAGCACAATGGCCTTTTTGCGGAATACTGGCCTGGTGGTTCTGCTCACTTGTAATACGTTTATACATACTCTGAGCCTGCTTTGTTAACCACCATGACGGTAACCTCAACGTGAGGACAGCCAACGTCTGACACACACCCACCCAACGGTGACTCTTGCCATTGACAGGAGAGAAGCCATTCGAGTGTGATATGTGCCACAAGCGCTTCAGCCGGCGGGATAAGTTGAGTATGCACAGGCGCTCTCACACGGGTGAAAAGCCCCACAAGTGCAAGCTCTGCACCTATGCTGCCGCTGACAGCAGCAGCCTCAAGAAGCATCTGCGCATCCACTATGACGAGCGGCCTTTCAAGTGCCAGATCTGTCCGTACGCCAGCCGCAACTCGAGCCAGCTCACCGTGCACCTCCGCTCCCACACGGGTGAGTGTCCACAGTCTTCCAGGTCACAGATCAAACTGGTATTTAGGGTGGATGCTGGGGTAACCGGTAACACACTGAATCTGAGTAGAGTGAACAATCCACTCGCAATACGTATATTTGGACTGTGAGAGGAAACCTTTACAAATGCAAGGAGAACGTGCAAGCTTCACACAGACTGAACCAGATTTAATCCTGCAGCCTATGTCTGTGTTTTACTGAAGGACCCCATGTGGATCTTAAACTGTGACCTTCAGGTTAATAAACTACTGTTAGAACTGTCACCTTTACATTCGGAGATTGCAGATTCAAATCCAAAGGTACTTGGCTCCAGTAAAAATTACCCAGCTGTACAAATGGGTAAATCACTGAAGTAGCTTAAGACTGTAAGTTGCTTTGGCGAAAAGTATCAGATAATTAAATGTAGAACAACTACAGTGTGGTGTCAAGAAAAGTTCTCTTTCTATTTGGATTTAATCCTTGAGATGTGTACTGCGTACTGATTGTTAGTGTGGTGTATAAATATAAATGTTGCTGGGAATAATTTTTTGTCTATGTATATTTGTTTACCTGCCACTTTTCTCCAAAGTAATTTTGAGTAATTTACCCATTTATATAGTAGGGTAATTTTTCACTGTAGTATTTCAGCCTGAACTAAGATTTGAACTTGGGTCCTTTGCATGCAAGGTAGCAGCTACAACTTTAGCTAGTTTAATGCTGTGAGTTAAATCTTTAAATGTTTTTTGTGTGTCTGTGTGTCTGTGTGTTGGGGGGCGGTTTTGTCTGCAGGAGACGCCCCATTCCAGTGCGATCAGTGCGATGCCAAATTCAAGATCAACTCGGACTTGAAGCGTCACGCTCGCATCCACTCAGGCGAGAAGCCCTACCAGTGCGACTTCTGCGAGTACCGCTGCGCCATGAAAGGCAACCTCAAGTCCCACGTGCAGATAAAGCACGGCACATCAAACTCATACCGCTGCGGCCAGTGCGAATTCCAGTGCACCAGCAAGATGGCACTGCGGCAGCACTCCCGCGAGCACCGACCCACCCAGCCAGTCAAGTGTCCCAAGTGCAGCTACTCGTGTGCCAGCAAAGGGGCACTCAAGATCCATGAGCGCATCCATTCAGAGGAGCGGCCCTTCAAGTGCGACGTCTGCAACTTTGCCACTAAGCAGCGCAGCAATCTGGTCATCCACAAGAAGAAGTTCCATTTGGATGGTGTCGAGCGCGGAGGTGGCAAGATGGCCCGAGGGGAGGAGGCACCACGCCCAGCCAGCTCCCGCTACCGGGCCAAGCTGGACGCGGCACGTGCCTTCGCCTGTGACCTCTGCGATGCATCGTTCGTGCGCGAAGACTCCCTGCGCAGCCACCGGAAGCAACACCGTGACTCCCAGGCAGCTGTGCTGCAGCTGCAGGCAGCACCCCGTGACTCTCTGCTGCCCCCTGATGGTGGGACCCTGCAGGCACCCACCCAGCTGTCCGCGTACATCGTGGGCCATTCAGCTGGGGTGGATGCACAACAGGCCAAGTCGGGGCCTGTTGTTCTGGGCACCGAGGGGCCAGACCTGGTGGTGGCACCCATGATCCAGCAGGTGAGTCTGCTGGCACCAGTCCAACACATCCTGCCTCACCACGGGGAGGTAGGTGGCGGGCTGGAATCCCAGACAGTGCTGCTCACCCACCTAAGTTCTGGAACCAGCTCCGGAGACTCCCTGCACCAGGCACTCTTGCACACCGCCACCGTCAGCACCCCAGACTCAGCCGCCACCCAAGCCTTCATCACAGCTTGCTCCGACCTAGACGGCCTCAATGCCCTCATCCAAGAGGGTGGCACCGAGGTCACCGTGGTCACTGAGGGCAACTCTGGCGTGACCACCGCACCTGTCACCGCCATCTCTTCGTCCCAGGGCTTCTCCAAGCAGAGCGTGGTGGCGGGCCCCAGCGACTCTGCCCCTGGTCAGGACACGGGCCTCTTGGTGCCCAACTTGAGCATCAGCTCTCAGGGTGTCATCATCCACAGCCTACCTCTTGTGGTCTCTGCATCCCAGCAGGTCTCACCTCAGGGCATGTACCCAGACGCTCACACACTTGACGTGGCCATTGAGGAGTGACTCACCTGCCGTGCTAACACACAGTTATTTATTTTACCCTTTGGTCATTTTTCTCAAAAACAGGAATCATTTAACAAAAACATTCAACACTTGAAAAAAAATCACATTCCCATCTACTTAATTTTCAGAGGTTAGGGTTTTGGCTTCGGTTGCACTTTTGTACAGCAAAAAATGTGTCATCAAGTCTGCTATTACTTTTGTCTAACATAAAACCCATAAAATGTGTTTAAATTTTTTCTGTGTCGGTATTATTGGCTCCTCAAGGTCTCGACTGGTTTCACCAGTGAGCTGTTACTGGGAAAAGGACCAGTTGGGCCCCATCGACGACAGTAAATAGTTACAAGCTCTACTTGTTCAGACTTTCCTCTGCTTCGTTTTTGTTCCCTTTACTGTTTATTGATAAATGATTTCATGAGCAAGGTGGAGTCAGTGCTTCTCCTTATGCAGGGAGATTAAAGTGAAGTGTGTTTGGTTGGCGGTGACTTTTGTTTGGGTCTAAATTGGTGTCACCAGTACTGCACCAATTTAGACCCAAAGACTACATTTGTATAAGATGAGAAAAGTTGTACACCAGTTGTTGTTGTTTTTGTGTTGTTTTGCTGTCCTTCATGTAAATTTTTTTTTTTTTTTATAATATTTTCCTTTGCTAGATCAAAGCCTCTTCCTTTTTCTCGAACGTTCATCACAAAGTACCGTGGTGATAAGCGATGTCCGATACGAAGATGGTTTTGACGGATTGTTGGGCTTGATGCTCCCACAACGTGGCAGCGGCGATCACACACGTTTCATCTCAGTGAGAAGTGTAGAAGGTTCCTTTGGGGTGGTTTTGGTTGCATACGTGAAAAAAAGTGTGCTGTCTGGGTGGACGGAAACATTTCTGGCCTCTGGTATGACCAGGAATTCAAGCAGCATTTCAACCCCCTGACTGCCATCAGAAATGTTTTAATTGCAAACAAAATGTTTATTAAATACTTTAGAAAATGCTTTTTGTAAGGCTGCTCAGCCAGGAAAAGGGACTGAAACGCTTTCATCCATAATAAAGTAAGGAACAATTTTTATTTTTATAGTTACTGATGTTTTAGATGCTTTTTGCAAATCTAGATTATATACCATACATATAGGTTTGAATTTTAATGAGTGAAAAATGCATTATAGCAAAACCATGTAAGATGTGGTCTCTTGACCAGCACCTGGATTCCTGTGTCATGATGGTGGTGGCAAACTTTTGACATTGAATTCATGTCGACTGCTCTAATTTTTCTCAGACAGCTTCAACTTTTTCTTAACCAAAAATGTTTATGTTGCATTTTTTGAGGAAGTGGCTGTGGTTGGAGATCATCTCGCTCCACACCTTTAACAACAGGACAGAAACAAATGTCAGCTTGATCTTTATCTCATAGGCACTTATCATAATTGTAACATAGATGTTACAGAGCTGCGCCATTTCAGTTACCCACTGATTCTGCTGCAGATTTACTCTTACTGCTGGTTATAGAGCTCATCGGCTTCAAAATGATCAGTAAATGGACTCAGAGGTTCTACATGAAAGGATTAATTTTCTTGTGATTCTGCTGGAAGGACTTATTTACCATGAACTGAACTGTGTGTTTAGAGCCTTATGTAACACACACGAGGGAGAGCGAGTGGCTCTGGTGAATTCCCTTGCAAGGGTTAATGACCTTTTCTCCTATCCTCAGGGTTTATGATGCACTCTTCCTCTGCATGGTTCCAGTTCAGCCTGGTCCAGTTCTCTTGGTGAGTCTTGCTGGTAAAGCCTGAGGCCCGAGCATCTATCATCGCCGTCGTGTTTCACCTGTGAGGCCTGAGTGCTCTTGAACCCAGTCTCAGCCCCAGGGTGGTGGAATGGCTCCCTCTGCCCCTCACAACTGCTGAATTGCCCTCTCCAATTACCCCTCTTTCAACCCCACTTCCCTCCCAAGCTCCTGAAACCTTCCCGAGTGAGTTCTTCGTTACCTGCTACCATCCACCTGTTCTCTTATTTCTATGTCACCTATGTCACATTCACAGGTAGCTGCCAGTGCATGCAAACAATGACTGTATGTCTTCCATCCATTTTTCTATCCTTAACAACTTTTCCAAGTCACAGTTATGACAGTCCAGAGCCTATTCATTGTAAAGTAGCCACACACTCACATATTAATACTGTAGTATTTACCTCTTAACATTAACTAAGGTGACTTACGGTACATATATGAACAAGGTTCTCATCCTGAATTTTAACATTAAATTTACCTTGCTGTATACATGGGTAAATCAGTGTAAGCAGCTTAACACTGTAAGTCTCCTTGGAGAAAAGTATTAGATATATTAAATGTAAATGTAAAAAGTTACAATTTGACAAGGCTCACAAATGTATCTTTTTTTTCTGCAACTGTAAAGCTTGCACCTCAGAGGATATCTTCATAATGTGCGAAATTCAAAGTAAAAATAATAATTAGGAGGCAAAACAGAGCGACAAGACAGTTAGGCACGTTGGGCCTGCGCCCATTTTCACCACTAGGGGTAGTAAAGCACCTCTGAACATGGCGTCTGGTGATGGGGTTACACATCGCCAGGTACAACGGCAGCTTCGCTGTAGGTGAGGAAGGAGTTGCGGGAACCTTTGTTTCCTGGCCTGCGTTGGAGAGTGTGTGTGTGTTTGTGTGGCAGTGCGAAGTGTGGGCCGTACAAACAGGGTGGCAGGAAAGATAAGAGCAGGAGTACCGCTAACTGCCCACTGTGTGGCCTGGAGTCGGTTGGTGTCGCGGGAAGCATTAGGGACCCCCCCCCCCCCCCACGCACACATATACACACAATCACACACCTCTGTTTCACTGTTCATATCGCATACTTTTGCCACTTTCCGTGAGCTGTTAAGCCAAACACGCTCGTCTCGTTGTTACAGTTTCCTCGGCATGCAGTTTAAAAAGCAGAGATGAGAATGAACAGCAGGAGGTGTACTGGTCAGAGCTGCTGCCTTGAACTTGGAGGACCCAGGCTTGAATTCCAGCTCCTGCTCTAGGACTCTTGATCAAGGAGATTACCTTGATAGAGTAAAAGGTACCCTCTTGTACAGATGGGTGAATCACTGTTGCGAAATGCATCCTCTAAATAACGAATGTGAAGATGTGACTGACGCAAAACTTCTCGTGCACGCTTATAGATCGTAATCTCAGGCTTTTTTTTTTAACTATATGTCAGAGGTTGTGTCGGGGGCCGTGTCCATCTCTGTTTCTGCATCTGTCAGTGTGGCAGTAGGACCTTGAGGGTGATGACTGCGATAAGGACCAGTGGCACCCAGTTTGACTTGTTAGGTTATCAGGCTGCAGGGATCAGCGTGGAGGTGCAATGTTGCCCAAAATGATGACGCTTGCGCCATGATGTCAGTTGCGAGAATATGAGCTTCTCCACAGACTGATAACAAACCTGCGTACGCTGCAGTTTTGTGCACACAGATTAATTGTTTATATGCATGGATGTCACTTGTGAGCAACTACCTCAACTAGGACACCTCAGCACTGCCTTTGTCTCCTGTTCCGTAGAGCCAGCTGTGCTTCTATTGTCTCTCTCGAGTCATTTTCCTGCCCATTTAGCCAATGCTTTACTCCGACAAGACTTACAGTGATTTAGCCATTTGTAATGTTGGGTGATTTTTCCTGTAGCAATTTAGGGAAAGTACCTCTATCATGTGTCCGACAGCAGGGGATTGGACTCAAAACCGGGTCTGTTGAGTGCAGAGTAGCTGTTCTAACCACTGCTCCACCTGCTAGAGTAGTGGATAGAGTTGTTGTCCCAGTAGAGTTGTTGTCCCAGCCCAGTTTGTCCTACTACAGTACCATTGATTAAGGTACTTGCCCTGAACTGATACAGTAAAACTTACGCAGCTGTTTAAATGGGTAAATCACTGTAAATAGTTTAATACTTTAAGTCTCTTTGGCAAAAAGTATCAGATAAATCTCTGTATCTACAAAGCTCAAACCATCTGTTTGTTCTTTATGCACAGCTTTGTTTTTAAAGCCACAGACTTCATACAACTATTTGGCAGAGTGGCACTTCCCACCCCGAGGGAGGTTTTTGTGTAGAAAAGTTTATGAAACATCAAATAGGCCACTTGGAAACTTAACGTTCGCTCTTCGAAATAAGGCTTGGAAATGCGTGAATAATGTCATCCACAAAGCAAATGTTACACTGAGCATGATGCTGACGCACTTTCTCTCTCTCTCACACACACGCTGTAATGGATGCACAAATAAAAAAGAACAGATTTATAGGATCTGCACAAAGTGAAAGTTTAAATCTTAAGAAATTATACATACTGTATCTTACATAAGGCTTTGCACTCATTAGTTACATAAGGATAAAAGTAAAGTTTGGTGATTTGTATTTTATTACATTTCTCCTTTCCACTGGGCTACAACTGTTGCATCGCTCTCTGCAGAATCCGCCTGACCAACAAGTCTAACAATACTTATGTACTAAATGTACCACTTTAAGGTTAATGGTGATACACTACATGGTCAAAAGTATGCGGACACCTGAGCATCACTCATATGTGCTTGTTAAACATCCTATTCCAAATCCATGGGCATTAATATGGAGTTGCCCCCTCCGCCCTTGTTTTGCAGCTATAACAGCTTCCACTCTTCTGGAAAGGCTTTTCACCAGATTTTGAAGCCCGGATGTGGGGAATTTGCGGTCATTCAGCCACAAGAGCATCAGTGAGGTCGGGTGAGAAGGCCTGGCCTACAGTCGGTTTTCTGGTTCATCCCAAAGATTTTCAGTGGGGTTGAAGTCAGGGCTCTGTTCGGGCCACTCAAGTTCTTCCACACCATCCTGGGCAAACCATGTGTTTATGGAGCTCGCTTTGTGCATGGGGGGGACACAGTCATGCTGAAGCAGGAAAGGAGCTTCCCCAAACTGGGGGTATGAAACTGAAAGCACAGAATTGTCTAGAATGCCTTTGTATGCTGTATGGGCGTGGCTGAAACTGCTCAGCTTTGTCCTTGGAAGGGGGCCTACATATAGTGCCATGCAAAAGTTTGGGCACCCCTGGTTAAAATTTTTGTTACTCTCAATAGCTAAGCAAGTAAAAGATAACCTGACTTCCAAAAGGCATTAAGTTAAAGATGACACATTTTTAAAAATATTTTAAGAAACATTACTTTTTTATTTCGATCTTTTACAGTTTCAAAATAACAAAAAAGGAAAAGGGCCCGAAGCAAAAGTTTGGACACCATGCATGGTCAGGGCTTAGTAACACCCTCTTTGGCAAGTATCTCAGCATGTAAACGCATTTTAGCCACCTAAGAGTCTTTCAGTTTTAGTATTTGGGGGAATTACACCCATTTTTCTTTGCAAAAGGATTCTAGTTCTATGAGATTCTTGGGCCGTCTTGCATGCACTGCTCTTTTGAGGTCTAGTCACAGATTTTCGATGATGTTTAGGTCAGGGGACTGTGAGGGCCATCCCGAAACCTTCAGCTTGTGTCTCTTGGGGTAGTCCATTGCAGATTTTGAGTAGTGTTTCGGATCATTATCCTGTTGTAGAAGCCATCCTCTTTTCATCTTCAGCTTTTTTACAAACAGTGTGATGTTTGCTTCCAGGATTTCCTGGTATTTAATTGAATCCATTCTCCCCTCTACCAGAAAAATGTTCCCCATGCCACTGCCTGCCACACAAACCAAAAGCATGATCTTTCCATCGCCATGGTTAAAAGTTGGAGAGATGTTCTTTTCATGGAATTCTGCGCCCTTTTTTCTCCAAACATACCTTTGCACATTGCAGCCAAAAAGTTCTATTCTGACTTCATTGGTCAACAGGATTTGCATCAGTCTTGTTTAGATGTTTATTTGCAAACTTTTGATGCTGAATTTTGTGGTGAGGACACAGGAAAAGGTTTCTTCTGATGACTCTTCCATGAAGATCATATTTGTATAAGTGTCGCTGCACAGTAGAATAGTGCACCACCACTCCAGAGTCTGCTAAATCTTCCTAAAGGTTTTTTGTGGTCAAACGGGGGTTTTGATTTGACTTTCTAGCAACCCTACGAGCCGTTCTCTCAGAAAGTTTTCTTGGTCTTCCAGACTTCGACTTGACTTCCACCGTTCCTGTTAACTCCCATTTCTTAATTATATTACAAATTGAGGAAAAGGCTACCTGAAAACACTTTTATATATTTTTATAGCCTTCTCCTGCTTTTTGGGCATCGGTTGTTGTAATTTTCAGTGTGCTAAGCAGTGGCTTAGAGGAGCCCGTGGCTGCTAATTGTTGGGGCAAAGCTTGAGGAGTCAGAGTATTTATAAAGCTTTGAAATTTGCATCATCTCGCCTTTCCTAATGATGACTGTGAACAAGCCAAAGCTCCAAGGAACTACTTAAGGTCTGAGACCTTAGCAAAAGTTATCTGAGACCTCAAATCTCTTGGGGTGCCCAAACTTTTGCATGGTGCTCCTTTCCTTTTTTTCCACTCTAAAATTGTACAAAACAATAATAACACTAATTTTGCTTAAAATGCTGAAAAGAATTTTTCATATTTAACTTTATGCGTTTTGGAGATCAGTTCATCTTCTACTCACTTATCGATTCACAGTAACGAGAATTTTGACTAGGGGTGCCCAAACTTTTGCATGCCACTGTACTTTTGGCCATAGAGTGCAGATAATGTGCTGTTACTTTTTACTTTGCCACTTTTTGGCCTGGGTAACACAGGCTAGCTCAACCAGTGGAAAATAAGTTATCAGAAACGGTCAGTTTGTAACTTTCCAAAAGTGCTGTGCTCCATTTTGCCTGTGACCCCACCGGGCTTCTGGTTCCGCCCACAGGCTCACTGACTGACTGTAACTGCGTCCCTGGCATATTGAGCGCAATGCAGGAACCGCAGGAGGTGATTTCTGATACATTTCTTTGATCTGTTATCTGCAGCCTTGCAGCACCTAATCCCCCGCTCCCCAGAGGCAGACAGGAAGGGGTGACCTCCTCTCACACACTCAACCTGGTGCCCTGAGGGGAACTTCTTTGTCACACAAGTGTTTTCTTTTTCATACTCGGATACAGTGGACTCTCTGGGATGATTCCATTGCTCCGAAATGTATTTGTATACCCAGGAAAATTCTGCATCGGTTTGTTAATGATCATCTGTGTTGCATCTTTATTAAAGATCAAGACAGTATGTGGTTTGCATGGCATTAATAGGATAGAGTAAAACAGACCATTATTAATCCTCCTAAAGCTGGACAAAAAGGATGCATAACAAGGTGCAAAACAGACAAACAAATAGCAGTGATAACAACAGAGAAGTTTCCGGCAAATGAGAAAGAACGTAACAGCTGACGGGTCCTCGTACATTTAATGGCATAAACCTCTATGTTGGGTTTCTGGGTGTGGTTGAGCCTTGTATCAGTAGCATCTTGACCTCCAAGAAATGATAAAGCTGTAAAAATCACTGAATTGCTTATTTATTGCACGCTTTTGTGCAGTCAGTGTTTTTGCCATTTCTGCTTTGTTTGATCTCTTTGTGAATCAGTCCATTGCATTTTTTAGTATGTGCAAAATGTACTCTGAGGAAGGTATTTGGGTGCAGGATCTTGGCCCGAGAGGACTGAGGAAGCCAAATTTGGGCCCAGGATATGGCCGCTGCTTCTCACACTCTTCCTTCCTTCCTTCCTTGCTGTGTTTGGGACATCAGGCCTTTGAATGGGGCTGTAAATGCTGAACAGAAGAGCGGTTTCCAGCAAGATGCACTGTTGAATGGGTGTGTGGTGAGCACGCGTCCCGCCCACCACACAGAGCCGCTGCTGAGCGGACGTCACACCATCACACTCCGAGTGAGATGCCCATCTGAACGGGCTGCTGTGCGTGGCAGAGAAATCTATCGGCGTCACATAAGTACGCTATGCATGCGACGTTGCTACTCCCACTTCTTCACTAAGGCACCGCTACAGTGGGACCAGGGGGTGCTGTGCTACCTTCATTACTCTGACCACGAGGACAGAGGGATGGACTTTACTAAGATGCAGAATCAACAGTGCTTTTTTTTTTTTTTTGGAAATATTAAAACATATTATGTGTCAGTGAAGTTATTTTCCTTTTAAAAATGAAAGTTTTCCTTATATAATGTTTTTAAAAGGTTTTTGCTATATTTATAACTTTTCTTTTTTTTTCTGGAATATATTTGAAGTCCCTGAGTAGTTACCTATGATGGATGGAATATTTTTGCTACTGTCTGTGAATTCTAAAACTTGTAAAATCAAGGTCAAGAAGATAAGGATAAAATGTACTCTGTCTTTTCCACATTTAAACCTACTTGCAATATATATTAGGTATGTGGCTGGTTCTGGCTGGTGGTGTATTGGGCTGGAGAATGATTTCTTGGCACTCAGCAGGTTTTTTTGTATCATCAGGGCATCATCTGCATGCTGTAGGGTACCAGTGCACTGACCTGGTGCTTCCATCCCTTCATGGACAGCCTGGTCTTTCTCAAACAGAAGGACAGCGTGCCATGTCACCAACCACCTCTGGGTGTTTCCACAACCATGACGGCACCTTTACTTGACCCCAGGAACCTATATGGTCTCCATCTTTCACACCAGTAGACCATCTCTGGGGTGAGGCTGGGATGTTAGCAGAATGAAGGTGATGCCAAAAAAATCTGCAGAAATTGTTTGAAGCTGTCAATCCAACAAGGAGGCAGAATGGGGTACTTAAGTGTACCTAATAAAGTGGCTGGTGTGTATGTGTGTTTATATACATATTTATAGTGCAACTTAAGATGTATGGGGGAACTAAACTAGTATTAACAGTGCTTGATGGGGTTTAAACACAAGTTGAGGACACAGTGAGAAGATTTTTTTACACAAATATACGCATGTAAGCATGTAAACAATAAAAAGTTTGGGTTCCACAGAAATTCTACATTTTTTTTATATACTGAGAGAAAGGAAAGAAATGAGGTTTACGTGAGCAGGGTAGTGCCCGTGTTCCTAGTGTTTATTACAGGATATTAAAAAAGCCTACATGGTTTCTACTTCAAACTGGTTTAGCGGCACACTGTGATTTTCCACAACTCTGTGTCATGTGTGCTGGATTATTGTTATTGTTTGTTTGTCTTTGCTCTGTTGTTCTCTCTCTGGCCTCCATGCGCTCAGGAAGTGGAGCGCCATGCCTGGGGTCCTTTGTTTTGCCATGAATGGGGTCATTCTGTGGCCATTGTTGAGCAGCCCCTTGGGGGAGGGGGGCAGAATAGGTGTCATTTTTTAACCAGCGGTAACTGAGAAGGTGCCGGAAACTGAACAGTTAAACCTCCCTCTTAAAGTGCAGTGCCGGTCCATCGCTGTCCCACAGATTAAAAGCATGTTCAGTTTCACAGATACTCATGTGTCGCCAGCAGGTGGCGTAGTGGTTACAGCTGCTGCTTCGAGGTGCCGCAGTTGTGGGTTAAACCGTTGCATAATTTAAATATTTATTTCTCACAGTTGCTGCGTAAACTACAGGAGACAGCAGGTGGCGCAGTGGTTAGAGCTTGCACTCAAATGAGCGCTTTCTACCTTGATTGATGATAAATTACTGTAATATTTAATTTTATGAGAAAAGCATCCATTAAGTGAATTAATAATGCACGCTCAGAGGCCATTTTAGTAGGTACACGTGTGTGTTTACACACGCAGCTCGCCCTGCACTGTGGCTCTGCACGTGGTTCTGTCTCTCAGGATATAAACACACAGGCCAGGTCTAGAGGCCCAGTTATTGTCTGAATGGCCATGGGATGGACAGGATGTGGGGTCTAATGATTGAACACGGCCTGACCACCGCTGTCGATTGCTCTGGTTCCAGAATTTTAGACACAGCCAACCTTGAGGGGTTTTTACATACTACAACTCCACCAACATGGCAATACTTTACTTTACTACAGTAGCCTGTACTGTCCCACTATGTGGCATCAAACCTGCTGCAGAACAGCAAGAACAACAAACCCTGCAGAAACACGTGCATTACCTTGTTGCTGAATCCCTGCTGCTCTGTAGTGAAAAGAGGATCCTGTTACACAGGTGTACCTAATAAAGTGGCCTCTGAGGGTAGGTTTATCACGACTGTGTTTGGCTGGGATTATCGGTATTGTGAGGGAGAAGCGGTAAGTTAACAGATTTTGGGTGAAGAGTGTTGGTGTTAATAACCTACTTAAAGATGTATCTGTCCCCATCCAGTCCGGCCACCACCATCCAGACCCTCCACAATGAAGGACACAGGTTCAAATCCCACTTCCACTGACTACAGAGGCTCACGAGTCTCTGCATGTGAACAGCTGTCCTGTTCATGTTCAGTGTGTGTTTCGGTTCAGGCTAGTGGGAGATAGCGGGACTCACACACACTATAAAGTGAAACAACGGGCGGCTGTGAAGCAGCACCGGCACCCGGCTCGCATCAAAGCCACTTGGAAAACAGGCGAAGAACAAAACAGACCCGGCGTCGTCCATTAGCTGCCCGGTCGATAGCGGCAGCGAATGCAGGCAAAACACGCTCGATTGAAGAGCACACTTTTGATCTCGATGGCAGGTGTTCTGCTTGTTATGCCTGTAAATTGAAATGAATTTGGTCGATGCCACAGCACCCAGTTTTGGGGGGGATGAAAATGTCCTCAGGCAGCTGAAGGCCAAACTTCATAACCAAACGGATGACCTCAGCGGAGACGCCGCTGCCTTAGACAAGCAGCCATTAGCAGGAAAAAGGACTTCTTATGACGGCCTCATATCATCTGAGCAGGAGGCAGTGGCTGATGGGAGGATGGAGGCCTGATGCTCAGACAGCAGCTGGGCAGGAGATCAGATCTTGACTCACAGAAATGTTGTCTCTTACCTTTCTGACAGGTTCTTACAAAGTGGTTCTAGATGTCACAAAGCACACAGTGACCGTGCCTCGTGTGAGCCAGCAGAACGTGTGGAACGCTGGTTAGAGCTGGCACCTGGCACTCACTCCAAGGACCGAGGTACGAATCCAACCTTCTTCTCTAGCGCCCTTGATCAAGGTTGCTACCCTGACTTGATGCACTAAAAGTTACTTTGCTGTTTAGATGGGTGGCTCACTGTAAGTTGTTTGGAGAAACATGTCCACTGGGGGGGGGGTCCACCCTGGCCCTTGCTGTCTACCTCTGGGTTTGGGGGTGGGGGGGAGAAGAGGCCCTGCTGCTGTGTCTGCAGAGGCGCACGAGGTGCCAACTGAAATCATGGCCTCATTCCCACATCAGGGACTTCAGTCCATTTACAGGTTTTTATTTAGCAGGAGCTTTGCTTCAAAGTGACATGCAGTGATTTTTTTTAACCTGTTATTTAGCAGCACCTTCATCCAGGTGACTTATAGTGTTAGATACACAGCAGCTAACTCTTTGTAACCATTTACACAGCTGTATAGCAGAGCAGTGTAACATACACACACACACACACACACACACACTATGGTCAGTTAACAGTCACCAATTCACCTTAAACACACATGCTTGGACTGTGAGGGGAGCCTGCACAAACACAGGGACAACCAGTTTCTCACACACCCCCGTTCAAGGAGATGTGAGGCACCAGAGCTACCTGCTCCTCCACCATCCCAACTGGATCTTTTTCTGATTTTTGCCACATTAAGCTTTTGCTATCTTTCATTTTGGCTCCTTTGTTTTATTTGTGCCGTTTCATCTGCCATCCTCCTAAAATGAGCTAAACAGATGCATCAGAACCACTTCCCTCCATTGCCATTAAAGCACTGCCGCCGCCACCCACTCCCCCCCAGGTTATTTTGGTCACAGGGCTGGGGGGGGGTGTCGGCCTGCAGCCATAAGTGGCCTTGCTTCCTTGAGGGGGATTTGCGCTGAGTTGTGGGTGATGTTGGGGAATGGAACCCCACCAATTCTGGTGTGGCCTGTTAAGGTGGAGGCACCGAGAGGGGGTGGGGTTGATGCTGATAACCCCCCACCACCTGGGTCTCTCCAATGTGGGGCGTACCACCTCCTGGAGGGTTCCGGAAGAACTGCGTATGGCAGATCGCAGGGATGCAGTTGTTGACCGTTTAGTCCCACATTTTACAGCCCACAGCGGCTGGTTGCAGTTCCATGCTAGTTTCATGTCCATTTCTCTTTTTAACTGTGGTTAATTAACAAAGCGCATTTGCTTTGACTGACCTTCTACTTTAAATGCTGACTTCGACTCTCAATGCCCATCTTTATGTGTTTATTATCCTTATTGCCCTCTTTTTACTTGCATGCTGACTAGTAGCTGTTTCTGTCCTTGTCCATGTTGCCTGGTGTCTTCATGCTGTCTGTTTACTGTGCTGCGCACCGTGTTTCATCGGGGTATAAATGAAGAATGACAGCAAAGTGGACCTTACAGAAGTACTGCATCCCATGTGTACTTTTACCATCTTTTAGTCTCATCCAGCAGCAGTAGGGGGCCCAGTTGTAACAGCGGCCACCTTCGGACTGTGAGGTTTGAGCCCCACCTTTAAGATATTCGCCCGGAATTGACAGAGTAAAAATACCCCGACTGTGTAAATGGGTTCATCGCAGTGCGAAAAAGCATCAAGGAGGAAAACACTAAACAATATGAATTTTTCACCCTAAAATTAACAAAACTGTTTCTAGGTTTGTTCTCACATGAAGACCAGGCGGGTGGGAGAAGCTCCATTATACTGAGCACCAGATAACATCTAAACCAAACATCAGTCAGCCCAAGAAAGGAGGCTGCGAATGCGGGGAGGCCGCGGCGCCCCCTGCCTGTCCCTGACGCGTCGAAACAAAGGCAGCGTGTGAGAGAGACGCTTCACACATATGCAAGCATGAGTCAGGGGGAGTTTTTCCGAGGGACAAGCAGGGCAGGACAAGGGAGAGCTTTGCTGCGCAGTGACCTCCAGTCTGCATGACCAGGCTGGGCCTGCAGTGTCACTGTCACTGCTGGTCTTTCTGGTATGTCAACAGATGTTCAGGACAGACTGGACCACCCCCTCCCTGTCAGCATTAAAAGGAAAGAGGGCCCCCTCTATTATTATTATTATTATTATTATTATTATCATTATTATTATTTATTGTTTTAGTAGCAGCAGTATATTAATCATAGCTTACAGTTCAAATCCCACCTCCTGCTATTGTACCATTGATCAAGATATTTACCCTAAAATGGTCTGGTAAAAATGACCCTGTTGTTTAGTAGCTTCATATTGTTGCTCTGGAGCGAAATGAGCTAAATGATGCCTCTGTGCATGCATGTGGCTCCGGGTTTAAAAAAAATGGTTCAGATGAAGTGAAATTATCGTTTTGAAAAGTGATCGCTTGTACATTTTCCTCGTGAACATCACCTGGTGCTGTTGGTGCGTTGAAGTGCGGAGCTCTAAGAGGTGGCAGAGAAGTCCTGTTGTCCTGGGGAGCCTTGTTTTGATAAGGGGGCAGGAATGTGTCGAGGACTGCGGACATCTGCTTTATTAGCATATGCGACCCCCCTCCCACTCCGGATTCATAGGTGGTCTCATGTAACTTGACCCCCTTCGCCTTTTCTTCATATCTTCAGGAAGGTTCCACCCCCCCCCCCCCGCAGGAGCATTGTTATTATAATTTAACTATTTTTAGAATTTTTCTCTAAAAAAGTTAAGTCTTGGCCTGCCTTGGTAGAGGAGTCTCATTTTGGCGAGGTTTCGGTGTGTGGGAAATTTTTTATATGAATGTACTAATAAGTAATAACAGTAAAGGTGAAGAAGCCTAAGTGTGTAATTTTAATGTCTTACTGAACAGACAAGATGATGCAGTACTGCATCTTTTACTTCATTTTACCGTCATCCTATTGTGGGCTCCATACACGTTTTTGTTGGCCGAAATGCGCGCCGAGTGACCAGGTCATTGCAAAGCGCTGCACCTTTTGCAGAAAGTTGACGTTGGAGGGGGTGGATTATCTGTTTGTGCTCTGACATTGGATCTGGCCTTTTAAAATGCATCCCACCCTCGGCACATAAGCCGGAGCCATTGTGCCCTTTGTTACGCAAATGGTTTGATTGGCGCTCTGAGCCGAGGGGCCTGGAGTCGACTCGTCTGCGTTTTTCATACGCAGAAAAACGGAAAAACTCTGGTGGAAAAAGTGTGCGACGAACGGACACGTGGGCACGGCGGAGGAGGTCGCTCTTTGCATCAGCCATTTTTGCTCTCGCTATGTTCCCGTGACTTTTTCATTTACCCGTACACTCACTTTGTGGCCCTTAAGTTATACCTTTTACCCTGCAGCGCGGTGTTAAGCTAAAAGGGTCGCGAGACCACGTCCATGAACTTATTAGTGTGTAACTTTCATTTGTAGTAGTAACACCAAGGATTAGTGAGGGGGATAAAACGGTATAAAGGGTTAAAACTGAGGTTGAAGTTTCAAACAAGTAAAGTAACATCAACAACAACAATAATAATACCCAGAAGGGATGGTCAGCCAGTGACATTTGGACTCCTAGAGGTGCATTTGTCTTTTTTGTGTATTTACAATTGTCTGAGTTTTTTTGTTTTCTTCTCCTCAGTTGCCAGGTAGAATATTTCTTATAATGTAACCCTTTCCCGTGTACAACCTCAATAAGAGGATTTGTAAAAGGTTCGGTGTGTCCGCATAGTCCAGTGGAAATGGTTTACTGCCCGTGTGGCTGTCTTCTGTCTTTGGGCGTATACCACGCACACACACACACACACACAGCTAATGACCCTCCTCTCGCCTGCGAACGGCTGTTTACACTCTTGCTGCGAATGAGCGCCCTGCCCCTGCCTGGTGCACCTCTGCCGGGACGGGGGTGTCGCGCGGCGGCCTATTGTTGGGACGGATCTCACCTGTCGAGATGGGGCTTTGGGGTATTTCCTGTGAGCACGATGTAATAGGGCGAGGAGATCAGCGCTGAAGAAACTGGCCATTTCTCAGAGAGCAGCACTGATAAGGATCAAATGCAGAGTTTTGGAGGGACCCTCCCCTCCCCTGCCCACCCCGCCCCCCAGTTTCCCCGCAAACCCCCAACCCCCCACATAGCCAGGAATCATCTATTAAAATAGAGCATCGTAACCCAACACCGAGTGGGGAATGCATTCAATCACGCCTATTGTTCCTGCTTACATACAGTTCCTTTTGGGCAGATAAGTCCTTGCCGGCTATGGAGATAACAACAATGCTTTAAAAGTGTGGATGGACCTAAGCCGTCAACACCTCAGCTGCCGGGATTCCTGTCCAGATTAATGCTCTCGGGTTGTAGTGCCGAGCATTCGGCCATCGGTCGCGGCCTGTGGCTCCTGGCGCCTCGCATTAATGCCAAGAAAAATGAAGCGCGTCGCTTGTTTGCCGATGCATTTTGAATTTGAAAATAAGTTTCATTTAACAAATGCATAGGGGAAAAAAAACCCAGCTCGCGGTTCTGTGGAGGGCGGCGTTGAACCACCAGCGCTGCCGTCAGAGATCCGTGTTTTAACGCGCTTTTGCTTGAGCCGGACGTCCTTTTGGAGAAGAGCGTCCGCTAAGTTAATGCATGCAAACGTGCATTTTTGTGAGATTTTCCCCGTTGTTCATTCGAGGAATTTGCGTCGCTTTTAAAGAGCCTGCAGACGCACATTAGGCAGAACTTCAGTTGAGCTGTAACATGTAGCTCGCGTACTTACAGCTGCTGTCATTTCCGAAGCAGCGGACAGAAGAAGAGTAAGAATGACTGAAAAATTCAGGGCGTGAATACCATCAGCATGTGCGGTCAAATGTAGTTTTGGTTCAGCTTTGTGTTGAATAAGTTTGTAAATATGCTTTTTTTTTCCTCTCTAAAGCAGCTCACCACGATTTACAGTTCTTTACTGGGGTTTTCAGTCCCACAGCAGGAGATGGGAACTAAACCTGGGTCCTTCAGGTCCAAAGGCAGCAGCTAATCAGTGTAGTATTTCTTTAAAACATCTTTAAAGCCGAATATAAAGTGTTTATGTTTCAGCTGGAAGCCCTCGGTGTGTCTGTGTAAAGAAAAAAGCGCAGTTCGAAGGGGTGCGTTGGAGCAGCACATGTGCAGAACTGAAGCAGTCGAGGGAGGGAACCAACTTATCAGCTATTGACAGATGTTGCCGTTGACCTTTCTACACACACACACACACACACACACACACACACACACACACACACACACACACACACACACACACACCCTTTGTATTGGGTATAAATCATTGGATTGTATGAAAAGAGTATCCGCAATGATATGCGTTTGTGGCTGGAGGGGGCGCTTTTCCCTGTAAACCGTGCGCTTGGGTTCCATGTCGGCTGTCACAGGGCCAAATAATGCCTTCCACATGCGACGTCCGGCATGCACTTAACAAGGTGTTAACTGCGTAGTTTGCCCGTGATACTCATGTAAGCGTGTTGCTAACTGGAGGCCAATGTGAACCCGAGGTGACCAACACGACGGCACGGTGTAAATGTTTGACTTGCCTGGCAGTAACTCGGTTTTTTACTGATCTGTTCATTTGTTGATGCTTTTACAGTAAGTCCCATATTTTCCGGATTATGTGGGAGAGGGGCCGTCCAGGTTTGGCGAAAGACCGGAAAAGTACCATATATATATACCCTGTTCGGTACCACACTGTGTACTACAGTAACACAGTTATACCCTAATGTGGTTTGTAATGGACAGGTAATGTGGGTAATAAAGGGAAACACGGTCAGGGCTGGAACTGAAACACACACACAGCACAGTGAATTACACACACAGAGGTGACTAAGGCACCGCTACAAGGGGGCGCTGTGCAGCCTTCATCACATTGACTATGGGAATGGCTGGCCTGTCTTACTTATGCGCTTTACTGAGACAGAATCAAGTGTTAAAAACATAATTTTATGCATTAATGGGGTTATTTTTTGTAGCACGGTGCTAAAAATTGGGTAAAAATTAAAATTTTTATATTAACCTTAAAACCAAATGAGGGATGGACTGCATCTAAGCTCATTACCTTATTTCACCGTAACGGGCAGGTTTACTTAACCAGTGTGGAAGTTGTGTGGTGCTGAAGCAACTTGAGCAGTGGGGAGGGAGGTGGGATTAAACTAGCGATCTTCACGCCGCACATCTGTGTCCTTAATGGCCACACGACTTTGAGAGTTCTTCTTGCATCAACATTTTTTCCTGTATCAGACTCATTTTCCCAAATTAGCGATAACCACAACGATTAACTGGATTTTAGCTGCCACCTTTGTCCAGGGTGACTTACCGTGGTACAGAGTTTACGCAACACTCCTTGCATTCATTCACTTATTTATATGCCAGATCGGTGTAGCTGGCACCTCTGCCGGCAATGGAGTGTCTGCAGTCAGCCTGAGACACACATTTTTGGACTGTGGGAGGAAACCAGAGCACACATACATGGAGAGAACCTGCAAAATACGAGCGGTGAGAAACGCAGACCTTTTATTTAAAACTACGAGGTCATCCAGGCAGTGAATGTTACAGTTTTGTATTATTTAAGGGACATGTGGCCCCAGGTCCTATTGGAGTCCAATGGGGGAAGTGGGGCCTGTGGCTTCATGATGGGTGTCAGATGCACCAATACACCCTTGTTCAGCTGCTGCTCTCAATGATAATTCTCTGTTTTTTTTTTGTTTTTTTTCCTCTCAATCTGTGGCTCCAGGGGGCTTTTGGAAGGGGGGTGTGTGTGGGGGGGGGGCTAATCCTTAACAACTGTGTTCCTCCAGCACCATATCTGTGCCTCGTCCTGCCGACCAGGGATGTGTGCATCGGATTCCCCCCTTTGTCCTTGAAATTGTTTTTCATTAGCTTCTTGGCGGGGGGTGAGGATGAAGTGGTCGGACCAGGGGGCCACCGAGTCATCCTCACCTATAAAGCGTGGCTGCATTTTTACATCCGATTTTCTATTTGTTTACGTTCAATATTATTTTTAAAGAATATTGTCACCTGGGCCGCACTCTTAGGCTTATAGCGATGCAGTATCATATCCTAAGCTAATTTTATATTAGACCTAAAACAGACCTAATAAATAGTCCTAAAACCGAGGATAAAATATTGCTCGAGGGTATTTATAGCCCAGCTGAGAAGTGATTTATTCATTTATTGTTGAATCATCACAGCGGTTTTGATAAACAGGGTGATTCAAAAACAGATGAACACATTCATGAACGCGTTACTCGGTGACCAAGCATCCTATGGACATGTAGTCTGCACCAAAGTGTAGTTATCTTTAATTTTTTCCACATTTTGATGATTGAAATCATATGACACTTAGTTACCGAGTACGAAATTTATGGCCGTGTGCAGTGCTTCTTGAATCACCCTGTTAGGCGTTTGCTTGGATGGAAAACCCCCAAAAAACTGAGCTGTTCTGCAGCCTTAGGCGCCTTTACTAACACGGAGAGTTTTGCAATAAAACTGTACTGTATTTTATTTTGTTTGCGTTGCATACAAGACCTCTATGCTGTCTGTCATCCTCAAATCATATTTATAAACCCAATCTTACACAACCTGTCCAAAATTACAGGCGCTACCATTCTGTTTCTGACAACAGTGGCTGCGCCGTGTGGAATAGCTGGAAGAGTTTGAAATAAATGAGAAGAACCTCGCACCGGAGTCGGAAAACGCGCTGTAAAAACTCGTGAAGCCACTTAAAGCGGCGCAGCACCTTTTAAATTCAAACACGAGCTGGGAATGGAGAGCAGTAATGAAGCGCGCATGTTGTGCCCTGATGTTGTAAAACAGGTATGCTGGTACCCTCCCTGCTCCGGAAAGCACTCCCCAGGAATGTTTATGATTTTGTGTATGTGTGTGTGTGTTTCTGCAGCGTCTCCACGGGGGCTCTGGTGCTGCGCTCGGAGCACAAAGCTCCCACTATGATGCTGCGGACGCCCTTCGCTGGGGTACAAACCCGAAAATGGGAGCGCAGCGGAGGCATGTTAATCACAGTGGGGGAATAATCAGAGCCAGACACACACCAAGATCCTGTGTGTGTGTGTGTGTGTGTGTGGGGGGGGGCGACAGCAGCTCTGTTGGTCTATTAGGAGACGCTCCTTCCTGCACGAGTGTTAATTCGAGGTGATAGATGAAAGGTGGCCCACATGACGGTGCAGATCATCTCCTGGACACAGCAATCATTAACAAGTCCAGCCCTCAGCATTTCACCTTAATTTCCTCCTAATCCGTGGGAAAGAACTCGAATTTTCGGGACGGCCGCGTGTGGGAATCGGGCTGCGCGAAGGCTCCGCGGCGGCCTTTACGGACGCGCTCACTTCTGATGTTTTACGTTATTTCAACTCGAACGCATTAAGGGCATCTCGGCTCAACTTGTGAAAGAGTGCTTCAGGGAGCATGAGAGAGACATCATTTTCACACATGGATTGGCCACCACAGAATCCAGACCTTAACCTCATTGAGAATCTTTGGGATGTGCCGGAGAAGACTTTACGTGGTGGTCCGACTCTCCCGTCATCAATACAAGATCTTGGCGAAAAATGAATGCAACTCTGGACGGAAATAAATGTTGTGACATCGCATAAGCTTATCGAAAGGATGCCGTGGCAAATGTGTGCCTTAACTAAAGCTAAAGGCGGTCCAACGAAATATTAGAATGTGACTTCTTTTTTGCCCGGGCAGTGTATACGAGGAAGTATATAAGTACGGAGGTTTATAAGAACTTCAAGGATGTTCTTGCCAGTTTGTACCTTTTGCATCATTAATGTCTACAGTAATTTGTCCATCAATTTGAAACTAAGACATCAGAAGACTGTTATTAACCTCAATATTAATGGACTACTGGATGTCACTGGGGTGCAGAGGGTGCCTCACAGCATCTGGACCGTGTTCTCTCCTCGTGTGTGTGTGGGTTTTCCTTACAGTCCAAAGGCGTGTGTTTCAGCCGAACAGGTCGCCCTAAATGGCCTCCAGCACACACGTGTGTGTGTGCGTGTGTGAGTGAGAGTGAGAGACACTGCTCTGCTGTTTGGATGCTTGAATAACTGCAGGGTGTCCAGCACTGTAAGTCACCTGCAATAAAGGTGAGGGATAAACACTGAATAAAAATCCCTGTGTGTCACTTTGAGAGCAGAGTTTGCTCTGTAACAGCTTTTGTTTGCGTCAGACCCTTACCAAATGCAACGTACGATGTTACCGCGCTACACGGTGCGACTAAGTTTCTGCTTGACAACCATCAGCATGGGTTTGTGAGGGGGGAAAAAACAAACTCTTCCCATCATCCCTCACCTGGCGGCCATTAGCTGTGGCAAGAAGTTATTAATCTCGCTTCATCGTGGGTTTGTGCTCCGAGAGCCCCTTGTCCCCGTGGTACTTTGTTCTGTACCGTGTTTAATGGGATCGGAGGGCAGATGAGGCCGGAGCTGCGATCGTCCACAGCAGCTCACCCCTCCGCAGCGTGTGAGCAGGGTACAAGCAAGCGCATCCACCACTGTCGCCCTCGGCGCTTAGCGCTCGCCCCCTGCCGGGAAGCGACCGGCTATGAGGCTCGCGGGCCGCTGACCCTCCTGTCCCAAACACACACCGGTGTTACGCGTATAATTACTGATGGCGAGCCCGGGGAGGTCCAACGGCAGCTGAGCAGGAACAAAGCTGTGTGGAGGACAGCACACTCTTCCCGGCTGGTGTTACGCACGCGGCATCCATTTTCCCAGGATTTTGTCCTGAAGGAGTAGCTGTTCCTACGCTTCTTCAGGCGCTCGACCGCAGGACAGTCAGACGGGCTCCGGTCCACACCCTCCCCTTCTGCGGAGCAGAAAAGTGGGGCTCAGTGGGGGTCTGAAGGGAGATGCATCAAGAACAACCAAAAAAATTCCCACTTCTGTGTTCAGCTTCACTGCTGCTTCTACATCTAAGATTCCATTCAGATTCTAACCCGGGATCAAGGCCAAACCTCACCGCCACTTTGTTTACCCTCAGGTGTTGATGTCACTTCTGTGTGCATATATGTGGGGCAGCAGGGGGCGTAGTGGTCAGAGCTGCCCCCTTAACCTCGAAGGACCCAGGTTTGAATCCTGTCTCCTGCAGTACAAAGGTGTCAGCTACAAAGAAATAATATAAATACTGTTAGCAGCATATCTGAAAGGAAGGAATCTGTTGCTGCCATTGACAGCATATTAATTTACCTGATACTGTTGTCCAAAGTGACTTACAAGTCTGAGTTCAAGAGGGCTTATATAAGGAAAGACGCATCAGACTTGAAATGTGTGGACAATAGCACATTTACCAATATAACAGGACCCCACTGTATAGAATATCTGTTACTGTTAAACAAAAACGTGAGCACAATACATTTAACGCCGAAGACAGCGCAGGCAGTAAATTCTGGTGATAACAGCAGAAAATGTCCAACGCTTTTGAGACAGATTCCATACAGAGGGTTCCAGTCAGGTAAGGAGCAGATATACAAAAAAAGTGACACACTGTAATATTTCGTTAGACCACCTTTAGCTTTGGTTAAGGCACACATTTGCTGTGGCATCCTTTCGATAAGCTTATGCGATGTCACAACATTTATTTCTGTCCAGAGTTGCATTCATTTTTTGCCAGGACCTTGTATCAATGATGGTAGAGTCGGACCGCTGCGTAAAGTCTTCTCCAGCACAGCCCAAAGATTCTCAATGGGGTTAAGGTCTGGACTCTGTGGTGGCCAATCCATGTGAGAAAATGATAAACCACTGTTTCACAATTTGAGCCCCATGAATCCTGGCATTGTTATCTTGGAAGAAGAAATCCATTGATGGAAAAACCTGCTCATTCAGTATATTCAGGTAGTCAGCTGAGCTCATTTTTTGGGCACATAACGTTGCTGAACCTAGACCTGACCAACTGAAGCAACCCCACATCATAACACTAAGTTAAATCCAAGTGGTGACTTTTTTGGCAGGCAGTGTATTTGTCAGTTCAGTTTTCACTATTATTACTATTATTATTATTATTATCCATAAAGCAGATAATGTTTCCCTCTAGTTGGTAGAATGTACAATATTTGGGCCACTTTAACAAGCTGCTGTTAATATTTAGCAGATTTAAAACGTAGCTCCAAGCTGCCACCCTGTAATGAGATGCACACAGACTGGCAGGAAGTGAACTAATGAAGGAATCCCGGGCCCTGGTGGAGATGTTGCCTTTGCCCGTGGGGGGGCCGCTGTTTCCTGGTCAGGTGTGACTCCCATGTCGGCGGCATCATATTAATAGCCTGAGAAGAATCCGGTTCCTCCGCGGCACTTAATGGTGCGTGTCTTTTGGGGAAGCACCCTCACGGCTTCCTCGTATCCTGACAGCCGCGACCCCGCCGTGCACTTCTCATCCCGCCTCACCTTTTCGGGTGGAAATCAAAGGGGCCGAATCTCCATCCTGTCCGAGCGCGGAAAGGCCTTTTAGCAGCCTGCAGCCTTTGACTCGTGGAATTCCTGTGTGTGTGTGTGTGTGTCTCACCTGGCACCATGAGGGCTGCTTGTCTCGTTCCAAGTGTGCGTTTACAGGTGTCAGGGTGCACATTTTTTACAGCACCTGCAAGGGAGCAAATGTCACTTTTAAGGTTTGAGTCAAGGCCCAGTTGTGTCTCCTGGTGCCCGATGACTCCAGGATGCGCTGTGGACCATTGACCCTGCTCAGGAGAAGGAGAAGTGAAATGGAGGGAAGGACAGATGAGCTTCAGAGGGAACAGCGATGAAAAGGTGTAAAAGGTGAAGGTTCGTGACAAGAACCGCTGGGGATGGCACCAGCGGCACAATCACAATTCCATTTATTATTATTATTATTATTATTATTATTAGCATTTTTAGTGGACGATTTTCTCCAAAGCAGCTCACATGTGCAAGCTTCCTGTACAGCCGTTGGTCCAGCAGGGTAAGTGCCTTGCCCAAGGGTAGGGCAGCAGGAGGTGGGATTCAAACATGGGCGCGAGAGCAGAGCTGTAACCACTATGCCACCTGCTGCCGAGCAGCGGAATCGGCTGCTCAGTGACAGAGGAGCGATGTGCTGCACTGTACGGCGTGGATCCGCTAGGGTCATCGAGGTAAAGTTCGACAAAATTATGAAATAGCTGAACAATTAAGCCGCACGGCGTCCTTGCATTTCTCACACTTGTGTTTGCAGCCGTGTGAAACCTCTGATTCTGTTAACCATTAAGCGGGACTTAAACATCTCGAGCGTAAACAGACAAAAGAGCGCAGAACTTGTCCGCACCTTGGCTGGGAATGTAACATTGCAGCAGGTGTTTATTTGAGCAGCACCGGTAAATGATAGTATTTTCCATTATGGGGGAAAGCTGCTAAATTCGTGTGTGTGCATGTTTGTTTGTGGAGGAGAAACTCTGTTTTCCGCATTTTTCCTCTCATCTCCAACATCAAACAAATGTGGGGACAGCGAGTTTGCAGCCCCGGCCTTTGGCGACTGTCATTCCTCACCCGCTGCTGCACCCCCTGCCATCGTAGTGGACTGGGAGCAGCTCAAGGTTCGTCATGAGCCGATCATAAGGCCGTGGTTTTGCCTCAGTGGGCCAGCAGGTTGTGTGGTGGTTAGAGGTGTAGCTTGCTGGTTACTACCTGGATTTCAGTAAAAAATTTCTTTGAAATTCAAATTTTAATGAACTCGGCCCTAAATGGCCAAACAGGTTGCCGAATTAATTTGTTTCCTTTATGTTTCAGATTTTTTAAACGAAAATCCGCTTAAATATGAAAAAATGTTGATTTTTGTAGAATTATAGAAAGCAATTGTTGCCTTAAGAGACTCCTCAGAATTTTGCTCTGCCTCGTATTGTCCGTTGCCAAAATGTTTAAGTGTTTTTCTGATCCTCTTGCTCGATTAATCTGAGGGTAACGTGCACTTTGGAGAAAAAGTTCCGGCAGTTTCCGCAGAAAAGCAGGACCGAGTCGTTCCTGCACGAAGACCGAGGGTCCTTCTTAGCCCCCGTGTGAGTGCTGGTGAGACCGCTTTACCATCAGACCTGCTGAGGAGGACAACCTGGATGTAGGAGGGGGGTAAAGAGCGACAGAGCAGCCCAGCCAGCCCCGGTGCGTCACCACTGGGGGTGGTGGTGGTGGGATGGGGGGGTCTTTACAAGCCAGCCCCTCTCCCCAAGCCCACAGTGCAGCTATGCGTGGAATGCATGGAGTCCGACAGCCCTGCTGATGAATGATCTACAGCAAACAAATAAATGAACAATTATTTTCTATCATAAGCACAGATTTTACCTCCAGAGGAGCCAAGGAGGAACCAAGTCATCATACCCCACAGCCTGAGACATCGATGGACTTCCCCGCTTTTCCTTTTCCTGCCCTTTCAGCTACTTTGCCAAATTACGCACCTTCATCCGTTCCACCAACTGATATTAATCTTCTGCTTTTTCATTTCGTTTCTTCCTCTGATGCTCTGGTTTTTTTTCTCCACAGCAGCTGAGCCTCCAAGTCTGAAGAAACAAAAAACCTTTTATTACTTTATTCCATCTATCTATCTATCTATCTATCTGTCTGTCTGTCTGTCTATCTATCTATCTATCTATCTATCATGCATCATTCATGATTATTCATCTCCACCACAAACTGTGACACCTACTGAATAGCCCCCCCCGTGCCAGCATCTGCCGACCGCATGGCCCCACCCTGCGCCAAGGGGGGGGGTGGTTGTTATTACTATAGGGACTGCGTCCACTGGCTGCAGTGCGGCGGCTGCAGCTGCTCGGTGGGGCTGCTTAGCGCCCGGCTGCTGATCCACGCTTGTGCGCGGAGCTCTGCTCCCGCTGGAAGTGGACGAAGGCTGAATTCCAGCGTGGAGCTGAAGGTTCCTCCTGATCCTCGGCCCCCGTCCGCAGACCCTAAAACGCTTCCATTGCGAACAGGAAAGTACGATAATAACAGGACAGTGGGGCACAAAGATGTCATTCACTGGCCGGGGCTCAAGGGTTCTGGCCCAAACTCCCCTTTGTGACTGTAATTGAATACGTGTTGCAGAGAAGAATGCACATTAATTTGTCAGGGTGATCTGGCCTGACAACTTTAGTAAAGTCCACTATAACAACCTTCAAGGGCCTCCTGACCCAGGGAGGGGGGGTGACCTCTGACCTTATTTGGGCCTCTTTTATGAGGATTTTTTTCTGAGCTCTGGCCAGATGGCGAAACTATCAAAGGGGGTTTTTATGAGAAAAATGTGCCGCCGGAGCGGAGCAGTATATTTCTCTTATTGTTGGGCCGAAGCTGCAGCCGCCGCAGGGGAAGCAGGGTGTGAAGCCCCGAAGCTGAGGGGCCACGTGACTGTCATTGTCGCACACGGCGTCCGCATTCCTCCGAGGACTCGAGGCCGCATCTCGCCGCCTCCCCTCTCCGTCCACCGCTGTTCTCAGCCGGCTCTCCTCGACGCACCGCTTAACAGTAAATCGCTGTAATTCGTTTTTATTTTTTCCACTTCTGTCGACATGCTTTTTGATCCAGGAACGCTGGCAACTCAAGCAGTAAAATTTCTTTTCCTGTCTTTGCAATTTTTGTATCTACTGTACATCCGAAAGAATTTTTTGTCATTTCTACAGCTTGCAAACTTTTATTAATTTGGATGTAGAGGGCATTTCCGCCTTTAGCACTCGGACCCCAGAGGTTCATTTTTCTGCCTCTGTGCGGGCTTAGGAGTTGTTTGCTTTCTTCTCCCCGTTCGTCACTTGTTTGGGCGAGCGCTTTTCTTTCGATTCCCTTCATTTCTAATGTTTCTCGCCTTAAGCTTTTGCCGCAGTTTCCCAAAAGAATTCCCGCAAGGAGGGTGCGTGACTGCGGTACGTAGAAATAAGCGCAGAGGAGTCAAAGTTGACTCAGGGACACTGTTACCATGGTATTTGTGGTAAAGGGGGGTACAGCTGTGGTTTGCCATCGCCTTCTCCTGTGAACGCTGTTGAGCTGTGGGATTAAAGTCATGCAAATGACATGCACTGAGCTGGATTCAAATCTGCCCAAACGTGCATTCCAGGTTCTGTGAGCTGACCTCCATTTTTATCTTTCTCATCACCATCGTGAGTGAGCCATCGCAATATCAGTGCTGGTGACAAAGTTTGGTGCCATTTTTATTATTATTATTATTATTATTATTATTAGGTAACTGATGGCAGCTGTCGGTGTCAGACTTCCTGTCCTCAGTGGTGGCTTTAGTGGCCACAGGGTGGTGGCTCGGGGGGGCGGGTGTCGCTCTGCAGTGTGTGGCTGACTGCATGATGTGTGGGGTGGGCGTGTGTGTGGGGCACAAGTGTAGGAAGCCATGACCACTTCCTGTTTACCTTCCCCCTGGAGGGGCTGCCACTCCAACCTGGGCCTTCGCCACAGAAGGCAGACGTGTGTGGGGGGGGGGGGGGGGTGGCGGAGGCCCCCGGTGCCCCCCCCAACACAGGGTCAGCACAACAGCGCACCAGCCCCCCCCCACCAGTGACACAGTCGGCTGTCAGCAACAGACGTGTCCCCTGCTGATATAGGCTCCAGCTAAACGCCGTGTGTAAAACTGTACTGCGTGCAAGGAGTTACGGTTGCACCAAATCTCTGTTTTTGGATCGGCTGTGATTTGGTGAGCTGTGTAACCGGGTACGTAGTTCACCCACAGGAACGCATCCGGCTGTACAGTCCAGTTTTTTGAAAATTATTTGAACGCCTTTAAATGAAAAAGGTAAAATAGTGAGATTTAATAAATGAATTACTGTGTTCATAGCACAATTTTCCAAATTAATCTCGCTGCTGAGTCGCTCAGATTTTTTCTCATCACTTTACTTTTTGGCTAAAGGAACTGTAAACAAATCTAGCCAGTCCACACCCATTCTTTTTATTATGAAGTTTTATATTTAAAAGTGCCATATAAAAAAGTTTGAATTATTATTATTTTAATCTATTAATCGTTGTCTCTGACCTTGGAGCCCCAGGTTCAAATCCCACTTCTGTTGCAGGGCCTTGACTGAGGTATTTACAAACTGCTGATGCTGTACAGGAGCACAAAGGGTCGAGGCCAGAGGGAGGGGTCCCACTGGGGTCTCGCCCCCCATCTCGCTTGCAGCAAACTGCACGGTGGGGCTGCACCTGTCGCGCTGCGGGCCAGGAGGTACCCAGGTAGTACCCGGGTTATCCTCTCTGAACAGCACATCAGACACATGCACCGCACAGCGCTGGCATCTTCCGCTGCAGGGTTCACGTGAGGTGAAGCAACACCTTGTGGGCCAAGTGCACGTGGATGCCATTCGGTCACAGTGATTTCACAGCAGGACATTAACAAAGGGGTAAAGCAGCACAGTTAAAACACACAGCAAATTCTGTACAGATTTATAGGAATGTGTTAGGAAAAGAGAAGCGGGAATAAATATAAATAACTGAACTAAACCTTAATAAATGCCTCACTGTAGGGTAAACGCTGCTGCCAGTGCATCGTGTTAGCATTGTAGCTTAAGTTGCAAAAGGAAATAAGATGCAAGTTGTGTTCAAGAAAAGCATCTGCGTAATGGGGGGGGGGGGATCGTGAATATCCAAAAATTTTGGATCATTTTGATGGAGCCACTGACAATTTTGAAAGGAATTAATTCTCAAAAACTACAACGCTGTCCATTTCTTTGGAAGACAACACTAACATTATTTTTCTCTTTTAAGCTACAATAATTAAAGATATTAATGCAGTCTGTTCACCGGTTTCTCCTTTTCCTTTTTATAGAATTTATTAGACTGTAAGAAATGCAATAAAATGTAACAATTTGTTCGCTGGCTGCCCATTATGAACGTTCGATGCTATGAATTATTTTTCCGTGGAGGCGAATAAATGAGAAAGCCGGCAGAGGGGCCTTAAGCTCCGCTCACCGTGTTGGTGAGGGACACGGCTTGAGGGGAGAAGCTGCTTTGTGCCGTGTCGCTCTTCACCTTGGAAGAGGCGATGGCCGAGGTGAGAAGGACCTGTGGTGATCAGAACTTCACAGCCCACACTGCTGCAAAGAGAGCAAGCGTCTTTCAAGGCCTTTGGTCGCTCTCTTGTATGTTCTTCTGCAAAGCGGTTTGCAGGATTTCAGCCACTTATTTACCAGGGTTTTTTTTTTTTTTTTACCATTTTAGGTTCTTTCTCACAGCAGCTGGAGGCAGGATTCAAACCTGGGTTCTGCACCGTTGTACGATGTACATTTAAATGTTCTGCATTCCAGGCGTGTCCGTGTATGTGTGCGTCTGTGTGTGTGCAAGCAGCGCAGGGGATCCCCTAGTGCAGTGTCCTCTTGATTGTTGTTAAATCTAAAACTTTTCGGGCCACAAAGCCCCCCAGCTGCCACCCCTGCTCGGTCGCTAGGTGACCCACTCTGCAGATGGCTGGGGACCGGGGCCGCCTGCGCAGGGGAGGCTGCAGCATGAATGGGCACATTTCCCCCGCTTCTATAGCCCCCCACTGTGCATTTGTAAGATGATTTGTGGCAAATTTGTTTAATCAATATGGATGTCCCCCACGTGTGCCTCTCCTCTGGGCCTGCGACAGAGGGGATTGTACGCCAACGCTAACCTGCGGGGAGGGGTTAGCAACCTCAATCCGGTAGGAAACCCAGCGGAAGGGACCCCCTTGGGCGTGCGGGTTTAAGCGGCCGGCGGAGTGGATGCGGTGGCAGGACCGCGTTCCTGCAGGGGTCCCATCGGCTATTGTGTCCCACGGGGGCGGCAGAGGGAGAAGGCAGGTGCTCCCCGTGCCGCGACCATCTTCTCGGGCCACGGCCCTCGCCGTGGATTTGACACAATGGCCGGCGACGACAGCGTTCTTGTGGCGCGCGTGGGTGCGATTCCTCAAAATCACCATGTGTCTCTGCGGCCGCTGGCCAGCTGAGGTGAGGAACAAAAGACTTTGGCCACTGCCGGACCTCGACATGCCGAGCACCCCTTTGTTCCGGCTGCCCCTCAGGGGAACCGGCTATCGTTTCACACGGCCTGCCATGCAAAATGCTCTTGAAACGCCCCAAATTTGCATGTATATAGATACAGATCAAAAGGAGATTTGCCCCCGAATGCTGCCGAGCGGAAGGCTGCAAAACACATCTACTGGACATAAACCGCAGGCAGGGGCATCCATGCAAATGAGGTGGCTCACGAGGAAAAGGAGCATGGGCAGCCCCGGCGAAAGCCGCCTGTGCTCTTAGCAGAGCGCTTGTTTGGTTGACGCTTTTCTCCGAAGTAACCTGGAATTCCAGCCGACAGTTTTGTGGCCATTTGCACGGCTGTGTTTCGCTGGCTGCTACGGCAACAGTCACTCCCACCCCACACTTCTCTGGGTCCAAAAGCAGAGCGCAAACCGCTGCTCCCCTTGCTGCCCAAAAATGAAGCCACCACTCTGATTACGGATCTGTGGTGCAGTTCCTCACACAGTCAGGGGGGAGCAACCTCTTGCTGCTAAGGGGGAGCATTTATCTATCTATCTATCTATCTATCTATCTATCTATCTATCTGGCTGGCTGGCTGGCTGCCTGTCTGTGGGGTCATTCGGTTGCCAAATTTTAGCTTTATATATACTGTATATGTATTTACAAATAGTGTGTATGTCCATCATATACACTATTTAAAGGAGACGTGTGCACATTTTAGACAGTGAGTGTGCATTTACAGTGTGTACAGTATATACAATATACTGTACTTGTATTTGCCTTGTTAAAATCATTAATAAATACTGTACCTGGCATGAATTCTTCTGAATCGCTATGATATGCAGTTATAGTCATAATATACAGTGACGGTTAGACTCACACCACACCTGCATAAAAATACAGCAAAATGAATAATACTGTACTTTTTCACCAGAAACATTTGAGAATAAGGGCGGAACTTACTGTGATTTTTATCCAAGTGGCCCAAGCACCAGCTCACAGCACTCACTGTGACCCTTGACCAAAAATTCTGGACCTGATTTGGACCCATTTCTCAGTCAAACGTGTTGCTGGGGTTTGTTACACTGTCCAAAATTTTGGGCTATTAGCATCTTGTTTATTATCCCCATATTCGCCCCCTGATAAGTTTACAGTTGAGGGTAAAGTCGAGATCGAGCGACTTGTGGTGTGCAGTGTAAAGAAAGGGGTGAGAAATGCGTTTTACCTGCTTTTGTCATGAGGAGGAGGGTGTGGGCAAGGCCCGAGGCACCGCCGCTTTTTAGGCTCATGTCCTGCTCTGGCCTGCACTGTGTTTACACTTCCTGATTACCGTGGATTTTACCCCGCAGTAAAGCCCTGCGGGAGAATTGCATTTCACCTGCAATATCCATGGCTGTGACAGAATTTAAGGACCTCCACCAAGTATCGGTGGTCCAAAAATTACCTTCGGTTCTCAATGGTACACAGAGACATTTTCTGCTATTGTCAGATGCAGAAATTATGCAAAATAAATATTTGTGTAAAAAAATTGATTTTTTTTTTTTTTTTTTAAGTAAGTTTGCTTTTCTCCAGCTTTCAGGCAGTTGTGACGTTCCAGGTGACAGGAACAAGCATTCTGGAGAATTTTAAAGCATCTCTGAATGGTCCTTTTTCCACCAATCGGGTCCCATTAAAGAGAAACGCCTGCAGCGTGAACTCATCGGTCAAAGCCGGAGCCGCTGGGTGTGTTGTGAAATGGTGAATTATGGTAAATAATGGGGAATAATGGCATCATTTCAAATGATATTATTTTATTGAAGACAACTGTTTTATTGAAATCAACTGATAATAGACAGCAAACGCTAAAAAGCTGAATATACTTTATTTTTATTATATACAGAATTAACCTGACCTGCCCAACCTGCTGTACATGTTGAGGTAAAAAGACTCCTGAACAGTGTGCAAACATGGTACATTCTTACCACAAAAGACTTAAAGCAAAAGGTGGCTCCCCCAAATATCAATGTGTGGGGTTTGAATATTTATGCAAGCAGCATTTTTTCATTAAGTTTTCATTTTCTGTAAAATATCTGCAGACAACTTACTTTACCTCCTCAGTGTCAGCGCGTGGGTTCGCAACAAAAATGCAGCCCATTTGTCAGTTTAATTTGTACACCAGGCAGCACTGAGCACTTTTGAGGGGTCTGAATACTTTTGCAAGGCCCCCGTGCACGTCCACAGGTTTGTCAGCGCCGCGTTAAGCAACAATGCCGACACGAAACTCCCGCTGCTCCGGCAGTGCGTGGTGCCCGTCTGCACGCTTCTGCATCGTGTTGTCAGCCGGCAGCCTCCACGGAACGGAGAGTAATCAGCAGAACATCCCTTATTTCTGAATGGAGAGCAACAGATGTCTAACAGAAGAAAAGGCTCACGGACCCCCCCATCCCATCCCCCTCTCCCTCATTGTTTAGCAAAGGAGCCTTTTAGGTGGTTGCCATGGCGTTGATAAGACACTTTTGTCCATTTCCCCATGGTGGATGCATGTTAATGGGGGACCACCGTTCGGGTCTGCAGAGAGGCTCCAGCGCTGGGCAGCTCAGCCATCGCGACAACACCAATATGCAGACAGCAAGACCCTATGGTGAAGCATCAGCTAAATAAATATATGTAAATGAATTTACCTGGCACATTTGTCCAAGGTGACTTACAGTAACTAATTCCCAGTTATTAATATGGTATTCTTACTGTAGTGATTCAGGGTGGGAGCCACACTCATGGACCCAAGAGGAAGAGTAGCCTAAGAACCAGGTTCTTCTAAAACTGTGATGCTATTATTATTATTATTATTATTATTATTATTATTATTATTATTATTATTGTTATTATTGTTATTATATAAATTTCTGGCTCTATAGCTCAGATGTGCTCACAAGCATTCCTGCGAGTAATATAACAGAATGTATGGATTTTTTATAGCTGTGCTTTCAAGTTCCGCTACGTTAAAATTACCCCAGTTGCTTACATGTTCTCCTTGAAGGAGTGTCTGCCAAGTCACACTCCTTCAATCTGCATACTTGGCCATCACAGTGATGTCATCGCTTCTTTTTTGTAGTATTTCCAAAAAGCCTGGAAAGTTCTGTACAGAAAGCAGGAGGTTCTGGATGCCACTGCACTCATGTGCTCGTACACATCTGGGGCTTGCAAGAACATTCAAGAAGTCCACAACTTGTACCCTCCCTTAAAAGTTGGTGGAGGGTTTGAGGGTTCCTTTACCGCTTTTTACCACGCCTCCCCCTCAGCGGTAGCACCTCGCAGATGACCGAGCAGGTGTCCCTTCTTCTGCGGCAGAGGGAGGGAATAAAGGCAGTTGATGCTTTTCATTGTGAAGTACCTTCTGCTCTGTCTTTCAAGGGTCCTCGGCAGCTTTGAAGCCCACCTACGGTAATGACCCCTGCGGTGCTCTCGCTTACAGCCATCGAGAGCCCCCGATCCGAGCGACCCATCCATGCCATTAGCAGAGCCTCACGTGTCATAATCACGGCGGGAACCCCTGCCAAACGCAATGCAAACTGCCTTTTCATATCCATCAGTTATTCAGGAAACTTTTGCATCTTTTAGATGTTTTTTTTTTTTTTTTTGATGGAGACAAACATTTTGAAACGGGAGTTTTCCTGCCATTGCTAATAAAAACTCTCATCCTGTTGGATTCTTAACAGCCCTTCACTTGTTAGTCACGCTGAAGATTCCAGCTCCTGGGCTTTATTGGTTTGATAGTTAAGTGTGGTGCCATTGGTGCAGATTAAATATCATCGTGCTGATCCGATTCAGTGTTCCATGGCTGACTGACATCCAAAGAATTCCACACTCTTCAGCACCTGCTCACCCAGCAGCTGGTGGTCTAGAGCCTGGTGGTCCCCCCTCCCCATACACGCCATCCCTGCTCATCTGACCGCCTCCAATTTGATTCGACGCTAAGAAATGCGCCAGGTTTCCGATTCCCCTCCCTCAGCCTCCATTCCAAATGCTTCACACACTGCGCCACTACCTGCATTCACACGCTTCAGCAGAAATAGACCCAGGGTGTTTGGCACCCAGGGCAGATCCTTCCTTTTGTGCCCGCCTGCCCCAAAAACTCTCACACATAATGTGAGGGGGTTGGTGATCCCCATAAATGCCACACAATAATTTACAGGTATTTGGCACCAACGCGCCGCATGCCCCTTATGTTTGTCGAGGAAGAAGTTTGGACGGTTTGGATGTTGTTCCGTTAGCTTTTGTCACTCCTAAATTCCCGCTGTGCACTTTTTTAATTCCCCACAAATAATTATTTCTTTACAGCCTTGGTACCCCCTTTCTGCCTCTCACCTGGGGCAGACCCTTCCCCTCGGTGCACCGCTGCACTTCTTTGTCCTCCTGTCACCCCCTCAACACATCTGAAAGAAGCCTGACTGAAGGCGGCTCTCAAGTTCAGTTCGCCACCTTGGGAATCGCCTGTCACCTGGCCACCTTCGTCTGCACATTTGTTCAGGAAACACTCGCAATCCTTCTGCCTCACCCATCTTGCTCACTGAAACGTGCAGTGCAGTGTTTTTAGAGGGTAGCTCCACCTCTAGCGTACGGCCCTGTCTGACTCGGGTTGCGTGAAGCTTGCGTGTACTCCCTGTTTGTAGCCCAAAGACATACATGAGAGAAGGCAGCATAACCCACTTCTGGGCCAGCCCTGCCATGAAAGCCACACGGTGCTCAGCATGACTCGGTGGCACTCACCTCTTACCGCAGACACAGTTCTACATTCCTTCCGGCTGCTCGGATCAGGTGTCAATTTCAGGACCCGCACCTGTTTGACACCTTGAGCAGAATGGAGTTCAGCCCTAAGTTTCTGGAGTGAGTACATCCGCTGCAATACCACCGTGTTTTCATCGGTGGTTCCCTCAGGAAGTGGGTGCCTGATTTAGTAGAGTGAGGCACAGCTTTACCTTGAGCTGCCCTCAGCCACCATTCGCCCTCACCCTGGAATAGATGGCCCGCTGTTGTCGGGGTGCAGCGGGGAAGTCCAAAGCAAGTCCGAGTATAAGGATGACATAACGTTGCTCATGTGCTTGGGCCAGTGCTTCGGCCGAGTGTTGGACCTGGTTAAGGCATTTTGGCGTACGGTATGTCTCCAGCATGGTGCTGGAGCCCAGTACGTCGCTTTTCAAGTCCTTCAGCAGCTGGAAAAACAGTGAGAACAACACCGGTGGTTTTGCTCTGCCGTCTCCAAGTGCTGGGTTCAGCTTTCATGCAGAAGGTACAGCTGAAGCAAACTGGGAGGGAAATGGAATTGTGGGGGACTGGGTCTTTGCAGGCAAAATACCAACCTTGAAGGTCGACACCTTCCCCACACAGATGTACCCTTTGCCCTGTTCTGCAGGGACAATCCTTTTCGATCTCATCTGCAGAGGCAGGTAGGGGTTATGTGAGGAGGGAGGTCATTTACTTCCCAAAGGATGAGGTGGGAACATACTTGTCCCTGAAACCGTATTGCCTCTTTTTCCAGGTTTGTAATCATCTAAGTGCTCCTCTGGAACATCTCCACTGTTGTTTTATATGTCTTCGGCGGGCCCTGCTGATGAAGGACCACCTGGTGAAGTCCTGGTCCATCACCGAGCCAAACGCTGAGGCCCGGCCTCTTCATCACAGGCACGTTGTTAGGTGGTCCAGCACCACTGCACATGGACACAGGATCCAACCCAAGGGGCTTGGCCATCATCTGCTGGAACTGAATTGGTGGGTAAGTTGCCAGGCAAAGAGACATCGCAAAGGTACCATCTGTCCAGCTACGTGTGCTGATTGTGCATACATTTGCTCCATATTTATTTATAGCACTACTTGCAGCTTCATGTATTTATTTGCTTATTCAGCCTTGTATTGATTGTCATCAATATTTTAGTAGGGGAAGATGTGCCACGAAAAGCAGAAACTTGAGCAAAAGGCAGGTTAGGTGTACAGTTACACGCTGGTGACAGCCCAGGGGCCTCGCACCTCCTGTGGAGGAGCTGCCAGCTAAGTTTCTTTTAAACATTTTTTGTAGAGCCTTGGGCTACACTTTTCCTTATTTATTTTTTTTTTTACATCCATTGTACTGTGTTTACATTTGTTTTATCTTTAACATATTTTGTGGATTAATTTTTATTGTCCACTTGATGGTTTTTAATTATTTACTGCAATGTTTGAAGAATTTAAAATAAAAATAGAGGTGATGAATAGAGAGATTATGCTGCTGTTAGGAGGCATGCGGGAATGCCCTACACTATGGGTTTTGCCATTATCCATTCTGGTGAAAAAAGTTAAAATCTCATTCAGGGTTACGACAGCAGCTCTGAAGAGGCAGTTACCTTAAACAACAAATGCCCTACGGCTGACTTCTCTGCACTACCCCAAAAGAGTGGGCAGCCGCTGGGATTCGGATTCCCAGAGGTGCGGCTTTTTTCTTTTCTTCACACTGGATATTTTTTGTTGTTTTCCTCTCCTCAGCTACCATTTGGCTTGCTTGATCATAGTCAAGGATTACATTCACAGTGTTGATGCAATCCTTTTTATTTTGGTTGTCATCTGGGCACAACCGTTTGGTGCTTCGGATCACCGCGTTGGGAAGAGCTGTGAAAAGAAACTGAACCGAGCTGAACCGCAACAGAAATCCACCTTGCCGCAAACCCTGGTGCGTTTGAACTCGGTTTAATTCACAGGGTGACGTTCACAGCGAATGGCTCACGGCTTGGGCATCAGTAACTGAATAACGAAATGACTGTGTTGGGTCAGTAAGCACACTGGGTCCTGTTCTGCATTAGAACATGCAGTGTGACACAAGCAAGCTTTACTTTTAGGCAGGCAGAACGGTGGCACCAGAAAACGTGTTAATTTTTAATATAAATTGGTTACATGTTAATTAGCCTGGCTGAGAAAAGGGTCTGCGGTGGGGGTGATGGTGTCTCCTCTCTTGCAGGAGGTGGGGAGTCCGGTCTCTCGACTCTATTGATAAAAAAAAGTGAGTAAAGAAAGTCAAGAGGAGGGTTTGGATTGTGTCTGTGTGAAGCTCTAAGGTTTGTTACTTAGTCACATCTGACATTTTTCAGGACAAAATACTGATTTTTCCAGAGTGTTAACAGTGGGGAACCGCGCATCAAACCCCGACTGAAGACGCCTGGCAAAGGTGGTCTTGAATGCAAAGAAATCCTTCCATCCACCCACCGTCTTTAACCACTGCATCCTGGTCAGGGCTGCAGCCCTCCATCCTGGCATCGCTGGTGCTGGGCTATGAAGTTATACCCCGGGTGGGGCAAGAGTCCATCGCCGAGTGGCCACACACACACACACACACCATGAGCAGTTTAGAAAGAGCAGTTAACCTGAGACACATGTCTTTGAACTGTGGGGAGGAAAGGGGTCTTTTAGAAAAACTATTTCAAACTCAATTTTATTGTGTTTTTAACAGATTTTTAATGGTCTTATTGTTTGTGGTAATTTAATTCTTTTTTAATGACAGTTTTTTTTGGAGTGTTGGACTGAGTATTTTATCCATAAAACTTTATGCATTTGCTGGGTGATGCTTGCTTAATGGTTTATGTTTTATTTTACAGAACGCTTGATGTTTAAGCCCTCGAGTTTCATGTTTTTATTTGGATCTGGACTCCTGGTAAATGTATTGCTATGTTGTTCCAGATCATATTCCACGATGAAGTTTAAGGTGCACTTTGCATTCACTTCACATTTGAGAGATGACGTCCCATTTTGGGTCCGTTCTATCACGTTGTATTTCGGCTGTAAGTGGATGGAAGGTGCTTCGGTTTGTTCTGTTGAGTTGGAAATGTTTTTATGTAATATTTGGATCATTGTTTGGACGTATTGGTGGGAGGAAGCCCATCGATATGGCGAGAACATGCAAACCCCACACAGGTTGAGCCAGATTCACACCCAGAGCCAAACAGCTCAGGTGGCGCGAGGAGATGTAAAGAAATCTTTGCGATAAATGCAATTCTTTTACATACAAATATAAATATAAAAAATTACAAATAAACAACAATGCAGCCTGTGTGTTAGAACTGACTGAGGGACAGAGAGCCTATGTCCTGAGCACCTTTCCTCATTCACATCCTCCGTCAGGCTGAAAGAGAGAAACTGCTGAAATCCGTGGATCCAAATTAATTTTCGCTGCAGATTTGGATGGAATAAAACAGGTGAAAAAGGTGAACGCAGCATTTAATGGCACAAAAGGGCCCCCAGATACCTTCTGCAGCGGCGCTTGACTCAGGCCAAGGACTCGTGCTGCCCAGGAACCAAGGAGATGGGTTGCGGCAATGACAGATGATGAACTTTTTGAGCGCTGAAAGCTGAAACGTGTCCAGAAGCCGTGACACCCCTCCCTGCACCTTCCGCTACCAAAAAAGTTTCTTTAATTGCGGGCAACATCAATCTTTGCTTTCCGCATACAGCCAACAGGCATTTAAGCTGTGCAGATCCATGTGTTTTCACCGCTTTTTTTTTTAACCAGGAATGGTTTTATCTGCCAGAACAGTCTGAGAGTGGCTGTCACACACCAGGTCCACGCGCTTTTAACTGAATCTGTGTATCGATTCAAAGCCACACGCAACCATAGTTGTCCTCCGGTTGGGTACTTTGTGTGTGTGTGTGTGTTTGGGAAGAGCCGCAAGCCCACGGTTGCCCCCCGTTCCTAACCAGTGTCACACTTGACCATTTTTGACCATCTGGCAACAATTTCCACATAACACAATCAGTCAATATTTGTGTATGTTTGCGAGCAACTGGCTGAGCGCGTAGCAGCCACTCGTGGCCGCGCCTTGCGCTCGCACGCCCTGGATGGCCGGCAGCTGCCGCTTGGCACGCTTGCCTTCCGCTCGCTTTGGGAAGAGTCGCTCGCTTACGGCTCGGCTGCTTTTCTCTTCCCTTCCTCAGTTTCCGCCGGGATAAACAAAACCTTTTCACTTCAGTTCAATCCCAGGTTAATTCGGTTCAGCTCCGTTCATTCATCGAGCCTTGAGGAGGAATCCCTTTCCCGTCCAGCGGCCTGCAACAGAAGTTGCCCGGCTCAGCATCCCATTTCGTCACCGTGAGCAATACGTGAGCTCAGGAGAAAGATCTCGGGCTCATCGTAATTTTCTACCTCTCAGCCCCACTTTTTTCCGTTATCACTATTTCCTCCTTTTGTGCCTTTCCTTCGTGGCCCAGCCATTTGTGCTGAATGAGAATGCATGCTTGATGAATAAATGCTAATGATTCACTTTTCTTCTCTTTAGATCCCAAGATGATCCCCCCCCTCCCATGTGTGTGCTTATCACCTCCAGTTTGTCTCCAGGCCCCCCGCTGGGCGAGTCACACAGAGCTGGAATTCCATTGTTGTGTTTCCAGCGGGGGGGAACAAAGCTCCAAGTGTAACCCTCCCCCCCCCCCCGGGCCATCCCTGACCAATGAAAATTAGTCAGGCAATTTTTGTTTATTTGCCTCCCATTTTATGAATCACTGCTCTGACATCCTGGGACTTCACCAGCAGGCCCAATCGCCCCAGGTTCCCCAGCGCTCCGCTAGATTTTTATTTTATTCACATTCCTCACAATGTTTGCTTTTTTAATATACTTTTTAATATTATTTATTTATTTATTTATTTTTTAAGTGCCCTAAAATCAGGAAAAGTGCTGATATGTTTTTCTTGATCAGGAGACTTACAGTGGGCTTATACGGTATGAATTACCCGGCCGCAGAAGCAGGTAAATCAGGGTAAATGGGCGTAAGTGCAGCACAGCTAACCTCATCGATCAGTTCTGCCAAAAGCGCCAGAGAAAAGAATAATGCGAGGCGATGAAAGACGGAAAGCGGAAAGATGGCTTTTCTTACAAATCTGTGCCTTGTCAGTTTTGCTCCCCTCAGGCGGCTTTGTGGCGGGGCGAGGGGGGTCATTTTGAGATCACCACATACAAATTAAATCAATGGCTATTGTAGAAATCAAAATAGGCGGTTTGCTAGGTATGGTTATTTATTTTGTCCCGAATCGCGGTTGCTGTGTTCTGTACAGTACTGTGTTGTGCTGCAGTCACGAAGTGCAGATTCTCCTGGGAGAAATAATGTTCAAATGCTATGGAGATACACATACCTATAAATACACAATGCTTAAATATTACATATATAAAAAGTCTATAGCTTTCATCCCTGTGGCTGTAAACAGTTACAGCTGAGGACAGACTAGTTGTTAAATAAAAAGTCACAACAGTAACTTAAAAACAATACCATTTTCTAAATCATGTAAAATATTATTTTTAAATTATTATTACTTATATTACTCTTGACATTATTAGTATAATTGCTTTTTGTTGTTTTTGTTTTAACAACAACAACAACAACAACAATAATAATAATAATAATAATAATAATAATAATAATAATAATAATAATAGGGAATGGCACATGGGAAGGATACAGAACTGTCCTGCCACCACTTCATTTGCCTTTCAAATATGAAATACCCAATTTTCATGTCTGAAAGGTCTTAAAGGTTGTAATAAACATTCTGTTTGCCCTTTTACACTGCTTTTAAATGAAATATTTAAAGGGATTTTTAAAAAAATGCTCAACCTAAAGGGAGGAATAACAATACTGCTGCAAAGAGCTGTTTTGCCTCCGCAACTTGACACTTATAGACCAAATAAGGTCTAGATATATAGGATGAACTAACTTTGTCGCGTTTAACAGTAACGCAGCCTTTGCAGATGAGCCAAGATGACGTCCTTACATGCAACGTGGAGCAAACGGTGTCTTTAGTCCGCAATTCTGATGAAATAAATCAGTTTTCACCGTTTGAATGAATTAAGTCCGGCCTTTGATGTGAGATGCAAAAACAGTGTAACCTGACACCTAGTCGCTGTATATATGTAATGGAGCCATAAATAAGAAAGAGCGGCCACAGCGGAGGGCCGGGGGTGAGAAGCAGCCCCAGCAGGGGCTTCTGCCTCCCCCCACCGGGTGCTCAGCCTCCTGCGCTTTATTGTTTGTTGATGCAGCCACTTGTCATAGTCTGTCATAACAAAAGCCCAACTATTAGAGCTGTTGCCACTGCGCAGGAACCCAGGCGCTGTCTCCATCAAATTACAGCCACGTGTGCGACTTATACACACACACACACACACACACACACACACACACACACACACACACACACACAGAGACAGAAATGGTATTCATCACCCATGAGATTTACGCCAGTTATTTACATATTCAGTGACGAAAGACCCATGTCCCTGTTACAGCAGTCCTCTGTTAAACTGAACATTTCTTTAACCGTTGAACAAAGTTTATAGCACATATAATTCCATCACTTCTAAGACCATAATATTTACATAAATGCACTTTTGTTCACCCTGAATTGCTAAAAAGTTAGTTTAAAGGTGAACAGATGCTCGAAAGTGCCAGTTTCAGTTTACTTAAGGGTGTGATCAGGAATTTTAGGTTTATTTGTTAAGAAGTGAGAGTTTTTCCACACTGATTCCCAACTTTTTTATAGAGAAAGGTCTCCACAAAGCTGAAATGCCCACCATTACCCACAATGCCTCTAGTATCGGCATAATTAATATGCAACGGCTACATGGTTAAGCATTAATAAAAATTAATACATATAGGTCCAATGAATAATCATAAAACAGTACAAAATAGTAGTAAGTCGGAAAAATTTCTATTTATTTTAGTTATTATTATTACAATGATTTTTACTGTACCAGTGGAGCAAATGCCTTAACCAAGGGAACAGCAGAAAGAGGTGGGATTGAAGCTCAAGTCCTTGGCTTGTGAGATGCTGCCACTAACACCCAAATCTCTGAAGCTCCTTGTTGTCAAGCGCACTTCTGTTCACCTCAGATTGTAAGCAGTCTGCTAAAAAAAGACCATAATGGTGAACAGACACAGTAAACCTGGGGGCACAGAGTCTTTTTCAGCTTGTTTACAGGTGTGATCGGGAATTTTAGTTGTGCTTCTTAAAGAAACGCAGCTGAATTTCAGTTGCGCGCCCTCCGCAGCCTCCCCGTCGCAGACCCTTTCTCGCCCCCCACCTTCCAAGAAGCCATTAAATTACTGGTCTGTTTGTGAACTACTGTGGAACATTACTGGGCCACCCCACCCCCTCCAACTCCCCCACCTGGCACTGCGCCTTGTGATCTCTCAGGGTTCACGTCTCCATCTGAAGCATATGGATGTGACACATTGTTTGAAGGACTCATCCGATGCAAATTTCTTACTGTGGTGTCACAGCCATCACTGCGCTGTTGACCTCGTAAAATGGAAATATTGCTTCTCGTGTGTTTCACAGTACATTGCGAAGCTAAAGGCTTAGTTCTACATCCCGACTGCCTGAGACGGTTCTTTTTAAGCTGGGTCCCAATTAATTCTTTTATCTGCTTACACACACAAACTGTTTGGAACATTCAAATAAAATTTCTTGTAGATGCTTTTACGGCTTTCACCCAGCTGGTTTCCAGGTTTCCACAAAGTTTTTGTGCCCCGTGCACAGTATATCCAGAAACGTGAAACGATTTAAGAATTGCTGTTGTTTTCTTTTTGAGAAAAGGCAAAAAGTACTAGGAAAAAAGTCTTTTTTTCCCCCAGTTTTACAGTATATTTTCATTTGAAGATGTTTCTGTATAGCCCTCTATAGGAGCCCAGTCAGCGACGTTGCTTCCGTCCATGCAGCCTCCGTGCAACTCGTGGTTTCCTTCATTCAATTTTTTTCAAATAAATAACATGAATCTACGCCTGAAGTTAGTCTAGCGATTTTTTTTTAAGAAAAATGTTTATACGTGCCATATGATAAGGCCCAGGCCACCGTCACCTTTCATTGCATAAGCTGCTGCTGTTGAATGAATGAATGAATGAATGAATGAATGAATGAATGAATGAACGAATGGGAGAATTTCAGACTTGTATGCTAACTGTGAAATGTAGAAAGGAAGTTGTAGCAATGAGTCGTAATTTTATCAAATAATTGTCACCTCCACATTTTCCTGCACTGCGTCCATGAAATAATACAAAATAAGCTGTGTACCATTAACTTAGCATGACTAGAACAGATCAGGGTTTATGGAACTCCGGCTTTCTTTACTTTCCCATAGAATAATCTGGAATGTGCCGTTTACTTGGTGTCGGTGGCTTTGGTTTCGGCCTCACGCGGCCTTTTTACGGCACGCGTTCTGTTTGCAGACGAATTGCACACCCCGCAGCATCAGCAACCACGGCGTTTGTCTACACGCGCTTTCCTAAACCCTGAGACCACTTGCCTCTTTGAAGAAACGTTGTCGTCGCTCGGTTTCCGGTTCCATTTCGCAAAGCGCCGGATCCTGGGCCCCTTTGTTGGGGGACGCTAGCGGTTAGCATGGCTAGCAGCGCGGTGGAGGGAGTGTCAGTTGCATTCGAGGGGTTTGTGAGACCCACGTGGGTTGCTGGCCACTGGATTTAGAGTCGCAGAGCGCATGCGGACGCACGACCGGCCCGGGAGACACAAAGATGCCTGTAACCATGCTCAGAAACATCTCCCTCCATGTTTGTGTCCTCTTCCAGCCAGAATTAAACCCACACGTCTAACTGCGGACACAAAGGCAGATTGCAGCCCACACCAATCATACGGCAAAAGCCAACGCCTCTGCCCCCCAGCCCCCCGAATCCCACCCTTCTTTTGCTCCCTTTAGTTCCTTTCTCCTCTGCTCATCCTTTTCTTGGAAATCAACTCTTGCATGAGAACTGTTGCAGCTCCCTTTGTGTGGCCTTAATGGTGTTATTTATGGTGGAGGGGAGGAAGTATTTCAGCTGCGTCCAAAGGCGGTGGACAAAGGGGGAAAATAATAAAATGAGATTCTGCAGAAGCCCCGGCACTGCAGAAGATCTCAAGTTGGCGATTAATCACCCGAGCAACCATTAAAAGCTCCCCAAGCCCGCTTGTAAACCTTCAAGCTCGGCCGGCGTACACTGGGGCCGCGGATGTTATAGTATTTTACACAAGGTCACTCTTGAGGAAAATGCGCTTTTCTTTTGCTTCAATGCAATAATAAACTGCCATCTGGCAGGCAACTTTTTGCCATCAGTCGATACGTATCAAAGTGTGAGCGGAGAGCTTCGAACAAAGGTTTTTTTCAGGGGAGGCGAGGCGACAACCGGGCCGCGCAGGTGACAACACCGAGGCCCCGGGCTGGCAAAAGTGTCTCTTCGGCCCGCATATCTTGTGAATGAAATGGCAATAAAGCGCATTGTTATTGCGATCGAGCCTTGAGTTTGACGGTGAGGACCTTTGAATTTAATGATGATCGATTCCCATCCTTGATCTGAGATGCTGTGCCCAACCGCAATATTAATCACCCAAACATGTATATCATTTTTTTACGTGCGTCCAACTTTTTTAATGAATACAAACAGCGGCAGACAAACGGAGGACCATAACGCAGCCCATTATTGCCCGGGGATTCCTGCACGCGTTATTTGGAGCGATTGTTTTCACGGCATCAACCGTCTGATGAAAGCGGCGGCTTCGAGAGCGCAGGGCTGCGCGGCGCTGAGTTGTTCCAGCCTGGGAGCGGATGCCCGCTCGACCACAACGGCGCGGAGAAGCGGGCTGATTTCATGCCTTGCGAGGTGTTTGGTTTGCGAAATGGTGGCCTTCACCACATCAAGCGCGCTCGGCTCCCATCTGCGCTGATTGCTCGGTCGCCGGGCCTTTTGGCTCCGCGGTGCCCGCTTGCTGGCGTCGGTTCGAAGGAAGGCGCTTGACACGGCTAAGAAATCATAATCATGTCTGCAGCACTGCGTCTGAAGGTGATTTATGCGGGCCGGCGCCTTTTGTATACGCCGCTTGTTGTTTAGAAAGGTGCTCGGTTCCATATTTGCAAGCCGCGTGCGTCTTTTGTTCGCAAACGCAATTTATGAAAAATACATTTTTAAACCGAAACACCTTCTTGGCAGGCCTCGGCGTCTCCTTTGTTGGGGCTAAGACCCGACACGTTGACGTGAAATATCTCGAGCTGTTTGGAGCTGTGGACAGCCTTTCATGTTTTTACTGAGGCTTGAGGGACACACGTAAAATTTACACGTTCATGCCAAGTGCTAACCTATTATTTTCGGTCTTTTATCAGCCTTCCAGCATTTTGTCCCGATTGTTAATCCGTTCGCTGACGAAAAGGTGTCGTATTGTTAATATTGATCCGGACCATATGTTGTTCCCAAAACCCTTGTTTTGGTATGAACTCATATCCTCGTTCTCCCGCCATCCTTCTAATTCCTTTTGTCAGCTGTGGAGGGGTCAGTTTCCGCGGCTGCCGCTGGCCTGTGTCCTTTGAGGAGATACTTCTGGTGAAGGCTTCTTCATTTTTATTTTTCCTGAAGCCATTATTCTCCGTCCAGTGGAACACGTGTCGTTCAACCTTTGGCTTTGTTCGGAAGATGCCTTTGCTCTTTTCGGCGCAACAGCCAAGGAAGCGCACAGCGAGCGGTTATTGCGCGTTTGGGTTCAGTAACGTTGGTTATAAATTCACTCTTAGATGTGCCTAGCAAGTCATGACAGACATGATGGCAAACCAAAAACAGTCCACGGTGGGCGACTTTGTGTCTCTCTGGGGACGACATTAATGCCCAGCCACCAGTCTACGGGGCAACCGAGAATTTAAATTCAAATATGAGTTACTGTAAACTGGACTACGTGTAGCTGAAACTACTTACGGTACACGGTTTAGCGGAATTACCGCACGGACAAAAGTGTTTTTCCATGATTTTTTATGAATTATAGCATTGCTGACATCAAGTTATTGTTGTTGCTGTGTTAGTGAGTTATACTACCCGGCAGGTACGGCCGTATGAATTTGAACTTCTTGCCTCTTCCGTCTTTTTCCAAAACGTTATCCTCGAAGGAAAAGTTGGCATGTGGACCAGGAGACATCTGCGGTATTTTCTGCCAGGTGAGGGTGTTGCACAGCTTCCACAAATGCTGATAATTCAGCTCGGGAAATTTATGTCGGGGGAACATGCATCCATGCTCTTTTTGCCGTTATTGCGGCAATAAACCGTCTAGACAACCCTCCCCTCTTTCTTCAGCCCCTTTTCAGTCTTTTGACGGAGACATTTGTTTTTGCGAGATATATTGAGTTCTCTTTGTGTTAAAATAAACAGGAAGGATCTTGTTTCTTCCCGTTGTTCCTGTTTGGTATTTGCCGCTCTGTTTAGCTTGGTGAGGCAGAGCTGCACTGGGGTGATGGTGGCAATGGCGGTGGTTTTGGAGAACGATCTTTCCATCATCGCAAGGATTTTGCATTTTGATGTGTTCTGCTCCAGCGCCGTGAAGGTCGTGCCCCATCTGCGAGTTCCAGGCCTCGCGTTTGTGCGAAATCCTCTCTGATCAAGATGGACATGTGGACTGGGAAGGATTGATAACGTTTGAATTTACCACTGAACTGGGTGCAGAAGTGGATAAAAGGCTCGCATTCCAGTCATTTTTCTTTCAGTTTACTCGTCACCAGTCTACTTTTTATTACTTTAACTGGCAGGTTTGATATTACATTATATTTTCCGTGAGGACGGACACTGGGAAAGGTCTGACGGTATCTCCAGGCATGCTGTATATCCCTATCGGTCCTATTGATGCCATTTGGGCTTGTGCATCAAAATGCGTCCAAACTGAAAAAGCTTAACCTGGTTTTGACCATTTTGGATTCATCGCCCCCAGTCGTGATAGCAAATAGTTTTAAGTTCAGGAAACACGTAAACAGTGATAAATTTATCTCCTCAGCAGGGTTAAAACAAAAGAAATTTTGGGATCAGCCACACAAATTCAGGAACAAAGGGGTTAAATATACATATACTGTGTTTTGGGGGGGTACAATAAGAAAATGTTCACTCTGCTTTTGAACAGAGGTCATAAATTCTTTGTTGCCCTTTTAACCCTTAGCAGACCCACATTCCTTTTTAGGAAAGAAATGAAAGGTGTCAGACCAACATTCACTGACAATGTGCCAGGTTATCGGAGTGCGACTTTAAATAGTTATGGCTCAGAATAACTTTGAACTTAAAGCCTTCGGTGCAATAAACATTTAGCCGAAACTATGGGGCAATTCAAAAAGAACTGAACGCTTTGGTAAAATTTTTACCAAGGATCATCTGAACATGTAATACACACCAAAGTGTAGTTTCCCTCCATTCCCTTTCCAACATTTTGATGCTTGTAAGTTTAGACGACATTTCCTGACTATCATCTGTTGATGCTTTTAACATGTAAAATTGCCACCAAAGGTGCAGAGATAAAGGTTTACAGTTAAATAATACAATCTGAGGGTATCAAAGTTAATCATTTCTATTTTTCTACACCTTTCTGGCTTTGTTGGTGATGTCCTGCACAGATCTCGGTTGTATAAATAACTACTAATTATTAACTACCTTTACTAGCATCGCTCCCTTCTCTGGGAATTTCGTCAACGCTTATTGATGGCACTTTGGCGGTCGGCACTGCGTGAGCTGCCGTGTTATTTTACTATGCGGTGAACGGGTGGACTCTGAATTTAACAAATGCCCACTTAATTTGTCAAGGATTCCAATTTTTATGAGGAGCCCCATGGGGCAGCCAGCATGGAAGTCCAGACTGTGCACCACTGTCTGGTTTGAACATGGGACAAATTGCTCCTGACTTTCCGAATTAAAATATTGCCGCTGAAATTAATCTCAGCTTTTATTCAAAGTTTCCTCTTTGGATGACATATGTTTTTGTAACGCGTACAGGTTAAGGTCAGTAGGAAGCACCACAGATTTTGCTATAGAGAAGTTGGGGGGGAAAGGGAAAATTATACAGCTTGCTTGGATGGATCGCTGGATTGAATTCATCAAACTCTCCGTGTTTAGGGTCGCTTTTAAATGGGGACGCAACAGCTTCGAACCATGCCGTGGGCTCGGACCCCACGGGACTTCACTAAAATACAGAGACTGCAATATTTAAACATTAGACAGAAACTGCACGCATGCTGCTCTTTGCTGCTCCGCTATGAACTGTGTCCATCCCAGTTACGTGCATTGGCTGCGTGAGAGAGGAATGATAAAAAAGAACAAAGAGGCCTCAAGTCAGCGGTCGATTATTAAATCGGAGGACTGTCTGCCAAGAAACCTCACTGTACCGTTTCACATTTTTCCATTCTTTTGTTTAAGCACATCTCTTTGTGAGAACAGTTGAAGATGCAGTTTCTGTCACCTGCAATTCAGTCTTCACCACACAACTTGACAACCGTGTTCATCCTGGCCGCCTCCCTGCCTCGCCGGGTCGGGTTCGATCGGTATCGTGAAGATACACGCCGGTCCTCGACAGCACAGCACCAGCTGGAAGCAGGAAAATATTGTGGCCTCTGTGGGACAGAAAGAATTGCAGCACGGACTGGGGCAGCGGTCCCAAAACCACATGCACATCTGAGGGTTACACTCATCTGCATAAGTTAAAGCACATCGACGTTACTTATGAATGTGAACGTGCAGCTTGTGGTGAAGAGGCCTCTTTTCTGTCCTGCTGTCCACGGTGACTGTGTTGGGATTAAACCCTAACTCAAACCTTTATATTACACAACTGCCCAACTTCAAAACTGAAAAACAAAATGGGTGCAAAAGTTAAAAAATTGAGCAGACTCACTCACTACCCTGAGTACAAACAAACAAACAAACAGATAATAGCAACAAAGTATGGCAAAATGGGAAAAGTTGGGGTCTTCGGTGCAGGACAGTTCTCCCAAGCTTCACCCAGGGAGAGGGTAAATCTTCTAGGAGATTCTCACCCTTTCTGGTCCTCCAGCTGAAAAAGAGAGGGAAAAACAAAGATGCAGCGGTGAACAAAACAATCTTTTACAGGTGCAGGTGAGAAAGCCAGGAAAGAAAGGCCTGAAAAGAGTAAAACTGTAATGAATGATGGTGTGAAGTCATTGATGATCGAAGTGGCTGAGATGTTCAAGTTGGAGTTAAGTCTGTTTTCATCTTATTAGCCCAACGCAAGTTATGTACGGTGTTAAGCTGCTTACAGCTGTCTACACATTTATGCAGCTGAGTAAGGACCCTGACCAAGAACCCAAGAGCGAAAGGGGGATTTGGGCCCAGACCCTCTGCCAGGTGAAGGTGTTTGGATCTGCACTGCATCCCTCATCAAGCTTCATGTCCATCAGTCCTAGCTTCTCCAACACGGACCGTTTGTCCGACTGCACTCCCGTCTGTAACATCTAAGGTCGGTCTTGGTTTCAAGGTCTCTCCATCCCCTTTGGAGCGTCAGCCGTCTTGTTTTTCCAGTTCTCCCGCTCAGCATGGACCGCAATTTGGGTTTCGGGATCTCAGCGGTGTTTTGAAGCTCCTTTAGGGTGGGTGTTCTGGGAGTCCAGCAATACTGCTATTCCAAAGGTCACAACTTCGTCACATTACAGTATGAAATATTATGTGAAAGGCCTACAGAAGACAGAGGAGGTGTGTGTGTGTGTGTGTGTGTGGGGTGCCCCCCCTCCCATCCTGACCTTCGGAAGCCCATTACACGCAACTCCGTGTCTCACAGCATGATTTCCATTGAATCCCACCGCACAATATAGGATCGCGGATTAAACAAATGCAGCAAAAATCACGGCGTCTCCACATTTACAACATGTAAATCTGAAAGAAATGACTGTTTCTGCGCAGAATATCAGCGGAGTGAAGACTGGGGGGCAAGGAGGGAGGGGGGTACTGCTCTGCTTTGCTTACATGTAAATCCGGAAATGAAACATGGAAAACACTAAAAAAGTGGAACTCAATCCTGATGCGTTTTTAAGGCTAATATAACTTCTCGAAGTTTCGCCCGTGGTTACTGATATTAACCTCCGCTTGATGCGGCTGTCGTTTCTATTCCACCGCGCAAAATATTTTATCCCCAAATTTTAAATCTGATGAACTAAATGCTCACCTTGAGCGCCAACTCTGTGCCCGAGTGCTTTGCCTAACGCGACCGCGAACGTCCGCGCTCAAACTGTAAATCCCCGACTCCTGCAAACGGAGTTTCACCACGCACACCGCGAAATATCCTTTGCACCTTTTCAAACTCACGCACAGGCACCGGCACGATCCAAAACACATGCACTACCTGAGTTAATAAGAATAAAACAAGAACATAAAAGTGAAAGCCTCAATAAAACACCGAAACACAACTAATCGTTTTACACAACTGTAACTTCGGTCAGCGATTAATAAATATCGGTGCTCAATTCTATTGGAATCATATATAGTTAATATCAATATCAAGTACTGATCTCTGGTGCACTTTTACCATGCTTCTTGCACTTTATCTCTCGCATAATAATAATAATAATAATAATAATAATAATAAAAATAATAATCAATAAGTCTAACCAATACCTTAACTAGTTTGTCTCTCTCTTTCCCCTCCCTCTTTATTCCTCTCTCTCACTCATTCACTCTGTGCCCCCCCCCGCGATCTTTCTCTCTCTCTCTCTCCCTCCTTTCCTCATCAATGGAGCCCATTTGAATAATCTGTAAGCACTTGGACTGGAGCCAATCAGATGTCAGGAGCCCGTGATAAATCGCAATGCATTATTGATAATAATAATTGCTGTGACATGCGCGTTTCTCCTGGAAGGGGCTAATTTGCCCACTCGGCGGATTAGCGGCGAAGGAGACTCAGCAGCAGCAGGAGGAAGAAGAACAAGAAGAAGAAGAAGGAGGAGGAGGAAAAGAACAAGAAGAAGAAGCAGCAGCAGAAGAAGAATAAGCAGCAGCAACCACCACTACCGCCGTTGTTGTTGTGGTTGTGCCGCTCCGGAGCTGCCGGCCGCGGTCGCACCATGTCCAGGCGCAAGCAAGCCAAACCGCAACACATCAACTCGGAGGATCCCGATCCGGGGGACACCGGTGAGTCCGCGCTCCTTCTTTTTGGGAAATAATCCGTACGAATATGATATTTTTTTAAAAAAAAAGTATGAATAAAAATCTCGCTCGGGTGTGTGTATGTGTGCGTGCGTGCGTGCGCGCTGCCCTTTGGCCGGGATCATGACCCTCGGAGCTGACCACGCTGCCGCCGCGCTACCTTAACTTCGCCCAGCCCGTGATTCAAACCCCAAATGCCGCTTAGAAATGATTAAATGTCACGTTGGTGTAAGTTGTAACTTAAATGCATTAAGAAAGAAGGGAATGGAGAGTTGAAGAGTTTCGCTGAACGCGCCGCATCCGTGCACTCGATCCGTCGGTCGGGACAACGGTGCCATGAATGAGTTCCGGGGAAAATTCGGCTGTTTCGGTTAGTGGTGAACCGGTTTACCTCAGCCGGTTTCCGCGGCCGAGCATCAAGTAAAGTTTAAATTAAGAAATAAAAAGTTAGTAGCTCGTCTGCGCACGTGGATCGGGACTGTGGATGTGTGCGGTGCGGTTCCCGCAGCTCCCGCATCCACGTACCAGCGGCTGCGTGTGTGGGAGAGGTGTGTGATTTATTTTATGTCGCACAAATAATAAAAGTACAGTTAAGCAGCGGTTTATTTTAACACGGTTTCGGGATGCGAAACTAGAGTTCCAGGTGAACGAGCGGGGCTCCCATCAATGGGGAAACTCGCATCTCTGTACGAAAAGTCCGCCTGCAAGTAGTTGGTCGGATTTGTTGTCTTCCAAGCTGTTTATCTATAACATCGTGTTGTATTCGCGAATGTTCTAGAATCACGAAGCGCAGTGATTCTGGAATATTCCCATCAAGCTGATTGGCAAAGAGAGGAGCATAAACTGTTCTGGCCAAGTTTTAAGGACATTTTCACGCAAGTATGTGTTATAATGCATGTCATTGTGCATATTTTCGGAATATTGTGGTGTTTTCTCGTTTTTGGAGAGAAGCGGGTCGATTTAAGGAGCGCAACGGCCGCAACGTGAAATCCCGTCCCACGCGACCGCATCCCTTTGTTTTATTGCTGAAACTTATTTTTAACAGCTTTTTTTTTTTTTTGGAACCCCCCCCTTTTTTTTGGTCCCGGTTTAAGTTGTCCAACAAGTAGTGTTCGGGGGGGGGGGTTAACGAGGGCTTCTGTGACTCTGCGGTTATGCAACTATTGTACGCGAATTTGTCCGACCTTCTCGCTTGAAGGCGAGCGCTGTTTCAAGTGAGTGCGGTTTTTGGGGAAACCACAACCAGAAGCGCGCCGGTTGAGGATCAATGGTTCGTTTGTGTGCGTTTTTGGGGACGGCGGCTCGTTTCTTTGGGCGCCTCCGCCGCGAGGGGGGGCTGGCGAGAGAACGCGCCCTCGTGCGGGGTGACGTGCCGGTGCAGCGCGCGGCGCGAGGTGTCCTGTCCACCCCCCGGTCGTGCGGCCGCTTTGAAGGATTTTCCGAAAACGCCCGCAAACTTCGGGCCTCGTTGTGCGCTCTCACGGGTCGGGGTTTGAGCTCACGTTGGACCTTCGAATCGGCGGCCTCGCCTTGAAACGGCTTCGGAATACAATGCGATTTGCAGCTGCGACCCCCCTCCCCCACGGTGGGCAATTAACAAGTCCAGCAGTTTCTTGCAGGAATGCAGACAGGTGGTCCCCCCCTCCCCAAAACACCCTTTCATGAGGCCGCATTAGCATACAACAATAGGTCTCTAAAATGGCCACTTATAATCTCTTGCAGACAAATTAAATTTCAATGGCAGACATTCACATGTTTAATCTGGTTTGACATGCTGCTTGAGGGGGAGGGGGTCTGACTTTGTGCTGATACTCCATGATTAAATTAAGTGGGAGAGGAGGGGGGGTCTCATTTTAAGATGAATCCTCACTGTTTCTATGCAAATTGAATATTTCTTACACAGTGGGTCATAGCAGGACCCCAAAAACAACCCCAACATAACACCCACCCTAAATTGTGGTTTCCATTTCAACTCCAGTATTGCAGTTTTTTTTTTTTTTTTTATTGTTGAGTTTCAGGGTATTTGCTGATCTTTGAAAATGAGAAACCAATTAAAAAAAAAAAAAACCATCTAGTGAGTAAGAAAAGCTCCAAGATGCTCAGTACCGAAGATATCTGTGTTTTTGGTTGGGCTCATATTTACGTGGCAGAATGGTGCTACCTGAAACTTGTTTTGGGACTGTGGGAAGAAACGGACACAGAGCTGGGTTGGATCCCGCAGCTCAGCACCTGTGAAGAACCAGCATTATTAAACAGTTCAGAATTACAAGCACAGTATGGCTGCAGCTCATTGCTGCAAATTGAGTAACGGGTCACACGGTTAACAAATATATAACAAGTAAATTGAATGAGTTGCTGGCTGGCTGGGTGCCAGATGTAAGGATCAATTTTGGTTGCATTTCATTTCTTAGAAAAAAAAACTTGTGAATTTAATAGACAAAACTAAGTGATAATTGGAAAAATGCAGGTATCAACATTTTTGCTTAAGCTACAATTGGAAGTAATGGACCCTGATTTTGATAATGGGGTCCTTAAAAGCATTTTTGATTTAGTTTCGCTTTCCGGGGATGTATTATCGCATCGCTGTTGGCTGTAAATTTATAATGTGCACGTTGGTTAAACTGCCAACAGATTTTTATTTATTTTTGTTTTATTCTAATGCTTACTTTGTTCTGCAGGTCTTCTTCAGGAAGGAGTGGTGGAGGACGGGCTGGATGTGAAAAGGAACAGAATGGAGGAGACACGAGTCTGTGACAGTTGCTGTGCGGAGTTCTTTGATTTATCAGAGTTTCTTGAACATCAGAAAAGTTGCACTAAAAGCCAGGAAGTTGTCATCATGAAAGACTTCTCGCAGGGATCTCCTCAGAACTCCCCGAGTGGTCACAGCGATGGTCACTTGGGCAGCAATTCCCAGTGCAAGATGAATGGCGGCACCTCTGAGAGGATGGAGGAGGCCAAGCATGGCGCAGATGAGCCTGCAAAACCAGTGCAGGTTGACGTGTCTGCTGGAAGCACTAATGTTACTCTGGAGTCCATGGCTGCCACCAAAGTGGCTGTCACCCAGCATTCCTCTGGCTGCAAGTCACCGTCGTCATCACAGACCAACCTACAGGCCATTCCTATGATCCTGGAGCAGCTGGTGAGTCTGCAGCAGCAGCAACTCCAACAGATCCAGCTGACGGAACAGATTCGCATTCAGATTGCCATGATGGCCCCCCAGAGCATGCATTCATCTGTGGGTGCTGCCGTCGATCCCCTCAAAGCTCTCGGCGCCCATCTGTCTCAGCAGCTCTCAGCTGCTGCTGCCTTGATTGGGAAGAGGACCGGCAGCCAAAGCTTGTCACTCGAGACCCTCAAACAGGGGAAACTAAGTCACACCAATGGCATCCCCACGCCTCTCGTGGGTGCCATGGGAGCCCCCAAGCTGGACATGTCAAAGGGGCTTCCTGTGTTTCCTCAGTCACCAGGTGCTGTGGCTTTCCAGAGTCCCTTCACTTCTATTTCAGGCCTCGAAGCCACTAAAAAAGGAAAGGGGAAGGTACTGAATATGACTGTGGAACCAAAGAATGGGTCAGGTGAGCACCTGTTCAAGCACAAGTGCAAGTTCTGTGGCAAGACATTTGGCAATGACAGTGCCCTGCAGATCCACCTGCGCTCCCACACTGGGGAGAGGCCCTACAAGTGCAACATCTGTGGCAATCGCTTTACTACAAAGGGCAACCTCAAGGTCCATTTCCAAAGGCACAAGGAAAAGTACCCACACATCCGGATGAACCCACATCCTGTCCCAGAACATCTCGACAACATTCCCACCAGCAGCGGCATTCCCTATGGGATGTCTATGCCTATTGAAGAGTCCAGTTTTGTGGAGAACAAACCAGTGCTGGCTCTCCCTTCTGCTGGTTTCCATCCATCTGTGCTGCAAAGCCTAAAGCCCTCATTTGAGGCTTCTCTTGGGGGTGACCTGTACTCCCAAAGGCCCTCTTCATCTGGCAGTGATGCTGCTTCAATCTCAAGTATGTTCAACCAGGATGTTGGACTGGACCAGAACCAGGGGTCCCCACAAGGTCCTAGTGGTCTGTCCCAAATGGCTGGCGACGCCAGTTCAGGGACGGCGAAGCTCCAGCAGATGGTGGACTGTCTGGAGAAGAGGACAAGTGACCCGAATGAGTGCATGATCTGCCACCGGGTGCTGAGCTGCCAGAGTTCTCTGAAGATGCACTATCGCACGCACACGGGTGAGAGGCCCTACAAGTGCAAGATATGTGGCCGCGCCTTCTCCACCAAGGGCAACCTCAAGGCCCATTATGGTGTCCACCGGGCCAACACACCCCTCAAGATGCAACACTCGTGCCCCATATGCCAGAAGAAGTTCACCAATGCAGTGGTGCTGCAGCAGCATATTCGCATGCATATGGGTGGTCAGATTCCAAACACTCCTATGCCAGAATCTCAGTTTGAGGCACAGGAAATGGAGACTCTTCCAAATGAAGAGAAATTGACCAATGTGAACAGCTTTAATAGCGACAACTTGGAAGAACCTGACGTGGAGCGAAATTCCCAGGAGAAGTCCCCAAACTTCCCCGAAGGCCTCAATGGAGGCTCAAAAGAGGAGAAGCAGCCATCCCACTCGCCAGCTGTGTTCTCCAGCATTGCAGCTCTGGAAAATCACATGAAGAGCCTCACGTCATCTCTCAGCCTACAGCGGCAGACCAGCGCCACGTCAGATGCCGATGCCATGCCCAAGGAAGCCCCTCCTGTGCCAGGGGAGATGCCTGCAGAGTACCAGAATGGGCACAGTCCTACCATCTCTGACTCTGTTTCCTTCCAGTCACCATCCCCTGTGGATAGCCAGCTGGGCTATCAGTCCAAATCCCCGGACTCTGCTGTTCCCGAAGATGGAAGCAGAGTGGCTTCTAGACCTGAGCTGGACTTGGGGCCTCAGGACTCTGAATCTGGTGGAGCTCTGGACTTGACTTCAGGCAGTTTTGCTCCAAAGCCAATCAAAGAGGAACCTGGCCTTCCTTATTCCAGTACAGAGTATGGTAAGTTTCACTTGAACTTCAGAACTGTGTAGCTGTACCTCCTCAGTACCATCTTCATACAGTGAAATGTTCATGATCTCACTTGAGGTGAGAGTTGACTGGTGTAATGTTTTTGTTTTGTAAATAGGCTCTAGTCACATGCCTTACATGAGAATTCCTTCAAGTCTGAAACTGGAAATGCAGATTCCTCCAGAGACTTCAATGGCAGCCCATGGCCTGTTTGGTCCCCAGATGCCCTTGGGCACTGGTTCTCAGCCCCCCAGTTCGAGTGCCCCACGTCGCTCCACCAAGCAGCATCTGTGTAATGCCTGTGGGAAAAACTTCTCTTCCGCCAGTGCCCTACAGATCCACGAGCGCACGCACACGGGTGAGAAACCCTTTGCCTGCACAATCTGTGGCCGTGCCTTTACTACAAAAGGCAATCTTAAGGTAAGAAAAGCCTGCATCATTGGCACGTGTACAGGGTTGGCTGAAAAACGATCTGCATAGCCCTTAGATTCTAATGGCTCTCACTTTTGCAATCTAGGTGCACGTTGGAACTCACATGTGGAATAACTCAACAAGGCGGGGCCAGCGGATGGCTCTGGACAACCCCATGGCACTGATGGCTATGAGCTCCGAGACCAAGATGGTGCCAGAGATGATGCCTCCCCCAAAGGACCTGGTGCCACCACCCATTAACTTCGATCCCTCCATGTGGAACCAGTACACAGCTGCTTTCACGAATGGCTTGACAATGAAGACCAACGAAATTTCTGTTATTCAGAACGGGGGTATCCCTCTACCGGGCGGCCTTGCTGGAGGGACCCTGCCGGGCTCCAATGGGACCCTGATGAAGATAGACGGCTCGCAGTCCAGCCAACCTGCATCAGTGACGGAAATGGAAAAGAATGTTTCAGAAAACATTCCAAAATCACAGTTCCCACATTTTATGGAAGAAAGCAAAATAGCAGTGAATTAATTTGCGTTCCGTTTCTCACGTCTCGTGAGTTCTGTTCCCTGTTCAGGTGTGACACTTTCCTGCTGAACTAGATCATGGCTTTTGTGGTGGCCATTTTGCTTGTGAATTGGTACAATCAGTTTTGTTGAGCTTTTGCGAAGATCTTTTGCCAAGGACTCGAATAGCCCGTTGTTACAGTGTGAATGGTGCGGCTTCACTTTTTACACCGTTCACATCAAGTTTACCTCTTAAATGCTAGTATTTCTAATTGAAGAACTTGAATTTAACTGCTGTAGAGATCTCTGGTTGTATTTAGTTTGTGGAAAAAATGCGGGTAACTCTCCCCTCCTTCATCCCCTTAACACCCCCTTTCAGAAGATGAATGTATTTGTCTTACTTGAAACAGCTTTAATCCAAAATGGTTCTCTATCAGGAATGTATGTTATGTGGTAATGCCTTGCTGCCCCAAATGTTTTGAAAATGTGTATAGCTGGCTTTTTTTTTTTTTTTTTTTTTTAAAAAGGATCATTTCCCCCATAACTGAAATATCATACCTGTCTTTGCTGGGGAAAAAACTGATTTTTGTATAAACTGAGGTCCTGGTGACTCTTCCATTTTTGCAGACACTTTGTCAGGATTCAGTTGGTTCTGCAACTCAACCATAACACAAGTGCCTGTTGAAGCATCACAAATAGCACAGCTTACCAAAAATGTACTATTACAAGCGCTGTGTGTGGGTTCAGTTAATATACGCTCTGTCCCACATCAAGTAGCGCCTTAAGAAGGTACCTGTGTTATTTAAAAAAAAAAAAAAAAAGTTGAAACACTGAATGCCCTCAGCCAGGTCTGCACTTTAACCTCCTGTTGTGTAGAGTGATCCTGATTCTTGTGCTCCACTGTGTCCTGGACTCTTTCCTATTAAATGTTTGCTGCCTTTACCCAGCAAAAAAGCTTGCAATGTTGCCCTCTTAAATAGTGATGGTACATATCTGATCTTTGTGCTAGAGGGAAAGTTGGGTAAAGATGGGATGGGGTTTTGGAACACATTGTCAATATGTAAAAGGATTTTCCTTGTCTTTAGACCCACCCTCCACAAAACCAAATACAACATCTGCATTGTAACAATTTACTTTCTTTTGTTGTCATTGTGAAGCTGGCAGGTGGTCTTTTGGCCCTTTGAACACACAATGGGTTTGTGTTCTTATATTTTAAAGTGACTTTTGAGCAGCAGCCCATTGTACATCAGGGATTTTAAGGGTCAAAGTTTACCACCTCTTGGTTTTTTTTTTTTTTGTTTTGTTTGTATGTAAATGTCCCTTTTTTTTAATACTGGATTTTTTTTGCTTTCTACTTTTTGCTGTGTAGACTGGAAGTTCTGTATGTAATGCTGTTCTGGTAGGCTTTTTTTTTTTTTTTTTTTTTTTTCTCCCCCCTCTTTCCCCCCTGACTCCAGTATCTCTGAAACCTGCTGTTTTTGTCTTTTTATTGAATGTATTTCCAAACACTTTTGCACGTCTCTTGCTTGGAACACATCTTGACTTTCGTCTTGCCTCCTGATATATGCATTTGCCAAGTTGTGCCTTTAACCGGATTGGCGGTGACTTGTTTCTACACTTCATGAAATGAGAATCCTTAAAGTTAAGCCAGTTTATTTTCCTCATTAACAATGTAGACTTTGTAAATGTGTTTTCATGTTCAGCTGTCCTCTTTTGTATAGGCATCGTAATGCTTAATATTTTGTTTGTTTTGAAAATAAAATCAGGGTGACTTTTCAGAATGCCTTTTGTTTAAATTCAATGGTAAGCATGTTTCATGATTCTCAAAGGCTGGCTGGCATGTATTGAAGTGGTTCCCCCCCCCCATGCAGGACCTTCATGGATTTTTATCACTTAAGTAAATGTTACCCTAATTGTTTTGATCTCTGGCAGGAAAGTAATATGGACATTTGATCCTGTTGATGCTCAACACAATACTGGCAGAATATTTAAGACATTTAACCAGTACATTGTCAGTTCTAGCCTCACTTCTGCCTGTGCAGTAGTAGTCCTGAGCCAGACACCTTAAGTACTATTTCCCTCTAAATGTTGAAGGTTTGACTGAAGGTGTTACTAACCGACATGCCCACTGTACAGCAGCTTTTCATTGCAAGAGTAAATCCAGAACTTTTGAATGAATGTATTCTTGCTGCATTATTAAATATGTCAATTTTTACACTTTAATTGTAGTTGCTGTTTCCTCAGAAGCTGACATGTTCACATTTATGGATGTGTTAAATTCTATGAATGTTACTTTTTCAGTTACTTTCAAAAAGAAAATAAGATATTGCAACAGGTTTATGAAAAAATTCACCATTATTTGTTTGTAGCTTTTTTTTTTTGCTTTTGCAACACAACTTGTTTGTACAGCTGGAAAGTTTTTACTGGAGCAGTTCAGGGCAAGTACCTTGGTGGAGGAGGTGGGACTCAAAAACCCGTCTTTCAGCTGTGAGGCAGCTGCTGCAACTTGTACAATACCTGGGGTCCCTGTTCGTTCAGCAGGTTCTGTGGGGAAAGTGGTAATAATGCTTGCTCATGACCTTAAATAGTAACAGTTCATGACAAATAAATCTTGAAACTTGAAACTTCAGTATTTGAGAAGATGTACTTGGCTATGGTGCTCAGTAACAACAAAATGGCCTATGAGAGCAAAATATAAAAGGAATCACATTATATTCTGTAAGCACACAATCTGTATATTGAGCCACATTCACAACACAGCATATTTAACTGTTTTACAAAAACACAGGGAATTTGACGCAAGGGGCAATTGATGCTGATTTGGAGTTTGGCATCTTTCTTAAACTCTTGGGCATGTGGGGGTTTTAAAATTGACTTAATCCTGGAATCCCTATTTGCTTCATTTGCTGGAAATGTCTTACTCAGGAGCTATTAAACATATTAGCACTAATCCAACAGTCACAGATTCCAAGTCCACACTTTGTTACTATGAGGAATTAGCATTTTGTTGACCCCAAGAGTGGACACTGGGGTGCTACACAAAAAAACCCCACATGACTCTTCTGAGCCAAGACCAATGGACTGAGCACTTGCTGAACAGCCACTGGGAGCAAATAAGCTGGTGGGGGTGGCCAGCATGAAGGTCAGATCCTGGTGTCTGGCTGTGGGTCTCAGTAATGGGAAAGGTCTCTTTGGGTCTGGCTGCCTCCCATGCAGGATTAACTGGAGCGCCGTCAGAAACAGCTCACTCCTGTTATTTCTTTATTTGGGTTGTTGGATGCTGAAATAAATAGAAATACTAATGAAAGGCTGTTGAAAACATTTTTACTTGCATGAAAACATAAAATAGAATAAAAGTAATTAGCTTTTTAGCATTGGTTTACTGTAAAACCGTTCTGTGGACCACAATCCTGCCATGGTGATGGGGCTCAAGTACTCCAGGGATCCTGAGATCTAAGCTGTGTGGAACCTTGTGCTTCTTGGGGGGGGGGGGGGGGGTCACTCTTGGCAAGCAGGTTGAAGGTGAGGGGCCAGACATAAAGAAGTCCAAATAAGACATCTTCAAAAGTGGTAACATGAGTACCTCAACTCAGCATGTATTAAAGCCATTTGCTGCTAACTGTGGTGAAGCTAGCATGAAGGTCAGAAATTCACAGCTTATGGTTCTCACCACAGAGAAGATAAGTTGTTTTCTCAAATTAGGAAAGCAGTTGGACCAAAAGTTGAACTGCTGCTCTTCCAGATGCATAGGGACCAGTTAAGGTGGTTTGGGCATCTAGTTACAAGGCCCCCTGAGCACCTTGAAGTCTACCAGGCACAACCCATTGAAAGGAGCTGCTGGAGCAGAAGAAGGACCCAGAGGAAAGATTCTTTCTCCAGCTCAGCCTGGGTATGTGTGGAGATCCCCTGGAGGAGTTGCAGGTTGTTGCTACAGAAAGAGAAGTATCGTCTGCCCTTGTGGAGCTGCTGCCATCATGACCCTCACGTGGACCAACAATTGCAGGCATGGGCGGGTGGATGAGGTTTCATAGCCCAGTGCCAAGCGCTTCCAGACTTTGAACCGCCGCGGTCGTGACGAGGATAAAGCGGTTAAGGACAGCGCGTGTCAGGGCTCTTGACCCTGTAGCCTTTGCTCTGTGTACATGGACATATTTGCAGCTTCTGAACAAGCACATTCATGAAATGTGCCGTGTTCCTATAAGCACAACCGAGGATTTCAGTTGCCCAAAAATGTGTGAACACGCATTCGTATTTGAAGCATGCCATTTTTATGTCATTGCAGAACTGCAACTTGCTGCTTATCTATTTGATCTTCGGGCCAGCCGGTGCGACCTGCGACAATAGGAGTCACATGATGTCAGTCACCGGTAAGCAGTAACGCCAGTACTTATGAAATATCCAAAAGTGAAAATGCTACAGCTGTCACGGCCCAAAGCGTCAGACGAATAATAATAATAATAATAATAATAATAATAATAATAATAGAGCAGAGCAGGGTTCAGTGGCAGCGGCTGTTCCCGGATCGGGCCGGGACGGCAGGCCGGTGAGGAGGCGAGTCCGGGAGCCTCCGCCCAATCCGCGGCGCAGGCGTCTGAGGGTTCGCACGGTTGGTCCCGCACACGACCCGCAGAGGCAGAGCCACGCCGAAACTGCGGGAAATGACGGACAACATCCCGCTGCAGCCGGTCCGGCACAAGAAGAGGCACGACAGCAGGCACAAAAGCGGGTGAGATGGCGCCTGTTGTGCTCGCATGGCGGGGCGGAAATTGGCGGCCGACGCAGCGCTGGGTGCCGCTGAGAGCGCGACGTTTGCGGACACAAACACGGACAGATTTGACGTTCCGCCGCTTGTCGGAAATGCGGGGCTTCTACAGAAGGGGGAAAGATGGGGGAACAGACGTGTTTGCTGCGTCAAGGGCTCCGGCAGCGCGCCTCGCCCCATAGGACATCCGTGTTCCGGATGCGCCGACACCGCACATTTACCACAGAATTTACGGAACAAAGAGGCTGTCGGCGCGGTGCTGTCCGGAGGTGCGGCCGCTGTTCGTGTCGGAGCGGCGGGGACGCTCGGGCGGCCTTTATAGGCTCTCGTAGGTCGGAAAAAAAGAACACATTTGTGTGGCAAATGAGGCGGCCGACGTAGCAAGTCAGGAAGCCCCGATACCCGGCGCTCGCAGCCATTATTGTCCTTATTTTATTCTTATTGCTTTTGTTATTGTTACATCGCCCGTGTCCGGAGGTCCAGGTTGGGATGGACAGATGGTGCACCGTGCCCTGTGGACAGAGGGTGGCTTTCCTTTCCGATAAACAAATACGGCATTTTGGACTTCGCATGGTTTGTTCTAGAAAAAAGCAAACAAACACAGAATTACATTAACTAGAAATGCGGCTGCAACGACTTTTGCGTTCGTCGTTTCAGTCTTGGCGAAGGTACAGTGCTCCAGTCTCATGATATTTATTGCAGGGATGCGCAGCTTCTGAAAGGATTCAGCTTAAAACGCTACCCTTTACCTGGCAGGAGGTTTACAGTGTCAGGTTAGCAACTTTACAGTGTTTTACCCTGGTATACAGGTGGCTCTTCTAACATTCTCAGTTTAGGGTTCATACCTTGATCGAGCAGGAGTAGGATTTGAACCCAGAACCTTCGGGCTGCACCGCAGCAGTCCTATCCAGGGCTCTGTCTGCTGTCCCGATGTAGCTCGTAGGAAAGACTAACTGAGGTTTTCTTTCTTACTATGTGATGCGTTCAGGTAAATTCAGCTCGTCTCAAGCTTAACCCCCTAACCTTTGCTCAGCTGATCCTTGCATTTTTCCGTAGCTACTGTCCCACCCAATGGACTTTTTTTTTTAAAAGACAGTCACTGTGTGGTTATTTAATAAGTGATTTCGGCACAAGACATTGGAAAGAATATAAAATGCGAAACTACCTGCATCTCCAAACATGTTGTACACTGGAACACATCTTTAATGTTTACTTGTATTCAAACAGGAACGTCCATAAATGGTCAAACCTTTTAAAAATTCCCATTGAATGTCTGATTGTCCATCTGTTATCCTTAACCACGGTGAGGGTCCCCATGGTCCACAGCCTATCCTGGCATTGCCGGGTGCTAGGTTAGGAGACTGTACACCGGATGGGGTGTCGTCACAGTTTGTCCACACAGTCACACGCTATGGACAGTTTCAGGTAATCGGTCAACTTGAAACACATCTTTGGACTGTGGGAGAAAACCTGCCCACAAATGGGGAGAACATGCAAACTCCACACAGACTGAGCTGAATCTGAACCTGTCTGAATAGCCCAGGTGCTGGGAAGCAATGGCCTGTCCTACATATCAGATTAGTAAAGATCAATATAAAGCCAGTTTAGCTGTTGTAACATTTGAAGCTCTTTAAATTCACAAAATGATACTCAATTCAATTAATTTTTATAGAGGTAGCAAGCTAAAGATCAGCAGATGTGGCAGAAGCAGATATAAAGTAAGCTTATAAGTGAAGGGTTAGCTGTACATTTCAGTGACTATGAGAACTGTACTTGCTGGCAACTGAGAAGAGGAGAACAAAGAATCGGGATCTGGATCGCAGTTGTTAAATTGACAGGTTGTGTCAGTTATTAGAGCTCTGGCATGTGGGCCTTATAATGGAGAAGCTAACAGAAATTAGCAGTGTTATTCCATTTGCACAGCCTTCTCTTGCCTTTCAGAATAGTACCTGAAAAACCTTTTCGGAAAACAGTTGCTCACAAATCAAAGGTGTAATTACCATGAATTTCGATGGCAAAGATTTCTATGAACCTCTAAGTTGACACCCATTTAAGTCAAAAGATCATAAGATCCTTTTATGATCTACAGTTACTTCATTGGTTAATATTTCTTTCATAACCTGATGTAACAGGTCAGTTTCCCTTCATTTAAAAGCCCGTACCTGCGTTCCTTCGGCTCTTTTGCAGCTATGATAGTCCGTCCACTTAACACTTACAGCACATGCACATTTACACGCATGTTTTGTATTGTTTTTGCTTTAATGCACTCTTTAATATAAAAAAAAGCAATAGTAAAGAAGGACAAATCAATGGAAACAATTCATATGAATTTTGCAGTCACAGGATAAATTGAGATTATTTCAGTAGTACAAATGGGGGCCGTGATTACTGAGAAATAACAGGTGAAAATGGGAAACAAAGGGTAATGGAGGCTGAGAGTTGAATGCAGCGTGAGCCAAACTAACTGGCCATATGCTTTTTCCTCTTGCCATCAGGAGGTGATTTAAATTCAACTTTGGTCCTAATAAATGTGAAGAAGTGCTGAAGTATTAAAAGAATCTCCTCACAAAGCTGAAGTTATAGCTTGAATAAGCACATCTTGAGGTTTGAATGTTTTAGTGCATCGCGACTCCATGGCGTGGAGCATAACAAACATCTTACTGAGATGCTGTGTTTAGAAAGGAAATCGTACATTTGACAATACATTAAATTACATTGAATTTACTCTGCAGAGTGAAAGAAAATATTCAATGAATAAAATACTTTCTGTGGAAGTGATAACGCTGTTCTGGAAGTGAATAATAAACCCACTGTTTGAAAAAAGGCTATATTTTTTCAGAAGCTGCTATACAAGTCATTGGCAAGAATTTGTGACCAAAACAAACTAAATGATTATAATTTATTGTAAAACATCCATCAAGCTACCTGTGTAAGTGCAAAACTGTAACAGTATTTAAGCTGACCGTAAGCATTAAATCTATACTCCGTGTGGAAAAACAGTTCTCGTTCAGTGTCACCAGCAGACAGGTCTTTGCAGGAACGTCTGTCGTCCATCTGTAGTTTTCAACCTTGGTGATCCATGCAATTGACGCACCGACATATTTAACTGCCTGCAAGAGAAAAAAAATTAAGAAACAGAAGACAAAAAACCAATGTCTGAGGTGCAGCACAGTCAATCCGCCTGAATCGATTTCTCCCCCACGTCGCTCTTTGCTGGCTGTGCTCACGCTGCATTACGCAGTCCCCGCATTGTCTATATTGCAATATCGATCTCGCTTTTCTTGACCCCTCGTGACACCTCGTCTGTCGACAACTTTCCGGGTAAAATAATATGCAATTGATACTGCACGGCTGCATTAAGTCAACAGAAGATGTGCATTTCGCTTATAACATCTCGGGCTGTGATTCGTAGAGTGGTGCATTATAGGCGGATGTTAGTTTTCCAAACACCCAGAATTATATTTTTTTGTCTCTGATTTATTTGTACAGCTGGCGGTGAAAAATCCACAGCGTCTTTGGACCTCTCCTCCTCCTCCTGTTTAAATAAGTTGTGCCACAATTGAACTGTCTCCTGTATACATGCTGAGATGTGGTATTTATTTATTCCCGTGTTTTCTGCAGATTTTTTTTTCCACATCAATAAAATGCATTTCACTCCCCTCCAACCAGCTTGGAACTTTTCCGGAATTATAAAGCAGGTGGCTTTTTACTGGAGCACAAGCCTTAAATATGGTAGCTTGCAAACTGGTCAGTGCTCCTGGTGACAATTAGTAGAAATTAGAATGTTGTTATGGATAATAATAATAATGACTATAATTATGATAATGGTTATAATAAATAAACTGTTGAGTCAAAAATCTGGCCAGTCAAAATGAAAGAAGGCCCCTAATTGTTTTAGACTGATGTTTGAGAGAAATATTTAGAAATTCTGGGATATGTATGTCGCAATAATAATAATAATTTGTGTGTTTTGAAGAGGGCTTTAAAAGCAGTTGCCATGGGAACGTGTTAAGGTAACATTATATGGTATAAATGTGGATATTTGGAACATAATTTTTGTCTTGAACAATCATTTCCTGTTTTCCCCCATACTGAAATTGACAGTTCTGTGAATCAGAACGATTCAGATACTTTGTGTGAAAAAACTATGTGTGAAACAAGTTTCTATGTGAAGGTCACTGTTTTCCCAAGTGGAATACATACCTGTATTGTTTTTATTTTTTCCATATGAATGTCCAGCTTCTTGGAAGTGTAATATGTGAGAAATATAATTTAACCTTTTATATGAAGTGTGTCTAATGATAACCAGGATACGTGTCTCGGATCTGTGTTGTATAGCTGCATGTAAGCTGTGTTTGTTCAAGAAGCGACTTGTTTGTCCAAGGTGTGTGGAGTTAGAAGGCCTGTGTAGCGGGGCGTTGGTGCCAAGGGACATTACGATGTTGAAACAGCACCCAGAATTGCAGGCTCAGTAACACCCATACAGATTGTGATGCAGATGGTTATTTCAAACTAAAAATAGTCCGTCTCTTTCTATAATCAGTATATCATGGAGTATTTATACTGTAAACAGTGTGTTGTGGTAAGAAATGGTTGTACATTGCAACACATTGCATAACGGTTACTTCCATTTTTTTCCCCACAATGAGTTTACGCGCTGGCATAAAATCTTTAATATTCAGTAATGTTGAGGCAGCCTCTGAACACAGATTAGGGGTTTCTAAAGCAGCGTGAGATGGTGGATGATACCATTTAATATATGTATTTATTGAAGTAGCTGTAAGGAAGTCACATTAATTTTGTTGGAAATATAAAACAGGTAATGTCATTTGCAGAGAATGAGCAACTGATGCTTCTTTGTCTTCTAGATGCTGCCCGTGGTCGAAATGCTGCGGCATGGGCGACTTCCAGCCCCGCACGGTGTGGCTGGGGCGGCCCGACAAGCGGGAGCAGCGCTACCCCCGCAACGTCATCAACAACCAGAAGTACAACTTCTTCACCTTTTTGCCTGGGGTGAGTGCAGGCTGGACCCCCTTCTCCGTAACAAGCGCCAGGCTCCAGGAGCCAACTGTGATACTAAAAGCATCAGAAACAACGGTCTGCCATCGGCCCATTTGCTACCAGTCGCACCATAGATCTAAACCCAGCTGCACAACCTGTTATTTGACATTAACCCGTGGCGGCGTGTACTTCCTCTGTATGCTAAGTTATACTGCGATTCTGGAGGCAAAGGACGACACAGCCATTCACATTAAAACCCTGCGATAACACAAATTCGGATATAACGTGATTGGCTCCTGTCCTCCTATGTGTGTGTGGGGGGGCATGACGTTAGAATTGTTACAGACTTGGGTCAGGTTTGGTCAGTTGTATACAGTATAACTTTCACTCATCTTTTGCGTACAGTATTTATTTCCTAACCACACGTATATTGCCGTAACTAGAACAGTACAGAAACAGTGTGCAGCAAGGGATGATGGGAAAGGTCACCATCCAGCTGCTGCAGTATCTTAATACAGTACACAACTATGGATAAATCAGCTCTTTTGGTATTTTTCTGTTATTATTATTTGCATTAATACAACATGTGTATGTTTTGTTTGTAATAAATGGTCAATTTTCTACACATTTCTATACATTTCGTACGACAGTGTATATTTTCCATACCCTTTCAATTAATTAGCAATCTTCTCCATCAAAAAAGGAAAGAAAGTGGGAAAGCACTGCTCAAAATTTCAATAGAATGGATTTGTAGACCTTGGTGCCTAAGCAGATTATATGGTTTTGTGGTGTTTTTTTTTTTGCTGCATCATATGACTCAGAGGAAACAAAGGGAGAGTTAAGTGACTCGTCCTGCACGTTGTGGCTCCCTTTTAAGAGGCCGGTGCTCTCAGCTGGTTTCAGCCCCCAACAGCAGAGTGAAGTTCCTTTGAAAGACAAAACTGATTACATTTGCATTGCAAAAGCCATGTTTTTTAAAAGGAAAATAAATGTTTTAAATAGTTCACTCGAAATAGTTTCCTCTTTGAAAGACGATGAGCCGGCAGCGTTGGGAATGTGTGCTGCTTTGTGGTGGTCTTGCATTGTAGTGGTAATGAAATTTAACACAGGATTAGCAAGTTAGTGGCTCACTGTGGAATATCTGGGTTTATGCAACTTCTTCAGTTCACGTGGAAACACTAAAAGAACAGGGGCTACTGTTACTGTATATTTGTATCCCTTTCCATCCTGTTATTGCCATTTGGTGTCAACATCAAAATGTGTCCAAACTGAAAACTGGTTTGAACTGGTTTAATGGGTTTCCAGTCATGTCCACAACCATAATAGGGACTTATTTTAAGTTCAGAAAACAATTAAACAGTAATAAATCGATGTCTTTGACGCAGTTGTAATTTGGAAAAATTTGTGCTGATAACCTACACAAATAAGGTGATTCCAGCAGTTTTTTTACCCTTGCGATCGTAATGAGATCCTTGAAATCAACTTGTAAGGTGAAGTCTTGGACACGTAATGTGAGAAGGGGCATCATCGGAAGTGAAAATAAGTGTTAAAAAGAATGAATTCAAAAATTCCCCTTGCGCGCTGCTTTTTTCACTCGTAAAAACGTAGAATCGGCCTCATGTTTGGTTGTATCTCTGTAAACGGTATTAAATGGATTCGCTTGCATGTGCAAAAACTCGTAGTCAAAGACTTGTGTTTTGGGGGTTAACCGCACAGGGTGATTCAAAAAGAGATGAACACTTTAATAAATTTGTTACTCAGTAACTAAGTATCATAAAACAACGGCTGATTTAAAAAAAAAAAAAAAATACACTTTGATAAATGCGTGGTGTAAACTTTCTAGTTTCGATACCTGGAATAAAATTAAATGTTAATTCTACAATTTGTTGCAGACTGCGTTTTGATATGACACTTTGTTACTGAGAAAATAAATATTATTTGACTGTGCTTAGTTACTCATTTATGAAAGGGTTCTGTCTGACACTCCACTGAGAATTTATTACAGAAGTGGAAAACGGCCCTGCTGCAGTTTACAGCTGCTTGATGTCACTACTTTGATTCAGATCTCATTTCTTGTAATTTAATTTATCGGCCATGTAGGATGTGTGATACTTTTGCTGAATGGACCCATGGCCAAGTTCTGCTTGGAGTTTTTTTTCATGAAACGTGTTATTTATAGAAATGAGAGATGAGGATATTGGATTGGAAGTCACTGTTTGGTGTAAAGCTGTGCCCATCTCACATCTGCAGGTGCTCTTCAACCAGTTCAAGTACTTCTTCAACCTGTACTTCCTTCTCTTGGCCTGCTCCCAGTTTGTAGCCGAGCTCCGGCTGGGCGCTCTCTACACCTACTGGGTTCCCCTGGTAAGTGCCTTGGCCCCAGCTTCACAGGACCCTGCCCTACGCTGGTTTCCAGAAGCCAAGCCAGCAAATATGAAGCCTTTTTTTTTTTTTTTTTTTACTGGTTTAGCTTTCTGGACCCTTGAGATTGCTTTTTGATAACCTGATCTTCTCAACCATTACATTCCCACTGCAACAATGGACCAACAGGCTGTTGACCACTTTGAGAACTGGAGTTATTGTGCTAGAGGATAAATATTCTTATCATTGGGATGTATTCTGTAGTCGGACATCACTTTTTACTCTCTCTGGCACCAGGTACCAGCTGTTAATATATCGGTAGGAACTGCGTTCATAGACCCCGGACACCCATCCCCCGCCTGGCTTTATGTGCGCCTGTGACACTTTGCATCTCATCACACACTAATGCACTCATTTGCTTACTAAGCATACTGCCAGTATTGTTTTTCTTCTGTGTGTCCTACTTTGCCGTCAATGTATTTTGCCACAATGGCCACATTAGTCACTCGGCCAAACTGCTTCAACAACACATGTAAATTATTGTCTGTAAAACACATATGCAGCTCTTATCCAGTTGCTCGTTTTTCTAATACTGCCATCACATAAGCTGGTTCCTGCTGCATGAACACATTCGTGGTTTGCACATTGTAGTGCTGACTCGAACAAAGCTAGCGGCAATACACAACAATATGATTGAGTAAAATTCTGCTCGATACGTTTAAAGTTTTTATTTGCTTATTTGTATTTTTTATATATATACTGTATATGGAGTGTCTGTATCAGTATGTTTAGAAATGAATGAGAATTCTGCACCAATATCTGATAATTTTTGTGTACTTATCAGCCGATACCGATATACACATAAATAAAATAGAGAGAAAAATGGGACTAAAGCTGCCTGGATGACAATAACAGACAAATGTTACATTTATTTGTGTTACATTTCCGTTTTATAGTCTGTAGACAATCATTAAAATAAAGAGGCCCTTCTAAATGACATTTGGTTGCTACTTGATCCTTAAAGAATGGTTTTGTAGGCTGTAGCCTTAAATACTGTGTAACAGTTTTTGATGGAAAAAAATTTAGCAACAATTGAAATAATGGAAATTGAAAAAAATGGTAGAAGAATGTAAGGACAAAGAAATAATACCATTTAGTAAAAGCAGCAATGTTTAGCTGGAAGTGCATCGCTGTATGTTACATGGTTCAGATGTTTTTCTTAAACAAGAGATCGCTGCCTTGTCGCAAGAAATTACATTTTTTTTTCTTTTCGGTGACGATATTGGAAGCTGCAGCGAACAGTCTTCCTCTATTGTCATTTTAGTTAATAAAATTAACAAGTGTTAAAAATTGCTTATTTTATGTCACTCTCACTTTGAAGAACTTCCCCATTGCAGACATTTTCACCCTGTCCACATGCACTGTGTGTAAACCATGGCTGTGTCATAAAATATCAGTTTGAATCATGGGTCAAATCTATACATTGGCTCTGTGCCGCTAAAATTAATATTATTAAATTAATTAACAACTGTTGGCAGATTCCAATATGATTCTGATATCATCGCGCATCAATAGATGTCTTACTGTATAGTTTTGAGTAACACAGATGTCCGCAATATTTAAAAAAATGCGATTAAGTAAAACCTCGCTCATGAAGTTTTGAAGTTTTTATTTGTTTACTTATTGTGTATATAAAGCATTTATCAGTATGTTACTGTATAGTTCTGAATAATGTTTTTAGCAGCAGTAGAAAACAATGCAATTAAATAAAATTTTGCTTGTTTCAGTCTAGAGTTTAGTTTTTTGAAATTTGTTTTATTGAATGCCCACAGTGTTCTCGGTTTGTCTCTGTTTCCCATTCAGGGTTTTGTGCTCATTATTACCATTGTGCGTGAGGCTGTGGAGGAAATTAGATGCTTCCTTCGGGACAAAGAAGTGAATTCACAGATCTACAGTAAACTGTCTACCAGAGGTGAGCTTTGAAATGCTTCCGTACATTTTTCTATATTATTTTTTTAAGCCTTGTAAGTTAAAATGTTTTCATTTTTAAGAGAAAATGATACATTTCAAAAGCCAACAAAAATCTCAATGTTCCCAGATGTATATTAAAACTAATTTTAAACCACTGTAGTTCATTTGTTCAATATTTTCCTGTATTTTAGATAGTAAATAGATTGTCTGTTATATATTATATTATTTTTTTTAAAAAGTACACAAAAAGTCCACATGGGGGCCTGGAACCATGAACAAAGGGACAGGAACGTATATGTGTCATAGTGGTGCTACAGAGAAGCACCACCAGAGATGGGGACTTCTGCTCACCCTTTGAACTCTCAGCCCAAATTGCAGAAAAAGGCAGTGTACAGCACATACAGCAGGAGGCCAGTGTAGGTCAAGGCCTCTGGGCTTTGGCCTCAAGATCCCGTCTTAGGTTGTTCCCAGGCCGCTTCGGTCTCTCTGGGCATGATTTCAAGTCCTGTGTGAGTTAGCTTTTCCTGGAGGAAGGTACAGCAGTCCCTTGGTATACAAAACTCTCTATATCCAAATTTTCACTCTGTGCCTGCTTTGTGTCTCATCTGATTCTGCCAGTTTTCTTGAGAGTCTTTTTGAGCCTCACAAGAATCTCTTCTCCATTTCATTCCACAAGTAGCCAATGAAAGTTGTTAGCCTTGTTTGTTTAAATTATCTGGAGTTTTTTAACAAAACTAAATTTTTTTAAATGAACCTATTTATTTAAATGCCGTAGGCAGCACTAACATGTCCTGTACTGTACTTACTGTACCAGACATTATAAGCATGCAGATTCCTGACAGCATTAAGTGTTTTCTTATTAGGTAGCTGGTGTTTAAAGTGTCCGATCATGCTGGAATCATGGGTCGATAGTTATATACTTGATATTTTCAGGTGGGCTGGGAACTCATTACTATTTGATTTTCCCTATTTAAAATAATGAGACGTAGGAGTTTGGTATCTGAAAAGTTCTGTGTCCGACAAAGATGAACTAGATTCGGATATCAGGGGATTATTGTATTGAAGCAGGTCAGAAAGGGATGTGGTTTGAGATCCTTCTTAAATGTGAAAATGACTTTCAGTTCTGACCTGTGAATTTAATACATTATATTTTTGTAATGTTTGTCCCTAACCACAAGTACAGATGGGACAAAGGATTCTCCGTGTTTTATGTGGCCATTACAAGCGTGTTTGGAACAGGGACCTCTGCCAAACAATACAATATCTGCAAGAAAAAGAAAAACCTTTGCACAGTATTTTAAAATAAATTGTAGGATTGTATGGAAAAGCACTGCCTCGCACTCGTCATAGACAGTCTCTTCCTGGTGCTAAAGACGAGTTACACATTTCTACCCACTAAAGTAAATACGAGTCGGTATACATGTTTGCATTCCTAAAGTGTGGAATTTGACCCCGGAAGGAATGTCCAGGAGAAAATGGGCAAAATGACCACAAAGGTGAGAAAATGCTCTCCAGCTGGTAAATGTCCATCGGCATTGAGGGTCTTCTGTTGGAAATCGGTCACTGAATACAATGCATAAATGCATCTTTTAAAAACACCCTGTGAGATTTTATGAATCCCAGTGCTGGTGCTGAGCTCCCTGCAATATAATGTGCTTTAATGCCTTACATGTGCAGAAGCACAGAGGTCAGTGCAGAGGCCGGAGGTCAGTGCTCTTCCCCTAACAATGTTGCCTTTTCATTCTGAGTGGCCTGAGAGGAGTAATTCTGAACTCTCTCAGCAGATCTGGTCAGTGTATTAGGTCCTTTGCTGGAAAACTCAAATTCCATCATCTATTCATCCATCCATTATCAATAAGTGTGTGTCTAGTGAAAGGGTTTTGCTGATCCACAGTCCATTCCGGAGATGTAGGGCTACAGTCAAAACCTAATATGAATTCTGAGGACTGCAGGCATATGGATAGGAGTTATTCTTGAGGTCAATGTCAGAGTTGGATGATGGGACAGCACCTTTTTACTTCTCCACTTTGCTCCTCTCCAGTCTGAAGAGCCAGTGTCAAGTCCATTTGGTCTGGTCATGGTAGGTTTACCTGGATCATGGGTTAACCATATGGGAGCCAGGCATCCTCATGCCATAAATCCTACAGGCCTACCCACCCCCATTCTTTAAAGCTTTACCTAAAAGGCTAGGGCCTAAGGAGCTGATTTGAGGCAAAGGTCCTCAGAGCTGACAACTTTAATATAAAAATATGAAGAACAGAATCCCTGGTGTTTTTGTGTTTTAAATAGCTGCTGCAGTACATCACCTTTTACAGATATTGAGTCCTAGTGACACTTTGATCACACTTTCCTTGCAGAAGCGGATTTTTTGTTTGCCCCTGCATAAGTGTCATAGATTGCACTTTGAATTGAATTACAGTTTCCTTGTTGAATAGAAAATAGCATTAAAAATGTCTGTTGCAGGGCAAAAAATATATATATTTTTGATCATCCTGCTTGACAGTCCTTGCAATAACAGTTTCAGATGCTTTAGAATATTTTCTGAGCCTTAAGATTGAATGATTTTTTTTTCCTGTTGTTTTCTTGGGTTTTGAGCGGCTGTGTTGTTTCATCGCTCCTGTAGGTACGGTGAAAGTGAAAAGCAGCGGCATTCAGGTGGGAGACCTCATCATCGTTGAGAAGGTTTGTGCTTTTGTATGCCATCTGGTCATAGAGCCGGGTGGGTGTCTGCAAAAATGGGGGCTCAGGTGATCTGATCCTTTCACATCTTTAGTAATTAATACAATGAAAAATCTGGAAAAACAGGTAACTTAGAAATAAATATAATTTGTGCTGGACCACAATGTGCAAAACACTAAAGAAACACAAAAGGATGCAGGCAAATAAACAGGTAGATAAATGGCTATATTCAATAGATAAATAAATAATAGATAAGAAGATGATAACCAGAAAAATGGTGAGGAAAATAAAAAAAAGTGTGAGAAAAATCAGTGTGAACAGTGAATGTAATGGCGGGGATGATACTGTGACTTGGATGTGTGCAAGAGGATTCTGAAGTTTGGGCTTTTATGTTTTAAATGTAAGCACGTGTTTACAGCAGCACATTGTGGTCAGGTGCTTCAAAGCCAAAACTGCAGCACTCCAAATATTTTAATTAACATTTTTATCCATGTCCTTATCAAATCTAACTCCCTTGCAAGGAAATGTGCAATATTATTATAATAATGCTAAACTACCTACTTGTACCTGTTTATATAGTGCTATAAAGGGGTATCAGAAGGGTAAGCATCAATGGGATGGGATCAGTAGCTGGGATTCAAACCACCCTGCCCTGGTTTAGATGTCTGCTGTGAGCTGCTAATCGTGGACTAAAGACTTCATGCTGGATAAGGAATAAAGAATCATTTTAGCATAAAATGGTCATAGTTGTAATTTGGTTCTGGGAAAATTATTGCACTTTTTACATCCATAGGTCTAAGTTTGTGTTGGTCTTGTTGTTTTGCAGTTTTACGGTATTGAGACCTGTAGAGAGGATTTTTTCCTGTAACTTACAGATTTTGCACCTTTACAGAGTACTTTTTGGCCATTAGTTCAAAGTCCTTTAATAAGCTATAGTTTTTTAAACATTGGGGCAAATTTAAAAAAAAAAAAAGTGCCATAGAAGAATGAAAATATTCTGAGATCACAGAGTTTCTGGAACACTTGTGAGTCTGTTAGGTTGATGTTCAAAACAGATGTTGTGGTTTTATTCTTATTATTGCTATACCTATGTCATTTCAATGGGTATTTTAACTTTTTGTCTGCCCTCAGTATGTTGGGTAGCGCAGTATAACCATAAATCTTTAAATTGACTGGGAAATTCAACAGACTTCCAAACATCTACAGTAAAGGAGTTATGACCAAGACGGTTTATTTATTTTAGTTTATTTGGGTGAGCAAATGCTTCAACAGCAGTTTAATCTCTACTTGTTATTAGATTATTCACATGTCTGCAGTCTCCGAGGAACATGTGTTTCAGTGGCATGAAGTGAAAACGTCAGCAGTAACTTGGAGATATTTAGTGTGAGAGGGGTCACACAAAACTCCGGAGTGACAACACGGAAAGGCCCGTGCAGGAATGTGCCCAGACCAAACGCATTCAAACATCTGCCGGTCACTGCCGCGTTAAGAATCCGTCTGACAGTCGCTGAACTCGGGTTAATTTGGGAGTGTGGGACACACGGGGAAAGCGGCCCACTATGAATCGAGACACCTTGATTTACAGAAGGGATTATTATTCGGACTGGCTAAGTGCAGGTAATGGGAGCGATCAAGACCTGGGGGAGGGAAGCAGTGGGGTGTTTTTGCAGGGAGGTATGGCAACTGGAACCCTTACGTATTTCTCTTGCTTGCTTTGTAGAACCAGCGCGTTCCTGCTGACATGATCTTCCTGCGAACTTCTGAGAGAAACGGTAATGTCTTCAATACACCCGTGTTCATCTCGACTCCTAAAGAAACAACAGATTAAAAAAGAAATAACCTGTTGGTGTGGAAGGTGTAGCAGTTAGCATCCAACTATATGAATCTGATAGTACAGGAAATTCTTGCCGTCTGAATCTAATTTGTCCCTAAAAACAAGTCGGATACTGAAGTTTGGGACACCAAATGCCTATTTTCTATTTTTATTTTTCATTTTTTTATATTTCGTCTGTTTTTTTATTATGGATATGTGTTGGATATAAATTTGTTATAACGAAAGTTTTCATTGGTGTATTGATAGTAAGGTATCGAGGCGTTATAGTGAAAATTTGGATGTTGGGGTTTAGAAACAGAGAGATTGCTGTCTACGTTCTGTATCCACACTTTGCTTTGCTCTTTAAGTGTAGGCTGGGGTGAAAATGTGGCACAGCTGTGAATGACATTAATTTTTACAGGTTAACACTGTTTTTTTTTTGGGTTTTTTTTGTTTTTTTTAATTTTCGAGGGCAAGAAGATACCTTAAGAAAATGAAAGTCATGCAAAACAGAATAAGAAACCAAACAAAAATTATACAAATGCAAAAAAAACAAATAAGGAAGCCCGAGTAGAAAGGCATATTTAATCTGAATAAGCAAATAAAGAAATGAGCAAGACATGTCGGTCCAATGACTCAAGAATAGGGCTTGTACTAACCTCGCTTGTGTAAAAAGCCAACAGATTTCTGGAAATTTCTGTTGCCTGTGTCTTTTTTTAAGTTCAAAGAAATGCAGTTAACAAGCCTCAATCTACGCACACCAGAAACATGATCCATCTTTGCTGATATTTCCCGTAAAAAAAAAAAAAAAAAAAAAGGAGGGAGGTAGGTCAGGGGGGTGATGGGGGTTGAAGTTACGGGAAGGAATCCTTGGTAATCTTCCACACAGATGGAGGCCATTAGGTCATAATGAGGAGCCTCAGTTTTGGGGCACAACCCCCTCCTGCTTTCTGCCAGAGGAGGGTGGGATCTGGATTTGACAGCAGGCCTCTGTCCCTGGCACCGTGACGGTCACCTCACTTCTCCAGATAAGAGTGACACACGGCACGCAGTCGTCAACAGGTCACCATCGCAAATCTTTAGGCCTGCACTTTCACAGTGCATGTCTCCCTTGGACCCTCCCCGCCATACATCTTCCAGGGTCCCCCAACCAAGTCCACTCTCTTGCTGTGACTGTGACACAAAGGGACCTGTAATTTATGTCCATTGATACCTTTTAATACGTTTCACTTTTAAGCTCCATCGTTTTTTTACGATCTTTAGTAGAAGCCCATGCCACACAGACAGGCTCACATGTGAGATGAGAAGAAGCTTTTTGAATAGCAGCTTCATCTGTAATGGAGTTGTAATTACCAGACAGGAATAGTGATATTATCCCCCCTCCCCCAATAGATTGAATATTCATCATTTTTCTTTGTTTTGTTCTCAATGTTAGCCAATATGTTAACATTTGGGAACATTGCTGTTCTGTACTTACAGATGTAGCTATGAGTTTTGGGGTTTTATTCCAAATATTTGCAATTATGAAATTAAAGAGAACTGTTAAAAGAAAGTGGAGCCTGTTGTGCAACAGTTCCCTCTGGTGGTGGGAATCCCATGTCAGAACGTGTCGATGTCTCTGTGCCAACCTTCAGGCTCCTGCTTCCTGCGCACTGACCAGCTGGATGGAGAGACCGATTGGAAGCTGCGCCTGCCTGTTACCTGCACCCAGAGGCTGCCTACAGCCGCAGTGAGTCCCCGGGGGGCAGGCATGAGGGCATCTTTAACTTTCCACCATTTGGTCAGGTCGGAATGGAGGTGAGCTGTGCTTTCTTTGCCTCTGTGGCATCTGATGTTGGGCTGTGTGTTTGTGCTCCCATAGGACCTCCTCCAGATTCGGTCTTATGTGTACGCTGAGGAGCCCAACATCGACATCCATAACTTTGTGGGTACCTTCACCCGGGTGAGTAAGCTGCCGTGGCGTCAGGCTGAGCTCCACCCATTCTAGCCAGCAGACACATGTTGGCAAGCTGGGTCTCACAGAACTTCAGAGACTACCGTGCAGCCACCCACAACATGGTCTGAAGGGTGCACTGGAAAGTGTTAGACGTGGTGGCGTGGTTTTATCCTGGCTGGGTTTTACTGTGATAAACGCTCAGCTGCAACCACTTTTGTTTATTTGGAAAAGCTGGGCAGGTTTGAGTGCACTGTATTGTCTAGCAACATTGAATAATCTTTTTCTCCTCAAGAGGTGCCTGAAGCACGAAAGTTGAAGCCTTGTCATTTCAGCTTCCAAGGTTAACTTAGGTTTGGTCCCCTCCAGTACCAATGCGTTTGTACTGCAGTCAGTCTACGGAATGCGCAGTGTTCTCCACCAGCACTGTAATTCAAAGGCGTCGGTTTCCTTCCTGCTCTGTTTCTTCATTCTGCAACTTTTCCATCCATACAATGTTATTGAGGAAACCTTGGCTTGAACAAGTCAAATATTTGTGAGCACTGTTACATCTCTGTACTCGAGAATCTTGTCTTGGCTTCTTGTCATCTCATTATTGATCATGAGTCCAAGTAAGTTGAAAGCATTGACTATTTCTCTTTCTTCTCCAACAAGAGTGAAATTATGTAGTCTCCTAGTTTTTGGGATTTTTGTCTGCTTCATGTTAAAGCGAAAGCCCATTTTGACAGCCTTCTTTGATCCTGACAAGCAGATCTTTCAGGTCGTCTTTGCTTTCTGACAGTATGGTAAAAAACACTGTAGGAAAACACAGTGTGTCAGTGTGAGATAAATGAATAAATGTAGACATGAATGTAAAAATCTTATTTTTTGTTCTGTGTTGGCTCACACCCTGCAGGAGGATGGGGACCCCCCAGTGAATGAGAGTCTCAGCATTGAGAACACCCTGTGGGCCAGCACCGTCATCGCCTCTGGTAAACAAGCACAACTTCTCCCTTTGTTTAAAAAAGGAAGATATACACAGAATCCACAGCTTGTGCAGCGTTCAGGGTTCAGCGGGGGTCATGCTGAAGGAACACCAGTTTGGCGTTTAACCCTTTATGATGGGGTCTGACCCCTCCCTTCGTCACACATGCCGCAGGGGCTCTTCGCGTATTTGCACCCAATTTCCCTTTTATTAATTCCATCCAGATGTCATCATTTTTGTTCTTCTTTCTAATCACCTTAATTGTATAAGAATTTCCATTGATTTTTCTATTCTGTGCAGATTTTTTTTTTTTTTTTTTTTTTTAAGCCTGAGGTATTTGTGGTCGGGGGGCAGATTGCAGACCCTTCACACCCCACCCTGGTTGGAGCCTTCTCTGCTCTGAGCTTTCCCATTGGCTCACCTGTCTGCCTTTCCTTTCCCACCTTCCAGGTACCGTGGTGGGCGTGGTCATCTACACGGGCAAAGAGCTCCGGAGTGTGATGAACACCTCGAGATCCAGGCACAAGGTAGGTTCATCTTGCACTTAGCAGCAACATACATGGGATCAATAGTGCTGACCAAGAAATGGCTGCTGTATTGGTGGGTTAGAGCTCATACCCACACAGTGCTGTCATGTGTGATCCGCGTCTCAGTCTTGTTCACAATAACACTGCATCAACTATGATTCTAACAGCAACAATTGACATATTTATGTGCATTAGTAGGGGTGAGCATCACAGGGCACAGTGATCAGAGCTGTTGCCTTTGGCCTTGTAAGGCCCAGGTTTGAATCCCACCTCTTGCTGCAGTACCCTTGAGCAAGAAGCTTACCTTGAATTACTCAAGTAAACATTGTCCAACTGTATAAATGGGTAAATAAGTAACTACAGTTCATCCTAGATTTAATGGACCTTGATTTTAGGTTTTATGGAGTGTTTTGAAAATGTTCTAGAACAAAAAAATAGAAAAATCATAATGTAATCATAAATATCGAAATACCCATTTTTAAATTAGACACTGTGTCTCGGTAAAGCACCATCCCTCTGTCCCAAAAGTCAGTGTGATGACAGCAGCACAGCGCCCCCTAGTCCCCCTGTAGCTGTTCCTTAGTCATTGCTGTGTGTGTATGATTCACTGCACTGTATGTGTGTTTTAGTTACGATACTGTCTTTCCCCTTCTTACCCACATTACCTATTCATCGCACACCAAAGCAGGTACAACAGTGTTACTGTGGTATACAGTGCGGTACTGTACAGCACTGTGTTAGGAAAAAAATAGTAAAAAATGTTGCTCATAAATTATGCTTTCAATTTTGTCGACTTTCACCACATCTGGAAACCTCCCCTCTATAGCCAGGCACATCAAGTTTGGGCTGTAATTTAACATGGTAAATCATAGTGGAGAAAATGTTTACATAAACACTTCTGAACATTTTATCTTTTATTTTATTTTATAACTTGTACTGCAGGTAATTACCAAATGCCGAAACCTTTATGATATGTGTTGTGTCAAAACTGGTTGTGCATTAACATATAAAGTGTGTGAATGTGTGTTTGCTTTCCTGGACCTTGAAGTGACTATTTAGAATGTTGCCTGAAATGCTTTTTTGTAGTTTGGTCAATGTTCCAAAAAAAAAAAGAATCCCAAAACTTTAATACACACTTTTATTATGTACTGGAGTTTCCTTATTGTGCTATTAGCAATTATTTTGTGCATTAAATTAGAAAAATAAATGTGTGTGTAGCAGGACTAACAAAGTTATTGCAGTAAATGAGCTTGTAAAAAGGCCAGTGATATCCCTGAAGGTTTTCTCTTTCTGGCCTCACTGGTCTAGGTGGGTTTGTTTGACCTGGAGGTCAACTGCCTGACTAAGATCCTGTTTGGCGCTCTCGTCATCGTGTCCCTGGTCATGGTGGCCCTACAGCACTTTGCTGGTCGTTGGTATCTCCAGATCTTCCGCTTCCTGCTGCTCTTCTCCAACATCGTGCCCATCAGGTGAGGGTGGATTTTGCCCTCCATACTGCAGCTGATCTACCATGGATCTTGAGGCCAAGGGCACCTTTTTGAGCTGGACAGCCTAACCATTGCCTTCCCAGTGGGTGGTTGCATCTCTGAGGTGTATCTCGCAGGGTATTTTTGGAGCTGTTATATCTACATTAGTGGTTAGCTGTAAGGTCACACAGAGAAGTTCTTCAGATCGTGTTAGATGCCAAAGTTCTTTTCTGCTGAATGATACCATATTCTGCTCTTCTTTATTTATTTTTCTACCAGCTTGCGAGTGAACCTAGACATGGGCAAGATGGTGTTCAGCTGGATGATCAGACGAGACTCCAAGATTCCTGGCACCGTGGTACGAGCCAGCACCATCCCTGAGCAACTGGGCCGCATCTCCTACCTACTGACCGACAAGACTGGTGAGCTTGGCTTTGCTAAGTATCCTTTTTGTAGCTTTTGCCTCTGAGATTTTAGCTCTGTGCTTCAACACAATCCTAGAAAACCCACGTGTCTCATTCCTGACTTAAATGGAACAAAAAAAAAAAAACACATTTGAGACATTAACAGGCGCTCAATGCAGCATCAAATGATATTGAGCTCAAACTACTGGTGAAGAGGTATAAAAAGTAATTCCTGCTACTTTGAAGATGATATCAATATCATTTGATGCTGCATTTTGTGTTCTTAGAGAAGAAACATGGAGAATGTGAAAGAAGGTGCTGGGAAAGGAAAAAGTTCCGTAAATATGGAATTGCAATTAGTGTAAATCCCTGTAATAAGATGCCTTGCAAAGAGATGACTTTGGATCTAACGTGATGGTGATGGATTGGCTTCCGTCCACCTGCTTCCTTTCCAGTCACAATATTAGTTAACTGTATTTGTATTGTTGTGGCCCTGGAAGGAGCTGTGGCTCTCCCATAATACACCAGTACCGACTTTCAGCTGCTCCCATCAGGGGTCGCCACAGTGGATCGGCTCGTCCGCATAGTTGGTTTGGCAGATTTTTACGCCGGATGCCCTTCCTGACGCAACCCTCCATTTTGCCCGGGCTTGGGACCGGCACAGAGGTGCACCCCCTTGTGGCTGGATTCACTCCTATAATACACCACTGCTGCATATTTGTATATAGTTTTGTCTGGTTGTTGTAGGGAACCATAAGGGGATTGCTGACCCTCTTTGTGTTCACTAGGTTTAAGAGCTCTGGGGCGGGTGTGTTGTTGTACTCTGTGAGTGCTACTGAGAAACAAAGCTTACAGTATGTTCCCACAGTCTAGTCTCCCAAGTTCGCCCTTTGTAAATTTGTAAGCGAGAAGCCTGCAGTGATATTGACAGGGAAATTCACAGAGACTGTGCAGCACTGTGTTTGTGTGGGGGAGGGACCTCTTCCCAATCTCCATTAAAGGACGGCTCCATTTCCTTGTGTTGATGCACCACAACCGTCTTTGAAGTGTGTAATTGTCCACTGTTTACAGGGTATCTGTTGCTTAAGCCCAGGAGCTGATTTATGACTAGGTTAATACAGAATTTTTAGGTCCAGAGTGTGGTATTCTTAGGATGTTTTTTCCCCTGCTCTCCGGGTGGCTGTTTCCCGTCTAAGGCCAGGCCTCGGCCTTCATTAGGAGAACTTTGGGGCCTCAGTCATAAAGAGCCGTTAAGAGCAGTTTCTTTGAATACTGAGCTGGACATCAGACAGAAACTGTGCAGGGACATCTGGGCTTTTATTAGCCCTGCAGGTTTGTTCATCCCTGTGCAAAGGGGGTGTGTGTGTGTGTGTGTGTGTGTGTGTGTGTGTGTGTGTGTGTGATCATTATTTATCTGATGCTTTTCTCCAAAGGTAGCTGGTAGTATCTGAATTTATGTACTAAGTTATGTTAAATGTTTAATTTGTGCAGTTGGGAAATTTTTACCATGTCAGTTCAGGGTAAATACCTTGATCAGTGGTAGCATTATGGATTCGGGGCTGGTTATTCAAACCTGGGTTCTCCAACACAAATGGTTGATTTGTTGTTCAGTTGTCACTATGTAATGTGATTTTGTATTTATTTTTATAATTTAAGATCAAGATAGCACTTTACTGGCTAAGTGTGTTTCCATGTGGTTGGGGAAAAAATATACCTATCCCCTTTTTAAGTCTTCCTCATGGAATATCTCTATGCAAAAATTCAGTTTAAGTTCTAAGCTCCTCATATAACATTTTATGGCCTTACTGTGTATAAAAAATCAATTGCCATTTACATTGTGAGATAATAGAAATAGCTTTCCATATTCGAGTTAGTGGTATTCAAGCAATTTCTAGGAACCGGTTACATTCGGATACCAGAGTTTAGACGTATAATCTGCATCTCAGAGGTTGGTGAGAGACAGTGCAAATGGTTGGTTTCAGAAGTTCTCTTGTAGTTCATTTCCGGGGTTGAAGCCACTTCTTTCAAAACTTAGCTGTAAAAAAAAAAAAATTATTAATCTCTTGAATTTCTGAGGCTCTGTAAAAGATTATTTGTGCACATAGATGTGCAGATGTGCTGCGATTTAAATGCTGAAGGATGAATGTGAATAAAGACAGGGAGGTAAAAAGAGTGGAGAACTGGCTGTGGGAGAAAAAATAAGGACATGAAGTTGGTGCACTTCCTGAGGTTGGCGGTGATTTGTGTGGCCCTGATGAGAGGATTGCTTTTCGCCACTGTGATGGCCTGGGGAGGAGACTGCTGACGCCCCACCGGGGGTAATGGACGGGTGCAGTGCCAGCCCCTGTGCGGGGCTCTCATACACCGGCCCCACCATTAACGCGTTCCTAAATCAGTGTCTGGGGGATGTGGGTGTCAGGCTCCCACCCAGGGCTCCCCCCCCACACTTCCGCTCACTGTCAGACTGTGAGAGCTACACCTCATTCTACAGTTTATGACCTTCCTCTCCAACGGAATTATGGATTTATTTAAGATTAGCAAGTTAAATGTCACCATGGTGTTTCTGAATGGGATTAAACCTGTTTTTATTGACTTTTTGAAGCCTGCAGTAGCATGGTGCCCAAGGGCTTTTAAAGAGACCACAGGACTAGGGAAGTGTCGAAAAGTTACCCCTTAAGCGATGTCGTTTAAATACCAATAACCCAACCAGCACTTGATTCTCGTGCCCTTTTTATCGGAGTATAACAATGTCCACATGCTCAGCAGTGCTGCTTCTCCTTGCTCTTTTCTTTCCTGCTTTTCTTCAGCTCAAGCCCCCATAAAATGTGGCTAATGTTTTTGGAAACAGCTGGCCTCTTCTCTGTTGGAAGCACTGCAACATATATTACAGAGTACAATGAAAGGGCTTTAACTGATTTCTCCTGGACTGATTTCTCCTTTGCACTTCTACATTATAGCTCTTCAGACCCATGACCAAGGTTTTTTAGCACCTGGAGAAGATCTTTTTGACAGCCCCCCAACACACTGTGGAGCAAATTACCAGTAGAGCACTCTGACTCCCACTAAAAGTTTCAAAAGTTAAGCAATGAGGAGGTCAGCAATCCCCCTGTAACACCCCACATCAGTTACAGATATAAAGCAGCAATGCATTGTGGGTCCCTTAATGCACTGCTGCTGCATGTGTGTAAATATTTAGGTGTGTAGCCATTGGTGGGCAGTTATAAGGGGATTGTGAATCTTCTTTGTGTTCAGTGAATTCAGGATCTTTGCTGAATGTGTTGGCGAGCTCTACTGGTACAGGTGTACCGCCATTGTGATGACAGTAAAACTTGTGTTCCATTCATAACCCCAATGACAGAGGCGGGTTGTTAAAATAGTCAAGCCCATTGGCGATGTGTCCTTTTTATTACTTAAAAAAGCAACATGCATGTAACCTAAGAGAGCTTCTGTCCAGATCACACTTAATATGAGTACACTGATCCATCTGTGGCGACCTGATGCGCACCATTTGCCCATAACTTATACAAACTAGATCACACCGAACCTCTTATTTGTTTTCATTTGTTTTAGCAACTCCAAAAGCTTTTTTTAAAAAAAATTCCTTACAAACATTCATTTCTTTATGGCTGTTACCCTCTTTTTGTCTTGCACCCAAGGTGCCCCCAAGTATGCCACCTTATTATGGGTGATCATCCATAGCCAAGATGCCCAGGCAGTTCCTTCCGTAGCCATGGTGCACAGCAAAAGTTAATGAGGAGGAAATCACTGGCTCTCTCTACCTCCACAGGCACCCTTACCCAGAATGAGATGGTGTTCCGCCGCCTTCACCTAGGAACCGTGGCCTATGGGATGGACTCGATGGACGAGGTGCAGAGCCACGTGTTCAGTGCCTACACTCAGGTGAGAGACCTCAGGTCTCGGCCAGAAGCACCGTGCGATTGTGGGGTTGGGTGACCTCAGCTCAGGGGGTGCAGTGTTCAGAGCTTTCCATCTCCTGCTATAGTGCTCTTGAAAGTGACTCAGGTCCTTACCTTCAATCAATACATTAGAATTTCCCCACCTGTATAAAAGAGTAAATTGTTTTTAGTCCCTGGAGAAGTAAATGCAGGGTAAAAGTGTTCCTTACAACACATCCTCCTTCCACACATACGGCACCTTTCTGGTGCTGGAAGCTTCTCTGCATCGTCAGAACTTTCACACTCCTCTGTGTTGCTGACGCTCCCCGCACTGGGGGTAGGTGACAGACTGGAGTTAGCGATGCTTTAACAGAGGCAGGGCGACAACCCCTGTTGGCGCTGTTGTAAAAACCAACTGCCGCTTAATTGTTCTTTGGTCTAACGCCCCCCACTGACCTCCAAGGACAACTTTTGTC